>CM033731.1:7092152-8292152 GCA_019671005.1 Hibiscus mutabilis | reverse complement strand
ATACGATATCGAATTCGGATAAGATCATCTGCCATCGGGCCATCCTTCCCGTTAGTGCTGGCGCTTCCATTAGGAACTTCAATGGGTCTAGCTTGGATATCAACCAGGTAGTATGGTACAACATGTACTGTCTTAGCCGCTTGGTAGCCCAAACTAGGGCACAACACAGCTTCTGCACTGGCGGGTACTGTGTTTCGCAATCATTGAATTTCCTGCTTAGGTAATAGATGGCTTGCTCCTTTTTTCTTGACTCATCGTGTTGCCCCAGTACGCATCCCATTGAATTCTCAAAGACTGTTACGTAGAGAATTAGTGGTCGACCAGGTACTGGTGCGACTAAAATTGGAGCATTTGTCAGGTACCTTTTGATCTTTTCTAGGGCTCTTTAACATTCTTCATCCCACACACCAGGATTATTCTTTCTAAGAAGTCTGAAGACCGGGTCGCATTGGTTGGTTAATTGGGAAATGAAACGAGAGATATAATTCAGCCTCCCCAGGAAACCGCAGACTTCCTTCTGCGTGCGGGGTGGTGAAAGGTCCTGGATGGCTTTCACTTTATCCGGATCAATCTCAATCCCTCTTCTGCTTACCACGAATCCTAAGAGTTTTCCAGAAGTAACGGCGAAGGTACACTTGGCAGGATTGAGCCTCAGTTGGTACTTCCGTAGTCTTTGGAATAGTTTTCTCAAGTTCTGTAGGTGCTCTTCCTCTGTTCGGGATTTGGCAATCATATCATCCACGTATACTTCTATTTCTTTGTGCATCATGTCATGGAAAAGAGTCACCATTGCTCTTTGGTATGTTGCCCCTACGTTCTTTAGCCCAAACGGCATCACTCGATAACAAAAAGTGCCCCATATGGTTATGAATATGGTCTTCTCCATGTCGTTAGAGTCCATCTTTATCTGGTTGTACCCTGAGAAGCCGTCCATGAAGGAAAACCATGAATGTCTTGCGGTGTTGTCAACCAAATGTGTCAATATGTGGTAAAGAGAAGTTGTCTTTAGGGCTGGCTCGCCTCGCATCCCTATAATCTACACACATACGAACTTTCCTGTCTTTCTTTGGTACTTGGTACAATGTTTGCAACCCATTCGGGTATTTGGCTACCTCCAAGAATCCAGCATCAAATTGCTTTTTCTTCTTCTCGGATCTTTAAAAACATATCCGGTCTCATTCTCCGATGTTTTTTGTCAGACTTGGTTTGCACTCCGATTTTGTTGGCAATTTGTGCACCACTATGTCGGTATTCAACCCTGGCATATCTTGATAAGTCCAGCGAAGACATCCTTGAATTCTGAAGTAGGGCTAATAGTTCATGCTTGGTTTTTGAGGAAATCGTCGTTCCTACTTTTATTTCTTTTCTCTCTTCTTCAGTCCCCAAGTTGACAATTTATGTTTCTTCTTGGTGGGGCATGATCTGCCTTTCTTCGTCGTCCACCATTCTCTTTAACTCTTCCGGGACCTCAATTTCTATTTCATCATATCCTTCCTCAATTCCCTCTGAGACCTCAGGGCATTCGAAATTCACTCCAGGATTGGATTCGGTATCATTCATATCATCAATCATGAGCGACCTGCATTAAATGAGAATGAATTGTATTGGGAAAGAGACGGCTTTATATGAAGGGAATGAACATGAAGAATGCATGAATGAAATAAATGAATCTTTGGTCATTTTAGGAAAGTGGGGATATTTTCATTTCAATCAAAAAGTTAACATAGGTGCCCCGTACAAGAGATCCCTATTGTTTATGAGCAAAAACAAAAGGTTGATTCGGAGCATTACTCTGATCTATTCCTAAAAACTACATGTAGATCAATGCAGCTCCAGTTATCGAGTGTTTCCCCGGGATGGCAAGGGCAGATGTTGGTCAACATTTTGCTGCCTCGGTCCTTTTCAGCTATCATGTTGATGTACATCCTTTCAAATGATTCACTGAGTATTTCCTCCTGGTTAAGTTCATCATTTTTCTTCATTGCCTCTCCAATATCTTGACCTGGCTGGTAGAACCCTCCGGAGACAAAAGTGGCTTTCAAACTAGGAAAGGACATCGGTCTCCATGGAATGTCTTCTCCTTTAGATCTGACTTTTCTTTGTTCCTCCTTCCTCTTATATTCCTCTTTCTTCTGTTGGACACTTGGTTGGTAACCCAGCCCGAAACGATCCTTCTTGGTTATCATATTCTTGGGTCTCATGTTTCCTTGTAATTTCTTCCCCAGCCCTTTTCCTATTTTGGCTCCTCGGCCCAGAGTTTCTACGACGGTCATCTTGGTACAATTAGATAACCTGGGGTAGGGGATCCGACTTCCCTCTGAAACGAATGTGGCATTTACTAGTTCCAATGCTCGGAACGAGCATTTCACAGCATCTTCATCATTTTGAATGTAGGGGGCGTCTGATGTCACTGAAGCAACAAATTCTTGCTCTGCCTCTACTGTGACCAATTTGCCTTCGACTACAAATTTTAATTTTTGGTGCAATGATGATGGGACAACTCTTGCGGAGTGGATCCACGGTCTTCCCAACAAGCAACTGTAAAATGGTTTTATGTCCATCACCACAAAATCGATCACATATTCAGTTGGTCCGATCAATAGGGGCATCTCAATTTTCCCCATTGTTCCTTTTTGCGTACCATCAAAGGCTCTTACCGAGTTGTGGCAGGGCTTTAGGTGCGAACCATCTATTGGTAATTTTTGCAGGGTTACCATAGGTAAGACATTCAATGCTGACCCGTTGTCGATCAGTACTCCTGGTAATACATACCCTTTGCAGTGGGTAGTGATGTTAAGGGCTTTGGTAGATCCCATTCCTCCCTCAAGGATCTCATCATCACTGAACGTGATATGATTATAGGCAGTAATATGCCCCACTATCATGTCCAGGTTTGTTACAGAAATGTCCTGTGGCACAAAAGTTTGATTCAGCACTTTCAATAGCGTCTCCCGATGCTTCTCTGAACTCAAGAGTAATTCCAGCACTGTGATCCTGGCCGGTTGCTTTCGTAGTTGTTCCACTACGCTGTACTCGCTATGTCTCAAGAACTTTAAAAATTCTTTGGCCTGGGCCTCAGTTACCGGCTCATTTATCTTTGGGGAAGGTTCTTTTCCAAATATCTGCGTAGGGCTAACTGCTGTACTCTTCCCCTTATCTTTTTCAGCCGCTTTCAAAGCCTCGGAGGAATAACATCGGCCGCTCCTTGTGAAATGGCCTGCCTCACCAACGTTCACATCGTTCTGGCTTTGTTGGTCTTTCAGTGTAGGCTCTTTTACCTGATCGTGTTCTGGTTTTTCTGGCATGGTCACATTTACAGCATAATTCCAGGGAGTTTGTCGCATATCTTTGAATGGGAATGGAGATGGTGCTGAAATGATGATCTTGGGACTTATCTTGCTGGTTTCTCTCTGGGAGACACCTGTATTCCCTGGCCTGGGAGAGATGATAAAAGGTCTATCCTTCCCGTATTTAGACTTGGGGCTATCCGTCATGTGTACGTCTGACCCCTTCCTCCCCATGGGCTCCTCGAAGAATTCTATTTGTTTTTCATTCATCAATTTCTGCACAAATTTCTTGAACTCGTCACATTCTTGGATATCATGCCCTTCAGTCTGGTGGAATTCGTAATACTTTCCACATTCCTTCTGCCTTGTTATCATGCTTTTGTCGATCACACGAGCCATGCATAACTGTTGAAATACCCACCGTAAAGGAGACTTGATTTCTGACACGTCATCCTTTATCTTCCTGGGTAAAGCATTCTTCGATGACATTTACTCCTCTGCTCCCATGATTAGGCAGCGGGTTGTTGGCTACACTCGGTTCTTCAAACTTCAATATCCCAGAATCGATTAAGTTCTGCACAAGCTTTTTGAAGGCAAGGCAGTTCTCAGTGGGATATCCAGGGGTACCGCCGTGATAGTCGCAATGCGCGCTTGGATTATACCAAGGCGGGAAGGGCGGATTGACAGGAGTAACGATGTATGGTCGGACCAGGTCCGCTTCATACAACTGGGAATAAAGTTCTGAGTATGAAACAGGTAGGGGAGTGAAAGTTCTCATCTCTTTCTCTTTTCTGGTGACTCTCTCATCTCTTTGATTCGAGTTTTGTGTTTTCCCCACAGGTGCTTGTGGCTGTGAGACTGTGAAGTTCTTCGGGGCGGTATAGGTGCTGGTGGTGTTTACTTCATTTCTCTTGTTATACTTTCGAGACCCTTCCCCACCATCAATTCTACCGCTCTTAATTGCCAGTTCAAGGGACTCCCCAGTCCTAATTAAGTCGGCAAAGCACTGCGTTGTGTTATTAATGAGGCGATCAAAGAGTGCCCCTTTCAGAGTATTGACAAACAATGGCGTGATTTTATGCTCCGGAATGAATGACTGGATTTGGGCGGCCACTTCTCTCCATCTTTGGGCGTATTGCCGCAGGCTTTCGTTGGACTTCTGCCCCATATTTTCTAACATAATTCTGCTAGGGGTCATGTCTGTTACATGTTTGTATTGCTCAGTAAATGCTTTAGACAGATCTTTCCATGTCTTAACATTTGCCTTGCTCAACTGAGTGTACCAACGTAACGCCACTCCAGTTAGACTATCCTGGAAACAATGGATCAGTAGCTTTTCGTCCTTATGGTAGGCCGCCATTTTTCTACAAAGACATTGTTATGTGTGCAGAAGGACATGTGGTTCCATCGTATTTATCGAACTCTGGCGTTTTAAATTTTGGCGGTAGGACAAGATCAGACACCAAACTTAAGTCGCTAGCGTCATTTCCTGATTCTTCATTTGATTGTAACACTTTAAATTTTTCCTCCATGAGGCGAAATCTTTCCTCCCACTTTTTTTCTACCTCATTCCTGATTCTTTCGACCATGTTCAGTCCGCACTTCTTCTTCATAAAGTGCTTGATGATTTCGAGGGGTTGAGTCTCAGGTGCCCCTACTTGAAAGCTAGAAGACATTCCTGCAGGGTCAATATACACCTTCCTAGCCTGGCTTGGTGCAGTTGGTTGAACCTTGTAGTGAGCTGGGGTACCTTCTGGTTCTTGAACATTTTCTCCTACTACACTTTTTCCAAGACTCTTTGCCAGCAATGCGGTTATGTCAGATACTATAGATGTTTGTGATCGCGTAAATGATCACTAAGGCTTCTCCGGGCCTCTTCAAGCCTTGTCTCGAGCTCTCTTTGCCCTCTTTCTAGACTAATTATCCTTTCTTCCATGAGCTTTCTTTGTAGCCGGGTAAAGTATGGGTGATAAATGATTGCGGGTTAACTACACACAATGCCACAATATTCATATTGTTAATATGGTTCCAAAAAATAAATACATGTACAATGATGCGAATGTTATGATGCAAATGCAAGAATGTATGCAGATAAGGTACTGATTCTGCTGGTAATCACCCTTTTGAACTACTTCCACGGGAATTAAAGGGTCTTGATTACAACAAAGTTCGTGTTACAAAGTAAAGATCCCTAGTACAAAAGATCTAATTACAACACAGAGTCCTATAGATAGGCTCTAGCTCTATCTCCTAATTTTTCAATTGCCCTGAGCAGCTTGAGGAACCTAGGAGCTTCTTCCATTCCCGGGACTAAAAGGTCGGAGTGTCTCACCTCGACAACTAAATCATTTACATGCCCGGCGACTCATTGTATGTCCACCATTAGGTTTGCGTAATCTTGGTCTCTCATGTACCATTGGAGCAGCGTCGCGTAGTCTCTTCATCAAATAGGTGTCCCCCTCCGGCTGCAGCCTCCTCGAACACATTAATTCTTTCCTTGTAATCCTCCACGATTTGCTTGAGGACCCAATTCGTGCTTGTAACACACCCACTTCAAGTTCTCTTTCTTGCAGCTCAAAGAAGTTATTCATGCGGCAAAGACATTCAAGTGAGTGTTCGACTTCCGCCACCTTTCCTTTTAATTTGCCATTTTGACTTTGGCTTTGCTCCACCTTTGAATAGTGTCATCGTACAGTTTTTGCATTTCTAACAGTCTATTTCGACTACTCATGGACTTTCTTTTCCATACGGCGACGCTTTCTCTCTCATGATGGACAGCTTGTTTTCCCTTGCTGATTTCTTGCCTGAATCTTTCTTTCTCTTGATCAATGGCCTTCTTGGCGGACCATTTTGCTTCCTCCATAGCCAAACGGCAGCTTTCTATCTCTTTCTCGATCGCTCTCTTGTTGATTTCTCGTTCTTCTTCCACCAAACGGATGTCGTTCATTCTTTCTTTCTTTTCCACAATGATGAACCGACTCGCCGCCTTCAGATTTTTTGCTTGTAATAGAAGGGCATCTTTTTGATAAAGAGTGTTCTTGTCGCTCAAATCTGCATTTAATTTCTTCAATTGCCTAATGATCTCGTCCCGCTCGTCAACTTCTAAGCTTGCTTTATAGAGTTCGCTCGCATGTTGGGTCTGTTGGATGTCCATTTTCCTTTTAACTTCTTCGAGTTCATTCCTTAAAATGTCGGCTTCAGACGGTACCACCCTTGTAAGCTCTTCGAGTGACACTGCTGGTCCTTGATCAGATTCGGGAATCACATTATTAACCCTCAAACGTCTCCAAAGATCGTAATCTAGGGTAGTCATGTGCTCGGTATCTCCTTCCACCCTGATCCGGTAACAATGATCCCAGGCCCTCATGATGGTCTGAATTTTTCCTTTGAACTCCCCTTTGAAAAGAAATTCAGTTTGGCTTAATCCGGCGGTATTGGGAATGAACTGTCGTGATTCGAACTGCCGAGATACTAAAAGCGGAGCACAGGCGATCCCTCCATGCAATCCTAACATCATCAGCCAGTTGAAATCCCCACAACTGTATAGAAAATAATTAACTTTACTGAGCCATGGGACCCTCCATGCTATGTCTTCATCTTGAATGTTCCTGAAGAAACTGGTCCACATTTTTGTTTTCAAATCCTCTCGCCATTCATTTGCTAAGTATTCTCGTAAAGGCGAAAAACCTTGAAAGGATATCCCCGGCAGGACCCTCGTCGGCGTCTTCCACATGTGACTCTGAATCCATACTTGTAACAGCTGTGCGCATCCTCGAAAACGTCATTCTTCATGTTTCCGGCTAGCATTTAAGGAAATGAAAGTCTCGACCAAGATTGCTGGTACTGGGTTTGCTTTCCGTTTCACCCGCTCAAACAAATCCAGAATGGCTATGTCAATGTTCCCGAGTACTCTGGGAAAGATCACCAAGCCATATATTCCTAAATCGAATAGGTCTATTTTCTTTGTCTCGTCTGGATGTGTCGGTATGATGTCCCGAATACTTTCCCATGCAAAGACTGTATTATCTCCTCGGATTTGAAGGAGGCCACTAACCCAATCGTCACTCATTCCCGCAAAGGTTTTGAGTTTCGCAGTGTAATTCTGATATCTCGGAGGCTTCGCGTAGATCCAATCTTCCTGAATATTTTTCTGGTTAAGTAAAGCAGTATATTCTTCCACCGTAGGCATCATGTCCTGCCCATTAAAGGTGAAGCAGCAAAAAGCCGGATTCCAGAACTGGACTATAGCTCGGAGTAGGGGCTGGTTAATCCGAACATATAACAGCTGCGCGATTGTCGCCATAACTATTGCAGAACAAGTCTTGTAGTCTTCGTTCCCATCTTTCCCAAATGTTTTGAAGATCCCATAAGTCGTTCTATTGGAGACTCACGTAGGTGTATCCTGCTATTATGCGTTCTCTCGGTAAACTGTCCCCTTGGATTTTCTGATTGACCTCTGACCAATGTCTGACTGACAAATTAATCTCTTCTTTCCTAAGACACCTTTTTTCCATGGTGAAAGACTTTCTGATCAGGCAAACCACTTGATCCAGTACCTTTATGTGATGCAAATGCAATGATGTATGAGAAAAAACAAAAGCGAAAAGAAAACAAGTCAGTACCAGATAAAATTGATAAATATATAAATAAAAGGACAAAATTAAACAGAATAAACACACAAAACAACCCTATTTATCCCGTCTAAAACACCTAAGGTTATTCGCATGGCTCTAACAGGGTGGGTTTCTATGTTCTCTACATGCAGTGTTGGTGCTAGGAGGTACCCGAATTGTCCTTGCTATCCTCTACTAAGAGTAGCAAGGCCCCCGATCATCACCCATTATAGGCTCCTTTCAACCGGGTTCAATTCAGGGGGACCCATTCGCTTATGCCCGTACGAAGGAACGATATCCTTACGAAAGCATAAGGTACTCGAGCCCCGAAGGTACTTGCTAGGCCCATACGGGAGAACGATATCTCCACGAAAGCATTAGCGTTTTCCCCCCACTTAAAAAGACGGGTTTATATGCCATATTTTAAATGCGTTAAAATAAACACGCAATTATGACCGAATGTTAATTTAATAGTCACTTTAATCCAGAACTTCCAATATTAGTAAAGCGGTAATTATTTTAAAAGCTTGACTCTCATTTGTTTTTTTTTTAAAAACAAAAATAGTCCCAGCGGAGTCGCCATCTGTAGCGATGTCCTCTTTTTTATCGCTAAATAAAAAGCGTGGTTTTCGAAGGTGTTGAGAGGTGTTTGTGATTTTTTTTGATATAAAATATTTATTCCGTGGGGTTTTAAAAAAAACCGCATTTTAAAAAAAATGGAGTCGCCACCGGCCACTTAGGTAGGCCGGACACCATAAAACCAGAGATTCAAAAAGATTGGGTTCGGGAGTCGGTTACAGATGGGGAAGGATTAGCACCCCCACACCGCCCAAAATTGGTACTTTAATAATTACCGCTTTATTAATATTGGATTTTTCGGATTAAAGTGACGATTATTTTAAAAATCAGTCATAATTGCGAATAAATTTTAAGGTCCCCGTTATCCGAGAATAAACGCCCAACCACTATCACTACGCCTGATACTGGCCCCGTTTACGCTCGGATAAAAGGGCACCGCATTAACAATTTATATATCATATGCAATCTTAGTGGTAAAAATATAAAACATAGCAAAATATTTAAATGCAGAAAAATATTGACATAATGAATACTAATCTAACATAAATGATATGCTAGACTAAAACATGCATATATACATATTATTCTAAATAATAGATAAAAACAACTTTAACAAGTCAGAATAACAATGCAGGAATAATTACGTATATAGACGAACAAATATTTCAAAAAGACATACATGATAGTAATAAAACATATTTCAACGTATATGGAACAATATATTATACATAAAAGAAGACACACTAACACGTAACCTAAAAGCCAAGAAAACATACAATACGTACAAAAATACAAGAACATGCCGTTTTTAGTCAAATAGAACATAACATGTTTTAATACGAATAACCGGATAAAAAATACATGACTATTATAAGCTTAACACACATATACATATAAACATAAAATACGAGTCATATACGAGGGACATAAAATAAAATAATAGAATATCAACATATACGATTATAATACGAACATGAATATTTACAAAGAATACATGACTGAAATGAAAGAAAAATAAAAGTCAAAGTGTAAAATAAAAGAACAATAATATGTAATTTAGGGACGAAATTACGAAACAAACAAAACCTAAAAGGATCAAAACTGTAATTAGACCAAGGGGCAGACCCAAAATGAAAAGTTCAGAAACGCGGGATGAGTAAAGGCGTAATTTTACCATTTGAAAACTGATTCGGTGTAATTTAGGGACTGGATTACAAGATTTTGAAATATTAGGGGGACTGGGATTGTAATTATACCATGCGGCAAGATAAAAACGAAAATATTGAAAACGCGGTGGGATTAAGTGCGTAATTTGCCCATTTAGCAAAATAATAATACCTATATAAAGGCTATTTTTAGACCGAAACCAAATTTTCACCATTTCATTTCATTTTTCGGTTTTCATAACCCAGCCCCGTTTTTATTTTCTCTCAACTGTTCTTATGAAACCCAGAATCCGGCGGCCGGCCGCCGTGTTCTCCGCCGTCGGCCGCCGCTAACCGGCGCCGGTGAGACTCCAAAACACACCAAAATAACCCCATTTTCATCCTCAACATGAATCCGTGGTTGGATTCAGAGGATACACCCTTATTTGCCCTAGATCTAGAAAATACGAAGCGAAAAAAATATTTTTTAAACCAAAACGAAACTACAATGGGTCTTCCCCTCCCTTTAGTTCACCATATCAGGCTTGGAGAAGCCGAAAGGCTTATCACTGAGGAAGGAAGACCCACAAACGGCGACGGTAAGACGACTCTCCTTTTTTTTGTGTTTCTGTTTACCTCTTTTGTATATGCATGCAAAAATAAAAAAAAAAAAAAGAAAAGAGGATTTACCACTGGACTTTTCTTTCGATTATCACTTGAATGTTTACAACTTTCAGTTTTTGTATTACAAGATTTCTGTTACCACTCTGTTTTTTTTTTTGTTACCCCTTTCGTTACCACTCTCCCGTTACAAAAGTCCCCGTTTCATATATATCATTGTCTTTGTTCTAGCACAAGTTGCATCTTGCTTTTTCAGATCTGAACTGACAACTTGTTGTTTGTTGTATTGGGCATGTTCTGAACGGGGGTTGAATATCGGCATGGTGGCGGTATGGGTGTTCTGCCAGCGGCCAGACGCGTTCTCGGCTGTTAGATCAAATCTGATCTGACGGTCGAGATAGCTTGAAGGACGAACGGCCTGGATAAAGCCTCGATTTGATGAGACGGCTCCAGATCTTGCCACGTGGAGCTCCGCAGTCGAGGAGTCAGAACGCGTGGATCTTACGCGCGCGTGGGATATTAAAGCGTCCGCGCGTGGACCACACGCGCGCGTGGCACTCGAACGGTCCATACGTGTGGAACACGCGGCTGGCAGATATTTTTGACTTCTTGGTTGTATCGTGGCCGTTGGATCAGATCTTGATCCAACGGCCCACATTTACCTGCACACCATAATTGTAATTTAGATAAGGTTTGGGTTTTGGGCCAACCGGGCCTTGTAACTTGTTTGTAATTAGACTTGGACTTCATTTTTATTTGGGTTTAATATAATTAATTAATTTTTTTGATTTCATTTTATATCAGCCCATTAATATTAATAATAATATAATTATAACAGCAATACCCATACATGATACAAACATATACTTATACAAGTATAACATATTGGCATACGTATATATAATCCTACACATAATTAACATAACATCTCTATACACTAAACAAATATGCTTGTACTCTAGATACATACACGACACACATACATCATTAATATGTATACATACATAGTTTTATAATATACATGCACACACCACACCTTATATATATATTAGTAACATTCATATAATATAATAAATATACATGCAATATTAATATGTATTTACAAGTGAAAATGAGTGATTACACCAAGACTGTCATTTTTCCCAACACAGCGTCGTCGAAACCGGTTCGACGTTTGTCGTTCGGCTAGTACGCCGTTCGCCGTTTTCGGCGACTCCGTGTTGAGGGAAATGACCGCCTTGGTTCAGAGATCAAAGGGGTGTGGTCATGGGAGACAATCGGCGGCAGAAGCGGCGGCGATTTGGAAGTTTGAGTTTGGGTAATTTTAGGGATTTAGAGACTGTTTTGTAAAATCTACAAAATTTTGGGATTTTATGAAAAATTAAAATTGGGTGTTTTTCTTTAAAAAATTAAAAATAAAATAAAATTAGTGTCACGTGTCAAGCATTGATTGGTTATTTTTTTACACCATTTAACTGTCATGCACTTAAAATTGCACATGTTAAAACTTTAGACACCTATTTTTACAAAAAAAAATACTTTGGTATCTAAATTTTTTAAAAATATATATAATTTGGACAGCTATTTTTTATTTAAGCCTAACAAAATAAGATATAATTATATAAATAATACGACAAAGATAAAATAGAATAGACTATAAAAAAGAATAATGGATTAAGTACAGACTTATAGTAGAAGATAAGTGTAAATCTGTGTAATGCACAAAACATGCATAACTCCCCTCCCTAGAATGACGAAACTCTACTCCCCTAGCCAACGGGCATAGGGGAGCGGTGGGTGGTCCTTTTTCCAGTTAAAAAAGGCAAGGCAAAACAACCAAAGCTTGCTGCATCAGCTACTTCAATTGCAAAATAAAGATATGACAATTCAACTGGTAAGTAGCTTAGTATCATTTAAGTAGGTTTTGTGTTTGAAATTTTATATATGTAAAAAAATTTTACTGAAAAATTCACTTTTCATAGTTAAGTGTGCAATACGAGTCGATCCAAATTAGTTTAAATAAAACTTGAAAAAAAATGTGAAGAGAAAAAATACATGCCCTGTTTGATAAACGTAAGTTTGACCGGTCAAATCCGTTAATTTGGATGTATGGTGAATAATAAATTGAGGTGAAACCTCTCATTTTAAAAAAGTTGCTAATATGAGTTTTTTAAAATTAGAAATTTTGACATTAAAGTTATAATGATTCTTTTACCCTTAACAATTATAACAAATCTCCAATTAACCTAAATTTAACATTTTTTATTTTAATTCTTTACCCTCACGTATTTACATTATAACATTTGTAAAATAGTACTTTATTTTTTATTTTCACACATTTATATTTGTATTTAAATTTAATAATTAATTATATAAATAATAAATTAATATATAAATCCTTCAAATATACTTAGTAATATTATATTAAAAAATATTTTGCATAATCTAATTACTAATAAATACAAAATATTAATAACTAATAAATTATTCAAACAAATTTTGAATATAATTATATCTTTATATGTCATTTTGCTTGTTTAAATAATTAAACAGCTAATACAATTTACTAATCAAATCAACTAATGCAATCAACTATTAATTATTTACTTTTATTAAATATTAAACTATGTCATGGCCACAATCCCACTTGGCAGAGGCAGACGCTACACAACTCTCTCGACTCTGCCCAGGTGGTTTTGGCGTATCTAACACGTCTTCCCCTGGATTGCCATGATGCCACGAACAAAATTAAAAATGACTACTACTGCTATATAAAATCAAAATTCGAAAATGTGGATGCAATTAATTCATTTTGTATGAGCATGTAATCTGGCCGAAACATGTAAAGCATAAGATTACAAGACCTGTTTCGCATTTACGCTTCCCTTTTTTTTCATCATCAGACTCAGTTTGGTCGGTTGCTGATATAAGCTACCAAGACCCAACTCAACCTTGCCCTTCAATTTCCCCAAACTCTCCCTTTTCACTCCCTTGTTCCCGTTCATTGTTTGTTGTTCTAGTTTTTCCGTGAAAGAAAAGACCGCATGGGGAACTGTCAAGCAGCCGAGGCAGCCACCGTGGTGATTCAACACCCAGGCCGCCCAGTGAACAAGATCCAGAGGATTTACTGCTCGGTCAGTGCTAATGAAATCATGGGTTCCAATCCGGGACATTACGTTGCACTCGTGGTCACCTCATCCACTTTAAAGAACGAGAATGGTACGCCGGTGAAGCAGCTCAAGCTCTTGAAACCCAATGACACTTTGTTAATCGGCCATGTTTACCGACTCGTCAGCTTCCAAGGTCCCTTACATGCATATATTGCTTGCTATTGCTGAGAATTGTTTCTTTTTTCCTTTGAAACTGGGGCTTCTTTTGAGCAGATGTTTTGAAAGAATTTGCTGCGAACAAGTGCGTGAAACTTGGGAAACTGTTGAAACAAAACAGAGAGCTGGCGCTTGGGATGGAGTTGAAGACACAGGATTTGCCCACAACTGCTTCCCATATGAACCCAAAACTTAACTCCAAATCTGACAACGGCACTGATGTTAAGGTAATTAAACTACTCTTTCAAGTTTCCTCAAAATTAACAAAAACTTGTCAGGAAAGATGAGCTGATCTTCTGAAACGAGTACTATAAATTTGGGTCTCGAGTTTCAAGACATAATTAAAATCATAACACTAATTACGTGCTCGTTTGCTTCAAGTCTTGTCCTTTTTACAGACGGATGGTTCAGGTATGTCATTTCGATGCAGAAAAAAAGAAGCAAACTTTCATGGTCTGAAAAAGTAGAATAAAAAAGTGAAAGTGGAAAATCTTCATCTGCAAAGTGTTTGTAATTTGCATAGTATTATTATATTTTCCATTTCATCTTTATGAATTGATAAGTTAAAAAAAAATGTCATCGTCTTTAACCAATTGTTTTGGTGGAATTCGGCACCTTTCCCCCTTTTGTTGTTGAGTGTTAGATGTGTCACTAATGAATCATATTGTTTAAAATAATATATGTAAAACTAATAACTGGAATGAAAATATTATTCATCACCATTCATCATGCATATTTTAGGATGCCTACTTAAATAAGGTGACAGAAACTTAAATTGTTGTTAACATGAAAGGACTCCATGCTTTGTTTGCATGGAATTAGTGGTGAAGGTGTGCCTTTCAAAGGCCTAATTAGACAACTAGGTGTAGCCTGTAGGTGGTTGATTAATTGGTCCATGAGAATTTAGTCCCAATATCTTGTCTCCTTCCTACGGTGTGGTCCTTTAATCTTTTGCAGGCGGAGCAGGAAGTTAATAGATTGGGAGGCAGAGGTGGTGGTGGTGGCAGCAGTAGGTACATGGGTAGACAACATGGCGGTGGTAGTGGTGGTGGGCAATGGAGGCCAGCCTTGCAGAGCATTGCAGAGATTGGAATTTGAAATGCAATGCAGCAGTTGCATATTGCATGCTTCTTCTGCTGCTGCTGTCATTCTCTCCACCCAATAAAAAGAAAGCAACTATATATATATATAAAGAAATAACCTTTAGTTTCACTCTTTTCAACACCTTCATGCTATTGTTATCTGTTTTTGGTCGTAGATTTTAGAGAGGTAGAGTTTGTGTTGGATGTAAAACCATTTGGACATTTACAAGAATTACAAATGTAATGATCCTTCGAGATTGTTGATATTTGAACTAAGTACGAATCTTGGAGTCATTATTATTGGTAGAATTTTATCTAAATACTACTTTAACATGATTAATCATTAATTTATGGAGTATATAAATTTCCAAAATGATTAATTAGGCAAACATGAAAAAAGAAAGAGGAGATATAGGGACAGGGTTCCAACAAACGTTAATTATTGAATGCTTAGTAGTACAGTCGAAGCCTCCTATTGTTTGAAGGAGGAAATCATGTCAATCTCCGACATCCTTCATGTCGGATAACGATGGGGTTAAGTAATTTTCCTTTATTTCAACCAACTTATTTTGTAAGTTTAGAATGTTATCTAATTCCAACAATTTTTTTTGAATGAATTGAGAGCTACGCATGTTTGGACTGTTTTCCTTTGAAACCCCTTTTTTCCAGCTTTCTTAAAACATTTTAATTAAATATCCAAAGTTGAAATACAGTTGATTTATAGAATTTTCTATAAGGATAATGCATAACTCTTGTCATCAACTGGAGGTAATGAAAAGCAAGAAGAAATATTTGCTGGTGGAAATGATGACTGTGGTTTTGGCGTGGATTATGTCAATGAAAATCCGCCCCGAACAATTCTACTAATTCGATTTCATCAAATGTATCTCAATCCTTCCTTTACACTATTTTCTATTTGTTTTGAGTATTTTTCTAGAACCTGTTCTAAGTGGTGGCAAAGGATGATGTGTTTCATCTAAGTGACTCAGGTTCGAACATCATATGTACACGGTGTGTGTCATTAAAAGGCTAAAAAAATTTAAGTATTTTTTTTAAAATTAAAAAAATAATTATTATCATGTGCCTCATTAAAAAAAGAGTAAAACTTTGATACACGGGCTGTGTAAAATTAATTTTACACAAGCCTGTGTATTTACACTATAAAAATCCAAATCCAAAATTTTTAACCCTAACCCTAAAAAACAAAACCCCGCACTCTAAACCCTAAACCCCTTAATTCTAAACACTAACCTTAAATTCTAAACCCTACAACCTAAACCTCTAAACCTTAAACTCTAAACTAAAACCTTAACCCATAAAACTAAAAGGCACGTATAAACTAAAGTTTACACGGTTTGTGTATCAAAATTTTTTCCTTAAAAAAACCCTAACCTCAAAACTGTCATTAGAAACAATCTTCATCAAGGCATCAACCCCCTTATTCCTACCACAGAGAATATGTTGCAACTTTACCACCCAATTACGTTGCCGCAATTAAGTAAACTGTAATAACAATGTAATAACAACGAAGAACTCTTACGGCCGTCCGAATCAAGCCATCCTTTTGTTTAAGTATTAAAACTTATTCTCAAACATTATTCTAATTTATTTTCTTGTTTTCTTAAGTATTTCATAGATTTTGAAGTCAATTGGTCCAAGATTCTGCATCAATTCATTTCGTCTACAACAATTTTCGAGAGAAAAAGATAGCTTACTAGTAATTTACAAAAAAGCAAATCGATTGCTAATAAAATAACTAAAGCAAATATGTTTTTGAAGTCGAAACAAAAAATAATGTTGATAGATAACAGGTTATATTCTTACATTAGCAAAACAACAGCTTTTTGTGGGTTTAAGGTAGCAAAAACAACGGTTTGTGAAACCCTCACTGATGAGATGAACCACCTTCAGCAGATGGCCCTGGCGCTGCTGGGGCAGAACCTGATGATGATGTAGATGTAGATGCCGGTGGTGTGCTTGTTGAAGGGGCACTCACAGGTGGTGGAGGCCTTGGTGGCCCAGAATGTTGATACTGATGAGGTGGGCCACGAGGCGGAGGCATTGCTGAATGATATGGAGGATACTGCTGATAAGGTGGCATTGGTTGCATGTACCCATATGGTGGATAATGCTGATGAGGATATTGCCCAGGTGGGTGCGGCGGCATAGCTTGGTAGGGATAATGCTGCCCTTGTTTTTCTGATCCAGGTTTGTTCTCCCCTTCGTGGGATGGAACCAGGGCACCCATCCTTTGAGGATCCATTGATGGATAGTAGGCTCTGTCCGGCTGAGGAGGAGGTGGGATATTAAAATACTGCATAGGTGGGGGTTGGTCCTGCATGCCAGGTCCAGATGGCTGGAATTGGTTCTGCTGCTGAGATATTACTGCCCGGGGCAACATTCCACTATGAGCCACTGCTGCTTGCTGCCTTGCTCCATCGGAGGTTTCTGAATCGGGTCTTGGCGCCTGGGGCTTACCCCACATTAGCTTTAGCCTAAGACCCTTTATGACTAGCTTGCTAGAAAGCTCTTCTGCAGCCTTCTCAGCTCCTTCTCTGGTTGTGTATGTAACAAAGGCACATGACTTGTCAAGAACCATCTTTATTGATTCAATCTCACCATGGGCATAGAAGTTATCCCTTAAATCTTGCTCAGTAATCCTTTTATCCAGCCCACCCACGTAAAGTGTTTTAATGCTTTCATCCTCAGGAGCTTCCAAAGAAGGCATTTCACCAGCCTTGTTAAGTAGCTTTAGTGCCACAGGATCATTCACCCTGCAAACATTTAGGGGCAACAATAGAGACAAAAGGTCATTCACAATATTAGAAAGCGCCATGCATGAAAAGCATGTTAAAGTTTGCTGATTAATTGCAGCATTGTCATCAATATCTAGAGATGAACATTAAAATGATAAAAGTAAAAAACATAAAGACAGTATAGGTCATGCCTTCATGACCTGTGGCATTGCTTTCCCCGGCCAAACACATTAGACAATTCACACAAAAGGACAGAAAAAGACATGAAAAGGACATGCTGTTAAAAAGACTCTAATAAAATTATGTTCATGGCATGACCATCCCATCACTGTGACCAAATGAGAAGGGATATTCTTTAAGGGCTAATGCCTAAAGTATCTTCCAGACAATGTTCATTCGATGAAACATAGTTCCATTGATGTTTTTATACGTTAAAGAAAGGAAGAAAGAGCTTACCCATAGTAGCGGTCTTTTATATTTTGCTGGGACAACTCCCCAGCTCCCGGCATCTCATGCCTATAGGGGCACTCAGCACCTCTAGTACATTCACCCCGCACATAGAAACTGCAAATATGTGCTCGGTTTCTTTTGTAGTATGGTGTTGTTCTCTGAAGCTTCAGAATAGTGTCATTTGGCCGTACCTTCCCATATGAGGATTCATAATCTAAACCAGCTCTTGCCTGCAATCCACAAATTTACTTAACTATACATAAGAGAGAACACAGAAAAGAAATAGGACATCATAGTCATCTTAAACAAATAAATTAGCATGCTTATGACCATCAACTCCATCTCATTCGCACATCTACAGAGTTTTAAGCATCCATGCATATAGAGAAGTAAAAGGAGGCATGATAAATTTACCAATTTTGGAACAGTGTTTATAAAAACCAGTCCAGTGTTCATTACCATATCTTACAATTTCTTTCAAATTTATACTCCCACAAACAACTACAAATCAACAAATTCTGAAGGAAAAGCTGTAACATCAGATTTTAAACGTCATAACAAATTTATTCTTACAATTTCTTTCAAATTTATATGCCTACAGATAACTACAAATCAACAAAATCTGAAGGAAAAGATGTAACATCAGATTTTAAACATCATAACAAATTTATTCTCAATACAGTGATAGTAATTAGCAAGTGACAACTGAAAAAATCCACAACCCTAAATGCAAAGCAGTGAATATGTAAAATTAAACTCTCAGCATGTATTAAATGCTAGGCACTAAGTGGAAAACGAGGAGAGATAGTGTATCCACATATCAACTGAAAAAAAAAAGTAAGATGCACTAATGTATTTGCCATGTACATGAGATGGCAAAAGGGTTTAGCTTTCACGTTGTTCAAATCTCTACTAATGCATGATTTAAATGCAAAGTATCTTTACAGCAAATTTCCAATGGCAATTCGACATGCTTCAGCTACTGCAATGACAACCAAAATGACAGCATTCTGTAAAGCAAACAGTTTACCAGGAACTTGCTTGAAATTTTTCATATAAGATGACACTTTTAACAGCTTCACTCACTTCATAAAATGATGCTAAAAGATAACTGTTAAGAACGAAAATACATACCCTGCGGTCATGCTCCTCAGCGAAATACTCTCTGTTCACATCACTCTTTGGAATGGCATCATTGGAGTTTATACTAAGAGCAGTATCCCGAACTTGAACTGGCAATCCATATTCGAGATCTAAAAGGCAGACTTGACAAACATTTTTCAACTTACTGCAAGTCTGACAAACCTCAGTTTTCTTATACCTGGCATCGCGACCAGGCCTCCACCTAAAGACTGTAAATGGCCGTGTACAAATCTTGCACTCCTTATCATAATCAGCTTTAGTCTGCAATCAGTGTGTAAACTGTAAAGAAATCCATTAAAGGAAAAAACACAGAATTTTATATTATTAAAGAAACAATAAGAAATTAAATTCAAATTCCACGGTGAATCTGTAGGTTTGGAACCATAGACTAACCGACTTAATATATCATAGTCCTTTCTTGCTGCTTAGGAAGATGCTGATTTATCCTAAACAACGTAAGTAATAACGAAAAGACACAGGTCGTGAAATTTTCAAATACGTCTGATTAGTATTGCTATTAAAACCTAAATGCCGGTGTAAATCATATTGTTGTTTTATACACAGAAAATTCGCTTTGAAAAATCTTATTTCATTTTTAACCAAGATTATAGAAGTCATAGAACAGGAAGCAAAAAAAAAGCAAATATTAGAAACAAACACTATGACAAGTCTAGTAGTTCCCATTAGTAAAACAACTGCAAGAGGAAGGGAAAAGCACAGTAAAAAACCAGCCACTTCAATCAAAATTTGAAAACGCCCTCAAAAAAGATGATTTGCTATTTTACATTTTCCCCTCAATAAAAGAAGCTCAACCACATTATAGAAAGTTTCTGTATTCACAACTCTGCAGTGCACACATACACTAACATGGTTGTTAACATTATATAGATATATGACTAAAAGAAAAACCAAAAGGTTAAATCCATACAAAAATCATATTTAGTTAATGAAAACTTGGTTTACGTTCGCACAAAAAACTGCAATTTCAATTTCCTAAACAGGGACTGGAGAGAGAAAGAGAGAGAGAATTAAAGAGGTTAGAGTTAATACCATTCGGACATATGGATTGTCACCAAGGCATGACTCACAAATGATAGGGAAGTCAGAGCGTTCCCAGCCATCCGCTTCATGATCTCTTAATAATCGGTGTGCCATTGTCTACTTTGCAGAACCTCGTGTAGCTATTCAGAGACGTTAATTAGTAGCCTATGTCCTTAATTCCAACTGCAAATTAATTTAAGAGAAACAAGAATGGTGTATCAAAATCTTATTAACAATATTCTGGGATGAATTTGCAGGCATAACGGAAATCCTAAAAACAATTAGAGAAACACCAGATATATAAATAAATGAAACTTTAGCAGATCTTTCTAATTTAATATACTACAATTTATCATAAGAAAATTTAAAATTTTCATCAATTGATATGAAGTACAAACCCTATCAACTCAGATCAAAGATAAATTCACATATGCAAACTATTTGGGAAAAAATAGTTCAAAAATTGTGGTTTTATATTTTTCCCCGTCTTTCCTATTCAACCGATTCGACTACAACCATTAAAATGATATAAACCAGCTACATAAGAAAATCACAAAAGAAACACACAAAAGTTTAAAATAAGAACATCAGAGGTTGTAATAGAGAGTCTAGAAAGTACCTGAACCGCAATCGATGAGGTGCGCCGGCGATTGAAACTCGACCGGGAAAACGATAGTAGGTAGAAGCGCAAGAGATCTCGCAGGGCCGCCGCAAGAGAGGGATCGGGATGAGATTGCATTTGCGCTCTTTAATTTCTATTTTTTTTAAAATTTTTTGTATTATTTTTTAATCTCTTTTGGATATTCCGTGTTTGGGTTAAGAATGGGCCGTAAGTAAAGCCTTAATACCTTTAAAATATTCAAAAATGGTTAAATTACACATATCATCACTGAGCTTTACTGCTTGACCTATTTTGAGTACTGAACTTTCAAAATGATTAATTTAATCACTAAACTTTATACATTAAATATTTTTGGCCACTCAATATTATTTTATTAATATTTTAATATATTTTAGTATATTTTATTATTATTAAATATAAAAATAATTTAAAATATAAATAAATTACTTTTATTAACATTTTATCATAAATATAATTTTTCAAGAAATCATAAATATAATTTAAAATAAAATAATTTCTTTCCTTCGCCTTCACCTTCACCTTCACCGGTCATACTCTTCCCTTCACCTCCATCGGTCACCCTCACCACCCACACCCTTCACGACCTAAACTTTACTACCATCACCGTTATAAATTTTACTGCCATCCACAAGCTTTATTCAAAAAAGAAAGGAACATCTACCATTGCACTATCCAAAACCTTTATTTAAGAAAGAGCTCTTAGTCTACTCGAAAGAGTTAACAGGTAAGGCCTGATAGAGCTGTCCATGCAAGGAAGCAAGCGAAAGAAAAGGTGCAAGTTGTAGCGATCCTTTTCCGCTGAAAAAATAAGGTTTTAAGGTGTTTGGAGTCTTTTGGGTATTTTAAAAAATTTCTTCCATTGGGGTTTTAGAAAAAATCGTATTATTTTAAAAATAGAGTCGCCACCGACCACTAAGGTAGGCCGGGCACCATAAAAACTAGAGATTTTAAAAATGTCGGGTTCGGGAGTCGGTTACGGATGTGGAAGGATTAACACCCTCATACCGCCCAAAATCGGTACTTTAATAATTACCGTTTTAATATTAAACTTTCCGATTTAAAGTGACGATTAAATTAAAATTTGGTTATAAGTGCGAGTAGATTTTAAAGGCCCTGTTATTCGAGAGTAAACCGAAAGACCATCATCACTACGCTTGATACTGGCCACGTTTACGCTCAAATAAAAGGGCACCGCATTGACAATTTATTAGAATATATACAAAACATAAAAAGCAGTAATGTGAAATATAAAAAAAAACCCAATGTAATTCATATATACAAAAAATACATAATGCTACGTATATGTTAATGGTACTATATACTATCATATATTATTTACAAAACATTAATACATATACATAATATAGAAAATAAATACACGGTGATTAAAAGGAAAACAATAATTTAGGATAGGTCAAAATACCACATTTATTTATGTACAAAAATAAGCATTTAATGACTAAAAAGGAAAAAAAAAACAAAACTTGAATAGCTAAAAAAGAATAAGAAAGATTTGCGGATTTCTTTTAAGAAATAATAATAATAACAACAACAACAAATTTTAAACGGTATTAAACTATATATATATAACTATGCTATATATATATATATATGAACATAAAAGCAGTATGTACACACACCACATCTATATAATATATACAAGCTACATCTATAATATAATACCCTATATATATACACGTAAACTACATATATAGTATATAATGATACATATAACATGCTAAATACCAAGGAATATTAATATATATGTATATACATAGAAACAATCATACAAGAACAAATAAAAGAAATATTACAACAAAACCACATATTAATCATATCAAAAACAAAGATATACATACATATCGTACACGTAGAAACAAATAAGAGAATAAAACAAATACGAATCATGATAAAAAAACACATATTTAGATATAAGAAGATAAAAAAACAAAAATATTAAACAACCACCAAAAATTGATCTAAACACATTCTAACAAGATATAGAAACATATGAACATAAAAAATAAATAAAAACGTAAGAACTAAAAAAAAAAAAGATTACTAATAAAACATCATTTATATTAGATCATAAAAATGGATTACACCATAAGCATACATAAAGAAAATACTACCCAAACCTCAATATGGTAGCTCCCTCCCTCCCTTTGTCTTCAAAATAATATAAAAGTCCCATTTTTTTTCAATTGCCGAGAGCTCCCCTTTCTAATTGTGCTCTCATGGCCGGCTCTCACCCTTTTTCATTTGTTTTTTGTGGTGTCATTTAAAATGGATGAGGGAAGGGGAATTATGGGAGGTGGCGTGGAGTGTGGGAATCATGCATAGGGGATGGGTGAAGCATGGGGTAAGGCATGAGGGAGGTGAGGCATGGGTGGCAGGGCATGGGACGGCATGCCCCTATTTTTGCTATATATTTTTTGTTCAA
This sequence comes from Hibiscus mutabilis, assembly GCA_019671005.1. Lineage (NCBI taxonomy): Eukaryota > Viridiplantae > Streptophyta > Magnoliopsida > Malvales > Malvaceae > Hibiscus > Hibiscus mutabilis. Next base: position 8,269,023 of record CM033731.1, on the reverse strand, counting down.
ATAGGGTAAATGACTCGAATATAATTTGGGGCCCGAACAAAAAATGGGTATTACAGCTGCCCCTCTTTGCTCATTGCTGTATAACAGGAATAGCGCAAAGACAAAAAAAAAAACATTTTTGACGCGTGTCTTCTTTCTTCGGTAGATCTACTTTCTCTTTGACGCAGGCCTTCTTTATTGACTTGATTGATCTACTTTGTCACTCTCGGGGGAAGAAAATCTTCAAAATATGGGGTTGTCTATTGGGGAAGCAAAATGAGTGCGACTCACTACATGAGCGATGATGAGCTAATACCTAAAGAACATTCGACCCAGCTGTAACACTGACGAAGAGACAGGGTCTACAAAATTTGATCTCGATACAACACCTACAAAGAGGCAAGATCAATGGGTGTAAGTTCTGATGTCTGATCCAGCTACAACTCTGACGAAGAGACAAGATCAGAAAATTGACAACTTATTTCTTTTATCTTCTTTTTTTGCCTTTTTTTTCTTTTTTTTTCTTACCTTTTTTTTCCTCTTTTTTTGTCTCTCTCTTTTTTAAATAAAGATAAATAGTTGAAAGTTAGTGAATTTTGACCAAGCTACGACACTGACGAGGAGGCAAGGCCTGAAGATCTGATCCAGCTACGACTCTGACGAAGAGGCATGATCGGAAGGTTGTTCTTTTTGTGTGATCAAGCTACGACTTCGACGAAGAGGCATGATCAAAATTTGGCAAATCTGGTTCAGCTACAACACCAACGAAGAGGCAGAACCGATAGATGAAAATTCCAATGTCTGATCCAACTACAACTCTGAAGAGGCAGTATCAGAAAATTGAAAACTTCTTCTTTTTTCATTCATTTTTTTATTTTTTCTTCATTTTTTGCTATTTTTTCATTTTTTTTTCATTTCATTTTTCTTCTTTTTTTTCTTTTCTTTTCTTTTTTCTTTCTTTTTTTAGATACAACATTGATAAAACTTGAAAGTTGGTAAATTTTGACCAAGCTACAACACCGACGAAGAGGCATGGTCTAAAGTTAGTAATGTTGATCCAGCTACGACACCAACGAAGAGGCAGGATCAAAAGTTAATAAATTTGGCCTAGCTACAACACCGACAAAGAGGCAAGACCGAACGTTAGTGAATTTGGTTCAGCTACAACACCGACGAAGAGGCAAGGTTTGAAAATTTGATCCAGCTACGACTCTGACGAAGAGGCAGGATCGAAGTGTTTTTTATGTGATCAAGCTACGACTCTGACGAAGATGGATGATCAGAATTTGGCAAATTTGGTTCAGCTACATCACCGACGAAGAGGCAGAACCAAAAGTTATATTTGACTAGGCTACAACACCGACGCAGAGGCAAGGTTTGAAGATTTGATCTACCTACAACTCTGACGAAGAGACAGGATCATAATTTGGCAAATTTGGTTCAGCTACATCACCGACGAAGAGGCAGAACCAAAAGTTATATTTGTTGGATCTATCCACGCTATCAATGGAGAGATAAGATCGAATTTCAGCATTTGGACTCCACTAGACCATCAACGGAGAAACAAAATAGGACGACATCAATTTGAACACGGCTACACCATCAACGGATGGACATGATCAGATAACACTTGAAAATTTTTCTTCTTCTTCTTCTTTTTGACCTTTTCTATTTTTTCTTATTTTTTATTTTTTTGACTTTTTCTATTTTTTGTTTTTTCTTTGACTTTTTTTATTTTTTCTTTTCTTCTCTTATTTTTCTTCTCTTTTTTTGCTATAAGTACAAGGAAAAGTATGGTCTAGCTACAACAGCGTTGAAGAGACAAGACCTGGATAGGATTTAATCTGTTACACCACTGACGGAGAGACTAGACCAGTACAATATGAGATCCACCACACCAGCGACAGAGGCAAGATCTAGATAGGTTTGATCTACTATACCACTGACCGAGAGACTAGATCAGCAAAATATGAGATCCACTACACCACCGATAGAGATAGGATCTGGATAGAAAATTTGATCTGCAACACCACCGATGGAGGCAATATCTAGATAGGTTTGATCTGCTACACCATTGACAGAGAGACTAGATCAGCAAAATATGGGATCCATTACACCACCGACGGAGAGATAGGATCTGGATGGAAAATTTGATCTGCAACACCACCGACGGAGGCAAGATCTAGATAGGTTTGATCTGCTACACCACTGACAGAGAGACTAGATCAGCAAAATATGGGATCCATTACACCACAGACGGAGAGATAGGATCTGGATGGAAATTTTGATCTACAACACCACCGACGGAGGAAAAATCTATATTAAGTTGGCGTACCACCACTGACGGAGGCATGATTTGCAAGATGTTAAATTACTATTGACAGCGATACTATGTCTGGAAAATTTTCTCTACTTCTATCGGTAGAGGGTAAGATTTGGAATGAGTTATTTCTTTTGGCAAAAGTGAGAATCGGGAAAATGTTGACGTCCGTCACACCATCGTCGGAGGAATAAAATCCTACAAAGGAAAAACATTTGTCAATAATTGTTCAAATATTTTACTGTTGATACCTTTTATTTAGATATTTCAGCATCTATTTTTGTGTGTGCTTAGCCTCCTCCAAGATTAAGGTTGACCATCGTAATTGCCCCTATGTTGAGGATGTTATATCGCTTCTTCGAATCTATTTGTATGTACAAGCAAAAATGCATGAATTTTATGCCTAAATGCATGTGTATATCCTAAATGCAAGGTGACTTTAGTGTATGCACTGAATATAGATGTATGACAGATGAATGCAACTAAATACATAAATGTAATATGATTTCTGGCTCTCAATGGGACGCCCCTGACTCCTCACTGGTCTTGTCAGGATCTTGGTCTTTTGTATGTAGCGGTGCCCCAACTTGTTCTTGGGTTCGATCACCTTTCTTTGGATCTTTCATCTGGGTACATGCCCCAACATTTGTTCGTTTTATGCCATCATCTGAGAATATTCTTGTAGCAAATTTGAAACCCTGGAGCACATTTTGTTTCCCCCTAAGTTGGGTTCATAAGTTGGTTCATGGCAGCTCATCATTTTTTTGATCATGTGAAGTTTTGCAGACTGTGGTCGATGTAGACATTTTAGGGATGCAAAAGTTCAACTCGGCAACGAAGACTGGACTTTGGCAAAGAATGCCTCTAGACTAGGGCCTTGTTAGAGGCACACTGTTTGTAAAAGATGTGGAGGGTACTTGTGGACATGCCCCAAGATCAGGCTCTTGTAAAAGGTTCTGTAAGGTGCTATGTCGACCAACTTTGTTGCATCTAATAGGGTAACCCGGGGACCGGCTTTAAAATTTTCAAAATGTATGCATGTAAATGCGAGGTGCATGTCTTAGATGCGAAAGTACTGATTCAAAAATGGTTTTCGTGGCTCAACTTCTGAACTCACGAGATTTATTTGCAACTTTGAATATTGCCTTGATATCTAAAGTGCTAGATTTTCTCCCGAAGATAATTTTTCAAATTGAGAACCAGTCGTGAATAAGCATTTCATACTAGTAGAATGCAAAAATTAAAATGTTAAAATATGCAATGCAGTGAATGCCAAAATGAACAGATATGATGTGATCACAAAAATGGGTCAATTTGGAATTAAAATAATCATATGAATAAATTAAATAGCAAATAAGGTAAAAATGAAATATTTCTGCTCGGGCAAACCACTTGAACCAACGCCTTTATGTCATGCAATGCTAATGCAACAAAAATATGTGTAAAGTAAAAATAAAATAAAACAAAAAAAAGAAATGAGTTAGTACCGCATAAACTCAATAGATACATAAATAAAAAGTGTTTTAGATAAGGCAACAAGCAGAGTAATCCTATTTATCCCATCTAAAACACCTAAGTTATCCGCATGGCTCTAAAAGGGTGGGCTTTCTATATTCTCTACATGCAGTTTTGGTGCTAAAAGGTACCCGACTTGTCCTTGTTGTCCCCTACTAAGAGTAGCAAGGCCCCCGATCATCACCCATTATAGGCTCTTTTCAACCGGGTTCAACTCAGGGGGACCTATTCGCTTATACCCATACGAAGGAACGATATCCTCACAAAAATATAAGGTACTCGAGCCCCGAAGGTACTTGCTAGGCTCATACGGAGGAATGATATCCACACGAAAGCACTAGCGTTTTCCCCCACTTAAAAGGACATGTTTATATGCCAAATTTTAAATGTGTTTAAATAAACGCGCAATTATAACCAAATGTTAATTTAATAGTCACTTTAATCCAAAATTTCCAATATTAGTAGACCGATAATTATTTAAAAAGCTCGACTCTCTCTTTTTTTTAAAACGAAAAAAATGTCCCTAGCGGAGTCGTCATCTGTAGCGATCATTTTTTGCTGAAAAAACGAGGTTTTAAGGTGTTTGGGTATTTTAAGAAATGTCTTCCATTGGGGTTTTAAAAAATCGTATTATTTTAAAAATGGAGTCGCCACTGGCCACTAAAGTAGGTCGGGCACCATAAAAACCAGAGATTTTAAAAATGTCAGGTTCGGGAGTCGGTTACGGATGGGGGAAGGATAAGCACCCCCATACCGCCCAAAATTAGTACTTTAATAATTACCGCTTTAATATTAAACTTTCCGGATTAAAGTGACGATTAAATTAAAATTTGGTTATAAGCGCGAGTAGATTTTAAAGGCCCTGTTATTCGAGAGTAAACCGAAAGACCACCATCACTACGCTTGATACCGGCCACGTTTACGCTCGAATAAAACGGCACCGCATTGACAATTTATTCGAATATATACAAAACATAAAAAGAAGTAATGTGAAATATAAAAAAAAACCAATGTAATTCATATATACAAAAAATACATAATGCTATGTATATGTTAATGGTACTATATACCATCATATATTATTTACAAAACATTAATACATATACATAATATAGAAAATAAATACACGGTGATTAAAAGGAAAACAATGATTTAGGATAGGTCAAAATACCACATTTATTTATGTACAAAAATAGGCATTTAATGACAAAAAAGAAAAAAAAAAACAAAACTTGAATAGCTAAAAAATAATAAGAAAGATTTGCAGATTTTTTTAGGAAATAATAATAATAATAATAATAATAATAATAATAACAACAACAAATTTTAAACGGTATTAAACTATATATATAAAAAACTATGCTATATATATATATAAGAACATAAAAGCAGTATGTACACACACCACATCTATATAATATATACAAGCTACATCTATAATATAATACCCTATATATATACACGTAAACTACATATATAGTATATAATGATACATATAACATGCTAAATACCAAGGAATATTAATATATATGTATATACATAGAAACAATCATACAAGAACAAATAAAAGAAATATTACAACAAAACCACATATTAATCATATCAAAAACAAAGATATACATACATATCGTACACGTAGAAACAAATAAGAGAATAAAACAAATACGAATCATGATAAAAAAACACATATTTAGATATAAGAAGATAAAAAAACAAAAATATTAAACAACCACCAAAAATTGATCTAAACACATTCTAACAAGATATAGAAACATATGAACATAAAAAATAAATAAAAACGTAAGAACTAAAAAAAAATAAAAGATTACTAATAAAACATCATTTATATTAGATCATAAAAATGGATTACACCATAAGCATACATAAAGAAAATACTACCCAAACCTCAATATGGTAGCTCCCTCCCTCCCTTTGTCTTCAAAATAATATGAAAGTCCCTTTTTTTCAATTGCCGAGAGCTCCATTTTCTAATTGTGCTCTCATGGCCGGCTCTCCCCTTTTTTCATTTGTTTTTTGTGGTGTCATTTAAAATGGATGAGGGAAGGGGAATTATGGGAGGTGGCGTGGAGTGTGGGAATCATGCATAGGGGATGGGTGAAGCATGGGGTAAGGCATGGGTGGCAGGGCATGGGGCAGCATGCCCCTATTTTTGCTATATATATTTTTTTGTTCAAATAGGGTAAATGACTTGAATATAATTTGTGTCCCGGGCAAAAAATGGGTATTACGCATGCAAGGCAAAGCAGTACCAATACCAACTCCTTCCTCTCTCTGTCTTTCATTCCGACAAAACTCCCAAAATCAAAACCTAAATTACAAATAATTTATAGAGAAAATAATAGGTTTAAAACCATGAAATATTAGCTGATACATCAAATTTATAAAACATTGACAATATTTTTAACCTATTGATCAAATTGTCGTTGGAGTTTGACGGTCTACCGTGACTGAAGTTTAACGGTATACCATAACCAAGTGAAAAGGTAGAGAAGAAAGGGGTTTTTCAATGATGAAGAATAAAAATTTAAAAATAATGATAATAATAATAAATAAATAAATAAAAAGTCAAAACAACAAGATTAAATAAAAAATCATTTGTTTTTCAAAAATTGAAAAAACCTAATTTTATGAGTTTCAATTTTCTTGGGGGGTCTGTGAACGCTAGCCATGCTGCTGCGTTGGAGCAATCTGGGCGGCCACCAGATGGGGTAATTATCGATGGGCAGCATTTGCTAGAGATTGCACGGGACAAATTGGATGCAGCGCTGGCAAAGCAGATAGATCTTGAGGTTATGGCGGCACAAGCTGAGATCGAACCACATAGTCCAGGGTGTGAGGAGATGGGTATGCGGGATACGTTGGTGCAGTCGGTGGATATTATGGGGAGTTTGAAACCAACGTTTAGGGACATGGTGGCTGGTCCTATTGGCAGTTAACAAAGAGTGAATTTTATTGCTGATATCGACGTTGATTTGTTGCAGGATGATGTTCTGGTGGACCGTAAAGGTGTTGTCCCTGAGATTAGATTTTCAAATCAAGTTCATCAGGAAATTGATGAGAAATTGTTGAAGTCTCTAATTGTGCGTCTTCTGGGGAAGTTAATTGGGTACAGAGCGCTCAAGAACAAAATTAACGTGCTTTGGTTGCCGATAGGAGAGATTAATATTATCGACTTAGATAATGAGTACTATCTCGTTCGTTTTGCTATGGAAGCGAACTATGATCAGGTGTTGTCAGGGGGACCATTGGTGGTTTATGTGAGCTATTTAACAGTTTAGCCATGGTCACGAGAGTTTTCAACGTTTGTAGATTTTCCGCGTAAGATCCTTGCTTGGGTTCGGTTACCGGGTCTGCCATACAGGTATTACTCGAAGAACCTTTTTAATGCTATTGTGAGTTTGATTGGATTAGTGGTAAGGGTAGACTTTAATACTATTGAGGGGAGAAAGGGTCAGTTTGCTAGATTGGCAGTAGTTGTTGAGTTTGATAAGCCTTTGGTCCTTAGGTAATTATCGATGGGTGATATCACGCGATTGAATATGAAAGATTGCCGAGTATTTGTTTTAGTTGTGGTAAATTTGGGCATTTGAAAGACCATTGTTCGCCTGTTAGTACCGAAGCCGTAGAGATTATGCCCTCAATTAAGAATCGACCTTCAGAAAATGAAGTGTATGGGCCTTGGATGCAAGTGGAGAGGCGACGACGTCGTATGAATGTGGCTAAACAACCGTATAGGGGAGAGAGCAGAGGAACCATGGGGAATGGGGGCTCGCAGTTTAATGTTTTGGTTGAGGTTGAGGATGGTGGAAAGCCGGCAGGTACTAGTGGAGTCTCGAAGGATATAGGTGTGGGGCTGTAGGAAGGTATCTTGGTTGTTGATGCAGATATCGTACGTGATGTGGAAGGGGTAGTTTCGATTGAGGAGCAGCCTCTGATTTCTGAGCCGATGGTTGATGGTTTGGAGGGTGATAAGTCGTAGAGTGAAAGCATGCCTACGGAGGTCTCGAATATGGATGTAACCGGTAACTTGGTTGAGGGTGAGACGAAGCCAGTGGATGTTAATATGGTTCTGGATGGGGAGAAGTTGAATAATGTGATTACTGACGTAGCCACGAATGATAAGGTTGTGGTGGCTCCTACTTCTTTACAAACGGATAAGCACACTGTGGTGCATGTGGTTAAAGATGGTGCTCGCAAGCCTTTGAAGGAAGTTAATGGTAAAGCCGCGTATGAACCAATTCGTAAGGCGAATTCGAAGGGAGTGTTGAGGACTTTGGCGTTAGCTGGTGGTGGGAATCGTAAGAGTAGGAAAGAGAAGAAGGGCGAGGAGTCGAGCAAGAAACCTGTTGCCGTTTGTGAGTGGGCGTCGAATCTGGCTAAAACTCTAACGGTTTTAGGTATTTCAGAAAATAGCAATGCACAGGATAAAAGTACAGTGATGCAGCTAAATCTCAGGTGCAATGGCGTGATAACCACACATTTGATGGTTGTGGTAACCTTTCGGCTCAATAAGGCCCTGTTACTCTTTTTCCTTCTTTATTAATGATTAAAGTTATTTTTTGGAATGCTCAAGGCACTCGGGGACTTGAATTTAACCGTTATTTTAGATTACTTTTAAGAACTCAGGATCCTGATGTGGTGGCGATTATGGAGCCGTGAGTGAGTGGGGCTGAGGCTGATAAGTTTATTCAGAGATCGGGTTTTGAATTTTTTTATAGGGTAGAAGCTACGAGTTTTTCTGAGGGTATTTGGCTGCTATGGAATGACACTCTGAGAATTGATATCGTTGTAGTGACTAATCGGTTCTTACATGGTGTTTGTGTTGAGACGAGCTCTAACCGTACTTTCTTTATGATGTTTGTGTATGCTAGTCCTGATGCTGGCCGTAGGCGTTATGTTTGGAATCAAATTAAAGCAATTGACCCTGGTGGTTAATGGCCATGGATACTCGACGGGGATTTTAATGTCATTTGCAGTAGTGATGAGAGACAAGGGGGTCGCAAAGGAGGTCTGGGGTTTGCCCATACATTAGTAATTTTATGTACAGTTATGCTTGTTGGATATGGGGTATATCGGGCCAAGATTTACCTGGAGGAGGGGGACTTGAGTCAAAGACTTGATCGTGGTCTTTGTAACTCCAGGTGGTACGAGATGTTTGCTTCAGTTGAGATTGTACATTTGCAACAGTTGGGGTCGGGCCACAGGCCAATTATGCTTATTACTGACCGTATGGAACCTAGGAGAGGATTTCGCCCTTTTCGTTATGTGGCAACATGGAAAGATCATGATGATTTTGACCAGTTAATTAAACATAAGTGGAATAGAGATATGCCGATCTTCGACGGTCTTGATGTTTTTCAAGTGGTAAGCCGACAGTGGAATAGGGAAGTGTTTGGACACATTGAACGTCGTAAGGCTCGGTTACTTGCTCGCATTCGGGGGGTTAAGATGGCCTTAGCGAATCGAAGAAATCCTTTTTTTACACCGGCTAGAGGAGGCTCTTAAGAAGAAACTTGACTCAGTTCTGGCACAAGAGGAGAGTTTGTGGTTTCAGAAATCTAGGAGTAAATAGATTGTTCAGGGGGACAGAAACACAAAATTCTTTCATGCCTCAACGTTGCACCGTAGAAGACAAAATAGAATCTGTATGCTCGTTCTAGATAATGGGGATTGGTGCTCAGATGATAGTAGTCTGCGGCAACATACCATTAGCTTCTTTACTGATCTTTTTACTACCGAACCATGACAGGGAGTTTGGTCGAATCTCACAGGAGGCTTTGACATGATTTCTGAAGCTCAACAGCACAATCTGGTGCGTGCTATCACTTTTGAGGAGGTCAGAGAGGTTGTGTTTAGTATGAAGCCTCTAAAAGCTCCCGGCATTGATGGGTTCCATGTTGAGTTCTTCCAGAATAATTGGGATGTGGTGGGGGAGTCATTGTATCGATTTGTTACTGATTTTTTTGTCTGGCAACTTGCTTCTGCGGCTAATAGAACTCTCATTGTTTTGATTCTGAAAGTATCAAATCCTGAGAGCATCAGACAATTTCGGCCTATCAGTTTGTATACTGTGCTGTATAAAGCGCTGACCAAGATCCTTGTTAGCTGGTTGAAACCTTTGCTCCCTAGAAGAGTGTCGTAGACGCAAACCAGCTTCGTCCCGGGCAGGAACATAACGGATAACATTGTCCTTGCGCAGGAAATAATCCACACCATGAGTAGAAAGATGGATGCAACTTCTTGGATGACGATAAAAGTAGATCTTGAGAAGGCTTATGACAGGCTTGAGTGGGATTTTATACATAAGAAGTTGGTTGAGTTGGGCTTGCCTGATCAGTTCGTCTTCTAGATTATGCAGTGTGTGACGACTGTATCCACACAGATCGTTTGGAATATGGAGATTACAGATAGTTTTATTCCTACGCGAGGCATCAGACAAGGGGATCCTCTATCCCCGTACCTCTTTGTGTTGTGTATAGAAAGGCTTTCTCATGTGATTAACCGTCGAGTGGAGGATGGCTCTTGGAAACAGATACGACTTTCTCGTAATGGTACAGGGCTATCACATCTCTTTTTTGCTGAAGATCTTGTGCTTTTTGCGAAAGCATCGCCAGGACAGGTTGCCACGGTTCAAGAGGTTCTCAACAAGTTTTGTGCATGTTCGGGACATCGGGTGAGTGTGGACAAAACTCAGATTTATTTCTCGAGGAATTGTGCTGATGACAGGAAAATTAATCTTGTGGATAACTTGGGCTTTTTAAAGGTAGAAGACTTATGTACGTATTTTGGTGTTCCTTTCTTGCATAAACGGGTAACTAAGGATACTTATCACTTCCTCTTGGAAAAGGTAGAGAGACGCATTTCTGGTTGGGCTGGAAAGATATTATCTTTAGCAGGGCGTATTACCTTGGCCAAGGCAGTGCTACAGGCTATTCCGACGTATGTCATGCAGGCAACATGGCTACCAAAGGGAATCTGTGATGAGTTGGAAAAAATGATACGTAGGTTTGTTTGGGGTTCGAAGGCGATTGCACTTGTTAAGTATGAGTCTATTAAACAACCGCTTGATTTTGGGGGGGTCTTGGCCTTTGTGAACTGCAACGTCATAACAGTGCGCTTTTAATGAAGATTGGGTTCCAGTTGGTTAGGAATGATGACAAGCTCTGGGTCCGTGTTCTTCGAGAAAAATATAAGTGGAGCGGTAGGGTCCCTTTGAGTATTGATCGGCCGAATGCCTCACGATTGTGGCAAGGGTTAGTGAGTGTTTGGGAGGATATTAGGCAGAGCATCAGTTGCCAGATCCGAGACGGGTGACATACGGATTTTTGGTGGGATGTATGGTTAGAAGGAGCCAAACCCCTTGTGACATATTGTCTTTTTCCTGACCCTCCCGGTCGTATTCCAGTTGCTACGGTGGTTACCCAATCTGGGGATTAGAACTGGGCGTGGTTGGAAAACGTGTTACATCATGATATGGTTCTGCATCTTGCGTGTATTGTTCCCCCATATGCTTCTTTTGGGCCAGCGTAGAGGTGGAATGATGATCGGGTTTTCACGACAAAATCGGCTTATAATGTTTTGTTTGAGCATGCTCATTCTACTCAGTCGGATATTTGGGGTTTTGTGTGGCATTTGCCGGTTCCGCAGCGTGTGCGTACATTTATGTGGCTTGTGGTGCATGGGCGTGTGTTAACTAATGTTGAACGCAAGCGCCGTCACATCACGATTGATGGTTCTTGCCCGATTTATATGTAGGGAGAAGAAGGCCCAAGCCATGTGTTGCGTACTTGTGGTCGCGCGAGGATTGTATGGGAATATTTTATTCACCCAGATCGTTGGCTTAAGTTTTTTGGTCAACCATTCGATCAATGTGTGATGGCTAATCTGCGGAATGTAATCCAAGTACGGGTTGTGGGGGTTCAATGGAGTAGGTTGTTTGCGATTGGATGCTGAGCGATATGGAAGAGCATGTGCTTCCTTGTATTCAATGATGAAAATGAGGTTACCGAAGATATTGTAGCCTATTGTCGAATGATGGGTGAGGTTTTATTAGATGGGCAGGTTGTTTCTGTTGGCAGGGATAGGGTGAGGCAACCAAGGATTCGTTGGGCTAAGCCGAGTGAGGGGTGGCTGAAAGTTAATGCTGATGGTGTTGTTGGGGGCATTGAGCGTAAGGCGTCGATCGGAGGGGTGGTCCGAGATGCTTCAAGAGGTTGGATTTTTGGGTTCTCCAGGAACATTGGTGTTTGTTCGGTGATTATTGCTGAAATATGGGCGGCCCACGATGCTTTGGTACATGCTTAGAGTCTCGGGTGTCAACGAGTGGAATTAGAACTTGATAACAAGACGGTGGTTCAAATTCTGCGTGGTGAGAGCCTTGCTTTGGCGGACAGTGCACTTGTGTTACGAGTTAAAAACCTCATTGTTCGGGAATGGGTTGTCTGAGTTCTGCATGTCGGACGTGAGGGGAAAGCGTGGCGGATGCTTTAGCCCGAATGACTCGAGATAATAATCTTGGGGAGATTGCTTTCGTGTACCCTTCGGCAGAAGTGGTTGCTTTGTGTAATGTCGATCGCTGTGTTCGTTAGTTTGTTTGGTCAGCCGTTTTGGCTGCTTGTATTTGCCCTAGTCTGGTTGGTCTCTTTGTTCCATTTGCTTCTGCAATTACCTCAATGAGTATTATTTTCCTCCATTTAGGTTAGGGAGGTTTTTAATGAGGCTTATTGGGGTAATTATTTTTCCAATCAAAAAAATAAAAAATCATTTCATTTTCCTAGTCATTTAAAAATCATTTTATTTTTTATTTTAAATTATATTTATAATTAAATATTAGTAAAAATAATTTATTTTTTATTTTAAATTATTTTTTATATTTAATAATAATAATATATGTCAAGTCATACTAAAATATTAATAAAATAATATTGAGTGACCAAAAAATTCTATGTATAAAGTTCAGTGAGTAAATTGATCGTTTTGAAAGTTTAATGATCAAAATAGGTCAAAGAGTAAAGTTCAGTGATGATTGATAAGTCGTATATTTGCATATTTTTCTTATATAATTCTATATGTTTCAGCACACTAATATGTCTCCAAGTCCTTGTTTTGGTTCATATTTAATTTTCCAAGCGTTTTAATGGCTAATGAACATTCCATGCATAACAAAAGGATATTAGCACATATTTTACACATTAGGAAATTAACATGCGAACAAGGGCTACGGACATCCAGAAGTTATGCGGAGATGCGAACACACAAGTGCGAACGTACCAACAAAGACTATGCGAACAGACACGAAAGTAGAGTTGCAGACCAGTACACACGAAACGTTAACATACAATGAGACGCGAACGTTGGCTGCGAACAATGGAACATTGCGAGCAGACGTGGCACAAGGAGTATGTTGATGTGTACGCCATGCGATCGCTGGAGGCAGACACGCACAAGAAATCCTATGCTATCGTGGTTGCTTGGAAGAGAAAAAATTATACTTTAATTAGACTTTCACTTTATATTAAATTACATTTAATGTAGGATTAGGGTTTGTACTTTATTGTAACTCATTCCCCTATTTGATGTATAATTATTCACCTATAAATAAGATCATATGGGAAGAGAGAAAGAGAACCGTTTACCCTAGAAAAAACCTTATTGCTTTCATCTACTCCATGAGTATCTAAACCCTTAGTTCTATCCGAGTTTGTTTCTAGGTTTTCAATACAATTGTTAGTGTGACTTCTTGTTCTTAATTTTCTTCATAATTCAAAGTATTTTTATATATTTCGGGTTAATTCAATTGTGTGTGTTGGATTATACGTACACAATCAACCAATCATGGATTATTGATACAAGCAGTTAGAAAACCTAGACTATGGTTTTTTAAGGTATGAAATCGTACATTTAAATTGTGTGGATTATCGCTTTTTGAATATATGTGCTTTGGTCTCTTAATCACGTAATGATATTTGATAGGTTTTATCTAAAGTGGATTATCTAAGTATTTAACCTAGATAATAAGTGTTAACAACTTATGGATTATTAGGTTGTTAACTAAATAAAAGAAAAGAACTCTTAAGTTATTTGTGGACTATAATCTAACTTAAAAACCAAGCTACTTGAGTAATTATGCAGGTTATCTTTTGAAGTCTGTGATCTAATACTTGGATTGAAATACCGCGAACGACTTGGCTAGACATCACCAAATCATTCACACAACCCAACCTTAATTAGTGCTTTCTCTTTGGAAAACTACACAACAAAACAAACCTCTTTTTACTTTTCAATCGCACAATTAACCTAGGCTAGTAACTTATACCTTTTGACCACTCTCTGTGGGTACGACTCTACTTGCCACTACTACAAATCCTTAAGAACAAGTAGGTATTTTATTTTTGACGAATTCGACACCCGATCAATAATCTGTGTAATTTACCCTTAAAAGAATAATAAGACATACAACATATATAGAGTTGTGTGGGATTATTATTTGACAAACTAAAAATTTCCACCGCCACTGTATTGGATATAAATCCTTATTGGATTACAATAAACACAATTTTCTTAATTTTCTTCCATATATTTGTGAAAAATTAAATTTAAAAATGTTTATAACATGGTAACAATTTTCATTTTACAGATAAATTTCATTATAAGTCAGGAAATAATTGCATTTCATATCATTTTGCATAATCATTAGTAATTAATTTATTGATCGATTAGAACCCAATAAGTGGTCCAGTAGAAAGCGGATGATGTTCATCCTAGGAGACTTGAGTTTAATCGTTTTGTCTGCAAGGTGTGCGTACATTGTCAAATGGTTAAGAATATGTATAAATAGATACTACTTTGGAGAGTTATTCCTAAATATCATCAGTGACAGAGAAAGTCTAAAATAAAACAAATATAAGCTTAAAAAAGCAACAATCGGTTGTAATCGAAAAATTTACCAAGTGTGTAACTCTCTAAAGTAAATTGGATAATATTTTAGGTTAAAACCAAAAATATTATGTTCTCTATAACAAATCATGTAAGTTGAATAATTATTCTGGTTGCAACCTAAAAAGTTATCATCATGGGTAAGTTTATCCAATCAAGAAACTCATACAAGATTCCCAGTTGTAAGCGAAACTATTACCAGTTGTGTAACTTTTTTTAGTAGACATGGTCATATTTTAGGTTAAAACCCATAATATTATGTTGTTCATACCAAATTATGTAAATCATATAACTTTTCAGGTTGAAACCTAAAAGCTTACCATCATGGGTAGGCTTTATTCAATTGAGAATCTCGTGTAACATTCTCGGTTGTAACCGAAATTCTTACTAGTAGTGTAGCTTCTTAGAGTGTACATGAAAATATTTTAGGTTGGACCCGAAAATATTGCGTTCTCTATACCAAATCATGTAAATCGGATAACTTTTCAGGCTAAAACCTAAAAGTTATCATCGAAGATAAGCTTTATTCGATTGAGAAAAGCTTGTAACATTATTGGTTGTAAGTGAAAGTCTTACTAAATATGTAACGATTTAGAGTAAATCGGGTAACATTTGAGGTTGGAACCAAAATCATTACATTGTTTATACCAAATCATGTAAACCAGATAACTTTTCAAATTTAAAACTAACAAGATATCGTCAGGTGTAAGTTTTAATCAATTGAGAAATTTATATAACATTCTCGGTTGTAACCAGAATTATTATTAATTGTGTAACTTTTTAGAGTGAACATGATAACATTTTAGGTTAAAAACCAGATAACTTTTCAGTTTGTAACTGGAATTTGCCACAAATTAGCCTTAGCTTTCTCACAGCAGGACTGTCGTAAGTAAGGGTGGACAAAACTTAACTTGACTCGAACAAAATCAAACTATCCGACTCAACTCAATGCGAAATATTGGACTCATTTTGACTTGGCTCGTAATTTCATAAACTTGACTCGAAAAATTTCAAATAAAGTTTGAGTTATAAAGTGAAAATTCGAATAACTCGAAAGTTTTAGTAATTAGTGGATCAGTTTTCAAGTTCGAGTCAAGCCTCTCAAGTATGCCTGACATATATATATATAATATGAAAAAAATATGAGGAAATATATATATATATATATATATATATATTGTATATGGTTATAGAAAATCATTTAAATTAGAATTAATTAGTATTATAACATTATAAATGTTTACAATTAAATTTAAACTAAAACTTGAACTCGACTTGAATTATATAAATTCAACTTGACTAAAAAACTCAAATAAAATTTGAGTTATAAAATAAGACTCTTTAACTCGACTAACTCGAAATTTTTAATTTGACTCGATCGAATGTTCACCCCTAACAGTAAACGACAATACTTTTGAGTGAATAAAATATAAAATCACATCAAGTCACTTCAATTGTAAATATCATGGGACAAAGATTAGTAAAACACGACGAGACTAAAAGATTATAATAAACTGACGATGGAAATCGTCTATGAACGCAGAGAAGAACGATGGGAATCATCAAAACTTACATCCTTCTCAGCCATTCCATTTACGTATTTCCATATTTGGATTAAAGAAGATGATATGAGGCAATCCCTATTCATCATGTTCAAATAACACTAATTTTTGGTCAAAAAAATAACGCTCTAATAAATTTTATTATTTTTATTAAGCAACGCAAATACACAACATTATTGATTTAAATCAATTGATTAATAAATCGAATATCAAAAAATTAGTATTTATAAAAAATATATATACAATTTTTTACTTTCACTTATAGTTGATTGAACTTGAAGTCTCCCATTAGTTTCTTTATCTTTGATGAACAAATGGAATAGCATTATCGAGAACGGACAAAATTGATATTTTTGATTCCAAGCCTTTCCCAGCGACCGCCATTAACCTCTCATTTTGCCAGCATTTCAAATCATTATTTCTAGAGTTGTTTGATGATGAAAAAAACGTTTCCCCATATGCATTTATTATTTTCTAGGACAAAGTTATATATATTTAGGGTTTGCTTTTGAGCTTTTCCATGT
This sequence comes from Hibiscus mutabilis, assembly GCA_019671005.1. Classification (NCBI taxonomy): domain Eukaryota; kingdom Viridiplantae; phylum Streptophyta; class Magnoliopsida; order Malvales; family Malvaceae; genus Hibiscus; species Hibiscus mutabilis. The sequence goes on along the minus strand of CM033731.1, from coordinate 8,252,167 downwards.
AATTTAATTGATAGAAAATATTTTATTTTTTTATGTTTGATTAGCGTAAAATAATTTGGTCAACGTAATTAAGCTCGTTCTTGAGACTTTAATGGTCTAAGAGCGAACCTAACAATTAGACCATAATAATAAATATTGAAAAATTAAATTTTTAAGAGTATACCCCTAATAACAAGTATTGGAAAAAAATATGGCTCTAATAACAAGAATAGAAAAAATATTAAAGTTTCAAAAGTATGTACCTAATAACAAATATTAAGAAAAATTGGGTCAAGTATTGAAAAAAGTTAGACCCAAATAATGAGAAAAAAATTAAAGTCATAATAAAAAATATTGAAAAAATTAAGCACCTAATAACAAATATTAAAAAAATAGACTCTTAATAACAAGTATTGAAAGAAAATAAATTTTAAAAGTAGACCTCTAATAACAAGTATTGAAAAAATTATCCTATAATAAGTATTAGAAATAAATTAAATTTTAAGAGTATACCCCTAATAACATGTATCAAAAAATTAAATTATAACAAATATTAAAAAATAAATTATTATTAAAATTAAATCCCTCTACTTTTGAGCGGTGGGCCCTACATAAAATGATAGATCATGGGTCGTCGTCTTTATTACTTATTTTCAGAGAAGGGCCTGAAAGTAATCTATTTTTCAAGTCAATGTAAAATGACTTGTATTTATAAACATGAGACTTTACGTGGTTTATGGGAAAGTAACTCTCGATGGAATGTGATGTTTCAAGAAAAATAAACAATTTTTTACATCCCAAATATTGGAATCACGTTATTTTAAAAAAGACATTACTACAACATTTCAACTAATTAAATTTCTTAAAAAATAAGAAATTTTCATTTACCAAAGAAAACATTAAATTATGTATTAAACCTACAGCCTTACAGTGTCATGTATTTATAAATTTTTTAAGGAAAATTGGCTTATAAAATTTCAAATAAAATTAAAATAAGTTTTTAATAAAAAATTTACCCAGATTCATGAAGATATAGAATTGATGTATATAATTTTATTCGATGGTTCTTTTGGACATAAGTGAGTACATGATTTTATGTTAGAGACAAATTTCTAAAATTTTTAAGGAAAATTGGCTTATAAAATTTCAAATAAAATTAAATAAGTTTTTAATAAAAAATATATCCAAATTTTCCATCGGTCCATCCTTGTCTTTGACATTTTATCGATGTAAAAAACTTTAAAAATCAAACCGATGAACTGAAAAAAAAAAACAGAACAGAACAGCAGCCATGGGGGCCATCATTTGTTATTATTATCACAATAGTCCGAACAAGTGAGCCTCAGATTCCCACTCAGTTAGCTTCTTGTTGTTGTTTTTGTATTTGTATTTTACTCTTATTATTTGGTTCAAGCCTTCTCTTTCGCTCTCCAGCACGTATCTCTTCACTCCACCGTTTAGCCGCGTTTTCTGCCCTTTTCTTGTTTTCCCGCGAAGAAAACCTTAATGTTTCAGAACTGTAGAGAGATGTCGACTGCTGTAACTGTTAAAGGAAATCCTCATCAAGCATGGAAATGGAGTTCTCAACAACACCAAGCGGTAATTAGCAGTTGGTGTCGCAATAAATGGAGTTTCATGAGCTTCAAAAGAAGTGTTTTTAACCAAGGTTTGCAAAGGATAGCGGCGAGGAAGAAGATAGGACCAATATGGGTTACTATTGGCTATGGCAGCTGCTGCGATGCGGCGGAGGAAGACATGAGGTTCGTGGAAGCGTTGAGGGAAGCTCAATCCTACGTGTACCTGCACCGAGGAAACACGATTGTTTTGCTCTTGTCAGCCGACGTTGTCGCTAGTCCTTGCTTGGATTCCATTCTCAAGATATCTCAATATTTCTCTCTATCTTTTTTTTTTTTAAATTTAAAATTTTGATTGTTTAAGATTCAATTCCATCCATATGTTTCTTCAAGTTCATTTACACTATTAATATATAGGGACGAGTCTCTTGTATTCCTTGAATTTAGTTTTTATTATTTTATCCATTAAATTTGACTTCCTTTACACAAGTTAATATTTAATCTAATACCATTTGCTTATAACACTAGTTCATTTTGTCATAAACAAATGATGTTATAACAAAAGATTAAGGCTATGTTTTAAAATGTTTTTCAAAAGTACTTTTGGGTCGAAAGCAATAAAGAATTTATAATTTATTTAAAAAAAGAAAGCAATGCAGAACATGTAATTTTTCATATGTCAAAAAACATTTTTTAACCGCTGAAATTTTTATTTTTTTTCAAAAGTATTTAAAAAAGTATTTATTTATCTTTATTCATATCATTTTTTATATATTTTTTAAAAAGAATGTTTAAAATAGATATTTTTTACTTAAAATTATTTTTGACAACTTCATACACTCAAATTTTAAACAAAATAATCTAAAAAAAAAAATTTCGTACTTTTTAAAAATAATGTCAAAATGACTTTAACTTTGTTATGAAAGTTAAATCTAGAGACAAATAAACCCTTTAAACTGAAATTACGAATAAAACAATATCATATAATCCACTATTATAGATTGAAATAAGTTTATTTTGTTTTAGTTGTGTATTTTGGGTACACTTCATACATGTGATTGTATGTTCCCATTTTATATAATATGGTATTTGATATACCATCCAAAGTTGGGAATAATGAAATAGTAGGAAATATTCCTAAAAAAAATGGTAGGAATAATCAGATTGTCTCAGGGTGGACGCATGTCATTTTTCGACTTTTCGGTGTTATACGGGAAAATATCTCTCTCAGACATCACAAAGTTCCATTCAAAAGTGAAAAAATTAGAAAATTAATGTTTGGTCTCTTAAATCTGTCTTTTACTAGACAAGGTTTATTATAATTTATCTATTTTATTTATATATCCAAAAATAGTAATGTTTAAAACAAAAACGCTTTAACATACCAAACATTAATTTCGTTCTTAAAATATAATTAGTCTTAAAATTTTCTTTCTATTTTACATACACTAAAGGGAGTTCAGTTTACGAAATATAAAATTACATTTGAGAATATGATTACTGGAATATAATAATATCGGACACATTATTGAAAAATATTACATTACATTGTTTGGTTTATTTGGTATGAATATAATATTGTAATTTTTAGTTCGAGGAATATAAGATTAATTGAAAGCAAAATTTACCAACTTATCCTTATACTATATTTTCCTTTTAACAAATTAAAATTTCAATTACTAAATTAAAAATATTTACATAAAAATTTATAAAATTATTTTCGTTACACTATCTATAATTTATAAAAAAATTATATTTATAATATAATTAATATATTAAATCATTTTTAAAAATATTATATATATATATATCCTTATTCCCTTTTAATTTTTTTCAATTGTAAAATGCTAAACGTTTAATATGTTTAATTTTTTTTACTTTTGACAGTTTGTCAAATAAATTAAAGTAAATAATAAAACAAATCTAAAATTAGTAAAATAGTGATAAAAATAAATTAACCTACTAATTATTTTAAAATGAAAAATATCTTATAAATCAAATAATAAAATTAATAATATCAACTCTTAACTCATTCAATTTTCAAGCAACATGCAATCTCATCATAAATGCAATATTAATAAAAATATATTAAATGTTACAACATTATTTAAATATATGCAACACCTTTTATACATTTAAATAAGAATCCAACAAGTGTCACAGTGGAAAAGTGGATGTTGTTTATCTTAAGAAACACGGGTTAAATCGCTTTGTCTACAATATGTATGCACATTGTCAAAGGGTTAAGAATATCTATGAACTAGAATATTACCTTATATATATATTTTTGAACAATTCCTAGAAAAGGGAAGAAAAAATTTGCTTATAATAGGTCTAGAACTCATAACTTAAAGGGAGAAAAAGATGTCAACTGAAAACTTTTAACCACTTGCTCTAGAGATTATTGATATATATTTATTCTAAATTTAATTATAAATATATATAATATTTATAGTTATTACTGTTATATTAAAAAAACTATTAGATTAAAACAATCATTTTAATATTCTATAATAGACCTTTATAATATTTATTCTGAGATACCTAATTAGAAGATTAAATATTTATAGTTATAACTTATACCAAAAAAATCTACTAATGTATAAAAATAAAGTAGATTCTTGTAAGGATAAAAAAGGTAAGTTTATGACAGAAAAAAATAAAAAAGAAATTTTATTTGTTTTCCAATATTTACTTTTTCGTATTTTATAATTTGATTACTCCACAATTCAACCTAGGCCCCACAGTTTCAACGTGTCATATAATCAGCACTATTTCCCTTAGTTTCTTATTTATGTTTTGCTTTAAATGTTAACAAAATAAGGTTCAACTACAGAGCTGTAGACCAAACTATTGAGAGCCGCCACAAAGGCCGCCTCATGTCCAACTGCTCGCGGTTCTCTCTTCCTTCCCGCTTCAACCAAACTCTTTTATTCCCGCCACGCCTTCCAAACCGACGTCGTAACACTGAAACCCGATTCCAGGTACCGGACTCAGTATCTTAAACTCGAACCCAGGTCCCAGAGGGGCGATTCCGTTAAGCGCAATGTGATCAACGAAAATGATAGCGTCGACGAAACTTACATCTCAGTTGACGATAAGCAGTTCGTGCGGTGGTTCCGGGAGGCTTGGCCTTACCTCTGGGCTCACCGTGGCGGCACTTTCGTTGTTATTATTTCCGGCTAAATCGTCGCTTCCCCCTTTTTGGACACCATTTTAAAAGCAGAATGAATAAATTAGTAAAATATGTTAGATGTTTTATGGAAAAGTTTTTTTAAACATTTTTTTCCTTTTCAACTTGCAGGATATTGCGTTTTTGCATCACCTAGGGATTAGATTTGTTATTGTTCCGGGAACTCATGTGCAGATCGACAAGCTTTTGACTGAGAGAGGTGAGCCCAACAAAACAACGTCGTTTCGTGTTACACTTATTTCACCTGTTCTCATAGAAATGATCAGTGTAGTAAGTTTATTTCTTGAGTTTACTTGTTCTATTATTTGTCTTTATTATTATAATCATAGCAAACTTCTGAACCTTTGGTAATTCAGTGTTTATATCATTTTAGCTATGAATGAAAATCTTTGTTTACAATTAAGTAGATTAATAATACTTAAAATGAGCCACAAAAAATTTGCAGGGCATGAACCGAAGTATTATGGTAGATATAGAATAACGGACTCTGAATCTCTAGCTGCTGCAACGGAAGCGGCCGGAGGGATTCCTCTAATGATAGAGGCAAAACTTTCTCCCGGGCCTTCCATATGCAATATTCGCCGGCATGGTGATAGCAGCCGTTGGCATGAAGTTGGTGTCAGTGTTGCTAGCGGGAACTTCCTGGCAGCCAAGGTTAGAATGTTTCCGTTTTGAAAATAACTTTTGATTTGGGCTGTTCTTTTATGTGCATTACTATTCTTCTGTTTGAGATGAAGGCTAAACCTTTGTGAACTGATAAGCAATGGGTAGCTTGCAAAAGCTTGTTTTTGGGTATTGGCTCTGCTATTAAACGTGTTATAATTTTGCCTCTTGTTAAACACTTTTGCAGAGAAGGGGAGTTGTTGAAGGTGTCGATTATGGAGCAACTGGTGAAGTAAAGAAAGTAGACGTCTCTCGCTTGTGAGAGAGGCTTGATGGTGGTTGTATAGTAATATTAAGCAACATGGGGTATTCTAGCTCTGGTGAAGTTTTGAATTGCAAGTATGCTGTGTGACCTTTAATGGTATTTTGTTGCAGCTTGCTGTTATCTATTGTCCAATGAAGTAAAAAAAATCCTTGATCAATAACTAAAGCAACTTTTTCTGGGTGGAAATAACGTATTATGCACGCCTTTTAGTAGTTATTAGGCAGGTCATCGGGATCGAGAATAGCCATCTTTCGCATTTTAGTATTTTTATCTTTATGTATTTCCTAAGTAGTATTTTTTTTCTCATATAAAGATGGACCATTAGTTTAGTGTCTCAGTTTGTGTTTTTATAGGATTAACAAGATGTCAAACATCAGTGGAAAAAAACCCAACTCAGGAATTTCCAATCTCTTTAGGTGTTGAATATATTGGCTCTGCATGTGTGGCACCTTAATTTTTTTGCAATACGTGGTGTTGATTTTGAAAGCTAGTATTAGTTTTAACTAAAACTTACCCAGAGCAGTTTGTTTAGTGTTGTCTGCTGCGAGCTGCTGTGTGAATACACAGAGTTGAGACATCGACATCAAGTATTATCCTCGGTGTTTTGTCTCCTGGGCTCTGCCAAGAGCCCTGGAGGGTTCATAGAGTTGGGAGCGTCTCAAAGTGCCTGACAAGGCAGAACCGTGGGAACTTGGGAGTTTGTGCAGGGGGGTTGAACCCATGACCTATATCATATAAGTCATTTATGGGCAACCACTTGAGACTTTATGGTGCATCTTGGACTAGCTTAGAAGTCAATACTTCCCAATGATTTAAAACCTGACTGCTAATGCTTTATGTTTTTTTCTGAATTTCAGCACATATGAAGTTGCCACGGCTTGTGCATTAGCTCTTGGAGCAGATAAGCTTATTTGCATTATAGACGGCCTGATTTTGGATGAGAATGGACACCTTATTAATTTCTTGCCTCTTCAAGAAGCAGATATGTTAATCCGTCAACGGGCCAAGCAAAGTGAGGTAGCTGCGAAATATGTCAAAGCTGTTGATGAAGAAGATCTTACTAGTGTCAGACATGATGATAATATTTCAGTTGTTCACTCTTCACAAAATGGAAAGGCTCTCAATAGTACACGAAATCCTACCTTTCTGAATGGAGTTGGTTTTGATAATGGCAATGGACTATGGTCTGGAGAACAGGGCTTTGCCATTGGAGGTCAGGAGCGGCTAAGTCGAGATAATGGCTACCTTTCGGAGTTGGCTGCTGCAGCCTTTGTCTGCAGAGTAAGTTCAATAGCTTGTTTGAGCTTAGTATGTTTAGATTCTTTCCTACGTGAAAGTAAATATGCCAATTGTATTTTCTGCTTTATTCTCAGGGTGGTGTACAAAGAGTTCATTTGTTTGATGGCACTATCGGTGGGGTCTTATTGTTGGAACTGTTCAAAAGAGATGGGATGGGGACAATGGTTGGCTAGGTATATAATGTTTACTGTGAACTTGTCAGTTAGCTTATGGGAAAATAGATATTTGATGATGGCCATATAGTACAAAACATGGTTAATTCCCAAGGTATCTGTGTTTGCTTTGGGAGTAATCAATCCTTCCATGACTGGTAGCCTATTCCGATGTTTTATTGGGCTCTGCCACTCAGGTGGAGTGTTAAACCTAAAATATATGTTATATGCTACTAAATGATTACAGGTACGTTTTTTTTTAAATTTAGTGGTACTTCAGAGGACCTTCTATCACTATAACATTTTCCTTTTCCAACTTTCATGGTTTTAAGAGACCTGTATTTTCATATTTAATTTGCGGGGTCATGCATTGATATGTTTTGTAACATTTGACAATGAACAAACCGGAGAATTTATTGTTCTGATATCCTTTTTCCTAGAATGAGGGACCTCAGAGTAATTTCATTTGGCTGATATTTCTTAGTTTATATGCGCTGCAGTTGCTAGACTTGGTAAGTAATTAAGCTATCTTGCATTCAGTTTGCTGACCTCGACATTGCTTGTTTTTCAGTGATCTATATGAAGGGGCTAGGATGGCTATGGTGACAGATCTCGCTGGAATCAAGCAAAACATACAACCATTAGAAGAGTCTGGCACATTGGTTCGCAGGAGTGATGAAGAGGTCTATATAGCTCTTTTTGACTTTTGTTTAACCAGTCTATCTCATTTATGCATATACTTTTCAGTGATGTTCTTGCTGAAATAATGAGAATAAAGTTTGGTTCTATTTTGCATGCTTTATTTCTACCAGTTCTTGGGTGTTTTAGTTGCAAAGATCAGATCTGGTAAAATTAGTCGTTTCAGATCTCACTAAACAAACAAAATGGAAGCTGAAAAATGTCTTCATTCTTTTGAATTGGAGCCAATATCTGAGTATTAAATTCTTGGGTCTTTTCTTTTTTGCGCAGCTGCTTAAGGCCTTAGATTCATTTGTTGTTACGGAAAGAGAAGGTCAAATCATTGCTTGTGCTGCTCTATTTCCTTTCTTCAAGGACAAGTGTGGAGAAGTTGCTTGTATCGCAGTTTCTCCTGAATGTCGAGGACAAGGACAAGGAGATAAATTGCTTGGTATGTTGTTGAACATCTCTAACCTCATTGTTTATGCCATATTACACATGATCATACCCTGCTACTTATTCTGGTGTAGCTGAAAGAGATGCAATGCAAGAACTTGTCTATTCAAATCTATTGGAAGCATCTTTACAAATTCGGAAAAAAATAATTTAAGAAGGCACACTCCATTGTATATAAATATTTGCTGATAAGTTTAGTTCCCACTGTCTAATCATAGAATTATGCTCAATCTGGTCTGACTGATTTTTGTTTTTATGACCTCATCGATGTGATATTTGTTTGTGGTCAATCAATCTTAAGATTCCTAATAATAAGTCTTTACTTTTTTCTATCTATTTTTGTGCAGATTACAACGAGAAGAAGGCGTCCTCTCTCGGATTGGATATGCTTTTCCTGCTAACAACTCGTACTGCTGACTGGTGTGTATTTTCTTATGAATTAAACTTTATTTCATGCATTCGATTATTTTCTTAGATAGAGAGTCAGTCACATTGTAATGTCCTTTCGATATTTCAGCCGTTATTTATGCGCAGATTACTGCATTGAAGAAAGGGGCTTCTGAGAATGCACAATTGACATTGAACACCCACTTCTGGTTTTACAGGTTTGTAAGGCGCGGCTTCAGAGAATGCATGATCGACATGATACCGGATGAAAGGAGGAAAAAGATTAATCCATCCCGGAACTCCAAGTATTACATGAAGAAATTGATACCAGATCGAAGTGGAATTACAGCTGATAGATCATTTAAACGAGCTTGCAACCGATAAAGTACTTCTTTAGTCGGTGCTAACCAGGACTGCTTAGAAGACGAAGCAACCGCATCTAACTAATTTGGCAAGAGAACCGTTTTCTGCAATTTACATGTTGAGCAGAGGTTGATATGATTTTCTATGCATCAGGTTTCTGTCATGAGCTGTAATTTATGATTGCCATGAAAACATCTTTATTGTATTAGTACTTGACATAATTTTCGTTGGCAAATTGTAATTAATTTAGGGGTAAACTATCATGGTAGTCATTAAATTTGTCACTTTCAATGTGATCGTTAATTGTTAATCAAATTGTTGAAGTGACGGATAATTATATATTTGATCATCGCTATTTAATCATTCAATTGTTTTGCTCTTAAATTATATTGTTGAAGTGACAGTCAAATAACTGTAAGATTTGTAAACGTAAACAATTAAAAAAAATATTGTTTAATTAATGATTTTTTAAGTTATTTTAAGGATTGAGAAAATGAAAAGAAAATAAATAATAAAATTTAACATAAGTTTTTTTTATTAAACCATATAAATGAAATGAAAAAAATTTAACATAACTTAAAAAATAAATCAAGATTTATTTCTTATTTTCTGTTTAAACTAAACCATATAAACAATTAAATATCACCCATATTTATTTTTTACTAACTCTTGTACTAATATATGAAAAATAAATAACACCAATACCAAACATACATATGTATATATTGTTACGCAAAATAGGATACAAACAAATAAAACGCAATATAAAAATCTATTAGGAGTAAATTCTTCTTTCATCTCACCTTAAATAAAAATTGTTTAAAAAACGCAATATCAAAAATATTATGAATAGATGTATATATCAAATTCTATACAAAATAAATGATTAGTTTTTAAAAGTTAATATGCATATATAATACTTTAAATTAATAAATAAAAATATGAAAAAAGTAAACACGATATAAAACAACACGAATGGTAAAGTCAAAACTATAGTAATAAAGCTACACTATTCCAAAAGCTAAATAGGCAAATAAAATAAAGCGTAAACTACCCTTGTAGTCACTGAAGTTTTAGACTGTTTTTACTTTGATCATTGAAATAAAAAAATTATTATAGTCACTAAACTTTTAATTTATTTTTATTACGGTCATCGTAGTTAAAAAATATTGATGTGACATATTAAAATCTTCTAAAAATAATCCTAATTTTTCAAAATTATTATCGTCACCAAGGCTAAAATTTCGATGACCAGAGTCGTCTCCCCAATGGTGGGAAGAAGACATTTGACCATAAGATTTGATTTTCAAGTTGATCTAACGGTTACCAATGACAGATAATTTTTTTTTAATATTTAGTTTCGATAAAGATTTTTAGTTTTGATCCACCGTCGTTTATCGTCAGATGAACTTAAAACTAAACTATGTTAATCTTCTGAAAAGATAAATCTTTCTCACCATTGTGATTAACCGACGACCGCTTCATTCATTGGAATTTTTGTCTTGACGACAATTACAAATTTGAAAAATTAGGGTTCTTTTGAGGAAAGAAAACTTTGACATGTCATGCCAACGTTGCTTGATGAGAGTTAATGTTGGTGACTGTAATGAAAATGAATTAAAAATTTGGCGACTATAATAGAAGCTTTAAGATTTTAATGACCAAAGTAAAAGTGCCCTAAAAGTTCAGTGACTACAGGTATAATTTATCCTACAATGTATAACACATAAAATTTATTAGAACTCCTTGTACTATGCTTAAAACTTTGTTTTACTCCATCTATTATTAAAAAGAACATTTTAATTTATGTACTATATTTAAAAATTCATTTTAGTATCTAATATAAAAAGAGACATATAAATTCGTGTGCATTTGAAAAGTGAATATTTGGTCTAAAATTTAAAATATGTAATTAGTTGACTTAATTATTTTTGTTTAAACACCTTTAAATCTAAGAAAATTTTGAAAGTAAGCAATTTGATGCCTCTCTAAAAAAGAAGAGTAATTTATTCAATGTATATTTTTAAAAATGAGTAAATAAGAACATTCTATGATAGATGTTGAAATTTTTCGTCAATACACGACATATGTTCAATTGTGATTAAAATTTTTAAAATAAAAACTCAAAATTTTTATATAATTTTACAATATTCTTTTCATATTTTTTAAATTTTTAATAAATTTTTTAATATTTTTTGTAGCAATTTTTTTTCAATTAAACATGTATTCTCACTTCAAATTTATTTTTTTTAAGAAAACTTAATGTACCCTTTTTCCAAATTAACATTTTAAATGTTTTTATGTTTTGAATTGTAATTATAATATTATTATAAGTGAAGATAAGTTTGAAGATAGAATATAAATTAATTTTTCTTTAGATTTTACTGTGTTTAAAAGTTTTATCTAAAAAATCCATAAATTTTGTTTAAAAAAGATTAATTTACACGAGTCAAAAATGAAAAGGGACCTAACGAGTGTTTAAGGATTAGTTTAACCCCCACATAAAACATAGGTAGTAAAAAACCATTTCCATTTAAATTAAATATTCTTACGGACACAAAAATAAAGCACTCTCTTCCATGTTTTATTTTTGGTTTTTCTTATTCACTCCTTTGTTTTGTAAGAAATAATTTCGAGACAAAAATCCGCTACTCCGCGCGTGATCTCTTCTTCCCTTCGCGCGTTTCCCCGATCAGGTACTCCATTTATAATCTTCAAATTTCTCCTAATTTTTTCGCTTTAAGTTTGTAGAATTCAGTGCTTAATGTAAAAAAGCTTGTTTGTTTTAATCTTGTTTGGAATTTTCTAGATGAATCAATCCGTGATGAATTTCATCAAATTCTAAGCTCGTGATGAAAATGCTCAACCTGATTTCTTTTTGCTTCATTTTTGTTAACGTTGTTTTCGTCGACGAGAAACAAAACGGAATGCAATCCATTGAAATTTTAAATATTCATAATTTGTATATTTCAGGATATGCTTTTTATCGTAGTTTGCTAGGAAGTTAAAGATTTATAATTGCGCTATCATTTATTAGCTGTGATGGGTTGAGTCTAAATCCATGTATAATTTGAGTTAAGAGAAATGGAGACTTGCAACTTTTGTTTTATGCTTAAGAACGGGTTAAGTTTTGTAAATTTTTATATAGAAGTTTCAAACTTGATTGTATTAAGGATATTTTTTTCTTCTGATTTTCTGCATGTCCACCTACTTTTTTTGGGTAAAATTCTGAAATTTGCAACATTTCAATTTCAGAATGGTTGAGAATTGGAGCCTGAGATCAATTTATTGAAAAATGTCAGCAAAAATTATCTTTCTAGGAATGTCTAGGTGTTGCGGTAATGAGATTACGACCTCAAATGGTTACATGCATTTTTTAGCACCCCTCACTCGTTCAATTCAATGTTTTTTTGTTGGTTGTCTAAACTTTATGAATATGCACTAAAGCATATACAAATGATTAGTATTGGTGCTTGATCTTTTCAATTTCAAATGATTATATATTTTCATATAGTGGGGGTTTCAGGAATTTATTGATGGGTGCCCCTAAGCAGAAATGGACAGCAGAAGAAGAAGCTGCCCTCAAGGCAGGAGTTCTCAAACATGGAACTGGCAAATGGCGCAATATACTTTCAGATCCTGAGTTTAGTTCGGTCCTGCGTTCACGCTCAAACGTGGATCTCAAGGTAGTAGCTGAGCTTCGAGTAGGATTCTTCAGTCATCATCACAATAAGAGTTTTAATTTTTTCTGGTTTAATGACACTAAATTTGCTGTGTTTGGACTGTGTCTTTATTAATTGCATCTGAAACTTTCGAATGTGAGCTGTATGCATATTTTGGTTGCCAATGTTCTGTCATGCATAGAGGTGAAATAATGTGTAAAGTGTTAATATGACCAGGACAAATGGAGAAATATAAATGCCACGGCCATATGGGGGTCAAGGCAGAAGGCCAAGCTTGCTCTTAAAAGAAATCAGATGGCTGCTCAACATGATGATAACCACATGGCACTTATCACTGTACCTTCAAGCGAAGAAGTTGTTGATCCTAAGCCCCTTGCAATTTATAGCGGAACACCAAGGGCAACTGGCTCCAAAAAATTAATTTCAAGGTTATTTTTACGTATTCTCTTATATCATATTAAACTTCTAGTTCAACTTCGGTATATGAGTGCCTGTCTGCCAGATACTAGAACATGAAAAGAAGCAGAAGGCAAGACACTTCCAAGGTTGATTCATTTCAAACTGGCTGTAAATGCATATATTTGGTTAGTACCTTAGATTAGGGCTTTAGATCACTTATTTTTAGCTGATGAAAACGAAAATTATACGACCTTTGGTCATTGTTGGCCAAAACAATCTTGTGTTGAGAGCCTTACTATTCTGATTTGTACAGGCATAACGAATCCTGCTTAAGTGATGTCCTCTCAATGCTTGTAGGTTGGAAAACATTTTATTAGAGGCTATCACTAGTTTGAGAGAGCCTGGTGGCTCTGACAGAGCTTCAATTGCTTTATACATAGAGGTACTTTCTTTCTTGGATCAGTCGTAAATCCTAAATACTTGAACAAGGCATTTAAACCTGAAGCTCATCTTAGAAACTATTGTAAATGACTTTCCTAAAACATCTAAACTAATTTGAGTTTGCTTTTTTGACATTTTAGGAGAAATATGCTGCACTGCCAAACCTCAAGAAGCTTTTGGCTACAAAATTAAAGCTGCTTGTAGCAAATGGGACATTGACAAAGGTAATTATACTGTTATTTGTGTAACATTATTTTACAATATTATTATCTTCCTTATATATACTCCTTCGTCCCTATAAAACTGTCCTTTATTGACTTTTATGGTCAAAATGTCCAACTTTGACTTATTATTTAAAATTTATTATTGATAAAAGTATAAAAAACATATATTTTGGAAACTTCAATCAAGTAGTTTTTAAACATATTCTTTATAAAATTTAATTATTTAAAATAATTATGATCAAAGTTTAAAATGTGTGACAAAAAGGTCAATAAGGGAGAACTTTAAAAGGAAGAAGGGAGTATGAAATATTTAGCCTATGATGTAGCTTGATGCCGTAAAAAGTTAAATTCAACATTACTGTTCTAGGGTCATAGGAAAGTCCTTTTATTAGGTAACAATTTAAAGCCATTAATGATCTTGAAAATGATATTAGGTTTACTTATGTCACACAGAACTTGCAATATTCCAATTTAAAGAAAGAAAGGTGGAAAGGTTGCATCCTATTTGCATAATGGATACAATGGCATCAATACTTTTCTTCCTTATGACTTGCGTTAAATATTATGTTGGTTTTCCTGATGTACTTGTGGAAAGTTATTAGCATGTTTGTAAAGAAGGTTTAAGCTGAATGTTCATAAGTTGGGAGTGATTCATCTTTATGATGCATATATTGATAGGTAAAGCATAAGTATAGGATTGCACCACATTCAACTATTTCTGAAGCAAGAAGAACTCCTCTGCTTGCTTTGGAAGGAAGGCAAAAGGATTCTTCAAAAGCAGAGAAGAAGGGCATCAACCTTCTTACTAAAACCCAAGTTGATGCAGAGTTAACAAAAATGAAGAGCATGACTGCAGAAGAGGCTGCTGCGGCTGCCGCACGAGCAGTTGCAGAGGCAGAAGTTGCTATTGCTGAGGCTGAAAAGGCAGCAAGAGAGGCAGAGGCCGCGGAAACTGAAGCTGAAGCAGCAAAAATTTTTGCTAAAGCGGCAGCTAAAGCATTGAAGTCTAGGATGCTAGTTACCTGGTAAATCTTTGTTCTTATACATTCTTCCATTGTACAATGTACATAGATCTGGAAATACGGTTTCTCAGAGGATGCTTGTGTTGGTTTTTTAAAAGGGTTGTATCTAACCAAGAGTACAGCTAGTCATACTCGTGATATTTACGCCCTGCAGCCACAGCTCAGTCAATCAACAAAGCTTTACCACAACAACTTGACTTCAGCTGAACAAATTTTATTTTACTTATATTTATGAGACTATTTTCACACCTACAATGCATTACTTTTTTTTGGGTGAGTTTTGTCTTTGGTCTCAAATAATACAGCTCCTTATTGTGACATGTAATTGTTTAGGATTTTTGCCCCAATTTTGTGGTTCTTTTTGCTGTTTATCTTATTGATATCAGTCGCAAACTTGTGCAGATGGTATACAAGGACACCATTTGGTCTTAGTTCGTTGCTGGAACCTTGCTGGCCTGGTATATCAACTATGAATCAGGTCTATAACTGTAAATATATTAGGCTTGTAAAGAAGAAAATGTGAGATCAATCCATATAGTTGTGCTTCTTTTTGGATGAACATTCGCTGAGAAGCTTAGAGGTTTTAGTGGTTCTATAGCTTTATCTTGAAGTAAAGGGTATATAGATATAGCAAAAGAGATAGAGATGACATTGTGATGGCACACTTGAGATATGTCTTTTTTTTTATTGAAGGTCCATCTGAATAAATTGTACTACAGTTTTGCAAGTTGTTCCAGCAATGTTGCGTTATTGCTGGCTAATGGCCACTTCAATCAACTTCTCACAGTCTCTTACTAGTTCAAAGAATGGAGCTGGAATCAATATGATAGGGGGGGGGGGAATATTGTTTAGAATTCATGAACTTTTGTTCAACTCTTTCAATTGCTACGGATGACAAATGTGATGATCCAATGTACAGTACACGTTGAGAAAACAGTAATTCAACAATCAGAAAAACACCAAGTTAGGGGAAAACCAAAAGCTGAAATGCTCAAACTCGAATTTTATCCCATTCAGAAACTCAAATTATAAAACACAGATTCATCACAAAATATTACGCAAAGAAAACTCTTTTTTTTTTTCAGTTCTTAGATTTTGAATGCTTTACAAGCCAATCAATAACCGAGTCAATGTTGGTTGAGTTCTTGCACGATATCATGAAGCAGCAAACTTCTCTATCAGTAATTGACTTGAGCCCCCTGCATAAGAAATATTACATGTTATGAGAAAGTTTATTTTTTACTTTTTAAGCAAGGCACAAGTGCTTGCAATTCTGCTGTCTAGTTAATCGAGCAAATCGAATGTCTCTCTTACATTTCTTCGGTTAAAGCCTATTTCGACAGAGCTCCTGGCTTATCGATTTTGTTGCCTAGCACCAGGAGAGGGATGCCACTAAGTGAGGATTTGCTCAACAAATCATGAAGCTCCCTTCTTGAGACACTAAGGTTATCAGGATCAGCGGCATCCACTACATAACTGCAAAAAATGAGGTTTATTCTAGTAGATATACAAAGAAGTGCATGCAATTCAGATGACTAAGAACTTGGTTTCACGATTTGAGAAGTAGAAAGTACAATGGCATGCAGCTGAAGGCCAATCAAATACTGCAAAAATTATATATAATAATTCTTGCATATGTCTCTAGGCTATATAACCATTTAGCATCAAATGTAAACCTTCCTAATACCAAATAGAATTATAACACAGGATCAGATGCCTTAAGTTCGTTAGCTACGGTTTTCAAAGACATTGCCCTAAACAGATATGAAAGACTGGTCGGTTTTGGATAATATTAACAAGACATTAGCAGAGAAACTTTTGTTGCCCCGAAATTGTTAAAGGAAACCGAAGAAAGTTATTGCAAGTAACAAGTCTATGAAAATGTAGTAGCTTCTTACACAATTGCAGAAACTGCACGGCAGTATCGTTCCCACATGCTACGGAACCTAGGTTGGCCTCCAAGATCCCATAACTTTATGGTAACATTTCCTTTTGTCACTTTCCTCATGTTGAATCCAACCTGAAAAGAAGCCATTCGATGACAGAAAGAAAAGGACTATAAAAGCATTGGAATGGAATGTAGCATTGCAGTTCACAGAATTAATACAAATCCATTTAGACGATATGACTCACCGTAGGGATCATATCTTCACTATCCAGCAGTCTGGGGAAAAGGAAAAGCAATCAACTTAAAGTCAACCCACAGAATAAGATAAAAAAAAATGTGCTTAGACTGCTAGTTTACACCCTTTGTATGCTGCAACTGCATTTACAATTTACTTACCGCAACAACATTTACTAATGAGGTTTTTCCAGCATTCTGAAGTCCTATCAAAGATAGCTCCATTTCCTGCTTGAAAAACAGGCTGCAAAACAACATATGAAAAGTGAACCTCAATTCTACAACGGTTTAACTTCCGTACCATTTGTTTAAGATTGCTCCAAAGATATACCTAAAAAATAATTCATATAACACCGTCTGGAAAGTATGTGAATTCCAGTTTTGCTAAAAATAAAAGCTTCCCATCAGATAAAAAAACACCCGATAAACAAACCATCCGTTAAGCCTCGTAAAATCGAAACAGCAGTTGCGACTTAAACTAGAATCCCAAATCAACTTTGATGAATCATATAACTAAACTATAGCTTGCTCCAGTCGGTGAAAGACAAACTAAGAGAACCTTGAAACTAGTCAAAACAGGACATGGCTCAAAAGGCATGCTACTGTAAAGTTAGTGCATTGACTTCACTATCATAAGGAATACTACTTCCTCTAAGGCTATGAATTTCATCAAAGAAACCGGGCCTCCTAATCTGCGAGGTGACATTATCATAATCTACACCACATTGAAGAAGAAATTTGACAACAGTATGAAGCAAAAGCTGGAAAAATTCACTTCATTCATTCTAGCCAGCCCAAGATCAAACACAAAGTTAAAAGGATAAAAAATGAAAATTTAGCTTAAATATATAAAGCCCAACTCCATCTATATCATAATTCTGAATCCAGTAGAAATAAAAGAGAGAGAGAAAATCTCATACCTTCGAAGCCAATCGAGAAAAGCTTCCCACAAACCCATATGGGAGAAACCGAAGCTGAAAATGAAAGAGCTTTTCAGTCAAATATCAAAGAGAGATAAAATGAAAGAGCTTCTCGGTCAGCCCCTGCCTTTTTCCCTACATTTCCTTCCCCTCCCGAGTATAAAGAAAGGGAAGGGAATGAATCAAGTTTGATTTTTTTAAAATGGACGATGGTGATAAATCTGAGCCGTTGAGACTTGAGAGTGGGTGATGAGGGAGAGTTTGGATTTTATTGCAAGTTCTGTTGGAACACGGGAGAATGTGGTTGGTGGGATGAAGATTGAAGGGTGATTGGATTACGCTGAGGGAAATTCTGAATGCAACGTTTACAGCAAAATTGAGGTGGCAACTGGCAATGCCACAACAACTAACCCTACGGTGATAAATTGAGGTGGCAAATGTGGTTGGTGGGATGAAAATTGAAGGGTGATTGGATTTTTTTTTGTTTTTTCTTATTTTAATAAGAATTTTTAATTTTGTGGCACGCGTTTTTTTCTGTCATTGTGATACGTTTTTTAATTTTTTATGGTTTGTTTTATCTTTCTTTGTGGCATAATTTTAACATACCTTAGCGGTCGATTGTTGCTCGTACAGAGATCTTCACGATGTTAATATCTAATTATGGTTCTGTCGGTGATCTTAAAAAGATGGATCTCCACTCGGTTGATTGTTGGTTACCGATGTAATTAGACCTGAATAGCGGAGCAATCTACTTGATAGCTTGGTTCGCTCAACATTCCTTTTTCACCCCGTAAAGCGTCTCGTTTGGATAGAAACAATGAGATTTGAGAAGATTTCTGGATTTTAGTATGCTAATCTCGATGGAAGTGTCTGCATTTCTTTGCACCATTGTAAGAAATTTTTAGTGGACTTATCTTTTTTTTTCTTCTCTTTTTGATGTATTGTATTCTCTTTCATGGTGATTAATAAAATTCAGATGCCATTGTTTAAAAAAAATTAGTCACTTGAAGATCATAAGAGGACCATAAAAGGAAAATGTTAAAAACTCAACCAAAAGACTTAAACAAGAGATAGATACAAACAATACCATAAATCGAAGATGAAGGATAAAAACTATCAACGCAAACATAAAAAACGCATATAACGGTGAAGGTGCGTTGACGAAATGATTATTATCACAACTCAATCTCGAACAAAAAAATGTGATGTGAGCGCAGGGGAGGAGCTCCCTTGGGCCCAAGGGGCCCCGACCCCTGTTGTAAATTTTAATTATTTGGTAATTTTAGTTTAATAACAGTTTGACCCGTATAAAAATAATTATTTAAATTAAAAAATATAAGAGTTTATTAACTATATAATCAAGTAGGAGTTGAATTAGGGGTGTAAATGAACCAAGCTTGAAAAAAATAAGATTTTGTTCGTGTTCATTTATTTATATTTAAAGGTGTTTATGTTCATTTAAATTTTTAATATCATGTTTGTGTTTGATTATTTATTTTTGATGGTGTTCGTTTGTTTAACGTTCACAAACATGATCGTTTAACGTTCATGAACATATCCGTGTAATGTTCACGAACATGTTCATTTATATGTTCGCCGAAATGGTGGAATTACACCACTAGTCTTTAAGCACATTAGGCTTCACAGTTTGAACTCAAAAGTCCACCACGTGTTCAATTTAGCCCATACATTCACTAATATTTAAAATGTAAAATAAAGGAAAGAGAAACCAAGTAAACGAGCTTATAAATGAGCCAATAAACGAGCTTTTTTTGAACATAAACGAATGAAATACACCTATGTTCGCATTTGTTTGTTTATTAAACGAACACAAAAATTTGTTCATACTCGTTTTTTAGCTTAATAAACGAACAGTATACGAACGGTTCACTAACAACTCGTCGAACGCTCTGTTCATTTGCACCTCTAGGTTGAACTAAAGAAGAATGAGCATGTATCCTCAAGTTTTTTTTTTGTCCAATAACAATTTAGGTCCTTATAAATTTAAATATTAGACAAATTAGGCCTTGCCCCATGAGTTTTGAGTTTAAATACGTAATAAGCCCTTGCATTTTTAAAATTCAATATTTTGGCATATGTCAATATTTGATCCTGGCTCTGCCCCTGGTGAGCAAGTATCCAAATTCAACTCGAGGGTCCTAAGCAAGGATGATAAGCAGGATAACTAAATAAATGTCATCTCGATCAATCGAGACGACGCCAAATTCAACTATTGACAAAAATAAATGAAAAGAACGGTCAAAAGATCGTCAATGAAGACAAATAACAAGTCAAAAGGTAGAAGAAAACGTGCTACAAGACAGACGAAAAAGTGCCACAAAGACATATTTGTTTTTATTAAAAATTAGAAAAAAGATAAAATATAATATATCAAAGTAAAAAGAAGAAGATTGACGATTAATATTAAAATTGATATCGTTGCTAGTTAAATAAAAATAAAAAAACTCTTATTTTAAGTTGAAGAGAAAAAAATTGCGAAGTGTTCACACACCTCAAATCTAAGAAACTATTACCCAAACAATAAAAATGCAACGCTAATATAACAATAAATCCAACTTTACATAATATTTTTTATACATTAAATTTGCAAATACACTAAACGGGTTCTTATACTAATTTTTAGTATAATAGAGTGATATTAAATTCTTAATGTAAATGTTGAGTTTTGAACTCACATAAAATAAAAAATTTATAAACATTTTTTGTCACTATGTCAATTAAAAGATCTCTAGTGTTATACTATTAGGTATAATGAGTTATAGTTTAATCTGTATACTTTTAAAATGAACAAAAACTGTCTATATAAGTTACAACCACGAGAAAAATGGTCATTTTATAATAATTTAAAAACTTTTAAATTTTGTGAAGTAAACTTGATTAAATGATATAACATTAATCTAAGATAGAGAAAGCAATAATTCAAATGATGTTGAAAGCAACAAACTCAGCAAACTAAGTTTGCAATTAAACGGAGCAAGTAAATTTAGCCAAGCTACCCATCATTGTTTCATCATTTTTCTAAAATCATAAGTTTTCCAAAACATAACCAAAACAAAGCTTAAATTAAAACACAAGTAGAAGCAGAAGCTTAGATGATCCAAAATAGACGGTTCCTTCAAAAGGAAGGCAGCGAGGAGTTCAAGAAACCACACAACATAGGGCATAAATCAAGAGAATAATTGCCCAAATCTTCTACGGTGGATCCAAGCACCGACGATCGGCCTCAGTAGCGGATAAGACTGACGGCGGGGCATCTTCTTCCCAAAAACGGTCTTCCAATTGATTCCGACCACAGGTTGCCATTCCGACCAACAAAGACAAAATGACAGATACGGAAACTTTGGGCGATGCGTTTTGCGTCGATAATGAAAGGGCGAACAACAGAAGTGTCATCGGAGGTGGAGCAAAGCTTCTGAATTATGGATTTGGAGTCGCCTTCAACAATTAGCTCGAGGAAGCCCAATTCCAGGCCTTGAACAGAAGCAATAGCTTCAGCTTCAAAAGCAGAAGAAATAAGGGTATTAATTCCAAACACTGCAAAGCATACACACACTGCCTGCATACATGATTCGTATCCTCCACATGAACACTACAAGGCTAGTGTCGCATATTGTTAAAATTCTTTTAAATTCAAGATCTACTAATTAGTTCAACGACTAAAAATACTCATATTATGATATTATCTTATATTGCGTTCAAATTTTGATATGAAAATGTAATACATCTTTATTTAATAAAAATTCTTTTAAATTTATATCCATTATAATATATCTTTTTATTATATGATTGCCTAATTAATGTTGATTTTTTAAAATATCACACCAATAAATTTAACAAAAGATTTAATCATCTACGTAGTTAGAGTTTTAAAAACTGCCCTGAAAATACTCTAAATAATTGAAATTGGTTCATCGAAACATTTTCAAAAATAAATGAAAGCTGTATGGAGCACGTGACTTGGTGTGTTGGGGAAGAAAGTTACTCCTTGAATGAAGTAATGTGGTTTTCATGAAACAACCAGATTAATACATTCGAGTTTTTTTAATCGAAAAAACATACATTAAGTTACTTAATTACTTTTCTTTAACAATTTGCCCACTGTGATTTCATTTTTTATAAAAAAAATCATAAAATATATCACAAATACAATACATTAAGAAGGAAAAATAATAGAGACTAGCCCACTAAAAACTCATAAAAATTAAAAAGTGCAAAGAAAAATGCATACTTTCATAGAGATTAGCATACCGACAAAATCTAGAAGTCTTCTTAAATCTCCTTGTCTCTATTCAAACGAGAAGCATTACGGGGTAAAAAAGGAGTGGTGAGCGAACCAAACTATCAGACATATCGCTCAAGGACTGATTACATCGGCAAATAACCATCAACCGAGTAGAGATCTATCTTTCTATTGTTAGCTATAGTGCCCTAGGGCCTATTGCATAGACATGATATTTTGATTATTGAATTTATTATTATAGAAAATTTGCATGCTATTGTATCCTCGAAATATTATATATTCTAAATATCCCTAATCAGTTATTATTGTGGGAACAGTAATAAGATAAGATAAGATTGATATGAAGTTTGATTAATATTCATAAGATGAATATGTGAATGAGATTCAAATCAAATATATATATATTTGTTTGGAACAAATATTAGGATCGACCCGTCTTGAGATTAATACATGGAATAAAGTTATATATTAATCTTCAACAGTCGTGACATTAAATCCTTAGACCTGAAATTGCTACGGTTCTCAATACGATGATTATTATGTTTTGACATAGTCAAACATCGTTTTTAATCGAACGATTATAAAAGTTATGCTTGAACATAATAAGGAATCAAGCAATGAGATGTGAGTGATTAAGATAGAATTTATCCTTCTTAACATAAGAGAGCTATCTCTGGGCTCCTCGATTATTGAGACTGAGAAATGCATGGATGTGCTCAATAAGTTGATAGAGATCAATGTCATTTGTTTAGTCAGTTCAATTGGGCATCGAGAAACTAAAGATAGAACGATATAAAGTTAACATTTTCCATGCTTTATATTCTATCAAGATATCGTGAGATATAAAGATTTTGACATAAACTGAATTAATGTTGTCTCTGATTGTGAGCTTTTCATTTAACTTGAGAGTCATAATGTCTTGCTAGAGGCCACTTATGACTTGTAGGATAAAATGTGATTTTTATCTACTGACAACGTTAATTGAACCTATAGCATCGTACACTAATAATGAATAAGAATGGTTGTAGTTATTACTCTCAATAATAAAGTTAAGATAATGAGATTATTTTACATTATATTGTTAGAGATTATTTATTCGAATTTAAGAAGTTAAATTCGTATTCTTAGGATAGAATATTTTATTTGTTTTATTATTTTTCGAAAATAATATAAATAAATATTATTATTAAATAATCTCATTATTTAGATTTGGTTGGATTTAAATTCTTTATTGATAAAGAATCTATTTTAGAATATATTATTTACTTTAAATAAATAATATTAAATAAATCACATTATCTTGATTTGGTTAGATTTGAATTTCTTATCAGATAAAGGAACTTATTTAAAAGAGTTTGAATTAAATTATATAGTGAATTCAACCTAACCCTAATCAAGTCATATATATATGCCAATAGTTTTTGACTACTTGAGTTTTTCGACTAGCCACCAAAAACCACAAAAATCTATATTTTTCAAAATAAGAGAGGAACTAGCATTCCGATAGCCGTTCGTCTCCATTTGCGTGTGGATACTTGTAGAGGGCGATCGTCTTTAAGAAAGACAGCGCCTCAGCACAACATGATTACTGAATCAAAGATTAAGGTAACCTTTTGATTTTCTCCGTCGTACATTAATATGATTGCATGAGATCTTGGGAAATTTTTCGTAGAATATTGTTCTGATGCGTTTATTTGCTTGATTAGATCAGTTTATTTCCTATGAAACCCAACATCTATGACCACCGACAAAATCATAATCAGAAAATAATGCCATAACGATCTCTGTGCGAGCACCAAACGACCACTAAGGTATGCTGAAATCATGTCAAAATGATAGATGAAACGAAACTACAAAAAACAAAAAAAAATGTGTGACACAAAAGCAGAGAAAAAACGTGTCACAAAGATTGAAATTCTTATTAAAAATATAAAAAACAAGAAAATAATGAACTCGATATCACCAACTAATACTAAAACTGATTGTCGACTATTGGCTAAAGAAACAAAGAAAGAAGAAGGTTGCAGTACTATGAATGTAAAAAAAAAAATTAAAAGAAAGAAAGGAGGCAGCGTGCAAATACAATTCGATATGAATGTTTCTTTCAAAAAAAAAAACATTACATTATATTTTGTACAATTTCAATGTAATGTGAAGGGGATGTTACCACTACAATTTATCATTAAATTATTAAAGAGTACCCATTTTCACCACCCACTAGTAATTTTATTATTTTAACCAAATATCTCACATATTTATAGGGTTTATGTGTTTTTCTTTTAACAAAATGGTAATTGATCAAATAAAATATATTATTTTTTTAAGTTTTATTAAAAAATAAAATATTTAAGATTGCAATGAGAGTTTACAACCATAATTATAAACTAAAGATATAATTTAGACATTTTCTTATGATTTAAAAGAAACTAGTCACTTGAGATCATACAAGAACCATACAATAAAAGGTTAAAAAACCTAACCAAAAGATTATATACGAACGCGAACTGCGTATCCAAATCCAATCCGAGAGTCCAAAGTAGGGAAGATCAATATAATAACATATCAGCGTTATCTTGATCAGTTGAGGCAACGTAAAATCTAACTCTAAAAAATGAAAATGACGGTCAAACGACTGACAAAAGAAAAACGAAAATGTGTCATAAAAGTAAAGAAAAGCGTGTTATAAAGACAGAGAAAAACGTTCCATAAAAATAAAGTTATTCTTATAAAAAAAGCAAAGATGAAAAATAAATAAGGAAAAAATAAAAAATATTGATAGTCGGCAACTAGCACTCGCCGCAGATCAAACAAAATAAATAAAAAGGTTGGACAAATAAAAGTAAGATAAGCGGCTAAACCTAAATAAAATAAAATATATTATTTTAAAGATGCATGCTCCCCACCCACGTTATAAAAGAGTTTGGTGTTAAAAAATGGCAGGGGTGTTAATGAAACAGGGTGTAAGTAAACGAGCTTGATGCTCGTCTTTGTTTATTTATTTTTAAAAGTGTTCATTTTCGGTTCGTGTTCGTTTAAATTTTTAATATTGTGTTCGTGTTCGTTTATTTATTTTTGAAGGTTTCATGTTCGTTTGTTTAGTGTTCTCGAACGTATTAGTTTAAGTGTTTGCGAACGTCTTCATTTAAGTGTTCGCGAACATGTTCGTTTAGGTGTTCGCGAACGTGTTCGTTAAGTGATCATAAACGTGTTCGTTTAAGTGTTCGTGAACGTGTTCATTTAAGTGTTCACGTACGTGTTCGTTTGCGCACATATTCGCTTATATGTTCAAAAATGTTAAATAAATTAACAATAAATAAATAAAACAAAAGCAGCAAAATAAAACTTACATTTTCAACATGAACTTATATAACATCCTTAGCAACAACAAGACGTAGTTTTTAGATACATCCACAAGTATTTTCATCCAATAAACGAGTCTATAAATGAGCTTATTTATGAGCCTATAAATGAGCTTATAAGCGAACATGTTCGTGAACATAAATGACCCGAACACATCTTTTTTCGTGTTCGTTCGTTTATTAAACGAACATAAAAATTTTGTTCTTACTCGTTTATTTAACTTAATAAACGAAAATAAACAAACGGTTCGTCGAACGCTCTATTTACTTACACCCCTAAAATTTGGTCACCCAATCAAAGTTATAGATGCCAAATCAGCTCATTAAGGCTGTCAAATAATCCATATCCTATTTAGACCCACCCACTTTCATTTAATTGAATATATTTCTGTTTAATTACATTTATTCTTTCTTTATTCTATTTACTTTCATTTAAATTCTTTTTTATAGAAAATTAGAAACGGTCTCTCTATTTCCCTTTTTACCTTTTCCATTTACTATATATTTTCTTACAAGAAAAGGTAAACATGGAAAATTTGACAGCTTCTAGGTCGTAGTCTCGGATAAAAATTATCTGTCTTTTTCGGTACCTTTTTTAAACATAACCTTAAATTCTAAATTTTGAAAAATGCATCATACCTCTAATTCACTAAACCTTAGTTTTAAGTCTCAATCTTAAACCTTAAATTTAATATTAGTATGAAGCATAAAAATAGATACCAAAAAGAGATAAAAATCATCGGAATTCATTTTTTTATCAGAAAGTCTTCAACTTTTGAACTGTCATTGGGTGCGTAAAAATTACAGTCCCGTTACATAAAACATGGTCTCAGTTTTATTAATTACTTGAAAATTACATTAAAAAACATAAAATCAAATCCACACTGTCAATCATTTGCAAAAACAAAAATGTTAACAAGTTGTCTATAAAAATAAACATCATTAAATAATGGGTAAACTATACCGGTGACCACCAGATTATTTGGGGATACTCATTTTGACTACCAAACTAGGCAATTCGTCAATTAGACCATCAAACTTATTAAATTGACCTATTTTGACCACCGCCGTTAAAAAATTAACGGAGAGGTGACGTTGCAATTAACGAAAATTTGTAAAATTATACTTTTATCCTAATTTTAATTTAAGAGATTTAAGACCTAATCAAATGAAGGAAATAAAATGGAAGGCATTGCAAGCAATGAGAATTGAACCCACAACCAAGAGGCAAGGAAGGCTCAAACCACAACCACTGGACTAACTCCATTTATATAATATGAGGTGATAACATATTTTACTTAAGGGTTACTTTATTGGTGAACCCAACAGCAACAAGCAATGCCCTGCCTTCTTTGTTTCCTGCTGACAGTGCTCCTCCCCTTTCACCAAGAAGTTTACGGTCTCTTGCAGTGGCATATCAGGTAATTTTGATAGTAGCATTATGTCTCTAGTGCTAAGCTTCCGTCTTTCTTTCAGTCTTTTGTAATCAAATTAGAACTATTCAAAATATAGTATTTTTGTCATTCTGCAGGAGGTTCCTGATGGAAGGAAGGAGAGTTCTTGTGGTCCATGACAGTTTATTGGTCTCATGCCTCTCTTTGATCCCCTTTGGCACGATAGTGCGGAGACAATTAGGAGGGCTTTAAACCTTTGAGTAAATGTCAAAATGATTACGGGTGAGTTTCTTATTACAGTTAAGCACAAGCTTGACCTTTGGATGCGGTTATTGCCTATTTAGTTGAGAAAATGTTTTCGAGTTTCTAAAATTGATATAGCATTCCTATGTATCTGAATGCTGGGATGGGCTTTGATTTTGTGCAATGAAGCGTTAATCCCTTTAATAAAATATGTTATCATCACATATCATATAAATGGAGTCAGCTTAGTTGATAAATGGAGTTAGCTTAGCGGTTGTGGCTTAAGCCTTCTTTGCTCTTGGTTGTGGGTATGATTCCCATTGCTTGTAATACCTGTAAACATAAATCGAGCAAAATGCAGCGGAATGATCGAAATTCATAAATACCTCCGGCCATTGTCAAAATCGTTTGCCAAATTGAGACGTGGTTGCACCACCGTCAAGCACATCGAACCACCGTGGAAACGCTTCGAACCACCGTCGAATACTTCAAACACGGTAACACAAAAAAAACTAAAATGCCAAGGATCTTCTAAGCACTCAAAACTCACTTAGATGGAATACGTGATGCTTGTGTTTGATGCTTAGGGACCTTAGGCTAAATGGGTATTTATAGGTGTGGTTTCCCATCAAAAACCACCCGGTTACCCAACCACTTTGCACGTCCACAATTGTGAGAGTGTGAACGTGAAAATGGGAACATGGCAGCAATGGAAACGTGGTAACTGCCACGAACCACACTAAAGTGGTTATCCAATATTCTCCCACTTGGTTCGTGTTATCCTTAAAGTCGAAACATAATGCATGAATCATGGCGATATTTACTCTATGAATTTGAGTAGTATCTTCCATGTATCACAATACATCAAGTCTCAACACTTTAGCCCATATACTTAATGAATAAACCCGATGTTTATTCTAGGTCCAAACTTTAGTGACATTTCTCGAAAAATTAACTTAATGTGTACACAACATATATGAGAAATATCAAACTTTATTAGAGTTTCAACAGAATCGTTCTTACAACAAAAATTTACAAAGTGGGAACAAGTCCCATAGTGACAACATGATCCTTAAATTTATGTGGTGCCATGCCCTTAGTCAAAGGATCAACTAACATCTGCTCAGTGTTAATGTGCTCAATGACCACTTTCTGTTCTTTAACACGTTCCCTTATGGCTAGATACTTAATGTCGATGTGTTTACTTCGACTTCCACTTTTGTTGTTCTTAGCCATAAAGACAACAGCTAAATTGTCACAATATATCCTTAATGACCTAGAGATTGAATCTACAAGTCTCAGCCCATAAATGAAACTCTTTAACCATACTCTATGTGTGGTAGCCTCAAAACATGAAACGAACTCAGCTCCATAGTGGAAGTGGTTGTCAATGTCTGCTTGACATTCTTCCAAGATATAGCTCCGCTGGCAAACATAAATATGTAACCTGATGTTGATTTACGTGAATCAACACAGCTAGCAAAGTCTGAATTGGAGTAGCCAATCACCTCCAAATGGTCAGATCGTTTGTACGTAAGCATGTATTCCTTTGTCCCTTTGAGGTATCTTAAAACTTTATTTGCAGCTCTCCAATGGTCCATACTCGGATTACTCTGATATCTTCCCAACATCCCAACGGCAAATGCAATGTCAGATCTTGTACAGACTTGAGCATACATCAGGCTTCCAACAGCAGAAGCATATGGAATGTTTTTCATTTGTTCATTCTCAAATTCGTTCTTTGGGCATTGGTTCAAATTGAACTTATCACCCTTCACGATATGAGCAACACTAGATGAACAATCTTTCATCCGAAATCTTTCTAAAACTTTGTTGATATAGGTTTCTTGAGATAGACCTAAGACACCTTTATGTCTATCACGATGAATCTTAATGCCAATGACATAAGATGCATCACCCATATCTTTCATATCAAAATTTTTAGAAAAGAATTGTTTCACCTCATGTAGTATACCCGCAAGTAAAATACCATCCACATATAGAATAAGGAAACAAATTTTACCCCCACTGACCTTCTGGTATATACATTGATCCATTATATTCTCAACAAAACCAAATGAAGAGATAACCTCATGGAATTTCAAATACCACTGATGGAAGGCTTGTTTCAATCTGTATATAGATTTCTTTAACTTACAAACCAAATTTTCACCATCACTAGAGGAAAATCCTTCAGGTTGTTTCATGTATACCTCTTCCTCTAGGTCACCATTAAGAAAGGCAGTTTTCACATCCATTTGTTGTAACCCAAGGTCAAATTGAGCTACTAATGCTAACACAATGCGTAAGGAATCTTTCTTAGATACTAGACTAAAAGTTTTAGTGTAATCAATTCCTTCTCGCCGAGTAAATCCTTTAGCAACAAGTCTTACTTTATATCTTTCTATGTTGCCTTTTGAGTCTCTTTTTGTTTTGAAAACCCATTTACATCCAATGGCTTTTACACCATCAGGCAACGGTACAAGATCCCAAACTTCGTTGCTTTTCATAGAATTCATCTCATCCTTCATAGAATCATACCATAATTTTGATTCATTGCAGCTCATGGCAGTTGAAAATGACTCAGGGTCATTTTCAGCTCCAACGTTATAGTCAGATTCTTGTAAATACACAAAATAATCACTAGAAATTGCTGATTTTCTTTCTCTAATAGATCTCCTTAACGTTGAACCAACATTTTCTTGTGGATCATGTTGTTCAACTGGTTGTTCAATAATTTCTGAAATTTCTTAAACAACTTGATCTACTGGAGTGTTTTCAGTAGGTTGTGGAACTTCATTGATTGGTTGTTCAACACCCGGTTGAGCTTGAGGAGTGTTATATATGATAACTAATCTCTCACTTGAAGTGGATGGATGACCTACGAGTATTGAATCCCGAGACAGGTCACTCCCACTGATTGAGTCATTCTCAATAAATTTTGTATTTCTTGATTCCACAATTCTAGTGATGTTAGATGGACAATAGAATCTATAACCAACATTATAAATCATCCAAAATATGTTTAAAATCAATCCTCAAACTGGAAAACAAATCTAATACGAATCCTCCATAATTTCACCAGTTAAACCCAATTAAATCGATTATTCATTATAAAACATAAAATTAGATTATAAATCATAAACAAGGATCAAATACTTGGGAATATCAATAAGAATGAACCGTACCTCTATTGTGTGATTTCTCCTTCAATTGATTGATTAAAGCTAGGAAAACACAAGATTTCAATAAGGCTTTGTAAAACAAAGATAAAGAATCATTTATAAATCAAAAATTCAAGAAAATAGATCTCTCACCTCTGGAATTTGATGAAAGCTAGAGTGTTTGGCAGAAAAGAGATGGAGAGAAAAGTTGAGAGAAAAGTTACGTCAAATCTCTTTAAAAGTGATAAGTAACTTTAATATCCAAAATCTCTTTTAATTACTTTTAAAACACATATTAAAATGTCTTAATTGAATGGAGAAATCACCAACAAACACTTGGTAAAATAGCTCCTTAAGGATTCTAAGAATTTGACCCTTTCCAATTTATTCATCTTAAAAAAATAGTTTTCAAAAATTACATTTTGGTCACTAGCCAAAATGTCATCCTTCCAAAGTCCATTTTCCAAAATTGTTTTCACCAATATTTTTAATATATTAAAACTTGATTTTTAACCATTTTCCATATTTTTATCTTTCACAAAAATATTTACTCCCGAATCCAACTTGAAACGGTCCACCAGACCGTCTAACAAGCCTCAAAACCGCTACGCCCAAAAATTGGGGCATTACAAGGAGTTTTTAGATCATCAGAGTTGAAAATGAGATGATGCCGAGTAGATTTAGCCCTAGATTTGGGGAAGAATAGGTGTTTCTGATGAAACAGGTTAGGTTTTAGACTTTTGGGTGAAAAAAAGATTTTTTTTGGATATTTTAGGGTTCTGCCGGTGGCCGACGCGGTAGCTGGGACTTGAATCTCAATCGCCGGCAAATAGCAAAGTATGGCCGAGAGTTGGCCAAAACAGATCAGGCAACAGTGGACACGGTGCCTTTAAGCTAAAATTGTTCAAGTTCATCCATTTTCGGATAAACACGAAGAACATTCAACTAAAACTAATGGATTTTGATCCATTTCCTTTAAGAAATCTAGAAAAATTGTGTTTGTTGTAGATAATTGGGAGAGAGAGAGGAAGAGAGAGTGTGTGCAATCAGAAAATGGGGAGTTTGGGGAAATTTTGGGCTTTTATAGGGATGCTTAAACAGTGCCATTTTGGCACCAGGTATGGGAACTCGCGCGCCTCAGTCGGGTCAGGTTGGGTGGGGAAAATCCACGATATTTTGTTAGTTTAGGGTTATTCTGGGTTTTAGCCCCTAAAATTTTATAATGTACTTCAATTTGGTCTCTTGGTTAATAAAAATCATTGTGAAGTTTGTTTTTAATTCAATTTAGTTCTTAATTTATTTGTTTAACTTAATTTAGTTGTTTTAAATTATATGTTTGGTGCATGATTTAAGTTGGGCATGTAGTTTTAATTGTTAGACAATTTAATCAATTAGTTTTAATTAGTTGTTTAGAGCCTTAGTCTCCTAGGTTCTATTATAATTAAATAATTCAATTAGGAATGATAATTGTAGCAATTTAATGTGTACTAAGAGGAAAACTTTGAAGTTCTAATTTGGGTGATGTTCTATTGCTTGCAATAGGGTGTTGACCAACATGGACTTTTAAGTTGAATTCTTAGTATTCATCAAAGCCTTAGAAATGGATAAATAATTTAGTTAATTAGAGCTTTAATTAGGACTATCACTTTAATTAATTAGAATGACAAATTAATTAGTGAATATTATCTAACATTTAGGGGTTTTAATATGGATGGTGATTAAGCAATTGGTACTATCTCATAAAAGTCTTTAAATTTAATGATATTCACAGTCTAAAACAATTTAATTAATTAGAGCCTCTTTAAGTTAGAACTTAAAATAAACAAGATAATAATAAATCATGCATTAAAACCTTTTATGTTGGAAATATATTTTTGAATATGAATGGGGTGCTTCGAATGTAAAATGGCGCTTTTAATCTCATATTCAAATAAAAATATATTTCTTTGTAAAAAGAATATATCCATTTGGAATTTAAATCCGGTTAATAATTAATGGTTAAATTAAATTCAAAATGTTATTCGAAATGTCAAAATGCCACATAAAATTAAAGGTACCGATAACGGGCGTTTGTGGGGTGCTAATCCTTCCCCACACGTAACCGACTCTCGAACCCAATTTTAAAAAGAACGAAACTCTGTATGTTTTTATGGTGTCCGATCTACCAAAGTGATTGGTGGCAACTCCAAAAGGTTTGCAAAATTAAATAGAAAGGAAAAAATCTCATTTTCAAGATTAATTAAGTTTAAAACCAAATTTAACATGAAAAACTTAATTTTTTCAAGATTAAATGAATTAAAAGGAAAAACCCTAATTTTCAAAGATTAATCGTCAAGCTATTTTCACCCGGTTAAAAATGGTCACGACATATAACGTCTTTTTATGTTCTTTTATTAAGCTAAATAAAAGAGTATGAATAACTTTTTTATTTTCGCTTAATAAAAGAACGAACACAAATAAATGTGTCTCCTGTTCGTTTATGTTCACGAACAAACTTGTTTATAAGCTTATTTAATGGCTTCTTTATAAACTCGTTTATAAGTTGTTTACTCGGTTTCCCCTTTCATTTTATTTTTTACATTTTAAATATTGGTGAAGGTAGGGACTAAACTAAACACAAGGTGAACTTTGGAGTTCAAACTGTGAAGCATAAGGAGCTTAAGGACTAGTGGTGTAGTTTCACCATTTTGAAAAACATATAATCCTACATGTTAGTGGACATATACACGAATATGTTCGTGAACATTAAACGAACGTTAAACGATCATGTTTACGAACGCTAAATAAACGAACACGAACACTTTTAAAAATAAATAAATGGACACGATATTTAGAATTTAAACAAACACGAACCGAACATGAATTCTTTCATAAATAAATAAACAAACACGAACATAACCTTAATTATTCATTCAAACTTGGTTCATTTACGCTCCTAATTCCAATTCATCTTATACTATATTTCCCTCTTTTCGTATTTCTGTTTTAATAATATTTTTTCATGAGAAAGTGATTTGGTGAAGGAAACTTGGGTTAAAAATAGACGCAATAATAACAAAAAAAGTATCACAGCAGCCATCATAAAGCTCGAAAAGGTTGACAAACTCACCGACAGTTAAAGATAATTAGAGAGTTCTGGGGGTGAGAATCTGTTTACAACCCTACATACACCATTCATTGATTCAAGCTTTCACCGAAAGTTGACAATCCTTTCCTATAAAAAGAAGGGGGGTTTCCCTGTAAAAAATGCATTGTCCCAAAAAGCACTGAAATCAGCTCATGAAGTTGTAGTTGGACAACGCCAAGAATGACATTTTAAGTTGGAAATCAACATTTGCTAGCAATAGCAATGTCAATAAATAGAAGTGGTCCATAATAACTATTTTTAGATGCATCCATTCCACTCAACTGTAATGCATAAAAAACTCCTGCTGGATGACCTGTTTTGTGGAGGATTCTGGAACTGGTGGGCCACCAATTGTGTGTTGTCTTTTATCTAGCTGCCATACATAATCATACTGTCTTCTCTTGCTCTTGATGCAGAGCAATTAGCAAAGGAGAAAACACAGGTTTTTGGAAATGCAATAGTAAGGTGTCAAAATGGGCCTTTTCTCTCTCTCTTTTAAATGTACTAACTTCTGAGGTAACTGTCTTTTCTATAGTACAATAGCAGCACCAAAGTCCAACTTTCTAAATGCTAATTCAGCACCATAATCCCTGCTGATGCATCTAATTGCAATAGGCTGTCAGTGTGGAGTTAAACAAAGGTTAGAACTCATTCCGATTTCCACAGGTTGAGTTCAGAATTCAGATACCATTACTGAGTAGTACAGAATAGATGGTCTTAATGAAACTGAATCATATTCTCAAGGAAAATTCATATATTTGCAAATACTGGCATATCACGCTTACCTGACATCTGAATCAGTTGGGAACCAATCAAAACTTATCACTAGCATGTTGCAAGCATGCCGGGGGGTCAAAAGTTGCTCACTTCTCTATCAATGAACTGAGAATGAACATTGATGGAGCTCCACATTGCTTATCACTTGGTTGCACACCCCACCCCCAAAAAAAAATTAACCTTTATTCTTATATATAATTTTTTTTAAAAAAATAAGTTATTTATGAATTTACCCTCACTTTCAAATATTTATGTTTTGCCTCCACAATTCTAAACCCTAATTCTGTCCTTGATTGTAGGCAATTAAACGAATGAAAGTAAAACTATGTTATTCACCGGGTTAGAAGTTGGAGGCAAAATATAAATATTAAAAAGTGGGAATAAACTATAATTTATTAATTTTTAAACAAATTATAAAAATAAAATAAAAAAAATGGTGCGGTAGGGGGCAAGAGCCCCTCCCAAACAAGGCCGTCCCCGCACGTAGATTATTGAAAAATGAAAATACATCTTCGGTTCCAATCAGCATTTTAAAAGAAATTGATTTGGAAGCAAGATGAGGTACACAATGAAAAAAAAGAGGATATAATTCTTTATATTGTCCATTTTGTATTAAACGTGCAATCTACCAACAACTTTCTAAATAGCTAAAAAAATTATAACTGGAAAAGTGGAGGGCCTTGCTTTTGTATTAAACGTGCAATCTGCTGATGCAAACATGGAAAATACAAAATTTGAGAAATTGTTAATTGCAGGAAGAAAACTCATCAGAGGTTGATCATTGTAATCGACATGAACCTTGTCCGTAGCTGGTAGTGTGGTGAATCTACCAGCAACTTCACAAAACCATACATTTCGAATTTGAATGATTTGCAGAGAATGAGAAAAACTGGGAACCATAGTGTGAAGATCATTGTAGATTTAAACTTTGGTACAGCATCATTCCTAATGAAAATAATATGATAGTATTAATTTTGAGTTGATCTTAAAATAATATAATAAAAAGAAATAAATTAAAAAATTAATCTTACCATTTTGTCCTTTGTGACAAAAACTCTTTTTATACCGTAATCCAAGAAAACTACTAATATGATGAGTTGGAAGGATAAAACCACAATATTTAGAAGTATTAATTATTTGGAGTAAATAATGGTATTTAAAGGAAAATAGAGCACTAGAGATCCATTAATTAGCTGAGTGGCCAAATATATTTATGTTGTCTTATTTTGTATGAGTTTAAATTTTGATATTTACATTGAGAATGTAATATCTCTACATAATAAAAAATATTATATTAAATTATATTAAATAAAAAATTGTAAAGGATGGTAAGGACTAATTTTTTTAGTATATTACATATTCTTAACCTTTGACAATGCACGTATACCTTGTAGAAAGAGCGATTTGAACTCATGTCTTCTAAGATAAACATCATCTACTTTTTCACTAGGCAATTGTTGGGTTCAGGTAATTGGCAAATCTAAATATTTAAGAATGATGTTTAAAATAATTTTTTAATGGGTATGTAAACTTTTTTAAACCTTTACTCGTTAAATTAAAAAATATTCACACTAATTTAAGCCTGTTTCCTAAAATAATTTTAGATTAGTCCATCAATGAGGCATATTTTTTTGTGTTTCCTAAGGTATCCACAACAAGAACAAGTCCAATAACTAATCATTTGCGTTCTGTTGATCACAAATTTTAAAGCTACTCCATGTTCATGACAAAGATCGAATCCTCGACCACTAGTTAAAGTAGGAGAGATCCTTACCATCTCACCTAAGGCTTGTGGTTATGAAAGCATAACTCTTGGTGCACATATCTAATGTAATAAATGTGTTGAATCAAAGTTTGATATACAATTCTTATCGTATATTTTATATAATCTATAATATTTAATTAATTAATTAATTAGTTCATTATAAATTCTCATTATTATAACGATATTCTCAACTTAATTTTTTCTATTCACAACTCTAATTGAATTTAAACACATCAAATGGTATGTCTATTTATGAAAAAAGTATCCAAAAGGAAGTTGGGTCACAAAGACATAAGGCCGCCCAAAAGGATACTATTTAGACACATAAAGCCCAAATGACAACAATATCAAATTATCCCGAGTTCTCTAGTCCCTCTTAACGCCATATATTTTCCCCAAACCCTACTTCTCCACTTTCTCCATTGGCCGTCGCCGAGTCAAAGAGGAACCCTAACCACCCCCGGCAGAAAAAATGAAGTACAACCCACGAGTCTCCTCGTCTAGCCGTAAGAGCCGCAAGGCCCATTTCACGGCACCGTCGTCCGTTCGCCGCGTTTTGATGAGTGTACCACTCTCATCCGATTTGAGGTCCAAGTACAACGTCAGGTCTATGCCGGTCCACAAGGACGACGAGGTCCAAGTGGTTCGTGGTACCAACAAAGGGCGCGAAGGGAAAGTTGTACAAGTGTACCGTCGCAAATGGGTGATTCACATCGAGCGCATCACTCGTGAGAAAGTGAACGGGTCGACCATCAACGTTGGGATCAACCCATTGTAAGAGTCCGAATCGAATAATCAGAATTAAAGGAATAGATGAGAAGAATAGAAGAGTTAAAGATGAGAAAAGAAGCAGAATAGCCAAGAAGTACGGCTATAACATTTCCATTGATTTCTCAGATAAGGAAGAAAAGAGAAAAACACGCTATTTTAACCCTGCAGACTCAAACGCAGCGTTTCAGACAAACATTAAAAACAACTAATTACAGGATCAGACCCTAAATTCAAAATTATTTATAAACTAGCCCGTTACAAATCTCTCTACTCGAATTAATCCTTGTCCTCAAGGATTAAAACAAGACCTTTTTCCGATGATTAGACCAAACATGTCCCCATGCTCTCTTAGCCTTGATCGAAAAAGAAGTATGAACCAACAACAGTTCCTCAATGTCGACAATGGTTAAAAACCAAAAGTCAACCAACAATATAGTTTCCATGTGATGCTGGCAAGCTTAATACCTCTGGGATCAAAAACGTCTCTAATTTGTTCACCATGGAAGATCTAAAAAGCTGATCCAAATTGAAACCATTGAACCGGTTTGGATGGAACAGTGTGTCTCTTTTGCTTAATTTCATCCATGTTCAAGCTTCGTTCCAAAAACAAATGCTCAGCAAACCATATTGACCAACCTATTTCCGGTAGGAGCTTTGATGATTTCTTCGTTACAGCTATTGTACAGCCAAGACAACCTGGTCATCGTGCTAAAACCATCCAACTAACCCCACTAGTTGCAGCCACCACAACTCTGTCAGCACACTATTGATCTTTCTATATTTGTTCTTGGACACTGGTTGAATGAGAACCAAGCATTTTGCCTCTTCAGGAATTTCATTAGAATATGCAACACAATACAACATCACATCCGATACATAGATTGCAACTATATTCATGTTAATGGTAACAAAACTCCCTCGCTCGAATAAATCCTTGTCATCAAGGATTAAAACAAAAATCAGTAATTCTAACTTAAAAGAACAACCAACCATGTTTTTCTTCCGATGATTTGACCAAATAAGTCCCATAACACTTTTCGGCTTAGCTAAACTTGGCGCGAGAACCGTCAATAGCGCTTCTAGCTTGGGAATATCAGGAACAAATCCATGGTCAAACATAGCTTCCGCTTCGGCCAAAACCAAGTATTTAATGCCATCGTTAAGTAGTTGAAGGCTGCTTCTAATAGTTCCAACTATCCTGTCAATTTCCATTGTTACATTTGCAAACAAGCTGTCACATGGATCAAAAATTTCCCTAGGCCGATCAAAATTCTTTCTTATGATTAATCCATGAAATGCCTTTTCTTTACGGATACTTATGCAATTTCCAAAACCAGAAGCAATGGAACTAATCAAAATTTCATGCTCAGGTAAACCCTGAACTTGCATTTCCCAAAACATAGTTGCACCTTTCATAGTCATACCGAGAATCGATGCCCATGGAATAAGAACATTATTAACAATTTCAGAAATTAAAACATATAAAGCTCTCTTAGAACCATCCTCTTCCTGTAACAACCTACTCTCCATTACCAAAAGTCGAAACCTATAAGGATCATTTGCATCAACCAACTCATTCATATATATAAATGCCAGTGAAATTATTTCGTCCAAAGAAGAATTAACGACCCTTAATAGTTTCTTAGGCAATCTAACCAAACAGTGGGTAATTGTAGAATCACTTACCAAATGGACAGATCCTTATAACAATTGACGTGCTCCCTTGATTCTTGCAAGCATTTCTTCAAACACTTGGGATGCATCAGTAACACGAAACCTCAAATATTGTTCCCGTTTAACAAGCAGTTTCCCTAATTGGGTCAAACTCAAGAATTGCACTGCTGATTTGAGTTAACGCTGCCCGCATTGTTATGAGGTGTAGCCTTTGAATCAAATATATCCTCAATTGGTTCATCAAAACCCGTAGAAGCCATTAACAGGACTTCATCTTTCAACGGCTCAAGCCAATAGTTAGATAAATCATCTAAATCAGTAGAAGCTATTACCTCTTCCTCTTGAGCTTTATCACTTTGATATAGTATTTCATCGAACATTTGGGCTTCACCTGAATCTACCTCCGTAGCCACACGCGATTCTAGTATTTGTGTCGGCTCAGCAAAATCTGTCGACTTTGCATCCTTATAAAATTGAATATCGAGTTGGCAACACCCATCGTAAACATTACGACCTTGAAGAGAAGATCTAGCCTCGATCGCATTCCGGAGTCCTTGATATTGGATCAAAAATTGACATCCATCTGATTTCTGCAGTGGAACATTTTTTTCCAACAATCCATAAGGTGAGAAAACTTGGTGCATCTCTTCTCGTGTAATAGGATAAATCATATGGTGGATTGTAACATGGAGGATTCGATTGCCCAAATAACTCTCGAACAGTGCTTTTAGTTCCTCTTGGAACTCAGACAAAAACAACCGGTAGCGTTCCTCCATGGCCAGAACCAATGGCTCTTGATACCTTTGTAAGAGTCCGAATCGAATAATCAGAATTAAAGGAATAGATGAGAAGAATAGAAGAGTTAAAGATGAGAAAAAAGCAGAATAGCCAAGAAGAACGGCTAGAACATTTCCATTGATTTCTCAGATAAGGAAGAAAAGAGAAAAACACGCTATTTTAACGCTACAGACTCAAACGCAGCGTTTCAGACAAACATTAAAAACAACTAATTACAGGATCAGACCCTAAATTCAAAATTATTTATAAACTAGCCCGTTACACCCATCCAAGTGCGTTATCACCAAGCTAAGGCTCGATAAGGATCGGAAGTCGTTGCTGGATCGTAAGGCTAAGGGGCGTGCCGCTGCTTATAAGGATAAGGGAGCTAAGTTTTCTGCTGAGGATATCATGCAGAGTGTCGATTAAGGTTGCCCTTTTTTTCTTGTTTAGTTATGTTATAATTTAGGGAATTTCCAGCTTCCGAACTTTATTGTTATGCCTCTGTTTTGTCATGTTATCAATCGGTAATGCGATGATTTATCTGGGATTTTTTAGACTTAATGTTAGATTTCTCGCGGGTTATTTTCAGCATTTGTTTTCAATTGATTGGCCTTTAATCTATGTGAACTTTTGCTTTGGACCTAGTATATGACAGCCTCTGTGCCAAAAGCAATTGTGTTTGTGCCAATGATTTCTCGGTCACCAACCTCATTTGTGTGGTTCAAAAACCAATTGATGTAAATGTTGCATGGTGTCCCAAACCAAAAATTAAATCAAGATAAAAATATTAGCGGAAAATTTTAAAGGAAGTTTTGGAACTCTACAGAATAATCTAAAATACTTTGAAATTTTCTAGAAAACCATAGAAGACATTAGAAGATTCTAGAAGGCTCTAAAAGATTCAAGAAAGTTTTGAAATATTCTAGAAGAATCTGAAATATGCTGGAAGGTTTTAGAATGTTGAGGAAGGCTCTAAAATATTCTAGAAGGTCTTAGAATACGATAAAAGATTATGAAATGTCCTAGAAGGTTATGGAGATTTCTCTAAGACTAGATCATTCTAGGATTATGTAGAAAGTTCTAGGAGATGTAAGATATTTATAGGTTATGGAGATTTTTCTAGAAAGTCCTAGGATTATGGAATGTCCTAGAAAGTACTAGAAGGTTATGAAGATTTCTCTAGAATCAAAGTATTAATCGTAGGATTAGATTGATCTCCACCCTCTATTGAGGAGGTGAAATGCTATAAATAGGTGGCTTTGACCATTTTGGCAATGTAACCCAAAATAACTAAAAATCTTAACATCTTGTATAGCATTCTCCTAACCAATAAAATCCTCTTTTCAAGTATTCAATACTTGAGTTCTCCTCTTTCCTACTTGAAGCATACTTGTCTTATTCTTCTTCCACTACACCTAGCTTGCATAATCAAGAAGTTTAGGCTGACTTGGTCACTCAAGCGTGTTTAAGTGTCATATGGGCGAGAAAAAAAAGTAAGTCCATGACAATGGTCATGGAAATACTCA
Source organism: Hibiscus mutabilis (assembly GCA_019671005.1). Taxonomy (NCBI): domain Eukaryota; kingdom Viridiplantae; phylum Streptophyta; class Magnoliopsida; order Malvales; family Malvaceae; genus Hibiscus; species Hibiscus mutabilis. The sequence goes on along the minus strand of CM033731.1, from coordinate 8,211,506 downwards.
TCTCCAACAGCAAAACAAATAGCAAGATGAGCTTTTAACATTAAGAAACATCACCACAATTAACATTTCGGCTCAGGAGAAGGCAACTAGTTAAGAATTTCAGTGACCGATGGGAAGAATCTTAAAGTTAGGCAGGATTTACATTGGCATAAACTAGACTTGTCAAGAAAATGCTGGAAGGTCCGTTTTGAAATTTGGGATGATTACAAAAATATTAAGGCATTGTTTGATACCAGGATGAAAAAAAATGGAAGACAAAAAATTAGTTAATTTGATTAAATTTCATAACTACTTTTTTACTTTGAATTTTAACTGTTTGGTTAATTAATTTTCTTTTCTTACTTTTTTTCATCATTCATATCGAGCAAAAGTTTTTGTTTCAACCTTCAAAAGCTTTGTAGGTTTATAGTATATTATGTTATTATATATATATCATATAAAATTAAATTTATAATAGATAATAGTATATTATAAAAAATTGAAAAAAAATATTGAGTTGTCCATACATAAAATACTGAATACATAAATTTAAATGAAAGAGAAATTATATAAAATATTAAATAAAAATATATTTTTAAGATATACATATATATATATATATATATATATATATATATATATATATATAATAGTATGGATGTATATATATAGGTGAATTAGTGTAAAATTTGAGGTTCATATTTTAGATTGAATTATACATAGACAAACGTGAAATGTTACTTGCGTATAAATTCAGTCCAATTCGAACTATAAAAACAACTCACATAAATTACTTGAACTAGACATATTTTCTCAAGTTGGCATCTGAAAAATATTTGCTCTCAAGTTGGTATCTAAATAATATTTGCTCTCAAGTTGTTCCGTAACTTTAATTTCATTCATTGTTTTGGTGCTTTTATTAATAGTTTTAGTCCCCAAAACTTGTACATTCTATCAATTTGATCTTAATTAAAAATATTTTTATAACTTTAACTTTTTATATTTAAAAATTACATCAATTTAGTCATTTTTTATGATAATGTTAAACAGATCGAGTTTATCGAATCAAAGTAACAGTTCAATAAATACATTCTACGATAAGAACAACAATTTACTGTTAAACTTTTATTATACCAGGAAATTAATATAACATTTTTGGAAGAAGAACAAATAATTTAGGAGAATAAAAAATAAATTTATAGAATTTTTAAATATAGAGGATTATATTTATTTATTTGTTTTGAGTTAGGACCAAATTGATAGATTACATATATTTTGGTAACAATTTAGGAGGTGTCTAGATCAAGTACAAATTTGGGAGGAAATTTTTTTTAAGTACCGACTTGGGAGAAGATGCCTACTTCAGGTACCAGTTTGAGAGAAAAAATCTTTAGGTACCAACTTGAAAGAAGGTGTATAGTTTAGATATCAAATGTATATTTAATCTTATACATTGTATTATTTTTATATATTATAGATCATATAAAATTAAATTTATAATAGGTTATGCTATATTATAAAAAAATTGGAAAAGATGTTGGGTTGTCGATACATAAAATGCTATAAAATAAATTTAATGAAAGATAAATTATGTAAACTATTAAGTAAAAATAATTTCTATTAAAAATGGTATAATAGTACGGATGAATTGAAAATGAGTATGGATTAACTATTTATATATGGAAATCAATGAAGATACACATGCCACAGATGATACCCCAACTGTAATGATTGTAAATGCACCAAAATGATACTTCAAAACGAAATGTTAATATTCATGCTTTGAATATATAATAATCAAAATATTAGACGCAAAGGTGTCGTGGTGTAGTTGGTTATCACGTCAGTCTAACACACTGAAGGTCTCCGGTTCGAGTCCGGGCGACGCCAATATGCTTTATCCAAGTATGTTTTGTTTTTGAGGTCCATGAGATTGGATTTGATTTGGGGCAGGCAGCAGGGATAATGAATACTTCAAAAAGGGACATTGAATCAAATACTTTCACAGCCCAGCCCACAAGGAAGCATGTTTGCTTACAATTAATTAAGTACACGCATCTTTCTCCTTGCCATTCATTCATGAAAGTATATATAAATATTCAAAAATTTGTACAGTTTCAACTGACAGTCAACATCATTGCACTGATTGTTAACTTCTCCTCAGCATGTTTGACAGGTAACCTTTTTATTATGAGCTCCTTCATATTTTGCTACATGCACGCTTTTCCGACTCCATGATTTAGCTTACAAAGTATGTTCGGTGACTTCCACAGGTTTTCAATGAGATCAGCTCACGTAACATGGAGGAAATAAATGTTTTCAAGGATATATTAGATAACTACATTTTCGTGGCTGTCCTTGGCTGCACTGCTGTCTTCCAAGTCATCATCATCGAATTCTTGGGAACATTTGCTAGTACAATTCCTCTCACGTAAGCGTGTTCATAGGATTCTTAGGCATCCCGATCGCTGCTGCCTTAAAGACGATACCGGTATGAACCACGATAAACTAAGGTTCTGTTTTCCGAATGAACAGCAATAAAGACTTATGGGATATGATTTTTAATATAAATTGAAGCACATTCATGTTGAAAAGAGCTTTTGCAATTATTGCAATGAATGGCATCCAAAGGAGTAGATTGCAACCGGATTTTACTGGTGGATGAGAGTGGGTAGTAAAACTAAAGAAGGATTAGTTGTGAATCCCACATCCGTTTCTCTTTGAACCAACTTCTCAATGTACTAACCATCTTCATTCTCTGAAACAAAAAACATGATCTCTAATGGTTGGAATAATCAGTTTCAGAAAAACAAGTTTCTTGGCACAAGAGACTAGAGCTAGAAAAAGGAAGAGTTGGACACTGTGTTCATCCATCACAAATGAAAACAAAAGAGACCGATCCTCAAAGAAAACAAGAAAAACAAAACATGGGTTTGGTCGTTTATTTCATAAGACTATATATCTAAATGGTAAGAGTTGAATCCACGGTGGGGGGGGGGGGGGGAGGAAAGAGTGAAGACATGGGAATGTGGTAACAGATTGAGGAGAGGTCGCTGCGGCCATGTTTTTTTTTTTCGGAGTGAATTAACTGATTTTAATAACTTAATATTATTATAATTCTTTATTAATTTCATCTCAAGTTATATAGGACAGAAGATTCAGCTAAAAGTATTAAACAATAAAAATATAAAAATTCAGGGTATGTTTAAAAAAATGAAAAATTCAGGAAGCTCAGGTGCGCTGTTTCTAATCGTTGAATCAGATTCCACGATCGACCCAACTATCACAGGAGCGCTAAATTCCTCATTGCTCCCCGAAAACTGCACCAGCCGGGAATGGAACCGGATCTGTACCGTGGCAAGGTACTATTCTACCACTAAGCCACTGGCGCTTTGTTCGATGGTTTGCTTTATAAACAAATAATCTAGACAATTTAACAGTTTAATCTTTTCTTGATTATGAATGTAAATAGTAAACATAATAGAATTGCTAAACACATACAACATAAGTTACATAACCAATGAAGAAAGTAAAATAAACTAAGATAAAGCCCGAGGAATTGGACATCTCTATATCTACCTTAAAAGTTACCTCCAAACCATTCTAAAGCTCCAAATTACAATGACACGTAGGCAATGTTTCAAACTAATTATTACATGTTTGGATTATTTAATACTTTCTTTAAACATTCTGCACTAACATATTAATCCAATTGATCGAAATTATTTTTAATTTTTTTATATAAATGGGTAAACTACACTACATACCACTCAACTATGACCGCTGACTTAAAAATACTACCGAATTTTTAAAAAGTTCAAAACTAACATTGAACTTTAATTTGTAACTCGAAAATACAACTCCGTCGTTAACTCTTAACACCATCGTTAAGTCAAAACGACGTCATTTTAGTACAGTTGTTTTGAAACTTAATTTAGCCCAAAACAACGTCGTTTTGCTAGAGAAAAAATATTAAAATTATACACTTGGAGGGGTTTGAACCCAGGGCCTTCAAATACAAGGGCTAAGCCTTAACCACTGAACCAACATGATATTATATAATCAGGGATAGACTCAGGATTTCATGTAAGGGGGTGCAAATTATCAGGAAGCTATATTAGAAAAGTAGGAGGTGCAAAATTACAAGAGTTTAGGGGTGCATAATTAGATTATCAATAAAAAATACAAAGAAAATATATAAAATATAGGGGAACTTGAAATTTTTAGGGGGTGCGGCTGCCCCCAACACCCCCTAAGTTCGTCCCTGTATATAATGTTTTACCAGAAATATTATATATCTCAAACTACTTGAGATTAATTCAAATTATTTTATGAAATAAAAATACTATAAATTATATTATTAATAATATAACTAAACCCTAAACTATTAACCCACAAACCCCCAACCCTCAAACTTAAACCCTACACTTTAGAGTTTAAGATTTAGGGTTTAAGAATTTTTTTATATATTAATGTTATCAATATTTTGGATTTTTAAAAAATAATATATTTATATTATAAAAATATATAAAAATAATATATTTTTATTTAAATTATATAAACTTATCCATCTGGTTCAGCCAAATTATTTTATGAAAAGAATAATACTATAAATAATATAAAATATACTATTTACATATATATCAATAAAAATATATTATATTTATGGTTTTTATATATTATTTATAATATAAATATATTATTTTTAAAAAATTATTCATTAAAATAATATATTTATTAAAATAATATATTTATATTATAAATAATATATAAAAAATATAAAATCTAAATCTCAAAAAACTATAAGATTTATGGTTTGAGGTTTGGGCTTTGTAGTTTAAGGTTTAGGATTTAGGGTTCAGAGTTTTTATATTATTTATACTATAAATATATTATTTTATAAATATTTTGAAGTTTTTTAAAAAAATAATATATTTGTATTATAAATATTATATAAAAATAAAAACAATACACTTTTATTTATATATATTGATATATATAATGTATTTTATATTATTTATATATTAATATTATTTATAGTGTTATTTATTTCATAAAATAATTTGAATTAATCTCAAGTAGTTTGAGTTATATAATATTTGTGGTAAAATATTATATGATTTCATTTTAGGTTAGTGGTTGAGGTTTAGCCTTTTATTTGAAGGTTTTGGGTTCAAATCCCTCCAAGCACATTGTTTTAATATTTTTCCTCCAGTAAAACGACGCCGTTTTGTGCTAAATTAGGCTTCAAAACAGCCGTACCAAAACGACATTGTTTTGACTTAACGGGGTACTAAGAGTTAACGGTGGAGTGATATTTTCAAGTCACAAACTAAAGTTCAGTGTTAGTTTTAAACTTTTTTAAAGTTCGATAGCATTTTCGAGTCAACAGCCATAGTTGAGTGGTATGTGGTGTAGTTTACCCTATATAAATTTACAGATAATAAGATGGAGTAAGAACAGAAAAAATCAAAGATTATTGTCCAATTATTTTGTTAAGTTAACCGCTTTAAATAATAAAAGATTGATCTAATTAGGTGTGTGAATCTAAAGACTACCCTCGTATATATGAATTTAAGACTTCTATCAAATTTAATGCATTTAATTAAATCTTTCACGTAGCCTATTCACATTCTAAATAAAATATTCTATGACTCTGGTATCAATCTTACGAGATAAAACATCAAGGTCCACATTAAATTTAGACAAGCCACATTTTAACCTCTAATCTTGTTCACTTTTTCTCATATTGGTATTTAAATATTTCTTGTCCACGTTGATACCTAAATTTGTCTAAATTTTTCATATTGATATCTATTTATTTATCTATATTGATACATATTGGTTTATTTTGTAACGGTTTTAATTTCTATAATTTTTACAAATTTCTAAATTTTTTATTTTTATATATTTTATAATTACTTACAATTTCTTAGAACTTTTTTATTTTTATTTTATTTTTGAGTGATGCTGCACCCCATTTTAACATCATTGAAAAGTATTAATGTGGGAACATAAATAAATTTAGGTATCAATGTAGAATGTAGACAAATATAAATAAATTTAGGTATTAACGTTTTATAGAGTTGTACATGTTTATTTTTTGTTTGTTTCACCTTTCCTCTTGTTTATATATTAAAATTCTTTTTTTATTTCGACATTTTTTGTTACATTTATTTTATTTAGTACGAAGAAAGTGAAACATACGGGTAGAGTTGCACTTTATTTTTCACACACAAAATAAAAACCATCATTTCATTCAGTAATTTTAAATATTTGAAAGATATTATTAGATGAGGCTGAAATTACGAGTTAATCATTAATCTAGTATTATTAAGTTAAATCTGAAAAATGCATTTGGTTTAATAACTGGTATGCAACTTATTGGTTGACTAAATTGGATCAGCTACTGCAGAGACTATTATGAGTCAACACTTTCAATTCAATTTGCTTCATTCATAATGTCAGAATTCAAACCTATGACATTACTTAAGAGATATAGTACATTATCTCAATAAACCAACTGGTTGTTGGTAAATTTGAAATCCTTTCATCAAGATAATAGAGTCCTTGTCCTTAGGTACATCACGCATTTGGGTTTTTATTTTGTACTATTTTTTAAGAGTATTTATTAATCCCTATGTAAAAATAATCGTTTTATAATTTTTTTAAATACAAACTTAAAAATACGTAAATATTCCTTATTTTTTCATTTAATTTGAATTAATGATGACACCAAAATCAAATCAAAGCAAAAAAGCTTTAGAATCAATGTACATGCAAATGCCGCGGATGATACCCCAACTGTGGTGATTGCAAATGCACCAAAATGATACTTCAAAACGAAATGTTAACATTCATTCGTTAAATATATTGTATTCAAAACACTATGTGCAAAGGTGTCGTAGTGCAGTTAGTTATTACGTCATTCAAATACATTGAAGGTCTTCGGTTTAAGTCCGGATGACTGTTGCCATTGTTTTTTTTCCCTAAGTATGTTTTGTTTTTGGGGCAGGCTAGTCCACAGGGAAGCATGTTTGTTTACAATTAATTAATTACACGCATCTTTCTTTCTTATTGCCTCATTGCCATTCATTCATTCATGGAAGTTGGAACCCAATATTCTTATCTTCCACTATATCTATGTCTATGCCTGTCCTCAACCTCGCTTTTATGATAAAAAATAAAAGAATTTATAGTACGAAAAATATGATACATGAAAATGACAAAATTTAATAAGCATAATAAATACTGTATTTACATTTGAAGTTACTATTCATTTTTTAAAAATCGAATTATTAGCTATTCTATTTTAAGTGAATCCAAACAAATCTCAGAAAAACGAAAAATTATTCCCATGGTTCCTGTGAGCCCTCCGGGTTCGTGGGCTCTTCAGGTAGATATGCTAAATAACCCAGGTGGAGCAGTTGAGAGTTTTAGAAACGCGGAGGAAAAGGAGGAGGAAGATATGAGATCGAACTTTGGCGGTCAGATTGCTGAGGAGGTGGCTAGTCTCAAGGAGGCATAAATCACTTGGTGTATGCAGGTCGAGGTTTATGCAAAGAGTTAAGCAGCTGTTGGTACGGTTGTGTATTACATCTGTCGATTGCAACATAATGGCTAATCCAACATTGTTTTGTTGTTTTTGGTTTGATGTTTACGTGAGCTTTGTTTCTTCTTCATTGTGTTGTATTCTTTTTTCCAATTAAGATTTAAGGTTTTTGTCAATAACCTCAAGAGAAAGTGGTTAAAAGCTCTTAGTTAGCACATTCCTCTCCTCTAAGTTATGGGTTCTAGGCCGAATAGAAGTAAATTTCCCCTTCCCCTCCCCTATATAGGAATTGTTCAAAAAAAGGATTCAAAATTTTTTAATGAGACACATAGTAATAGATTAGAACGTGTATGGTTTAATCATAACAAATTCATATTTTCCGAGTAAAAGATAACATTTCAACCACTAAAAACTACTCCCATCATCATTTTTCTCAACATCAACATTCCACTCAATTTATAACTTCTAAATAATTATTTTTTAAATGACTGTAAAAATATAAGCGTAGATTCACCTAAAAATGATATGAAAAAAAAACTGGATGATGTGCGTGATTTTAGTGGTTGAGACTATTGGTGATATGGTGAAAACTAGGGGTGTGCATTATTCGGTTTTAACCTAATTAACTGATGGAACCAATTTTTTTTTATTAATCGGTCAGTTAATTTTAGATAAAATCGATTAATGGTTGATAGTTTTTTTAAACTTCAATTATCGGTTAATTCGGTTCAAAACTGGTTAATTAACCAAAATTATTATATATTAAATATTATATACATTACATATATTTATTTTCGGTCATTGAACTTTTAAAAATTATAAAATGATCATTCAATTTTTTGATATATTATAAAATGATGATTAAACTTTATCAAATTAGCATAAAATGAAAGTTCAGTGACTAAAAAACATTTTTAGCATAATTAATGACCAATTGTGTAATTTACCCATAATTTTATAACAATTTTCAGTTAATTCGAAAATCGGTCGAATTAACCGAATTTTTTTTGGTTCGGTTAAAAATTTACGAAAAATTGTGGTTCTGTTAACGGTAAAAAGGAAAAAAATCGGTTAATGGATTTTGGGCAATTCAGTTCGATCGGTTAACCGAATTAACTGAATGCACACCCTAGTGTTCATAAAATAATTTTTTGTGAAAATATATCGATTATTGAAAAAAAAATTATTATGTCATGTTCAGTATGTTTCATTCATAGTTTTTTTTAAACAATTCCTACCTAGGGGAGGGGAAAGGGGAAATTTGCTCCTACTGGGTCTAGAACCCACAACTTAGGGCTGCAGGGCGCAGGACTTTAGGTTAAGGGGCGAATCTATAAATTTATCGGGGAACTTATAGAAATTTAGGGGGCAAAAATATATTTTCAATAGAAAATACATAAAAAATTCTAAATTTTTTCTAAATCGTATAGGTATTTCAAATTTTTAGGGGGCGACGGCCCCTTCTAACCCCTCGGTCCATCCCTGCCTAGGGGAGAGAAGATGTCAACTAGAGGTTGTTGACTTCATTCATAGTATTTTAAAATTATAAAAATTCAAATATTTAATTAAAGATAGAGTTATTAAAAAAGTTAGTAGACAAATTGCCAAACTTAAGGGCTAAATTGTAAATTCAGGGGCTAAAATTGCATCAACAAACAATGTACATTGTCCTTACATTTGTATTATGTATGGCTAATAAAAATGTAAAAAGCGAACGTGCAAAACATATCTATTAGGAAATTAAACACAGACTAAACACTAAAAAAAAGCTTAATACAAAAACGGCCCCTCAACTTTAGAAAAATTCTCACGTTAACTATTTTACTATTATTTTATTAGTTTAGCCACTTAATTTCTATTATGTCCGTACGTCATTTGACATTTTCTCTTAAAAATGATTATCTGAGTTTTCCACGTGTAAAAAATAAAAATAAATTTTTAAAAATTTAAAAAATCATTAAATAAATTTAAAATTCTAGAATTTAATACAAAGAACTTAAAAATCCTTATATATATTTTATAAATTCCAGTATTTAGTAATTAAAATTTAAAATAAATTAAGCATTATTATTTTTAAAAATGTTATAATAAAAATTTTCTAACTTTTTGGGCAATTGTTCTAAATTTTTTGTTTTTATTTTGTTTAATTTTAAAATTTTAAAAAAAATACTAAATAGAATTTTGAATTTCAAAAAATAAAAAAATGGATAAAAATCCGGAATTTAATGAAATAACTCTAAAAAGTTTTATGATATTTTCCTTTTAGTATTTTTATATCTGTAATGTTTTGATGATTTAAAAAAAATAAAATAAGTTTAACATAATTAAATTTGTTAACATATGAATTAATAATTCTGATTTTTTGGTATTTTTTCTAGATTTGTTTTACATTTTATGATTCAATTAATTTTTTGATAAAAGAAATGCCACGTGAAAAACTGATTAAGCACATTTTTAACGGAAAACAACCGGGGGCCGGGGCTAATGGTGTAGACGTAATAAAAGTTAAAGGATCAAAGTGAAAATTTTAGTAAAACAGAGAGGCCAAAATTGATATTAAGCTCAAATTAAAATAATGGCAAAGTCTTTAACCTAACTATAGACTTTCATACCGTACACGGTCCAGGAGTATTCATAATAGGTTAACCGTATCATTTAATCTAAATGTTTGGTTAACTGTTATAATAGTTATTGAATTTTACTAACCATAACTTAATCATTAAAAAATGGTTAACCATTTACGGCTAATCGTTAAGACACATTTAACCGACAGTTCGATTATAGGTTAACCTATACCCTATTACAATTTTTTTCATATATTCACTACTTTTTTACAGAATAATAAAACTATCTCTTCAATAAATATTATATTAAAATGTTCAAAAAATACTTAAATAGAGAGATTCTAAACACTAACTCCATAATTAAAAAAATTATCTACATACTATAAAGTTCTAATACAACACAAAACACACAAGCTCCATGATAGTTTAAAGTTCCAAGTTTCAATAGTGTTCAACACAACAATACATTATCAAAGTTCAAGATATAAAAAGACGTTTTAAACACAAAAATTTAACTAACATAAAATAAAAATAAAGTAAATGAAATTTTCATGAATTAGTACTACATAAGTCATAAAATAATTTAATAAATATATAAAAATAATTTAATAACCATAGTTGTAATCGTAACCGTCTGTCAAAATTTATAATCATAATCATTAACTATCTTTTTTAACGATTCGATTAACTAAAACTGTTTAATCTTAACAGCTCAATTAATTGACCTATAAAATATATCAATTAACAATTATAATTAACGATTACGGTTATTTATGCACATCTCTAGACCAGCTAATTAACCAACAAAAACAAAGAGGCTCTGTCCACATTCAGTTTTCATATACGGCAAACAAGTAGCTGTAAAAACATGGCTAAAATACTAATAACAAAACAATTCTTCAGGTTAAATAATTTTCTCAATAAATATTTATTTAAAATTTAAAAATTTGATGAAACAATAATTCAATTATTTTTTTATGGAATTAAATCTTAGCAGCCTAATATTTCAGGAGTCTAAACTGTTACTGATAAGTCAAAGCAGCAGTTAAGATTTTGATTTATTTATAGAGAGAGGAGATTAAAACGCGGGAAATCAAGCGCGTGAGAAGATGATGTGGGAGATAACGTGGAAATGAGTTGGCGACATTTCTGGGGAGTTGGTGACAGATAGAGACAATTTTGGTCGGAAGGAGCAGAGTTGAATTTCAAAGTAACCGATTTTTCCAATCTATATTTCTATCTCTGCCTTTTCATCTTCTCTATTCTACCTTCTGTCTCTTTAGCCTCTACACACAAGCTCTTCGCACGAACGGTGGCGCTTCAGATCGGTGTTCATCTGGAATCGCAGAATCAGGCAGTCTTTGAATTTGTCTCTTTCTTTACTTTTCAAGAATTTTTAGCCGGAATCGAAGCAATCGGTTTTCTCCTTTTCCAGCCCCATCATTGAACAATCACGTTAGGAAGAGAAGCCAAAACAAAAGGTATGTTATTAGTTTACTTTGAGATTTTATTGGAGAATTTTGGAGGAAAACATTGCTAATTTAGTCTTGTTGAATTTGCATTCCCATATTTCTTTGATTTGTTTTAGTTCTTTTTTTTTTAAAAAAAAATCTGTTTCGATTCCATGAACTCTTAATCATTTTTGACAATGGTGCTCGTTAGTTTTTTTTCTTTTTTCGTGCATATGAGAGATTCAAGGACAAGGAATCCGGATAAAGTATTTGAATACTTTGCAGTTATTTTTTATGTATAATCTTCTGTTTGATTTTGCATTGCAAATTGTGACAGATAAATACGTTTCATTTTGGATTGCTTATCAAATCTCTGCCATTTCAATCCTTTTCAGATTCAAGAAAAAAAAATCCCGTGTTAAATCATTCCAAAAGGGAAGTAAATTGAACAGATGGCATTTGTTAGGAAGCAATCTTCTGAAGGTTGCAATAATGTTCCTCCCACGCCACCTCCATTACCAGGCCCAGCTACAAACTGTTGGCGGAAGGGGTTGTTTATGATGAACAATAGATCGGTATCAACCGGAAACAACTGTGTCTCAACAGCCACGAGAGATATGTGGGATAACCTCTTTGATGGAGGGTTTCGGGCCGATGTTACCATTGGAACTGATAATGGTGGAATCATCTATGCACATGCTGGTGTTCTTGTAAGTCCCTCCCTGTATTCTCATCTCTGATTTTGATGATAGCGAAACCTCCTTCATATGTGGTATCTTAATTTATCGATTCAATCTATTCACTGGATATTTGCCTGCAGGGCATGGCTTCTCCTGTCTTAAGAGGTATGTTGAAACAAGCAAAAGGCTTTGGTCGTAAGAGATCAATTTCAATCCCAGGTGTTCAGCATGATGCAGTACGGGTTTTCATCCGGTTCTTGTACTCTTCCTGGTAATAACCCTTTCCTCATTACAGATTTTTCCGAACACAGTTCGAAAACCAGTAGAATAATTGGAGAACACTTATCATGGTACTTTGAGGGACTTTAAAATTTTTGGAGGAAATTGCATTATGTTCGAAAGATTCCCGAACTCTAGGAAACAGTTCTTTAAGCATGTTTACTTTCATTTATAAATGTCAAACTAAATTGAAGGTAAAATTAGCGAGACTGCCTCCGATATCTTGCGGCTGCGTCATGCTACTATGTGCTAATGGTAATTGGTTTTTATTTGTAGTTATGAGCAGGAAGAGATGAAGGAACTTGTCCTACCATTGTTGGTGCTGTCACATGCATATGTTGTTCCTCAGTTGAAGCGAATTTGTGAGCAACAACTAGAGGATGGCTTGCTTACACTAGAAAATGCAATTGATGTCTTCCAGCTTTCTTTACTTTGCGATGCGCCTAGGCTCATGCGCGTTACTCACCGTATGATCCTAAGGAACTTCAAGGCTGTTTCTGCAACCGAAGGATGGAATGCTATGAAGAAGAGCCATCCAGTACTAGAAAAAGAAATTGTAGAATCCATGATTTATGAAGAAAACGTAAGGATATTTCTTTTGTAAGGCTGTTTCCCATTGTTATTAGCACTTTGACCTTAAATTCTAGATCCAATGGTAAATGTAATTCCCCAGATGCGAAAAGAGAGAATCAAAGAATCAAACGAGCGGAAGATCTACCTTCAATTATATGAAGCAATGGAGGCTCTTATTCACATTTGCAGAGATGGTTGCAGGACCATTGGTCCATGTGACAAGGATTTCAAAGAGGACCAGAAACCTTGCACTTATGCAGCCTGCAAAGGTATAGAATTGCTCGTTCGCCATTTCGCCGGTTGCAAGTTGAGAGTCCCCAGAGGCTGCATCCATTGCAAAAGAATGTGGCAGCTACTGGAGTTACACACTCGCCTCTGTGCGGATCCAAGCTTGTGCAGAGTTCCTTTGTGCATGTAATTAAGACTCTTTTTCTTCTCCTCTCTTGCAGCATGCTTAATATAATCTCTGCATAAATCAATTATTGCCCAGTTTTATGTATTGTGATGATACAGAATACTGAAAGCCAACTTTTGATTTCAGGAATTTGAAAGAGAAGATGAAGAAACAAGGCAAGAAGGATGAGATGAGGTGGAAAATGCTAGTGAAAAAGATCTTGAGCACTAAGAGAATTGGAGGTGCACCATTCTTTGTGTCCTCAAATTCCATTTCTTTGTGATACAAGGTGTTTTTATATATTAATGTATGTAATTTTATCATTTTTTAAATGGTAAAATTGGCTATTGGATAGCTTGGGGTTGAGTTTGGATATGAAAATTAGAGAAAATCCAAATCACAACCAGACCAGTGCAGATGATTTATTTTATTTGTAAGTTTAGTTTCAACTTTTGTAGCATTGAACTGATGTGCAAATTATAAAATCAAGGATTCATTCTTCCTAAAATATTAATATCTCCTTCTAGTTCCTTTCCTGGATAAACTTTAACCCCAACAAGATAAAAATGAGCAAAATAAAGTGTCAAATATTAGATGGGATGTTTCCCAGAATTATTGCAGATACCAGTTGTTCAATCGGTTAATTCAGTTAATCGGCCAAACTGAACTAACTAAATATTATTAACTGAAATTTTTAACCCTTTAACCGTTAACTGAACTAAACTTTTTTTTTAAAATAATCGAACCGAACTTTGTTCAGTTAATTCAGTTAATTTTTGAATTAACCGAAATAACTATGGAACACCTAAATTTTCGGTTAATATCTATATATTCGATTAATTTATTTTTGCTTAATATCGATTAATTAATCTGTTTCGAACCGAATTAGTCGATAATTAAACTTTCAAAAAAATTAACTATTAACCGACCTAGCATCTAATTAACTAACTGAAATTTTAGTTCGATCAATTAATTTAATTTTAACCGAACAGTGAACACCTTCGGAGATCCGCGAAATGATTCATGAAGGGTTGGCCAAATCTTGAAGAAAGATCTGATTTGTAAGATTTTTTTTTTAGGCCACTTTAGTAATCAAATATAATAAATGTCACAATCAGTGACAGAATTATATGATCACCTCGGGAAAATTGTACCCATTTTTGGGAAAATTTTCTTTTAGTGTTATTTTAAAAGAAAATTTATATACTTATTTGAGAAAAATTATTTTAAATTACTTTCTTAAATTCTTGGATCGCCACAGTTCACAAACATCAATATTTTATGATGTTCGGTGGTTCCACGATAGAGAAAAGAACACCAAAGCATGTGCAAAATATGCATGAATGCGGACATGAAAAATCCCTTTATTGTGGGGCCAACTCTGCCTAAAATACTGCTTTCCGACACGAGAGTTTTCATTAAAAGCCATGAAAAATACCAACTTTTGTAATCAAGCGCATAATAACAAGAAAAAACCTCAATTTTACTTTTTCTTCAGTTGCACCCTTACAATTTTTTTATAATTTAAACCTTAAATTTTAATTTTTTAAATATGTCTTTTTTGGAGGGTCAACGTTTTTAGTGCCGTGACATGACAATGTTAAGTTTGCAAATGAAAAAAATAAACGTTGATGTTTTTTTTTTTGCTATTATGTCTTTTCCCCGCTTGATTTATAGTTTTGTTTTGAATGTGAGAGTTCGTTTTACACTATTATTTATTCTAATATTCTTTCAATTCTATTTATCTTAAAAACAGATATTTTTATTTTTTAACATGTAACGTGCTACATACAAGTTTAAAATTAATAAATACTAGATTTTGTTGTCCTCATGATGTGAGTGAACAAAATATTTTGTTGCATGAGTGATAAAGAATTTGCATATAGCTATACTAATCATGTGCTTGATTATTAAGTAATGATTTTACTTGTCTTATTTAAAGACTAAATAAAATTATAAAACAAGAGCGAAAAAGGTTTAATAGCAAAAAAAACTTAATGTTTGTTTTTTCTAACCATACTTTTAATGTTGTCATGTCACGTCAACAAAAAATGTCGATGGTTAGTTTACCGTCTAGAAAGGGCTTATTTAGGATTTAAATTATCAAAGAAAAAACTTTAAGAACACAATTGAAAAAAGTGATAAGCATCGAGGGCTTTCTTCGTCATTATGGCTTTTAAGTAATACTAATATATAAAAATGTCGGTGACATAATGGCAAAAGAAGAGTATTATATCGGGTTCGTTTATAAAATGATATATATATATATATATATGAAATTATCAATAATTGAAATTTTGGATTTATCCCAAATTTGAAATTCCTTTTAAAACAAGTCATTTGCGCAATAATTGCTTTTGAATCCTCTTAAATATCAAAAAAGTTTCAAACTGATACGAATGAATAAAAAAAAAATCAAAACTTGAGATCAGGGAAATCAGAATTACAGAGAGGTTAAAAATCCAATTGTTATAAAAAAATATAAAATACACCGTTCATCACTTAAATATCTTCTTTTTATTTTGATCACTTAATTTTTTAATTTACTGACTGAACTTTCAGATTATTTCTGTTTGGGTCACTTTTAAATATTTTATTATTACTTTCAATATTTTAATATTATTAAATATAAAATAATTTAAAATAAATAATAAAATAATTATTATTAAATTTAATATATATATATAAAAAATCACCACCACCGTTGATCTCAAAATCAACGACCGTTTGATCTCAAATTGCACCGGTAGACTTGTTTTGTCACTCTAAGTCTGAATATGGTGTTAGTTTCACCGACAAATTTCTTGAAACTTGTAAATCTCGTTTCAAACTTTTCGATTTTCTCCTTTTCGATCTTTTTTCGTGAACTTTAGAGCACTTTCCGACAAAATGAAGGTCGAATTTGAACTCAGAAGACTGAGATGAAGCAACTGGTAAAATCTGAGATTGAACTGGCACCATCGTCGACGATGGCGTTTGACGACGACGAATGGTGGTCGGCGAACAGTTGTATTTAATTTTATATTTTAAATTATGTTTATATTAAATAATAATAATAATAAAATACCAAAAAATTCAAAAAACAATAATCGGGAGAGACCAAAACATGAGTAATCTGAAAGTTCAGTTAGTAAATTAAAAATTTTAAAAGTTGAATGATCAAAATAAGAGTGAAAAGATAATTAAGTGATGATATGTGTATTTAAAAAACATGCGGACAGTGACCTTTTAAATAAAGCTTTAATATTTAAAGCTTGGAGGATAGATTCAAAAATGTCACGATTAGAGTTGTTGAACAAAGAGAGTAATTTCAGGCAAAAGGACGTGGCAAGGGCAGGTTTAATTTAGGTGGATATGATTAGAGTTGGGCCTGAGATTTTCATCTTCTCATTGCCACGTTTGTGTTGGGCATATGAGCTGATTAATGCCCGACTTAACGGTCCACATCGAGCAGTTCAAAGTTCCTGGTGCACAAGTGCAGCAACATTCGGTGGACCCTTATCAAACAGGGTTGCTCCTACTGGATCCCCTCGGGACATCTTTGCTAAACAATCTGCTGCAGCAACCAAACTCTTAAATGTCACAACATTCAATAGCCTGACCGACAAAAATCCTTTATCGTTTTCAGTGTCATTTATATATTTTAACACTAGTTATTTATATATTTTAATACTAAAAAATATTAAAAATTTAAATTTTAAACTATAACCTTATATTTTAAATCTACATTCTACACCCTAAAAAATATACCATACCTTAAATTCCTTAAATTTTAACTATAAATTTTAAATTTAAACTTAATTTTTAATATAAGGACAAAAATAAAGACACAAAAAAAACAGCGAATTTCTATTCTAGCCTAGCCCCGTTATTCACTCACCTCTCCCTAGACACGTGGGCTTAAAACAGTTTAAAATTTCTGAACATCTATATTTAATCCAATTCAATTTTATACGTACTTTTTCTTTACAAATTATAATTCTAATATTAGCTAGAGGGGAGGGGAGAGGAGGGGAAAGTAGTCTCTAAAGTGTGAAACGCATACTTTTAGTATGTCTATAACACATGACCTAAAAGAATAAAGATAAACAATTTGACTAATCGACTAAATGTGTTTGCTCTAACTATTTCTTTTGAACATCTTATGTTACATATATTCTCATTTCATTCTATACATATATCGTTGTTTGAACTCAAGTCATTAAAAGATAATTGCTTATCCTAATGTCACCAGAACTATTTTTTATGAATGTATTAAATCAATAAACTAAACAGGTCTCACAATATTACCATCATCATATTCATGTAACAAGATTAAACCGAATCATGGGCGCAAGAAAGACTAGTTCATCGGATAAAGCTGAGGGAGTGATTTTGGCAATAGCATCATGTAATACCTACACTTTTGTCCGGACCCCAAATTATATTCGAATTATTTATCCTATTCGAACTAAATTTAAAAAATTAAAAAACATATATAGTAAATTAAAAAAAAAACAAATTGAGCTAAGCAAGGCATGCCATGCCTTGGCCATGCCCTGCCACCCACGCCTTTCCCCCATACTTGTACCATGCCGCCCATACCTCATGCTAGCTTTCCCACACTCCACCTATTTCCCCATTATCCTATGATCCATTTAAAAAAAAAACCACACCAAAAATTGAAGAGAAGCTCTCGGCAATTGAAGAAAAAAAAAGGGACTTTCATATTATTTTGAAGACAAAGGGAGAGAGCTCATTACCATATTTAAGTTTGGGTATTATTTTCTTTATGTATGTTTGTGGTGTAATCCATTTTCATGATCTAATAGAAATGAGGATTTTATTAGTAATCATTTTATTAATTTTTTGTTCTTATGTGTTGTTATATTTTGATGTTCATATGTTTCTATATGTTGTTAGCATGTATTTAGATTAATTATTGGTGGTTGTTTAATATTTGTTTTTCAATATTCTTATCTCCAATATGTTTTTATCATGATATGCATTTGTTCATGGCTTTTATTTGTTCATGTACAATTGTTCCTATGTGTGTATGTATGTATATATGGTTTTTAATATATATCTACGTATATTACGACATTTTTATCTATATATGTATACTAAGTAAGATATATGTATAGATACATTATGTTTTTTATGTATATTTGAGTTGTATATGTTTTTATGTACATACTATGTTCATATATTAATAGTTAAAAAGCAAGCAAAAAAAAAGCTAAGTATACGTTTTTATGTACTTTATATATGTATATAATATTGTATCCATAATTTTTTATACTATTATTATCATGTTTCTCAAATGTATATATATATAATACGTAATATAAATATTATTATATATTTTGTTCATTTTTATAGTTTTGTATAATATCGTAATTTTGAGTGTATACATCATATGTATATTTGTCATTTATTATTATTGTTCTACATTATAGTTTTAAGGCTAAACTATAAAATAAGTGCCCAAACTATGTCTCTTTTTTGTAATAAGTGCCTAAAGTATTTTTTGTTTGAAATAGGTTCCTAAACTTTCATTTTGGTTGAAATAGGTGCCTAAACTTTCATTTTTGACTTGTTTTAAAGTCAATTTTGGCATCTTCTTGGGCACCTATTTCAACCAAAAATAAAAGTGTAGGCACCTATTTTAGCCAAAAATAAAACTTTAGGCACCTATTTCAGCCAAAAAATACTTTAGGCACCTATTGCAAAAAAGTGGCATAATTTGGGCACTTATTTGTAGTTAAGCCTAGTTTTAATATATGTATTTAGTATATATATATATGTATTTATTTATTTTTTTAATATTTATGCTTTGAATTTATTTTATTTCACATATCGGGTATAATTTGCCAATGCGGCGCTACCTTTTTCGATGGAAAACTTGGCTACCAGTCTAAGACGTAGATTGTAACACCCCTACCCTGGGTTGGCAGCAAACCGGTTCGGGAGCGTTACCAAGTACAATACAAGCATCATTTTTTCTTGGAGTGGAAGGAAGACCAGTAACGAAGTCCATTGTAATCCGATCCCATTTCCACTGAGGGAATTCGATTAGTTGGAGTAATCCAGTGAAGACTTGATGCTCGGCTTTGACCCTTTGACAAGTTAAGCACTTTGAAATAAAATCCGTGATAGCCGATTTCATTCCTGGCCACCAGTATAATGGCTTCAGGTCCTTGTACATCTTAACCGATCCAGGGTGAATCGAGAAAGAGCTTTGGTGAGCTTCTTGTAACATATCGTGTCTTAGTTCTTCGTTGTTAGGAACGCATACTCTATCCTTGAAATAGATGAGTCCATTCGACTTGAGGGAGAAGTCAGAATTAGACTCAGGGTCTAGCTTGGACATGATCTTCTGAAGATCTGGATCAATTTGTTGGAGTTCTTTGATTCTCGAGATTAGACTAGATTGAACTTGAAGTTCAGACAAGAATTTTCGTCCTTTGGATAAACGGAAATGAGCATTGATGGCCAAGGAAGCTATAAATGAATGGAAAAGATCATTAAGGGAGATTTTCGAATAGTTACTTGTAAGTCAAGAAAAGTCTAATTTGATTGGTTACTTACAAGTCAAGAAAGAAACATTTTGAATGAATTATTCTATGATTTAGATTTAAGGATTTACCCGAGTATGGTCTACGACTAAGGGCATCAGCGACCACATTTGCTTTCCCCGTATGGTAGTCGATAACCAAATCGTAATCTTTAAGTAACTCTAGCCATTTTCTTTGCCTCAAGTTCAAGTCTTTCTGAGTTAGGAGGTATTTGAGGCTCTTGTGGTATGTGAACAAGTTGCATTTCTCCCCGTACAAGTAATGTCTCAAGACTTTGAGTGCAAACACGATAGCTGTCAATTCTAGATCGTGAGTATGGTAGTTTGACTCGTGTGGTTTTAGTTGCCTTGAACCGTAAGCTACCATGTTTCCATCTTGCATTAGGACACATCCTAGTCCCAAATGAGATGCATCACTGTAAACAGTGTACTCCTTGCCCGATACTGGTTAGATGAGAACCAAAGCACGAGCCAGGGCTTGTTTAAGCTTATCGAAGCTTCGTTGTTGGTTCTCCGACCAAACAAAGGGTGTATCTTTGCGAGTTAGCTTAGTCAGACTTGTAGCAATGGATGAGAATCCCTTGACAAAATATCGATAATATCTGGCTAAACCGAGAAAGCTTCTGACCTCACCAACATTCCTCGGAGGTCTCTAATCCATGATAGATTGAATCTTCCTTGGATCTACTTTAATCCCTTCTGTCGAGATAACATGTCCAAGAAACGATACTTTCGATAGCCAAAATTTGTATTTAGAGAACTTTGCAAATAATTGACGTTCTCGGAGAGTTTGCAATACGATTTAAAGATGTTCAGAATGTTCTTCTTTATTCTGAAAATACACTAGAATGTCATCAATGAAGACGACCACGAACTTGTCAAGATAGGGCTTGAATACACGGTTCATGAGATCCATAAAAGTAGCTAGAGCATTCGTTAATCCGAATGGCATTACAAGGAATTCAAAATGGCCATATCGAGTACAAAAGGTTGTCTTGGGTACATCTTCTTCTTTTACCCTCATTTGGTAGTATCTTGATCGTAGGTCGATCTTTGAGAATACTGCATCATCTTTGAGTTGTTCGAAAAGATCTTCAATTCTTGGGAGAGGATATCGATTCTTGATAGTAAGCTTGTTCAATTGTCTGTAGTCAATACAGAGTCTCATAGTCTCGTCTTTCTTCTTTACGAACAAGACTGAAGCACCCCAGGAAGACGAGCTAGACTTAATGAAACCATTGTCTTGTAACTCTTGGAGTTGTTTCTTAAGTTCTTTCAGCTCAACAGGTGTCATTCGATAAGGTGTGATGGACACTGGAGTTGTTTCAGGTTGGACATCAATCTCGAACTCTACTTCTCTAGTTGGAGGAAGACTAGGGAGTTCCTCGAGAAAAACATCGAGATATTCAGATACAATAGGCACACTAGGTAAGCCGAATTCAAGTTCATCTTGTAAGACCATAGTAGCAAAGATTGAGGTCGGTTTCTTGTCAATTAGGAGAATGAATTCCTTTCCTAAATCCCGTAGGTAAAGTCTCATATTTAGGCAATCTACTCGGGCTTCATGCTTGCTTAACCAATCTAGTCCCAGTACTAGATCGAACTCACACGTTGGTAGTACATATAGATATACAAGAAAGGGTACATTTCGAATGAATAGGAAACCGTTTCTACAGGTAAGGCTTATGTTTGTAATTCCCCTTATAGGGTTCAAAACTACAAGGCTTTGTTTTACAATTTCAGGCTTTAAGTTTAACTTTTCAATCATGGTTGAGCATACAAAAGAATGAGTGGATCCCGAGTCTATTAAAGCATAAACAAGAGTCGAATTTAATTCAAAGGTACATGCTATAACATCGGGTAATTCTTCATCTTCTTTTCCTCGGATATGATAGATTCGAGCATGAGCTCGAGATTCTTGGTGAGTAAGGGCATTCGAATGATGTCCTTTGCTTTCCCTTAATTTCCAGACTGAGCTTGTCTGGGACCCTTGTTTCGATTGGAAGGAGTTGAGCTAGCATTTGCAGGAGTTCAATTCGGAACCTTGTTAGGAATGTGAGAACAATCCCTGATATAGTGATCGGAGGCTCCACATAAGTAACATAGGTTCTGTTGAGTTCTACACTGACCAATGTGGTGTTTCTGGCAAAACTTGCAAGTAGAATATTAAGCAGCTTTACCGAAATTCCCCGTACTATCAACAGAGATAATCGGGGCTGAAGGCTTGGTTATCGATTGGGGTCTGGGTATGAAGTTACTTTTCTGAGCAGAAGTGTAATTCGAAGAGTGATCCTTAGAATATTTGGACTTCTTTGACTGCCAGTGAGGCTTGTCATCTTTCCTTGACCGTTTGTCTTTCCAGGAGTTTCCACTTTTGCGTTTCTCAGAGGCTTTCATCTTCACCTCGGTTACAATGGCCCGGTACACCAAATTCTGGAAGTCAGTGATATCTAGGGCAGTGAATAATGGACTTAATTCATCATTTAGTCCATCGATAAACATCTTACACTTCTCAGCATCAGTTTTGATGTATTCTGACCCGTATTTGCAATACTTGCAGAAGTCACTCACTCACTGTTTGATAGGTCAGCCACCTTGCTTGAGTTACAAGAAACGCTTCCGGCGCTCGGATACGTATTGTTCACTATTGTATTTTTTCTTGAATTCCTCGAGAATGAATTTCCAAGTTACAGCTTCAGCAGGAGCAGTCAGGGTAGTGGTTTCCCACCAGCTCAGAGCTTCGTCTGCCAACAGGGCTATGGCACATTCTAGTTTGTGTTCATCAGAACATGGCAGTTGTTTGGTCAGGATTCAAGTAGTGGCCTCTAACCAATACTCAGCTACTTCGGGATTGGTTTCATCAGTACTAGTGAAGGTATAAGCCCGGTGTTGAGTCAGTTTGTCAATAGGGGTCCTAGTTAGAGTAAGAACGAGAGGAGGAATAAAATGGTCTCATTTGAAAGTAGTTACAAGATGATCAAACATCTCCTTCATGCTTAGGAGACATTCCTGCTTACAGGATTTATAGCAGGAGCTTCCTGTTAAGTAGCAGCTTGGGCTTGGGGTTGAGCTTGCGCTCTAGGTTCAGCTTGTTGTTGTGGAGGATTCTGCTCCATCCTCACACTATCCTCTTCATTTGAGGAGCCTACGGGACTTTCATCATCCCGAGCGATCCTTGTTTCAGACATTCTACGTTCAAAAAATAATTAGGGGTTTAGTTTAATTGAGCAAAGACACAAGCTATACAATACAAGTCTCCTAGGTGGCACAAGTATCCTATATGATGCAAGAGAGCCCAATTTAGTCCTAGAACCGACTAAAAAGCTCTGATTACCAATAAAATGTAACACCCCCTACCCGAGTTAACAACAAACCGGTTCGAGAGCGTTACTAATGAACAATACAAGCAAGAACAAGCAATAATAGGCTAACTCATCCCTATTAGATGAGTTACTTAACTAGCAAGCAACCAAATATTCATTACTTAACATGTAAGTTATCTCCTACTTTGTTTACAAGACATTATAGGTTACCAAAAATTTCAATTAACATTATCATACAATCATCATTCAAGACTTAATAGGTTTCCAAACAATTGATCAATCAAGGTTAATATCATCTTACAACTATTCGCATATCCTAAGAGCAATCATGTTTCTATTTCATTTCATTGTTCATTAACTTGATTACATATATCATTTCATGCATAACTTACAAATCATGTTCCATTGCACGTACCTTGATTCCAAGCAAGCATATGCCAACCTTACCATTCAAGCATATAAAAATACATATTCAACATGTTATGCTTATACAAGTGACTATATCATCTCACAAGGCATTCGAATAGTACAAGACTAGATGATCACTTTGAACATTCATTATTTACGTAACCATATGCGTAGCAAATACTTACATTACATGAAATTTTAGTTCATTACTTAATTCATATTAGTAACCAAGTTCACAAAATATTAGGCCCATTCAAGACATATATACATATACAAGTTCAAGTGTTCAAAATGAGTGCACTAAACATTATATACACTAAGTGCCACCAACTAGTGGAGTACAAAATAAGTATGTCCATACTTTTTAGCTATGCTTGTGTCTTTCTTCGAGCTCAAGAAATCAGGCTTTAGGATCAAGCAACGATCGAATCCTTTAACCTGCGGTTGGGAAGAATGGAAACGAGAGTGATAAGTACAAGAATGTACTTAGTGAGGTAGCAACTAGTTCTAACCAATTTATAAGACATATATCACTTAACTAAGTTGCTTAGTCCAAGTTTGAAGCAATTCAATTCAAACTTTGCTCAATCTTTATTTCAAGCCAATTAGCATACTCAAGCAATATACACATTTCCATTCAAGTCAAGTACATATTAGTTCAAGTTTACATATTTGTCTTTTTAAGAATACGTATTAAGTAATCCAAGTAGCAAGTTATTCAATACAAGGTTCAAGCATAAGCAATTATCATTTCAAGAGTTCCATGTCAAGAACCAAACATTACATATCAAGAAATTCGAGTAATTCAAGCTTACATATCAAGTAATTCAAGTATCAAGTAGTTCATGTATCAAGTAGTTCAAGAATCAAATAATCTCAAGTATCATGTAATTCAAGTATCATGTAATTCGAGTATCATGTAATTCAAGTATCATGTAAGCTTTATTCTTTAATTGTTTCTCATATGCTTTCTTTAGTTTATGCCCTTGGTATTTAGTTGTCCAGGTAATCGAGTCTCCAACCAACTGTCGCTACAAGATGTGTTGTAGCACTGGTCAACCCTCCTACTCTCGCCAAAGACCACACATACGTACCCTCCGTCTGTCGCCAATTAAGGGCCTTAGCCCTAGACCGTAGTCCACCCTTACACAATGAGCTCTAGACTCTGATACATGCCCTTCTACCTATGACCACTAACAACCAAGGCTTTGTTCAATTATGAATCACTTATTCAAGTATTACATGTTTATGTCGAGCAATAGCTTATTCGAGGATCAATTCAAGTGATACATTGCAAGATCATGTTCATATACACAGCCCTTAGGCCAATTGAGCCTTAGCTCTACACTTTGCAATTTAATCTTGTCATTCAAGCAAGCAATTAACATATGCCATTTCTTAGGCATCAAGCAAGATCCTTAATTCACGATTTATATCATGTTAACAAGTATTTAGATCATAAAGGTACATCCAAGTATTCATTCGAATTAATCACAACCAAGGCATCAAGGTTCAAGCATTTGTATCAAAGAGCACTATCAAGCAAGCATTATAACAAGTCATATCCAAGTTCACTTTTCTTTCTAATTAATTTCTCAATTTTGCATTCTATTACTTATTCACAATTTTAGCTTAGTCCATTCTTCCCTTTTATACATATTCAAGTTAAAATTGAGATCATTAACATGGCATATCAATGTTAAGAAGATAATCATGCACATTTGGTTAGGACCTAAGTCCTAACCCTATTGTAAACTACATTCACAATAATCCAAGCTTGGCTAGTCTTGGACCCAAATTCCTTTGTGTTTGCCACTAGCTTGGCCACTCATTTCTTCTTCCACAAGTTTTACTCCTTGCTCTATCAATTCATAGAGTTAGATCAAGATCAATACAAGGTTCATTTATTTATTCAAAACAAGGCAACAATACATAATTCATTCATTTCAAAACATAAGGGTGCTGCTGCTACTGCCTGGCAGCTTGTGCACTGCTTACTAAAATATGCATAACTTTCATTCCGTATATCGGAATTTCAATTGGTTTACACCACTGAAAAGCTAACTTAATTGTCTTCTAACCATATAGGCCTTGCATTTTAATTATTTACCAATTAATACGTTTTTTTACTTAAAGACATGGTAATTACAACACTGAACAATTTGCACTGTCCCTAGTGTTTCATTTTTACAATCCATTCTACAATCCCG
This sequence comes from Hibiscus mutabilis, assembly GCA_019671005.1. Classification (NCBI taxonomy): domain Eukaryota; kingdom Viridiplantae; phylum Streptophyta; class Magnoliopsida; order Malvales; family Malvaceae; genus Hibiscus; species Hibiscus mutabilis. The sequence continues at coordinate 8,185,537 of CM033731.1, read as the reverse complement.
AATTCAATTCCGTTTTCTCCTAATGAATTTAGAGATGTTAAGGCACTGTCCATTAAATTTTCAGCCTTAAATTCCATTCACACAATTTATGGTAATTTTTCAAAGTTACTGCCCAGAAGAGAGTATTCTGGGCAGATTACACTAGCTTAAGTTTCTAGCCTCATATTCATTCAAGCAAAGATTCTAACACTATAATTCAACTTATATACTTATTTCTACAATCTTAGATCAGTCCAATTCACCTTACATATAATTTACACAATTCAAACATGCTCAATTAACAATCTAATCTGCCCTAAGCCAATTGAATACTTATATACAAGGATTTCGGTTTTCATGTTTACACATTTTTTCAACTATGACAAATTTTCCAGCAAATTTCCAGCAATCATATACATTCTAACAATCCCTTATACGTGCAAAACAGCCCCTCCCCAAATTTATCCTATATCTTCAGTTTCAATTATTAACTAACAAAGTGACATCTAAACTCAAGATGTTACCACATTTGTTACATATAAACAATCATTTAGGGCTGTCCAATTCATGCTAAAACAGGGCACTATCATAACAATTATTTAGCTAAATCAAAATCTAGTCGAATACTCAACTATTATATGGTTCATAGAATTCAGCATCAACAATCTAACATCTTCAATCATACTTGAAATTTTACAAAATCAAAGTAATGATCTAACATAGCATTCGAACAATCAAACCAAAATAAAAGAACAATACCTTTACCTTAAATATCAATCAATTTGGATGAATATTCAACGGTTAACTAAATTTGCAGATTAGAAACAAGTTTTGCTTGCAACATTCTCTCTCTAGATCTCTCCAATGTTAACCTTCGGTTTTTATCATGCAAGGAAGAAGATGACAATGAGATGAATAGCTAAGACTCCTTTCCCTCAAAATCCTACATGCTTGATTTAGTTGAGTGACATGTGTAAAGACCACTACTTAAAATTAATATCATGCAAACACTTTATTCTATTTTCTCTTTTTTTTTAACCTCTCCAAGTGCCGTGTAATCCTTCTCTCAACCCCAACAATTTGTTGGTTTCGGTAGGACAAGTGGCTAAGGTCACATACTTACATTCTCTTTGCATGCAATCTTGTACTATTGCTAAGGATTCGGTTTAGTACTTAAAATTTAGTCACCTCAAAACTCATTTCTTTCAATTTGATCCTAACTTCTTAATTAATCTATCAAAGGTATCTTGCAACAATTTAATTAGCAAATGAATCGGTACTTACTTCTAAGCCACGTTTTGGGTATTACATAGATGGTAGTTTTCGTTTATCTCTCGAATACCGGAGCTTTTAAAATAAATCCGCATATATAATTGAATTTTAATTTAAATGGCACTTAAACTTGTAAATTTTGATATTAATAAAAATGCTAATCGACTTGGTACCAAGTTTTGGGCGAATCGGGGGTGCTAACCCTTCCCCGTACGTAACCGGCTTCCGAACCCAAACTTTTTGAGTCTCTGGTTATTTTATGGTGTCTGGCCTACCAAAGTGGCATGTGGCGACTATTTTTTTTAAAATTCCTCATTTTTTTAATTTCCGAAAATCTAATTTTCTCTTTTAATTTTACCCTATTTTGCCAAATTATCTTTTCTTCTATTTTCCATTTCTCCATTTTGCCAAATGTAAACAAATACATAAAAATATAATGTACATAAAAAAAATATAAAAATGAATATTGTAAAAATAGGATTTAAAATTTTTTTCGGGGTAATCACAGAAAAAACCTTGATGACACATCAACCAACTTATTACCTTCTCTGAATGAGTGTTGAAAATGAATTTTCCTGTCTCGAGCTAGGAGATCCGAAATATGCTGCAGAATCGTGAACGAAGGACCATTCGACCCTCTTCGTAGTAGTAATCGTACAGCCTCCAAATGATCCTGAATTCCAAGCATGCTTCATCCCCTATGAACATTCCATAATTTCGATTCAAGGCTCAAACAGACACCAGGGCTAGGTGTTCGATCGAGTTGATAAAAAAATTTGAGTTATTCGAGTTTGCAAGTCTTATTTTACGATTCAAACTTTATTTGAATTTTTTTCAAATCGAGTCGAGTTTTTGTATAAATTTAATTTTACATATATATTTATATATGTATATATGTAGCGTTGCATATTGATTCTAATTTTAACAGCTTTCTATAAGCATATACGATATACATATATTTTTTTATATTTTCACATGTGATATACATAATATATAATGCAGAATTGACAGACTCGACTCAAATATGAAAACTGATCAACTAATTACTAAAAATTTCGAGTTATTCGAATTTTCATTTCATAACTCAAACTTTATTTGAAATTTTTTTGTCGAGTCGAGTTTAAGAAATTACGAGTCGAGTCAAAACGAGTCATTTTTCACCTCGAGTCGAGTCAAATAATTCAGTTTTTTCGAGTCAAGTTTTGCCCACCCCTAACAGACACCAATTCTTTAACCAACATATGGTATCATCCCGAAGAACCCCCTACATGTTGCAAAACTAAAATTGAAGGATCTTAAAAAGTGATTAAGTCAAGAAAAATGTAGGGTTAAGGTTTAATTTTAACTTAAAGGCTCTTAAAAAGTACTTCCTCTGTCCCTTTAAAATGATCCATTATTGACTTTTTACGTAATTTTATGAAGAACAAGTTTGTGTAAGATATATATTGTAAAATAATTAAAATGACAATTTCATCTTTGAAAATTAAATTTTTGTTTTTTTAAAAAGCTAAAAAAATGGTAGAAAGAGAAATGTGCTTAGTATAAGTTGTTAAGTTTTTCTAAGGAAAAAACTTTGATACACAAGCCGTGTAAACTTTAGTTTACACGTGCCTTTTAGTTTTAAGGGTTAGGGTTTTAGTTTATGGTTTAAGATTTAGGGGTTTATGTTGTAGGGTTTAGAATTTAAGGTTAATGTTTAAAATTTAGGGTATAGGGTTTAAGGTTTAGTTTTTTAGGGTTTAATGTTAGGAATTTAGGATTTAGGTTTTTATAGTATAAATACATAGGCTTGTGTAAAATTAATTTTACACAGTCTATGTATCAAAGTTTTACCCTTTTTCTAAAGAGACGATTTAAGTGGGACAATTTTAAAATACAAAAATAGACAAGTTTAAAACTTATGACATAAAAGAATATAAAAAAACAAAAAAAAGTAATTTGACTAACCAGCCAAATATATTTGAATTCACTTTCTTGTACCTAACCAAGCCACTCCATAACCAAGTGCCTATGATTGGTTCATCTACTTGTACCGAACCAAGCCACTCTATAATAGATGAGGTGGAAATGGAACAGGTGGATACCGCAATCTGCCATCTTCATATGTTTGTTTTGTTTATTCGCACGACCAAAGCTTGGTGTTTGACTGTTCCTAGCTCAACGTCGCCAGCATCATAAACCTGCAAAATTATCTCATGCGCCCTGTACTCACTTTCACTTCTTTTTCTGTGCATACACGTGTGCATACAGATCTGATTTTGTTAAGTTTATGTGCATTAGTGAGGCCATGATTCATGTGAATCGTGGGTGTACTTCGCTGTTTTTTTGCATCAAAGGATGACGATTTTATGTTAGAAAAATATAAATTCAACCGAATTTTATTATAAAAAATGTGTTGTATATGGTATTAATAGTTTGTGAATATTAAAATAAAACGAAAAAATCATCTATAAAACCGAAGTTTTTTTTATAGATGTATAAAATCGAAGTTATGAATTGTATTACACAATTTATGTATCAATTATATATAATAAATTTTAACTCAAGTAAGACAGAAGACGGTTAAGAATTAAACTTCAAACTTATAATAGATAACGAGAACACCTAAATTTTTATCGCACTCATCTATTTACATTCATCCAATAATACTAAATCAGCGTAGAATGAAAGATTTTTTAACACAAAATTAAATTTTTTTACATAATATAAATAAATCATAACTCACTTATATTAGATTTTATATTCTCACTTTTTTTTTCATTTTTGTTATATGTTTGTGGATTTCAAATGTTTTTCTAGGAAATAAAAGAAAATTCCATTCAATGATTTTTTGGTGAATGTGATATTAATTCATTGATTGAAAATCATAAATAAGTAGTATTATCAGTGCCTTATTAAAAATATTTTTAAATTTAGTCGAAAAAAAGTACACCTGATAATACCAAACAAAACATCAGTATAGACCCGTAACACTAAGGAGCAATAAATCCCACAAGCCAATAGTGAACTCAACTACCATGTGGGGGCTGCAATACAAACACATCCTCATCCTCCCGAAGCAAACCAAACACCTCGACATGCGGATGCTGATAACAATGCACCTTCAGATCTTGGTGCGAACCCAGCGCCGCCAACGCATCTGCGACCTTATTACCGACACGTAGAACATGAATAATCTGAATGGTGAAGATACTATTAATTTTTTCAATCATTTTTACTAATAGTAAGCTAATTTTTTTCCTTTATTATTAGAGATTTACTTTTAAATTTTATTTTTTAATACTTATTCTTTAGGGCCCGATTTTTTTCTCTAATATTTGCTAATATGAGCATACTCATAAAATTCAATCTTTTTCTGATACTTATTATTAGAGCCCCGATTCTTTTCAATACTTGTTATTATGAATATAGTCTTAATTTTTTTCAATACTTACTACTCACTCCGTCCCACTAAAACATGACATTTTTCTGGTCAGATTTTTTCAACTTTGACTATAGTTTATTTAAATGTTTTAATTAATTAAAATTTATAAAAAATATATTTAAAAACTATTTGATTGAAGGTTTTTAAAATAAATTTTTAATATTTTTATCAATAGTAAATTTTAAATTATAAGATGTCAAAATTGAAAAAATTTGACTTAAAAATATTAACATGTGATAGATTTAGTGGGACATAAGGAGAATTAGATTTAGATACTAAAATATTATATATTAAATTGTTTCAAACGGCTAAAAAACCCAATCATAATGATGGGCCAACTATATACCAGACATTGAAGCTTTAATATATATATATATATCTGAGTGGTTGGCCCTTAAAATTTATCCAACCTTAACTTATTCGGTATATATATGTTTATCACTGAGTTCTTTTTTTCATCCACCTGCAAGACTCAAGAATCACATTTTTAACTTTTTTAGGCGTGGGCCCTGGGCAGTCGCCCCTATTGTCCTAGCACAAGGACGACCCTAAGTGCGATGTTATCCTTTTCAACAATGTCGTCTCTAAGATTTGTAGTTAAATCACGCATTCTTGTTTTTTTTTATTTTTTAATTAATTTCAATTAAAGTTAATGTTAAAACAAATTTAGTTCACAAATAAACCAAGTAAGGAGTTAGCTTGATGGTTTGTACGTTGAAACTCTTTCCCAATAGCCTAGTTTGAGTACCCTTAGCCTTAGTAATGAATTTTTGTGATTTCAAAAAAAAGTCATTAAGACGATGACATGTTATTTTTGTCACGTCAACATCTTGGCATATGTGGCATTGCCGTGTCAGCTTGTCATCCATACAAGAATGTCACATCATCCTCGAATATTTATTGTTAATTGATTAACGATTTTCATCTAAAAAAGAATTATTTTGATTTAAAATAAAATGTTGAGGAATTAAAATAATCCAACAAAACGATAAGAGCTAAAATTATTATTTAGTCAAACATTATAATATTTTTTGACATTATACCTTTTTTATATACTTGTATTGTTAGGTTTTCTGTACCTATTATAATGTATATGTTGATGAGACTAAATTTATCATATTTTAATCTTTCACTACCATCGCATTCAGCTTTCCGTCCCAAGTCACTAACTCTCATGCGAACCTACAGGATTAAATGATAAAACCTTTATTATTAATAAATTATTGTTATTATATTAAAAGTAAACTTATGTGTATCTATTTTTTTTAAAAATAACAAACATATATCATAGAATTTGATAATAATTTTATATGCCCCACACCAATCACCTTTAATACTCATGATTCATATGAAAGATAGATGTTTTTTTTAATCATGTTTCATGAAAAATATCTATCATGCATTGTAGCGACTAAAAAATCCTCGCCGCTACGAATAATTAAAAAATTTTATTTTGGGATCTTTTTTTACTTTTGTTGAAAAATATTAAAAAATGGGAGATTTTAGGAAAAGTTGTATTTTAGGAAACATGGAGTCGCCACCGGTAACTATGATAAGGTAGACCAGACACCGAAAACAAAACCAGAGATTCTAAGTTTGGGAGTCGGTTACGTACAGAGAAGGGTTAGCACCCCACTATGCCTAAAATTGGTACATAAGGGTTCGTATCATAATTATTAATAAAAATACAAAATTCGATTTAATTTAATAATTAATTCCTAAATTGCATGTACAAGTAACAATATTAAATTTGCCTCGATATCCATGGTATCAAAGGAGATGGCACCCGGAGACCGGGATGACACTCCCACTAGAATACCAGAATCAAAAGGCCTAACACTATACGTGACATAACAAGTGCATTGACATGGCATTAATTCGAATGCATAAAAAATATCATGGTTTACGGTACCAAAAGAGATGACACCCGAAGACCCGGGATGTCACTCTTAACCTGATACCGAGACCCTGAGAACTAAATCTAATATAACATACCAAATATATTTAATAATAAAACAAGCCAATATTAATAAATACCAAACTATCTATTACCCTATATCTAAGCCAACAATAAATACATAGATAAGGATCGAATCTTACCCCACTAGAAGCTCGGATGAAAAACTTCAATCGACCCCCATCAAGATCTCTATGCCCTCGGATCATGGTTCAAAAACTAATCTGATCGAACCACAAAGAGACTTTCAATCGAATGGTTGTTCGAACCACCCTAGGTCCGGGAGCACTGCTCTCATAATTGGCCACCCATTGCCGCCTTCCTCCCTTTTTTCCCCTCCCCCATTTTATAGGCAAATTTTGACTCGGTCCAATATAATAATAATTTACCTGAAATCTTTATCGGATAAATTTCTCTTAATAATCCTTTATCAGATATCCATACAAATAATATCAACTCGAACTGATTCCTTTTTATCAGTCTCAGTTATTGACATGTGACCTTCTAAAAAGGTCACCCATCCTATGCCTTGAGCACGCGTAACTTTGCAGTTCGATCTAAATTCGATATCTTATACTGTATTTTTATTCGAATCAAGTATCTGCTTATCCCCTAATTGTTCGATCAAAAATAGATTTCCACATAAATCCATTACCGGAAATCTAATTATACAGATCAACTTCATGTAACATGTACTACTTATCTGTGCAATAAAAATATTCCATCAGGCGCTTATACTTTTCTCATCCGATTTCAACCAAACTTCGCAAGTACCCTATTTTGCTTGCTCGCTATCACATGGTACTCTTAATTCTCAGAAATTCATTTCTTAGAGTCTATAATTAAAGAAATCCTAACTTTTATATTTTATCATTTTAGTCACTAAGTTTGCTTTTAAGCCCTTATATTAGTACTAAATGACTCTTAAACAACTTAGAAAATTTCGGGGTATTACAATTCCCCCCTTAAAAAAATTCGTCCTCGAATTTTAAAACGTACCTGATTTAAATAGTTTTGGGTACTGCTTTCTCATTTTCTCCTTGGCCTCCCAAGTTTCCTCTTCTACTTTGTGGTTCCTCCAAAGGACTTTGACCAATAGAATTTTCTTATTCATCAATTCTTTGACTCCATAAGATAAAATCTCCACTGGTTCTTCTTCATATGTTAAATCAGGTTGCAATTCAATCTCTTCTAGAGTGATAACATGTGAGAGATCTGATCGATACCTTCGCAACATAGATACATGAAATACATAATGGATCTTGCTCATCTCTGAAGGTAAGGGCAGTTGATAAGCCACTGGTCCAACTCTTTCGAGAATTTCATAAGGTCCATTTTCAACCAAAACGTAATACTTTCATCCATTGTGAGACCTTTAGGAAAACTTTATCTCCAACTTCAAATTCAACATCCTTTCTCTTTTTGTCTGCATAAGCCTTTTGTCGATCCACGACTGCTTTGAGATTATTCTGAATAATCTTCACATTATCTTCCATTTTTCAGGTTAAATCAATTCCACTTGTTTTTGGGTCATTAAGAACATTTCGATCCTGTAATTCGATCCAATTAAGATGAGTTCTACACTTTCTTCCATAAAGTGCTTCAAACGATATCATTTTGATGCTTGTCTGGTAACTATTGTTATATGCAAATTCAGCTAATGGCAAATACCTTTCCCATGATCCAGTGAACTCAATAATACAAGCTCGCAACATGTCTTCTAAAATTTGGATCGTTCGTTCTGACTGCTCGTCCTTTTGCGGATAGAAAGTAGTACTAAAAAATTAATTTAGTACCTAGTGCCTCGTGTAATGCTCCCCAAAACCTCGAGGTAAACCTCGGGTCTCTATCCAATACAATCGATACTGAAACACCATGTAATCGAACTATTTATCTGATATATAATTCTGCATACTTATCCATTGAATAATCCACACGAACTGGAATAAAATGTGTAGACTTCGATAAACGATCCACAACGACCCATATTGATTTTTTTGCTGGACGTAACTGGTAGCCCTGTTACAAAATCTATAGTCACTTTTTCTCATTTCCACAAAGGAATGGAGATAGGTTGTAACAATCCAGAAGGTACTTGATGCTCTTCTTTAACTTGTTGACATGTCAGACATTTTGCTACAAACTCTGAGATTGCTCTTTTCATTCTCGGCCACCAATAGCGGGTTTTCAAATCTTGATACATCTTATTACTTCCTAGGTGCAGAGTTAATGGACAATAGTGAGCTTCTATTAAAATCTCTTTCTTCAATTCACCATTGTCAAGAATATAAACTTTTCCTCGATTGTATAAATAACCATCAGACTTGATTTCATAGTCTTGTGCTTCCCTAGATTCAGCATGTTTCCTCTTTTCAAGGCATTTTCATCCCAAAGCTGTAAATCTTTAATCCGATCCAGAAAAGTTAGCTTAAACTAAAAATCTGTTGCTAAATAACCATCATGTCCCAAAGATAGTTGTGCATTCATTGCGCGTAGAATAGAAAATGTTTTCCAGCTAAGAGCATCTGCTACTACGTTAGCCTTTCCAGGGTGATAATCAATAACCACGTCGTAATCCTTTAAAAACTCAATCCATCTTCATTATCTCGGATTCAGATCTCGTTGTGTCATCAAATACTTTAAACTTTTATGATCAGTATAGATATGACACTTTTTACCATATAAATAATGTCTCTAAATTTTTAGTGCAAAAATCACTACTGTCATCTCCAAGCCATGAGTCGGGTAATTCTTTTCAAGAGAGTTGAGTTGTTGCGATGCATAAGCTACAACGTGTTCTTCTTGCATCAATACACAACCCAAACCATTATGGGATGCATCACTATACAAAATGTACTCTTTTCCCTGCTTTGGTTGAATTAATACTAGTGCCTCTGTTAAAACTTTCTTTAATCTTTTGAAACTCTCTTGACACTTCTTTGTCCATACAAAAGAAACACATTTCCTTAATAGCTGAATAAGTGGCGTGGAAATGATAGATAAGTTTTGGACAAATCGTCTATAGTATCCAGCTAATTCCAAGAAACTTTTGACTTTCGAGACATTCTTTGGTGCTTTCCATTCAAGAATAGCTTTTACCTTCTTGGGATCCACTCTTATTCTATCAGCAAATACGACATGTCTGAGAAAAGTTACTTCAAATAGCCAGAATTCACATTTGGAAAACTTTGCATAAAGCTGCTTATCTCTTAATGTCTATAATACTACTCGAAGATGTCGATCATGATCATCTTCAGTCTTAGAATATACCAAGATATCATCTATAAATACCACCAAAAACTAGTCCAAGTAGGGTTGAAACACCCTATTCATCAAATCCATAAATACGGCAAGGGCGTTTGTGAGTCCAAACGGCATTACTAGAAACTCGTAGTGTCCATAGCGAGTCCTGAATGTTGTTTTTGGTATATCTTCTTTCTTAATTTTTAGCTGATAATAACCTGATCGAAGATCAATCTTTGAAAACACAACAGCGCCTCTAAGCTGATCAAATAGATCTTCAATTCTTGGCAATGGATATTTATTCTTTATCATCTTCTTCAATTATCGATAATCTATACACAATCGTAAAGATCTATCATTCTTTTTTACGAATAATACTGGGACTCCCCATTACGACACACTCGGTCAAATATAGCCTCGATCTAATAATTCTTGTAATTGAGCTTTCAGCTCCTTTAATTCTGTTGGCGTTATCCTATAAGGTGCCATTGATACCGGCTCTGTTCCAGGATACACATCTATTCCAAATTGTACCTCTCTATCTGGAGGTAATCCTGGCAACTCATCTGGGAATACATCTGGAAATTCTCGCACAGTTGGGATATCTTCTAATTTCTTGTTTGATGCTTGCGTATTCACCACATTAACTAAATACGCTTCACACCCATTATTTAACATCCTTTGAGCCATCGCTGCAGAGATTACTGAGTTTAGGCAATCATTTCTTTCTCTCACTACAACCACCTCAGAACTATCCGGTCCTTGAAGTACTAATTGCTTCTTTTTACATTTAACGTCTGCATCATATGCAGATAGCTAGTCCATTCCTAAAATAATCTCAAATTCATGGAATGGTAGTTCCATTAAATTCGCTGGAAATTTAATCTCTTGAATCACTAAGGGACAATTCTTATATATTCAGGTCACTCTAGCACTATGACCAAGCGGATTACTAGCAATCACATTACTACTAATAGTCTCTATAGGAATTCTTATTTTAGCAACTAGTTTGGAGCTAATATACGAATGAGTAGAACCAGAATCAATTAAAAATACATATTCACCAAAAGTTGAAAAGTACCTGCTATAATATCCGAATCATACTTGCCCTCATTTGTGCGTATATTATACATTCAGATGGGGTTCAAAATTCTCGTGTTGATGCTGCCTCTGATCCAACTTGGTTTGTTGTTCTAGCTTGTCCGGTTCCACCATGACCACGGCCTCTAGGTGGAGCTACTGCAGATCGTTCTGACTAGATAGGGTTCTATGTCTGTCCTTCCGGACATTCTCTAGCAAAATGTCCCATCTGACCACATCGCAGACAAGCTCATGTAATAATCCAACAAACCCCTCCATGCTTCCTCCCACAGTGCTCACATTCTGGTTTAGAAGCTTTTCTAATTTCTTCGAGCTTGCAGTGGACATCTGAGAATCTTGGGCTCTTTTAGAAAAAAGATTTTCGCGAATAGATCCAGTTTCAGTCTTGCTTTGTTGACGAGAACCTCTACCTCGTTTAGACTGTACTAAAACAAATAATTCTCCAGATCTTTTAGTTGATCGAGATGATTGAGCTCTAACTCGCTCTAGATAGTCCATTTCCATACCCTTTGCTTTATTTACCGCATCTTGATAAACTGACAGGTTCATACCTAATAGTACTTCATTGGGTCTTAGATGAAACCCCTCAATGAACCATTCACAAAGAGATTTTTTAGTCGGCATTAAATCGGCTGCATATCGACTTAATCGATTAAACTCCAACTCATACTCATAAACTGAATAATTGCCTTGCTTGAGATCCAAGAACTGTTAAATCATTTCTCTCTTGAATTGATCACCAACATATTTGGCTTTAAATGCTTCTTGGAAAAATGTCCAAGTTACTTGTTCAGCAGGTACCAGCTCTATGGCATTCGACCACCATATAAGAGCATGTTCCCTTAGAAGAGATATAGCTCCCCCTAGTTTTTCAACATTAGAACAATTTAACTAGTCCAACATAACCTTGACATCATTTAACCATAAGTATGCGGCCATCGGACCACCTTCTCCATTGAACTCAGGCGCACCCAATTTCTTAAGCTCTTTAGCAGTCGATGCCCTTACGTGTGCGGGAGCCAGAACTGCTACGGGTGCAGGTGGCTGCAGCCTATTAACCATCGCCTTTAACGCTTGCACTAACGCTCTATATTCTTGAGCTGAAGCTCTTTGCTACGCAGGTGGCTCAGCCTGAGCAAGAGCTGGAGGTGGAATGCTTTGTACCTCATTACTATCGCCATGAGCCTCTTCCAGGCCTTGATGATTTGTCGCATGACGTGATCCCTCAGCGTCCGACATTATTTATTACAACATTTTCAGAATCATATTAGCAAAGAGCCACATCAAATTATATAAGCAATACATCAGTAACATAACATCCTAGGGGCATGTACACTTTAAACAAATCACATCGGACTCAGTTTAACCTCCAGAATCCGCTAAACCTTTACTCTGATACCACTAAATGTAACACCCTCAACGTATATTCGATAATTAAATACACATTGAAGATGTTACTAAAGTTTTTAACTGATTTCCTGACTTGTAATTTTTTTAAACTAGTTTAGTAAAATAATTTTTCCTCGGTTTCATTAAATTACAAAACTGTCTAGTGTCACCTAGTTTCGACCCTAAATTTGTTAAATAAATATTTAAGACGGTTATTAATATGAAAAACATAATTCAGGGTGTAAACTATTGTGTTACCTAGACCCTTTCTTGATTTTAAAATTGCTATTCGATAAGCATTAACTACGTAATAATTATACCAAATTCCACTACTAAGAGTTTAAAACCATATTGTTCATCTATAATGCTTAGTTTACAAGTCCACTTAAAATAAGTAATCTGACTTATAAGTTTAGTAATACAAAACGATTGCAATTTAAAATACGAGTACATGCCCACTAGAATAGGATGTAAGTGTACATGTTATTGCTTATAAGCAATATCTCGATTTCCAAAAGTGTAGCTCCTACTTTGACACTACTAGCCCGATCGACCTACGTGTATTACGAAACACACGCTAAGTATAACTTAGTAAGGCATAAAAATACAATATAAACCAATAACATAAATATCACCATTCCTGTAAAAATGGCATGCAATTTTCTGTATAATTTATAACATTTCATCATTTATCATGGTAAATGAGAAACTAACTTATTTTAAATGAATCATGGTTGCATGTAGATATAAATATTCAAAGTCATAACATCATTCTTACTTTATCGGTAATAAATAAGATAGACTTATTGGCTTATCTACCTACATAAAAGCATTTCTTGAATTATAGCCCAAAGTACAATTTCATGTGATGTTATGGTATGTGAGTCATCACGACACTGTAGTGTCTACGACGCCGTAGCGTCTGCATCGCCGAAGCGACTGAGATGAGTACGTACTCGAGAAAGCCCTTTGCTCCTCATACTCGCACATTTTGTGCTATGTAACACCGTAGTGTTTGAACCGATTCCGTAGAGTTTAACTCGACTCCGTAAAGTCTATCTCGACCCCGAAGAGTCTATCTCGCACCGTAGTGCTATGACGCAACTGCTAGGACTCTATGGATATCCAACTATACCAAAGACTCTCACACTAGTACATGGGCATAACAGTATAATATTTTCACATTCAATGTCCAATCAATCAATACTATCATCCATAATTCGATAATGGACAGTTCATACCTAAAATCTAAAATCTGATTTATCTTAGATAAATTATTATGTCATAACAATATATCCCATATGCCATTAAATAGTTCATGCTATTTGCTTAAATAAGCCCTCATATATTTTTATTTATATCAAGGCCAACTCATCGCAAGTCATCCTATTTAACATGTCATACATGCATATAGTGCACTCACCTGGGCTATGCAAAATACTGGGCCTCACTAAGTTAATCCATTACTTTTTTCTTGCCTCTTTTATCTCGTATTTCCTTATCCTGTTTGGATGCTGCAAATTTACCTATCGAACATATACAATAACATACATGTTAGATTTCTTTTTAATCCAACACAGCTTAACTATAAAATACTAGTATAATTATTCGAATATAGAATTTTTTTCCAAAATTTTCTCTTTTTCTCCCTTAGTAGCCGAAAAGTCTATTTTGGTCCCTGGTGACCATTTTGCATTTTTTGCAATTTATTCAAGCCTAAATCACAATTACTTCATATTTCTAACATTTCCACTAACTTTTACTCAATGTCCTTCAATCCACTAGCCTTTGTTAAAGTAACATTTTAGTCACTAATTTCACACAAAAGTTTGCAAACTTGTACTAATTATTCAATCCAACATTTTTACAATTTTTCTCAGATTTTCCCTTCTATTTTAACCCTTGGCCGAATTGGTCACTAAACCTTTCCAATGTTGTTTTTCATTCAAACAATATTCTAATATGCTCAAAATAAATTTTCCAACATATAATCTTCATTTCCAAGAAGTAACACTTAAAACCCCAAATTCTTCCTACTTGGCAAATTGGATGTCTAAACTTTTCAAGGACTTTGTTTTGGTCCCAAAGCCATACTCAAGCTTCTAAATTCATAATCTCTTCAAATCCACCACTAAAATAATTTTCATATTATTTTCCCTAATTTACCAAGCATGCCAAAATAGTCACTTAGAAAAGTAGTTGAGGATTTTTCATTCTAACATCTAAATCAAGCTTCTAATATCACCAATCTTTCATTTCCATCATCGATTTCAAAACCCTAAATAAAATCCCAAATTCTAGGGTTAGGGTTCATGTCTTCAAACATGAAATTAATCTAAATCTAAGCTTGATTTCAACTCCATAACACTTGATTTACTTAAATTAAGCTTCAATCTCAACATAGAACATGAAACCCTATTTTCTCTCTCATCAATATCACGAACAATTCTTCAAATTACTATGCAAAATTACTATCTGTAGAAAGAGCATTAAGCATAGATCATTTTTTTCCAAAGCAACATACCTTGATTCTAACTTTGGAGCCTTCAAAATGCCTAGAAAAATTTTGTGTATTTTTCCTCTTCTTTCTCTTGTTGGTTTCGAAAATGGGAGGATGAAGATGAACAAATTTGTTCATCTTTTATTTTATTAATGCCACATGTATTAATTAAATGAATATTAAATTCATTTAATTTCTTAAGTCCAAATAATCCTCCAACTATGTTTTATTTTCAAATTTGCCATCTTGTAAAAATAGAACCAAGTCTAGTTAGAATCCAACTAGAATCATTAAAATATTCATAAAAATAATATTTTATGAATTTTCCATGGCTTATGGAACTGTCTTTAAAATTCCAATTCGATCTGATTACCTGATAATCACTTACTATGATTTTCCATTTTTCGAACTATCGGGTAAAATCTAAAATTCTCATATTTCTAACTTTCATAAATAAAAATTGTTGATATACAAAATATTCCATAATTTTGTAAAAATCAAAATCTTGAAATTTTGACTCATTCCAATATATTGATAATTTACCCGAAATCTTTATCGGATAAATTTCTCTTAATAATCATTTATCAGATAAGTTTCTCTTAATAATCATTTATCAGATATCCATACAAATAATATCAACTCGAATTGATTCCTTTTTATCAGTCTCAATTACTGACATGAGACCTTCCCAAAAGGTCACCCATCCTATGCCTTGAGCATGCTTAACTTTGCAGTTCGATCTAAATTCGATATCTTATACTGCATTTTTATTCGAATCGAGTATCTACTTATCCCTTAATTGTTCGATCAAAAATAGATTTCCACATAAATCCATTACCGAAAATCTAATTATACAGATCTAATTCTTGTAACTTGTACTACTTACTTGTGCAATAAAAATATTCCATCAGGCGCCTATACTTTTCTCATCGGATTTCAACCAAACTTCGCAAGTACCCTATTTTGCTTGCTCTCTATCATATGGTACTCTTAATTCTCAGAAATTCCTTTCTTAGAGTCCATAATTAAATAAATCCTAACTTTTATATTTTATCATTTTAGTCACTAAGTTAGCTTTTAAGCCCTTATCTTAGTACTAAATGACTCTTAAACAACTTATCAAATTTTGGGGTATTATAGAACGATTTCTAATTTTTGGGCAACCACTTGCGAATCAATACCCTATGACTGTATGAGGATGCAGAAATGCAAAAAAGAAATAAACAAGACATAAAAAGAAACAAATTAGTGCCGAATAAAACTATGTAAATAAAGAAATAGAACATGAAATTAAATCATCGAATAAAAAACCCCTATTTAAGATCTAAAACCTAGGGTATCCACATGTCTCTAATGAGGTGGGCTTTTTATGTTCTCTACATGCAGTTTTGGTGCTAGAAGGTACCCGAATTATCCTCGCTGTCCCCTACTAATGGTCATCACCCATTATAGGCCCCTCTCAACCAGGTTGAATTCAAGGGGACCCATTCCTCTGTGTCCATACGGGGAAACGATATTCCTACAAAAACATAGAGTAGTAGAGCACCAAAGGTACTTGCTAGGCCCATACGAAGGAACAATATCCCCTCGAAAGCAATAGCATTTTCCCTCACTTAGACAAACGGGTTTATATGTCCAATTTTAAACGCGTAAAAATAAACTCGCATTTTTAAACAAATATTAGTTTAATCGTCACTTTAACCTATAACTTCTGATATTAGTAAAGCGTAAGATTTTTTGCTAAACTCCTTTTTGTTTTAAAAATCAAAACCAGGTCCCTAGCGAAGTCGTATATATATGCAATACAATCAATAATGCTAATACATACAATATGTATACACATTAGCATATGTTCATACAGGCACATATGCAAACACATACGTACATATGTAATATACTTGCACACAAAATATATTAATCCTCATATATAACACAGATATTCATATACATATATACATGCATAATAAACACACATACATACAAAGTAATAATAATGCAATAATAATATAAATATATAATATTATACGTAGCTGGACAAAAATGAGTGATTGCAAAAATAAAAATAACAGCCAAACGACCGAGAAAAAATGCGAAAACGTGCCAAAAGACAAAGATAAGCAAAAGCAGAATTATTCTTACTAAAAACAAAACAAAAAAAAGAAAGGGCCGACGGACGACAATTAACATTAAAACCGGTGTCGTGGCTGGTTAAATAAAGTTTAATTCTCAAAGAACCTTCGAGTAGTGTGTGACAAATGTAATGAGTAATAAATTTATATAGATGAGTTGATTAAGTTTAATTTAGTTGGTATGTTTTTGATAGAATATATAAAAAGTGTGACGTCAAACATGTTTAAATATTCAATATCTTTTAAATTATAAATAGATAAGGATATATAATATGATCATTATATCAAATTGTATTTAAAAAAATCTATGTAAATGAGAAATATTGGTACAAATAATTTGCAGGTTGTTACATAAATGAATGCTCGGTCCAAATAATATGCAAATAATTACGTAGTATATATTAGTTAGTTATTATTAATGTTTTTAAAAGTATACAATGAAATGAATCGATTAAGTGGTTTTAATAGGAAGGTGAGTGTTATTTTTTTTAATAAACTTTTTAAATTCGAATATTTTTTCTGTACGATATATATTTTTAAAAGATTAAAAAGTAAATAAAAATACTAGTACCACTCCTATCTTATCATATCCATAAAAAAATATCAATGTAAATTTAACATCTAACCTTCCAAAAGCAAACTCAACAGCAGCAGCTAAAATCCAAATCTAACATCACCGATCTCAATCTCAATCTCTTTCCTACGTAAATAAATCGCAGCTAAAAGGAAGAAGAATCCAGCTACAACAACAAAGACCATAATGGGATTTATTCATATCCTCCACCAACCCTTAATTACAAAGATACCCTAAACCTGATTAATCTAATTGACTATAAAGATAGATAGGGTGCCCTTTGTAAACCATATGTCCAAAGTTGTATTCCCTTTTTTTTTACAAGGGAATGATTGATTATGGCCCAAAGTCAAATGCGGATTTCTGTTTCTTTCCGAGTTAGAAGCAGCCCAAGGGATATTCTTCTTTACCATGATTCCTCATCTCCAAA
Organism: Hibiscus mutabilis; assembly: GCA_019671005.1. Classification (NCBI taxonomy): domain Eukaryota; kingdom Viridiplantae; phylum Streptophyta; class Magnoliopsida; order Malvales; family Malvaceae; genus Hibiscus; species Hibiscus mutabilis. Next base: position 8,167,539 of record CM033731.1, on the reverse strand, counting down.
AGTAACACATAATTTACGTGACTCAAACCCTGTACAAAAATCTTATAACTCTTTTTGGTGTTTCATTATGTATCACAACATTAAAAAAATTATAAGTCCTAACACTTAAATTTTTTATAAATAGAGGACTCACTTTGTTAATAATGTCAGTAATTCATTAACGTCTAGTTTTTTTTATATATAAATAGAGGATGAAGTATGATTTAAACCTAGATAATGAAATGTCAATACCACTTAATCACTGAAATAGTAAAATAATGAATGTCTCACCAGTATTTATTGATCGCAACTATATATGTTATAACTTTATTTATTATAAAATTTCAGAACGAGTATCAATTTAATTGAAAATTTTTAAAATTCATTTTTTTAATAATTATTCATAAATTATAAGAATATTTATGTTTTTTTTTCAAACTTTAATACTATATTATTTTAAGAAATTGAAACACAAGGCTTTAGGCTTCGTTTAAACATGATCTTAAAAAGGCACATCAATTACTTAAAAGCAAAAACAAAAACAAAAATAAAAACAAAAATCTACACAGTAACCTCTACCTTTTTATTCCCTTCTTTCTTTTGTTAAAATCTTAAAAAGTGAAAAGAAGATTACTACTATTATTATTTTTGTTAGAGTTTAGAATTCTCTGGGATCTACAAAAATAGAAAGAGCAGGGCGTGATTTAGTCCAGTCACCGACGGAGCCGTCACTATAGTCTTCCCCTAGGCGCTTGATGCACCATAAATCCTCGTCACACGATAATCTTCTCCAGTAGGGGACCCCTACTTTCAACGGTTCATGACTCGCCACCTCAGTCACCACCACACTACACCCTCCATCTTTCGCCAAGTTATGCGCGTGCGCGCACAATGCATTCACATACTTAGCCGCGTGTGGCCCTTCCCCACCCAGACCGTACAAAAAGTGCAGACCGAACGGACGAAACACTTCCGGAACCGACGGCACCCTCAAAAACGGCAACAACTTGTCCACAACCCTCGTCGTTCTAGCCAATGTTTTCCTCATCCTCGACGCGCCACGAACTTCCAACCTGAACACGTCCTTACAATTCCAAACGCTCAATACCGCCCATGACTCTGGCGGGTCGGATAAAAACTTATCCGACCCGGGCCACGACTCTCGCGTATAAAGTCCACGTGGCACGGCCAAGAACGTTCCCAGGTTGAGTCTATTCTTAAGCACCGAATCAATGTCGCGAGGGAAGAACTCGACGGTGGAGAAACGCCGCCGGTACAGCGATTCGGAGTCGGAAACGGAAAGCTCTACCACGGTGACTCGGTTGGAAACGGTGAGTCGATGAGCAAACACGGGGTTAACCAAAATGGACGGTGTACGAAACTTGGAGTAACCACATTTATCGGTGAAGAGATTAACGGAAGCTTGGTTATCGTTTTCAGTAGCTAAGTAAGAATATTCAGCGCCGTTTTGGATAAACCACTCCTCCATTCTAAGAACCAACTTTAACCCTATTCCCATTCTCCTGAGAAAAACGAAACCCAAAATTAAGATCATTGATTACAATTGATTGATTAATCGTTTCAACGTAATAAAAGACTAATTTGTTGTGCCATTTTCAGTAAGCAAAATGCCTGTGCGAAGGAGAAACTCGGAGGCCTAAAATGTAAGCGAGTTTGGTGTAAACAGGGAGGGGTTTAGTAGGATCATTGTCTTTGGTATTGCGAGAGAGTTTCTTCCCACAAGTAACTATTTTTATGCAACCTCGGATCATCCCAACAATTTCTTTTGTCAAGCTTAATTCAGCCACCTGTTTGGTACGTGAGAATAAAACAAGAAAGAGTGAGATTTTAGTAGTAAGGAGCGAAGAAAGGAAAGAGCGGAAATGAGGCATGTATATAGACATAGTTATACCAGCATGAGAAAAGCAGGGGAATGGCGGACCCGGCAAATAGGGTCACCTAAGAGGTCGGTAAAGAGAGAGAGTTTGCCGCTGGGACCAACTTCGCATCTTTTTTCTACTTCTTCCACGCTTCTGACATCTTTGCTGGGATCAAATTCTCTCACCACTATAACACACTCATCGTCCCCCATCATTTTATTCTCTTTTTCTACACTGCAAAGTGAAGAGTCGAGAGAAAAGGACATTTATATATAGTACTGAAAATGGAGTTCTTGAGTGGAGATGAATGAGAGAAAGGTTTATTTATATAGGTGAAGACGCAGTTTCCTCGAGGTTAGAAATAACGTATTCAACAAGCAACAGAATGAGAGTGAAAAAGCCTGAAAGCTTGGGTCTTGGGTTTTCTAAGCTCCGTTTGTCATGTGTGTTAAAGAGAGAATTCTGAGAAAGTTCATTGCCAGAGAAACAAATGGGATTTGAAGATGGCTTTAAAAGTTGAATCTCTTTAAAAAGGGAAAGGAAAAGGCTTGTCCGCTGCTCTATTTTTGGAATCCCCAAACCTTTGCTTCTTTTCTCCTCTGCGTTTTCCTTTTATTATAGTGCTTTTCAAAGCCTCTATCACTTCTCCGCTTTCTCTTTTTGTTGTTTGTATGAATCTTATTCTTTAAAAAGTTGAATGGATAATAAATATAACAGTAATCATTTTCATCATTAATCATCACCAAAGGGATGGAAGTGGAAATGGCGGCTACGGTTGCGCTCTACCTTTTCTTTTTCGAAAATAAGATTAAATTATATTTTATTATTTATTTGTTAAAAATAATAACAATTTTCCGGTAAAGATTCAAATTCTACGTATATTATCAAGGTATTTATTTTTAGTAATTATTTTATATACTGACAGTAAAAAAATTTATATCTTAATTTTAGAGTTTAAAAGTTTATTTTAGGGTTTAAAGTTTATATGTTTAGAATTTATGCTTTGTGGTTATAATTTAATATTTATATGTTAAAACCTAAATTTTTAATCATGTTATCTTAAACCTTGACCTCTAAACCATAAATTTTAAGCTTAAATTCTAAATTTAAACCACAAGTTATACAGTTTTAAACCTCTAAACCTTAAAATTAAAATACTCATAAAAACTTATTGTCCACTTTCAGTGTATCGAATATAAATTTATTTATTTTTATCGAATGTACTAAACTATTATCCTTGATCTCATGGACGGTCATGATGCAAGTCCCGACTCCCGAATGCTCAAACTTCTCCCACGTCCCTTGGTCTTGAACGGCAATATTTATTATGTAATGCACTCATATCATATATAATCATTGGTATTTAATTTATTAATTAATTAATTTTGATAGGATATCATAATAGCTCATTATGAGACGGTTCTCTCAACTTAATTTATTTTATTTACAATATCAAAATTTAAATCTTTGATCTTACTTAAATGATTTAGTCTCATCTCGTTATATCAACTTATAAACTTATAGTTGGTCTTATGAATATAATTTGGGTGGTACTTGACATTAATCAAACTCTTTTGTAAATTCAAAAGTATTTGGCTTTTTTTTCATTTCAACATACATGTATTTAAAAAAGAAGAGAGTGAATTGGCGTGGTTGATGATGGAATGGCGTTGCATGTTAGAGATATGAGTTGAGTTTAATTGGAATCCCACCACCCACAAACGGTTTCGACAATGATTGGGTTCTCAAAAGGAGATGGACACGTCATTAATATGATTAATTATTTAGTGTGTCATCATTGCTACAAATTAAACTACTACTAATAGCATTTATTTACTAATTAATAATTAACATGTTGAAAATGACCTATAATTACGGAGGGTTTAATTTGTTTTATTTTAATTAAAAACAAACACTTTGCAAAAAAGAAAATGAAAGGAAAGTCACCGAAAAGCCATGTGAACAAAGAAGCTAGAACCGAGTTTCCCAAGTTTGGAATTGTGAGAGTAATTCACAAAAATTATTCATTTATATTCTATTTGGAGGATAAAATTTTAATATAAATCGATATGTTCATTGCTTAGAAACTATAGGGTGATGCTTAAAATTACAATTAATTCCTACTTTTCAATTTAATAAATAAATAATATATTAAACTCAATGATAATGATGTTTATTTTAGAAAAGCACATTTCAAGCAGCTTTGTCTGTATGATGCGTTTTATTAAAGTACTAAAAAGTATGAATAAATATTATTTTATAATTATACTAAAATTATAAAAATAATATATTAAATGAACAAAATTAAAAAGCACAGCATAAATTCGAAGTGATAGAACCCACAATTAAGTTATTGAAATAACAAATGGGACGTCCTTTTGAAATATCTATGAGGGTTGGGTTGGGGTGTGATTATTGAAAGTTACAAGATAGTAACTATTGCTGCCAAGTACAGTATTTTGTTTTAATTAAGATTTGCGAAGAAAATTGAGAGGATTTTGTTCTTTTATCCGTCCTTAACATAATCATTACATTATAAGTTCAAATATTAGAATATTCTAGGTTTAACTACCATACTTTTACATGTTTTTTTAGATCGTTTGATGAGTAAAATGAATGAATGAAATTAACAGTGAATTATGTGAAGATTATTACTTGGAAAAATAAAGTACTGAGTTAATCCCAGTCATCCATTTCATCCATCCAACAATCCACAAAACCTATAAAACAATAAGTTTTACATTCTATGTAAGTGGATCCTATCCCTATATATATATATATATATATATATATAAGGATCTACTTACACCATGTAATATTTATTTAGCTTTACACTTTTTAGACCATTTGATAAGGGTAAATGGATAACTTAGATTATTTTCTTATTTTTCCTTTAAAAATCTCATAATATCATACTGTTAATCACAACCATCCATTTATTTTCATCGAATGGTTCAAAAATATATAAAACTTAAAAGTTTTACATGATGTAAAAGGATCCTCCCTCCCTCCCTCTATATATAGTTAGGATCCACTTATATTGTGTAAAACTCAATTATTTTTATACCTTTTTTGGGACCGTTGGATGAAGGTAATAAACGGCTAAGATTACCGTTAATCTCAGCCATTCATTTCACTCATTCAACGCTCCTAAAAAGGTGTAAAACTCAAAAGTTTTACATTGTGTAACATGTTCATATATATATATATATATACTGGATCCTATCTCTATATATAATCTCCCCTATAATCCTTTCATGTATTTTTAAATAATATAAACTCGTCAAGTGGTCCCAATGGAAAATGGAATGTTGTTATCCCTAGATTACCTGAGTTCGAACAGCTTGTTTACACAATATACGCGTGTTATTAAAAAGTTACGATTAATGAGCAAATATTATCCTAGTTCGAAAAAATACTTTTATCACCCTTGCTTGATAAAATGTTCTTATCGATAAAGTCTTTCTCCAATCCATACATTAGAATTTAATTTTTGAATTCTAAGACAAGTGGTAACTGGGAATTTACTTATGGTTTAAGGATTTAAAAAGCCCATGACTCTTGTGCAGTCACGATTTTATTTATCCTTGTTTCAGAAATTGTTTGTGATCATACAAATGGTTTTATGTATATGCTGAAATCACACTTAATTATTGGCGCACATAACGAGAATTATGATTAAGCCATAAAGCCGAAACAGCTTAGGAACATGTTAACCATAACAAGAACACATGATTCTCGCCAAGTTTTTGGCTTTTGTTCCACATTTTCTTCCCCAGTCAAGACTTGGAAACCTAAAAACAGATTGATTAGGTCGATAATGGATCGAAATACCTAGCCATGTGTATATATATACAACTAGGGTTTTGAGTTTTAAGTTTTTAACCAATTAGGACCACAAAAACCCTAATACCAAGAATATGGTATCGCATGATAACATTCATGTATGATGATAAACTATATATATAATAAATGAAATTCAAGTGAAGGAAGAATATGGGTCCTCGACACGTCATGTTAACATGTTTCATCTAGATGTAAATAAAAATTAAAAAATAAAACAGTTAGTGACAACTGACAAATTCCACAAGAAGTTCCTCGAAATGATAATTGTAGGGATCTTGTTCCCTCCCGCATGTAATCTAGTTTGTTCTTCTTGTGGATCTTTTTACCTCATCATGTAATAATTAACGACGTCACGTTCTTCAAAGCATTGTAGGGCTGATTTGAAACATTGAATCCTCATATTGGGCAATATCCGCTGTGTTTTGTATTTACATTTATTTTTAGTTTTTTTTTTAATTTAGTTTCGCATGTTAGGTACCGCAAGGTGACGAGATTTGAGTTGCTATGTTTGAAATGATAACGTCTAATTGAAAAGAAATTCTCGTGTATTGGGAGAAACCAGGCATGGATTAGAAAAAGAAATTAACAAGTACCCAACATGTTTACCATTGTCTTCCAAATTGTCTTGTCGAATAGAATAGAAATTATATATATTTACATAAAAAAGCTTTTTTAATGGGAGGATTAATTAAGAATCTGTTAATACAGTTGGAAAATTTAGGGTTAAGCAAGTTGACCGGCAATCATCAATTTTTCCCTTTAAAAAAGGCATTGTTATGGTGTGGCTCGAGGGGAGAAGACACGAAAAGGGCTATTTACATAATAAAAAATAAACTAGGTTTATTATTCACGCTGGCTCCTCGGCATTTTTAGGGGAATATTGAGTTTTGGTTTAATATTTTGGGTTATAAGGCACGCTGTCCTATAATTAAGGATTTATGGCAAAAATCACAGTGCAGGTGACGTCTTTTTTATTTTTTAAATATTTAAAATTTAGATTTCAATGAAGACGCCACTTGCAGGTGGCGTCTTCATTAAAGAGTGGCCGTTGAGCTGGTAAATCCAGCCAATTACTGCATTGACTTAGGCAGCGGTAAAGGCGCGGTAGTTACGAGTATTTAACTTAGGACGCCAATTACTGCAGGTGGCGTCCTGACCCGAAATCTGCCTTTAAATTGCAACGGCAGAACGAGTTTGGGAGAGAAAAAAATTGAGTGAGGAGTTGTGGGAGAGGAAAAAATTGAGTGAGAGAGGTGTGGGTAAAAAATTGAGTGAGGGAAAAAGTTTATTTTGTGTAGAGAGTTTAGGGAAATTTGAGTTCTCAAATTTGGGTATGTAAATTTTAGTTAATTTATAAATTATTTGATTATTATATATTTATCAATTTTATTTATTTTTTTGTTGCCGGAGGTGAAGAGATTTTAAGAAAAGTATTTGGAGCATATTTTCAACTAGGTACTTATTTTTTTAATTTATATAAATTAAATGTAGATATTATAGACATGTAAGATTTTATTTTAGGGTAATAATAATAATAATAAATTATAGAATTATAGGGTTTTAGGATGTTAATAATAAGTTGAGCATTGAATTTGAATTTTTATTAATGTAGCTATGTAGGTAGGTATGTAGAGTTTAAATAATTTAATTTTTCTAGGGTATATTATATATTTTATTATTTTATAAATTATTGGAGAATAAAAACTAGTATAATTAAGGGAATCATATTCGGAGAATTCTAGGTATTTTTGAGAACAAAAATTAGTATAATTAAGGGAACCATATTCGAATAATAATTTTAGGTATATTCGAGAAAAATTAGTATAATTAAGGGAACATAGTCGAATAATTCTAGGTATATTCGAGAACATATTCGAATAATTCTAGGAAAATTAAGGGAACCATATTCGAGTAATTCTAGGTATATTCGAGAACAAAAATTAGTATAATTAAGAGAACCATATTCGAATAATAATTCTAGATATATTCGAGAACAAAAATTAGTATAATTAAGGGAACCATATTCGAATAATTCTAGGTATATTCGAGAAAAAAATTAGTATAATTAAGAGAACCATATTCGAATAATAATTCTAGGTATATTCGAGAAAAAATAGTATAATTAAGGGAACATATTCGAATAATTCTAGGTATATTCGAGAAAAAATTAGTATAATTAAGGGAACATATTTGAGAACATATTCGAATAATTCTAGGAAAATTAAGGGAACCATATTCGAATAATTCTAGGAAAATTAAGGGAACCATATTCGAATAATTCAAGGAAAATTAAGGGAAGAAATGAAATGAAGGCATTTTTTTAGTTACATAATTTGTATATTCGAATAAAATAATAAATATTTTTTTGTTAAAGTAGTTGGTGTGAAGATAAATTTGAGATATGGCGTCTGATCAGTTGTTGCAGTTGGACCATATGCACATTTCATCTTATATCGGCGTAAGTAATTTGTAATTTATTTATTTATCTTCGAGCAAGAAATGTATGTTAGTTGTACAATGTTATTAATTTAATTTAATTTATTAAATGCAGGACGATCAACATTGCTTTCGTCGTCGAGGGACGATGACGGAGGAGCCATCTGCTCGCATTATTCGTCACTTACAGCAGGTGGGATTTTATAATACAACATTAGTGCGTGGCTATAAGGTGGTCCCGGCATTGATAACTGCATTGATTGAACGCTGGAGACCAGAGACCCACACGTTTCATTTTCCAGTAGGGGAGTGCACGGTACCCTGCAAGATGTAGCTTTACAGCTCGGTGTCCCCATAAGTGGAAATGCGGTCGTGGGGAAGAGTAACTACAACGTATATGCGATGTGCAACCAATTCCTCGGGAAAATCCCTTCACGAATCGACAAGAAAGGGTTACGTGTGAAGGTAACCTGGTTGGAGAATGCATTCAGGGTAACCGAGGACTCAACCGATGACGAAGTTGCATGCGCAACACGTGCTTATATCCTACAGCTCATTGGTAGTGTATTGATGCCAGATAAATCTGGTAATCTTGTGCACATGCACTATTTGCCACTGCTGGAAAATTTTCGCGAAGCTCGTTCGTATAGTTGGGGCTCTGTGATATTAGCGGTCTTATACCATGAAATGTGCAAGGTTGTTATTGTTAAGAATGGGAACAAGATATTCGATATTGGTGTATGCCTTATCTTACTTCAGTCTTGGGCGTGGTATCGACTGTCATATTTGACACCTATAGTCAATAACCCAGTTGAGTTTCCACTTGCTAGAAGGTAATACTAAAATCAAAATATTTGTATAATGTGTATTTTTTTATTAAAATTATTTCGAATTAGTAAATAAAAAAAATTTGGTGCAGGTGGCGACATGATTTGAGAAATGCGGGGGTGGTGCACAACAACGTTGTTGAAGTGAGACTAAAGATTGAATATGAAGGGAAAAATTAAGTATTAAAGTTGGTTTAAAGTACAATCTTGCATACTCAAATATTTGTTGATGTTAATATTAATTTTTTTGACAGTTCATTTGGACGTCGTACGACGATGCGGATGTACAGTCTTGCGTACCCCAATATGTGTGGGAGGATGCTACATTTTGGGGTGCAGTTGTGTCGTTGATCCATTTTTTGGTGGTTGAGTTCCAGTGATCTGATAGAGTCTTGTGACAGTTCTGGTATCATCAACTCGTTCCTGGTCTTCTGATTGATCTCAACGATATTCACACAGGAGAACAAAAAATTAGGGTTGATGATAACTGGAGGCGCAAGCAAGAAAGTTTCATTGCTCGTTGGAATAACCGGAACTTATATGTGCCAACTAATGTGACTCCACTCCAGGAAGATGATTTTCGTGACGATTCGGCTTACATGGTATGGTTTTATAACAACAGAAAACCATTCAGGCACCCATGGAATTGAGTCAGAGATGGCATACAGAGCACAGTTGCTCATATCAGTATAAAGCCGGTTCGTCTGCTCATATGGAGGACCTGCAGCCGCCACCAATTAATCATGCGGAGTGGTCATCATGGAGTTCAAGTGTACCCTCAGGGCATGTAGGGGGAGCATACGATTATGATGATCCATGGGATAAAGCACTGCAAAGATCCCAGATGTTCCATTCGCAGCACACTGATGTTGGATCATCTGGAGTGAGTGCATTTCAACAACCACCTCCATACTTGCCTACTCCGCCCTTTTCCACTCCGTTATGTGCTGAAGATATGTACGCGACACCACCTTCTATGCGGATTTTGGATGACCAATCAGGCGAAGATGAGCAAGATTTGGAGGACCTCCAATCGCCACGGATAATGGCTCAACCCCCACGACGGTATGACCAAACATCTTCCCTGCATAGACAAGAGCTGTCGAGGAGAAGATATGATATTTTTTGTTCTATTTGGAATTTTTATATTAATGTTTAAACTTTTATTTGGAGCTTTTTATTTTCACCGCTTATCTTCATTATTAGTTTATCGTTACCCTCTTATCTCCATTATTTAATTTATCATGTTTTTTAAGATGATATAATTACAAGTCAAGTATCTGTTTAATTTTTTAAACTTTTTTAAACACACACTGTGTACACATGATACTCGAACTCAGATCACTTAGATAAAATACATCATTCTTTCAACTTCACATTGTAATTTATCGTGCTTTAAATGCAAACTTTGATAGTATCTTATTGTTTACATGTATTCAATTAAATATAACTACATTATAATATTTTAAAAATTTGGGGACTTGTTCATGAATTTTCCTGATAAATATTAAATAACATGGTAACATTTAGTAACTATTCTGATTAAAAAAATTTAAAGCAATTAAATTTTTTCTTGATAAATATTATGTTACTTCATTAATGAAAGTTTACAAACTCATTCAAAATTACTGCGACGGCCTGGCACAATAGTTAGGACGATTCAGACATTTATCTCTCGTGTGACCGGCCGCTCGACAAAGTCCATAATGCCTAGTTTGAACTCCCTCTCGATCATCTGGATCATCCATACAAGTATAAATGCGGGAGGAAGTCGGTCGACCCTTTAGCTTTCTTCGAAGACTGGGATTTGGTAACCATTCTTCGTATATTGGATCTGTTGGCCAATATTCCTGATTTGGAATCGTCCTAAACATAGGCATGTAGATATTTTGCATTGTTTCCAACCTAAAACAATCGTCCACCAATGTATATGGGTCTATACGGACATGCATGCATGCGACGATTGCGTGAGCGCACGTGTATCTATATGCCTGAAAACATCCACAGTCACACCAGTTCACATGCAAGTTTACTCAGAACAATTTGTGCTCATTTGGGCGTACCAAGGCTTGAACATTAAATTCAACATCGTTAGGGTCGAAGGAATCCACTCTCATGGAGGTTGCGTCCTCTTGAAGTTTCTTCATACTCCTTTGTAGAGTTTCAGACCACTGTTGTCCCCTATTTATTTGAGAGTTGACCTCCTTCCCTTTGTCGCACCATACTTTGCCCAGTCTAAAGTACGTCTCCCAAACAATACTGGCAATTGGTAGATTGCGCGTACCTTTCAACACAGAGTTGATAGCCTCGGCAAGGTTAGTGGTCATATGCCCGTATCGTCGACCTTCATCATAGGCCTGTGACCATCGTTCCCTAGGAATATCAGCAACAAAATCATGTACACGTTCTTTGTGCCTTATAAATTGCCTAAACTTCGCATCGAACCTTGGTCGAACCGTTTCATACTCTGCTCGCATAAACATTAGTTAGTAAACGCAAGTCAAATATCATACATAAATAAATTAATAATTTAGACAATAACAAATTACAACTTACATGCACTTAAAATTTCATGACGAATCTGATTGTTCCGGAACTAAGCCTTTGCATTGGCAGCAATATGCCGTATACAATAGGCTGGATAAGCATGTGGTGGTCTCCATAAACTTTCGGGCCTATCGATTACTGATAATAGAGCAGACCCTCTATCAGAAATCACACAAATCCCGTCCTATTTGATTACATGTCGGCGTAAATTATTAAAAAAAATTCTCATCCCTCAGCATTTTCCTTCTCAACTATGACAAAGGCTATTGGAAATATATTTCTGTCTCCATCTTGCGCCACAGCAATAAGTAATATATGCCCATATTTCCGGTACAACTATGTACCATCAATTTGAATCATATGTTTGTAGAATGCAAATCCTTCAATACACTGCTAGAATGCCCAGAATAACTTACTGAATATTTTTTTTTCGGGAATTACTTCACCTTGTAGTGTTACCGCCGGTAACGTTTCGTACTCCACTGCAGTTCCGGGGATAAATACTTGCATTGCTCGTAATAGAGCTGATAGCTCATTATATGATCTATCCCAATCACTGTAAACTAACGTCATCACCTTTTGCTTCGCCATCCACGCCTTATAGTAAGATGGGATGTATCCAAGCTGTGCATGGATCAATGCTACCAACACTGCAATGGCGATCCTCGGATTCTTCTCAACCAACAACTTTGTGTAAGCGCATATCAAATCGGAGTCAAGGTTTATGTGGTCCTGTGTGATTGAAGTCATGGTACATGAATGTTGATCGATGAACCTTTTGACCTCCCACTTCTTCTTTCGTTTCATATACGAAACTCTTATCCTCCAATTACATTTGCTCCTCCAATTCACGCACCTTACACAATATGTTCCGCTATCAGATTCAGCAATGCAAGATTGCATATGACGTCTGACGCGGTACTCCTTGATTGCTAACTGAGCATCTTTCTTTGTATCGAATTGACCTCCGAGTTTCAACTCCCCGTCGGTTGAGACCGAGGCTGAAGAATGACAAAATACACGTGCCCCATATTCTTGATCCCGCATTGCAGCATAGTCCACTTCATACATGTGGACTGAAGGCACGTAAGCTGAAAGATTGGGCTCCGGTTGTTGCGGCTCTGGTTGAATATAACCCCAAACCGACGGCTCTTCAGCCAATCTATATCTAGCAGACGCTACTGCCCAAACATCTTCCCCAACATCAAGATCATGGCCATGAGCAGCAGCGGTCCTAACAGCATTAACATCATCAGCATCAAGCAACTCGACATCATCATCTTCTGCCACTGGAATAACAATTTCGTCATCCTCGCTGAAATCATCAACTATTTCGCCCCAACGACCATAAACGTTTTCGGTGTCACAATCTATCGTGATATTCGATCACACCACTGACTCTCTTAATTTACCAAAAAACTCTACCCAAAACTCCTTAAACTTGATTTTTTTTTGAAATAAACAACAAAAGAACAAAAATTCCTGGGCAGCTGCCTATATATATACAGATCCTGACGCTACCTGCATATGGCGTCCAAGCTTCATGTCGCCACTTGCATATGGTGTCCTAAGAGGAATCTGCCAGACCTACACGCCATCTGCTCGTGGCATGTTGTCGAGCCAGCTTTATTCGGCTGACAACGACTGACCACTTTCACTGCAGCTGCTGGATTCGCGGCTCAATTTTTGTAATTCGGCTCAGGTGGCGTCTTCATTGAATTTTAAATTTTAAATATTTAAAAAATCAAGGTGGCATCTTCAATTCACTATAATTTTTGCTGTAGATCCCTAATTATAGAACTGCGTGCCTTATAACCCAAATATTAAACCAAAACTCAATATTTCTCTAAAAATGTCTGGCTCCTAGTCCAGAGCCTAGGTATTTTGTCATTGACTGCTTCAAATATTTGACCTAGACAGAAGACAAGGCTTGATATTTTGTGGTCGAATATGTTGGGATTTTGCTTGTATTTTATTAACCCAAAATCAAAGACCTACATCTGACCTCTATGAGTTCACCCATACAGGTAGGGATAGGCAGAGTGGTGTTGTACCTTAGAAAATTTATATATATTTTTAATTTAAATAATTTCTTTATATTTTTATTAATAATTTAATTTTGTACACTTTAAAATTTAGTAATTTTATACTCTCTACATTTTAATATAATTTTCTAATAATTTATATTTCTCACATAAAATTTTGTGTTTATCCCTATATATTGTATTATTTTTAAAATAAATTTAATAAGTTTGGAGTGAAATTATTACGAGGGTTGTGAACTAACATTTTAATGGAACTCAAATGCAGACATCATAATCGATTACATTGAGCTTGACATTGAATGAATGAGAATCTTTCTATGCTATTGATTAAACCCATAATTATTAATATTTTCTCCGTCCAATTAATTTTATACTTTATTGACTTTTTAAAAGTTAATTTTTTAAATTTTGACTATGATTATTTAAAATATTTTAAAAAATAAATTTTATAAAAAATATATTTTAAAAGTATTTGAAAGTTTATAAAATATATTTTTATATTTTTATTAATAATAAATTTTAAATAATAATAAGTCAAAATTAAAAAAATTGAAAAAAGTCATTAAAAAATAAATTGAGTGGGACAGAGAAAATAGGTAGCCGTGAATAGTTAAACCGTTCGAAATAATTTACCGCAAATTTGGAAGTTTACTATAGTTGAAAAGGGAGTACAGCTTTGAATGTTGGGGATTTGTTTGGTTTTGAGCAAAATTGTATGCCACGAATCCAACAGCAGGGAGCAGCCCTGGCACGGCCAAATCCCGAACATAATGCACCGTGCACCCTCCTTCTTAGTTCTTACCCTCCCGTTTTATCCCATCCCATATATTTCTTTATAATTGGATGAGTGAAATGGATGAATGAGATTAAATATTTTATTATTATTTTTTTTATTTTCAATTTTTAATCTTACCTATTCATTTCACTCATTCATTTCACACATCCAATAATCATGAATTAGAGTAAAACTAATTAAATTTTACACACCGTAAGTAGATCATAATTCATATATATATATATATATTATGAATAATATAATATTTAGTCACTTGAAATGACCTTTCCTATACGATCAAGTTAAGGCGACACGTTGGGAACAGACTCTTGAGTTGTAATCTGAAGCATGGAGACAAAATCACAACCCTCCATATTTCTGTTCCTTACATTTTAGTGTTACATTACAAACTTTATAAATTAAGTTGGTATTGTGTTAGGAATAGAAATCCTCTATTCTTTTTAGTGTCTTATTCATGCCTCTACACTAAAAATTAAGTTTAAGATTTATGATTAGAGTTTAAAAAATTATATTTAGGGTGTGTTTTTTAGGATTTAAAATTTTGGATTAAGACTTAAAATTTAATTTTTAGTGTTAGACATAGAAAGGGACGCCGAAAAGGGGCATGAGATTTTTGTTCATCGTGTTAAATTATCGATCAATGATAATTGACATTGTGGTTCGAATATTTGTGGATATCTTATTTTTTTTTTCATATTTGAAATGACTAAAAATAGATGTCTTTGGTATTCATTATTTGAATTCACATTATTTATGCGGATATGAATTGTATATTTTGTTATTTGAATTTGACTTTAGAGTACAAAATGAAAAATATGTTTGTTTCTAAGAGATTCGAACTTTGTTTTTTTCTTCAGATTCAGTTATATAAAGGATAATAATATTTAGTTCATATTTGAATAGCAATAGTTGAATAACTTACGAATAGAAAACAAATTCGAATTTTAAGCAGATTTACGAATTCATGTTCAAATAATTCAAAACATATAAATATCTGACTCGCTGCTATTCCTTCGAGCATAGAAACGTTTCATTTCATCCCAAGAAATTGAGGATATTTAGTGTTAATCTATTTCAAGGTATTGTTTGGGGACGAGGATGACATGATCTAGAAACCTTAAACTTATTGGGAAAATACATGACAACCCAAGTATATCTTAACTATTATTTGCCCTAAAATAACTGAACTTGTAAGAGAAATCATGGACAAAAGACATCTTTTTGTTTTATCATTAACCAGCATGCATTCCCTGATTATCGTATTTTAAACAATGGAGTTGTTCGAAGATAAGCAATAACGAAAAGGTTTACATGTTATGTCGGCCATTGCATTAGATTCTTGAGATTCATGTTTGTGACGATAGATCAAAAAGTTTATGAAACTCTGTATACTGTATATATATATTTTTAAGGTATCTACCGGAGCAAGTTTGGTGACTAATTTTTTATGTTATGTTGGATCATATAAAAATATAGTTCATAAATTTTAGGTTAAAGTTCACAAATGGTCAATGAACTTTGATCAATTATTCAACTTGATAATCAAACTTTCAATTGCTTCAATGTTACCATTAAACTTTTAGTTTTGTTTCAAATTGGGCATTGACCAAAGTTTTTGTATAATAACACGTTTAGTCCTCTATATTTGCACATTCAAACAATTTAGTCCTAATTCAAAAAAATAATAAATTTAAACCTTATTATTAACACATTATTTTATTTTAATCATATTTTTAATTAAAAATAATTTAACTCCATCCATTTGCTTAGAAATCCACCCGACAACATTTAACTTCGCATTCATCCTAGCCGTTGCTATTCCAAGACCAAAGTTTCTCATTCGATTCTGGAAATGAGCACAATCCATAGAATTAAATTAAGATTTCAGTTATTGTATCTCCCACATAACCCTTGAAAAAAATTCAAAATATATACCTGCATTCTTGCTTTGCTTTGGGACACAAACTGTTTGAACCGTTGTTGGTCTGTAAACTGTACTTGAAGAGCACAATTAATCTACAGTTGAACGACATGAAAAAACCTTTAGATCAATTGAAAGAATAAAATTTCTAAGAAAAAAAACTATAATCAGAAGTCAGAACACCTTAATCTACAATTTATTGTACTGTTACTGGGATGTTAACAGGGAATATAAGATATCAATTCATAAAATCAGATTAAATAGGTCATCGGCACGCCCAGCCATTGGTTTGCCTGGCTGGGGCGATCTTCTTTGCCTCTTATGGATGATGTAAATGGATAAACTGATATTCCTCCAGTTTACCTTCCAATCAACTGATTGAGTTGCACAAAGGTCAAGTCTTTTGCACCCATCTCCAGTAATGATTCACTGCCAAAAAGAATGCATGGAGCAGTAGATAGCTCTTTTAAACCAATAAAACAAACAGTCACCATAACATATTTACATTACAATTTATGTTCTAATATGATTTTGGACAAGACCATTCTACTTCTCTCACATATTAAACGATAGACATATAGAGCAAATGGCTGCTGAAATTACAGATAGAACAAAAATGCTACTATTTTCCAATGAAAAGTTTGTAATGATGTTTTTGGTTATGGAAATGAAGGGTGTCAATTAATTCCTCACTTTATGCATAGAAAGAGAAATTAATCTTTCTTGCCTTGAGTGAACTGAAAACTCAAATGTATTCATAGATGCCTCCACAGCCTCCATGTCAAAACATTCTTCCGCAAGCTTTCTAAGAGAACTGAAATGCTTAGTTGTTAAAACTGAAACGAAGAGAAAAAGAGTGAGAAGCAGCAGCTAGAGGGAGTGTCCTCCAGCTGTTGCGGTGGAGAATTGAGCAGTTGGAGAAGACAAGGGGGTGATATTAGGTCAAATTTAGGGTTAAATTATTTGAATGTATAAACGTGGAGGACTAAATATGTTATTACACAAAAGCTTTTAACTGCAGCTCACCATTTTAACTAGGGATGGCAACGGGGCAGGGCGGGTTTTTGGCCGCCCCGAACCCGCCCCGATATATTAATCCCAAAACCCGATCCCGCCTTGCCCCGGAAATAAAATAATAATTTACCCACCCCGCCCGCCCCGATTTATAAACCCTAAACCCGACCCCGACGATAAATGTTAGATTCGATCGAACGACCATTATATTTACAAAATATAAATTTCACAGACTTTAAACTATATAAAAAAATAAAATAAAACCAATTAAATTACTCATATGAAGAAAAAAAATACATATTTAAAAAAATAAACTCGACCATTGACATTTAGAATCAGATATGTTAAAATTCGAACAATATCTAACAAAAATTTACGATAAACACAAACTAAAAAAATAGCTTGAAACTCCTAAAATTATTTATATATAGTGGTATTTTTATAAATATAATAAAAATAAATAAAAATAATAAAAAAAATACCGGGGCAGGGCGGGGAATTTTCATATCATACTCGAACCCGCCCCGCCCTTTACATTTTTAAATACCCGCCCCGCCCCGATCCCCGAAAATCATAAGAAAAAACCCGATCGGGTCGGGGCACACCGGGTCGGGGACGAGTAATTTTGTCATCCCTAATTTTAACGGGTCAGTGCCTAATTTGAATCAAAACTCAAAGTTTAATAGTAATATTGAAGCAATTAAAAGTTTGATTACCAAATTAAATAATTTATCAAAATTTAGTGATAATATGTGAACTTTACCCTAAATTTTAAAACTGCTTCATGCGTTTTCACGAAAGTAAGAAAGTACTCAAACTGAAAGCGTGGAGACTATAACAAAGGATTAGAACAAATTTAAAGGACCTACCGTGTCCTCGTTTAGTTCCATCACCATAATATGAAAATACATATTTAGTTTTAAAAGTTGAAATAATTTGAATGGATCTGATAGTTTCTGTTATTAATTTTAAAATTAAGAATATTTAATATTCATAGAAATTTAAGTAGTATATTAATATTATAGTTAGGGGTATTCATGGTAGGTTAACCGTACCATTAAGTCTAAATGATTGGTTAATCGTTACCCCAGTTATTAAACGGTGACCAACACGTTAAGAAACGGTTAACCGTTTTTAACGGTTCGGTTACTGGTTAATCTGTAACTTGTTATAATTTTTTCCGAATGCTCACTACTTTTGAGAATAATGAAATCATCTCCTCAATAAATATTATATTAAAATTTTTAGAAAAAAATTACTTAAATATATTGATTATATTCACAAACTTCATTTTCTGTATAAGATAATTTAATAGCGATTAATCTATACTATTATTTCTAATGATCGGCTAACCGAAATCGTTTAGTCTTAATGATTAGATTAATTCAGAATATGTTTTTTTTATCGTAGTTCGCTAGGAAGTGAAAGATTTATAATTGTGCTATCATTTATAAGTTATACCTCCCTCATTACTGGCCCGGCCTATCGGGCTCCAATGTCAAATGTCCAAATTTATACGATGAAACTATGTTGATGCAACTAATTTTCAGGTGCGTGTGCAGCACAACCTTCAAGTATATACTCATCATCAATGATTGGCGATAAAATATTTTTTTTCATAAAATAAATATACAGATGCATGTCACCTAAACGAAGCATATTCAAAATTATTATTATTTTTAAGTTATAAACAAAATTATAATTATAAATAATACATATTTAAATAAAAATGTCATAGACAAGTTGTTCATTTTTAGAAATGTGGTTGGCTATCCCTTCCCCTCTTGCTTGTATTTCACGTGTAGGGGAGTGGTTATCCAACCATTCTACCTCTTTCCTTTCTTTCTCATTCTTCTCCTCTCCATTTTTTAAATCCTTGACCTTTCAATCTTAATATTCCATCTTTCTCATATGATCAAGTGTTTCAGAACTATTATTAACCTACGATAGTAGAGATTCGAGAAAATAGTCATATCTTCTAGTTGAGGTTTTAGTCTTGGCGACTTTTAAGCTGATTTTATACCATTTCTAAATTTTAAATTCATTTTTTAACTTTATAAGCCATTACTCAAGTTAGTAATCCATTTTACATTGTTGAATTAGTGAAAGAGCTTAGAGAGTTCTCTTCTATCAAAGGAAAGACTAAAGTGAGTTCTAGCTGATCGAGGAGGTTCAATTGTGTTTTTCTTACGGTAATATACATGTATCATACTCATTCTTACGGTGTCGTAGAATATTTTTTTGAAAGGTAAATAGGGTATCATATCAAAACTAGATGATCATAGATTAAAAATACACATTTTGACCTGCCAGTATTGATGTCACCTTCATAGGATATCGATTCTAATCATTCAATATTGGTATTTAGGTGTTAGTATCGATACTGTCTGATTTTGAGTAAACATTGAATGATTTTTTAATACTGATACTCAAAACGAGTGTCAATACTCATGAAGTTTTAGTATTTGTACTCGAAGATCGTTGTAGATACTAATGAATTTATTATAAAAATCGGCCAATATGCTAGTACCAAAAGCTAGTAGGGAGTATCCATACTGTTGAAATTATTTGAAACAACGAATGCTAGTTTAGTATCAGTACTCGTAAGAGTATAGATACTCATGGGTCAATATCGATACTCGTTGTAAGAGGTATGGATACTCATAGTGATAATTGCTAATGACCTCCCCAATAAGTTGGTAACTGGTTCAATAGGCTTAATCGACACTTATGAACAATCAGTTGGCATAGATATTCTCACATAACGTTTTAATAATAATGAGTTGTGTGGTAAAATTCTATTATACTTAAACTGTGATGATTGTTTATGACCATACGACATTGCTTGATTTTTATGACGTGAGATCTGAATATTCTATAGATTGTGCTGCAGCACTATGGATTTAGTTAGTAAGACGTAGGCTTCTGACGCTATGTGACAACATGACTCGTCATGTAATACTTTTATGAATCATGACTCATCATATAACTTCAACAATTAAATTTGTAATAAAATTATTTAATGATCAAAATAGAACATTCGAATAATTTTGTGATCCAAAAAACAATACACAACATAAAATAACTAGTACTCAACGCTAACAAATTAGGTAAAAAGGTTAATCCAGTAGATGATCCCCCCCCCGGCGCGCCTGTGCATGAGATTTTGGGTCAAGTTTTGTCAATTTCCGGCCCGAAATAAAAAATGAGAAGTTGGGCTGTAATTGATAGATCGTGGACCAAAATCCAAGCTCATTTAAATAGCCATTGTTATTCAATTATTTAATTAAAAAGGCAAATTACTTGAATGACCACCTAATTATAAGAGATATTCTAATTTGACCACAAATCTATTAATTTTGTCAATCAGATCACTTAACTATTTAAAAATTAATCATCCAATCGGACATATGATTGTCAAATGTGTCACCATTTGATTGGATGAAAAAATTGGAAGTAAAAGGGATAAATGTGAATTGAACATTGGAATAGGGAAGGGAAAAAGTTGGGTCAGGTTTTTTGCCAATATGAACTCTACCCAAAAATGTAAATTTCTACTTGAACCTGACTTGTGGTGATTTTCCACTAGTTCAAATTTTAAGATTAAAACCCACCTCCGACCCAATCTAAAACAAATAATATATATTCCATTTTTATTAAAAATAACGGGAGATAATAGGAAAAATATAAATAGGGGTATTTATAATAATTATTCATATTTTTCTTTTTTATTTGATAAAATTAAGGATGTAATTAAAAATAATATATAAAGAGAAGGACATTATAACAGTTATTGCTAAATATATGAAAGAATCATACACATATATGAGGTCGGATATTTTTTACCCTAAATGAATCCCACTCAACATTGATTATTTTTTCACCCGACCAAACTTGAACTTAATTTTTTTAAAACATCTGACCCTATAGGTAGAGGTGGCAAACGAGTTGTTCGGGTCGGGTTCGGTTCGAGTCATTTCGGTTTTAACTATATTCGGTTTCAGTTCAGATCGGGTCAGATTTGGTCTGGTTCGGTTTTACTTCGGGTCTATAGTGATTCAAATCGGGTATCGGGTTGGGTCACATCAGTTCGGTTGCTTTTTGGGTTGATTGATATCGGGTTGATATTTTTGGCTTGGTTGATTTTGGGTCGGGTCAAGATCGGTTCAATAGGAGATCGATATGTTTCAGTTAGGTTTTCAGTCCGAATCATTTTTTTACACCCATATATGGTTATAAAGCTAGTACATCTGACTTTTTGGTTAGTTGTGCGACAGTTCTCATAAATCTTTCTTTATTTCTTTTAATATCTTTTCTTTATTTCGGGTTACTTTCGGTTTGGATGAAATCGATTCGGGTCTATTTAGTTTGCTTAAAAATCGGTTTGAGTCCGTTCAGTTTGGTTCAAAATCGGATCAGGTCTATATCGGTTCAACTAAAAATCAGGTCAATTTCGATTCGGTTTGTTTCGAATTTCAGATCAAGTTCGGATCATCATGTTAAGGTCGATATCGGATCTTGAATCGAATAAAATCGGTTCAAATCTTGAGTCTCGAGTCAGTTTGCCACCTCAACCTATAGGATCGAGTTGGAACTCGTCGGATTTGTTCCATCCCCATTCCTAACATGGGAAGGGTGGGTTGTTAGTGTCTTAACTGCTGGGCCAAGTCCCTCTTTTGGTAAAGATTTTACAACATTTGCTGCCAAGGATCAGAAAAACTTTATGGAATTCGATTTCTTTTAATTATTCTCAGAACTATTTTCATTTTTGTTTCCTTTCCATGATAATTGCAATAATAATGTTTAAAAGGTTAGTCTTCATTGTCAGTTTCAAACATGAATACATCCTAAAAATGATGAATACTATATGAATATACAAAGCAAGCCTTTCTAACCCATTATTCAAACACAAATACAATTTATTAGTTTCATAAATATAACTATACACAAAGCAAGCCTTTCTAACCCATTATTCAAACAACAATTATAAATACAGTTAATTTTAAAATTAGAATTTTCACTTCACATTGTTCTTTCAAAACCCATTTGTTCCATTTTAATGAATTTTATTCTTATTGTGAACTAGATACAGTGGCGGGGCCACATGTAGTTTAGGGGTCAACTGACCTACTTGATTTGTTGTGGTATAAGATTTTTAAAGAGTTAAATAGAGTTTTCAAAGAGTTAATGTACCATTTTTCATGAAAATATTAGAATTGACCCCACTTAATTTGTTTGGGTACGGGGTCAACAATATTTATATTGTAGAGGTATAAGAATCTTCGTACCCCAAAGTCTATTCTAACCCCACTATATGATAATCCTGACTCCGCCACTTACTAGATAAGGTTGTTTTCATGTGTATAAAGTGAGCGTTGAAGGTGAAAGAGAACAAAATGGTTTCTACTTTGTATCGACTCATTTATGCAAACAACTTTCAAATTCTAAACCTTCATGATAATTTTATGGTTTATACTTTTATTATAGAAACCTATAAATTTTAACAAACCATTTATATTTTTGGCGCCATTTATATATCCATCAAGATTCATTATTTCTAATAGTCATCTAGTGTTTCTACTTCTTAGATTATATTGTTTTATCTTTTCAATTAAAAATATTTACGATAATCTTTATAACTTCTCTAAATTGTTTTTATTAGTAGTTGTGGTCTAAGATGTTGATTGACGATATATAAATATTTTTTATATTTTGAATTATCTAAACTACAAATTTAATTATCTAATGCAAACTTATGTCCCAAGACTGATAAGTTAAAATAACGCAGATGAAATGCAATGGAAGTTGAGTGGATAGCTCAAAAATTAGGTACTACACTTAGAATTGGGTTTGGGCTTGATCAAATCAGGTTTAAATCGGTTCGAACTCATTTTTTTAGCTCTAGTTTTAATGAGACAAACTGGTAATTTAATTATGAATATCCAATAGAGAGTGTTATAAATAATATAGGTTATTGCAGATATCTATAATATTAAAGGAATATAAATCATTTTTTTTACAAGATAAAACATTTATTAGCTCTTCTACATATAATAATGTATTCATTTATCTCTTATGTTTATCAATTGATATTGTAAACTATATTATTATCATTAATCCCTAAGGATGGACCGAAGGTGTAACACCCACATATTGGTATGGGTAATCCGATCCAATCCGAGGTGTTATATTCGGGTCACCGAAGCAACCCACAGTAAAAATTTCATATAACAAATTGTCAAACCATTTAAAACCATAAAACAAGTTCTAGATTAAAATATAAATTCAAAAATCATTTAAACAATAAAACAAAAATTATGATACAAGTTACAAATACAAGTTTCAGACTTTGATACATGCCCCCTAATTACACAGGTACCGTATTCAGCAAGCAGTGCCAAGAGAAATCACATACTGATGGCAACAACTGCACCAAGTTCAATCCTTTATAACTTGCGATGATAAATAACAGTATGAGCTTGGAAAAGCTCTGTAATACAGAACTACCAAGAGATACTAAAGGCACAAGCAAGTATATGGCAAAGCATAATAGTGACTTGGTGTTCCAGGTAACAACAAACTTCAATTACGATTCGATATTCCAATAAAGTGTTATATTTGAAGATAACATAATTGTTTTTTATTCGAATCACTCAAGGATCAAGCGGGAAGCCTAAAGACCAGAGAATCAGAAGAGTGATAGATTACGAAAGTTGAACCAAAGAGTTTAGTGTGTTATATTGAGTGCATATAGGAGTTATACAGAGATTTCTAGACATTGGCAAATTAATTTAGTAGGGTAGATTTAAAAGAGGCATGAATATTTTATTTATCACCTAACTACCCTCCAACTGAACTCCAGTATGCAGTTCCCTAGAATTACATCTATAAAGGCGTTAACCCAGGCCCATTGGGCATAGGTGCTTCCTAAGGGGATGCCTTAGGTCTAGGAAGAATCACCCTAGGTGAAGCATATGGACCTAGTACATGAGGAATCACCCTAGTCGAAGTGTAGGAACCTAACACAGGAGGAATTACCAAATGAATCAGGCTGAACCTGTAGATACTTCATATCCTATCCAAGGTACCCAGTAAAACAGTTCAGACAGTAATAACAATAATCAATAGTAAGTAGTAGTAACAGCAGATAGAAAGCAAGCAATTGTTTTTAGTGAAACAATAACCAGAGAGCATGTTTTCAGATCAAACACAGAGGTGTATTTTAGATAGATAGAATTCTTAACTCAGATCATAGAGACAATCTTGGTTTCAAATCGAAGAGAATATTCATGTGCACGTAGAACACACTAAATAGAACAATTTATTTTTCGGGGGCACTTCGCAATCACAAGAAAAAATACACTGATCTTCTGACAAATTTAAATTGATTTTAGAAACAAGATCCCTAATACAAAGGGGGTTTGGTACTAACGGCTCCAACCATGCATTCAAAAAATGATACCTTAGGATCATTAAGAATCCAGATATATCAGGAATGTTCCAATCATTTTTGCCAACAAGGGTATTATAGACATTCTGACCATCAATGGCAAATTAGTAATTTAACCCAACAAGATATAAACGACGATATGCAGAATTCAAGAATTCTAATTGCTCACCAGGTTTCCAAGTCCCTTTGAACTACTCGGAACCCATCATCACTGTACTTACCAATTAACTGGATAGGTACACCATACAAGTATTCATTTCTTAGAACCGATTGCATTGTATAACAAAATGTGTCACTTCACCAATCATCACTAAACATGCCACAAGAAAGTGAACATGCATTCATGTTGTATTTACCCCTATACTGTAGCAATATCAGGAGTGACTATAGTACATAAGTCAGACTTTATAACCTATAGGGGCATTACAGTCGCTTAAGTTGTATCAAAACTTTCAATATTAAAAGGCTTCCACTTATTCCAAGTCGCTTAAGTATTATAGTTATTTCAGTACCCCGAGGGTGTTACAGTCATTTTGTTACTTAACGGTATTTTCAAACATTTCGAAATCTAGGGATATTTTAGTCATTTCAAACAATCTGATCAAAAATTATACTTCTGATAAATTGGTCTTCGGTCATTTATTTAGAGTATTTCTAGGAAAAAAGTTTTTAGACATTTATTCAGAAATTAAGGAAATATAGGCATTTCAAAATCTCGAAGGTTAGAAACTTGATTTCAAAATTTTCTAAATAGGTCAAAAATTTAACGGGTTGAATCGGAGATTCTATCAGGTCATATATGAATTCCAGATCATTTTCACTTCCAAGGTTATTCAGGTCCTTATTACACCTCAAGGGTATTTTTATCATTTTTCATCCAAATATTTCAAATATTTGATCTTATAACATGAATGTAACCCCCTCGACTCGGCCTAGTCGCAAGACCTAATCGAGCGAGCTACATTAGGTTTACCGAGGTAAACCATAAAGAAAGAAACTAAAACGCGATCATTTTTTTCTTTTATCTTGTCTAAATGCAAAATCATTAACTTATATGGTCATACTGCCATCAGGTGAAAACTCAACTCAATCGGGCATCGATTTGATATCCAATTGGCACAATTGCAATTTAGGGACCAAATTGCAATTTGATCAAATTACAGGGACTTAGTATATTTTTAAGTTACCAACCTTTAATTAAGCAGGTTTCATGTTCTCATGTCGAAAATTAGCTCGATTCAGACATTCACTTGATTGCATCCACAACATTCATGGACCAAAACGCAAGAAAACAGAACTTTACTTCCATGACATTAACTGAAATAACAGACAACCGTACCGATACGCGTGCCACCATATCGATACGGTGCCTTACACAAGCCTCCACTATTTCGATACACTGCAACCCGTTTCGGTACGCCTAGCTGGCAGTTCGTAAATGTTTGACAACTGTACTGATACAGTATGATAATGTTTCGGTACACGAGTTTTGTCCCAAAAAGCAAATTCCAGTAAAAAAATACGTACCGATATACCCAAGCCTGTATCGAAACGCCATACTTGATTTTGCCGAGCCGTACCGATACGGTCCCCAGCGTATCAGTATGCATGGGCTTGTAATGTCATATTTAGCTGGTTTAACAAGCTCTTAGCCTATCCAAAACACCCTAGCATGCTTCTAACATACATCCAACATATTCATGATACATTTCACAGTATAATATCACAAATTCGACATCAATTCATGGCATTTGTATAAAACGTAAATCTATAGGCATGCAACTTAGGAAACCATTCAAGTAAACATGAAACTTCAAATCATCACCAAAAACAAACCAAAAAGGCCATTTACAACTTTAGAGCAATCAAACAAACTTGCTCAAACAGGGAGTTTATCAAAACATCTCCCAAAACCAAAACGAGTACCCCATTGCCTTTATTATTTATAGTCTAATCCAAACATACTTTGGTAAACAAGTCTTGCTAGGATCCCTTGCTCCTTGCTGCCTCCAAAGCTCTCAATTCTCTACATTGATGGACAATAAGAGCGTAAGCACACAAGGCTTAGTGAGGAGCGCTCACAAACAAAATATCATCAATGCGTTTAAAATCATTTCTTAACAACTCATTGAGTCCCATTTCAAAATCACGTTCAACAACATTTAAAACATCATCATCATCATCATGCCCTTAAATCATGCACTTAACATCTTTAAAACCCAACATATTAAAACATATGCAATATTATCAATAACCAACAACAAGTTCCATTGCTCAACCTCAATTTAAGCCTTCCAATGCATAACAACCATATGCAAAGCTTAAAGAGTAAACATGTGTAAATCACATTATACAATATAAACTTTCCAGTGATACATCAACAACTATATTGGCTTACAAGTGATTATTAAACAAGTCCATTAACAAAATAGTTCATCGAATACACGGATTCAACAAGTGTTCAACCAACACTTCAAGCCATCTCAACCGCAATAGCTATACAATAACAATCACGGTACATTACCAACAGGGTACACCTTTCAACCCATGGGGACACCAACCCAATCATCAGTTAGACACTTAATCCACTAACGAGAGTCTATGGTATTGTTTAACCCCTCTACCGTTATGGTACTTGGATAGAGTTTTCGGTACATGGATTTAAACCCTTCAACATCCAAGGCGACTTGTTATAATGCACTCAATCCTATGGCCGACAAACTATATCCGATGACAATTTTAAAACCACATCACTTGCCAATATAATTAACTATTTAACATTTACCTCACTGTTTTTAGCAAGCATTAACCAAACCATTTTTCCAAAGCAACAACCATGCTTTAAACCACAAGTATAAACCATGTACTTACAATGATCACTTACCATGTGTATCCTTCAGCATTTCATACTCAAATATAGTATATCAAATACTTTAAAACATTCTTAAATAGTAGGTAACATGTAAATCAAAACAAGTTCATAAAACTATTTAACTCTAGCACGACTGAGAGAGAATATCCACTTTTACTTACTTCCAAGTTTAAACCAGTGTATCAAGCTAAGTTTAAACTCCCATAAACCACCTTTAAAACATTCCAAAGCTGGAATCCACGTTCTTACTCACCGATACGCGAAGCCTTGATTTGTCAACGCAAAATCAAGCGTCTAAAGCCTCCAATGCTACACCGTTCACTTCCAAAACAACCTCCCCTGTTTAAACCACATAAAAACAGAGGATTAATGCATCTCCATACATTTACAACACTACAACAACAGATCCTCACGGATTCTTGCATTCACCTCACAATTACCTAACCACAATAATTGTAAACTTCAACTAATCCTTTCCAAACACAACCCAGCCACAACCTAACAATCTAACACCACTTTTATCATCAATTAACATCTAGAAACATAATCAAATCAACCTAACACCTTCAGCAAACACACAGCCACTATAACACCTCAAAAATACAAATCTAGCAACCTAAACAATTGGAGATTCAAGGGTTTCAGGATTCCATTGATAAAATTGACTTATCAACATCCTTAAACATCCAAAATATGTTCAAAAACAATTTATAACACTGGAAATTAGATTCAATTTGAATATTTCATCATTTCATCAATTTTACCCAATTAAATCTATATATAAACATAAAATCAGATTATAAACCATAAATCAAGGATCAAATAATTTGGAATATCAATAAAGAACCATTTAAAAGAGGAGATCACGGACCTTACCCATGTTATGTGATTTCTCCCTCAATTTGCTTGTTTAAAGCTAAGAAAACATAAGATTTCAATGAGATTTTGTAAAACAAAATTAAAGAATCAAGTTAGAATCAATAATCTGAGTGAAAAAAATCTCTCACATTTGGATTTTGATGAAATTCTGAGTGTTTGGCAGAAAATAAGTTGAGAGAAAAGGTTTAGGAAAAAGTTACGTAAATTTTCTTTAAAAGCAAATAACTAACTTAGATATTTTAATCTCTCTTAATCCCCCTTTAAAACACATGTTTAAAATGATTCAATTGAAGGGAGAAACCACCATCAAAAACTTGGTAATTTAGCTCCTTAAGGATTCTAAGAATTTGACCCTTTTCATTTTAGTCACTTTAAAACAGTTTTCAAAAATCGCATTTTGGTCACTAACCAAAATGTCACATTTCCAAATTCCATTTTCCAAAATTGAAACCACCAAAAATCAATATATATTAAAAGATGATTTTTAACTATTTTCCACATTTTTATCTTACCGAAAAAATATACGGTCTCGAAACTGACTCGATTTTCTAACCCGATCCACCGGACCGTCTAATAAACCTCAAAACCTCTAGGCCTAAAACCGGGCGTTACAACTCTCCCCACTTAAGAAATTTTGTCCTTGAAATTTACATGGAGGAAACAGATGCGGAAACTGCTCCAGCATCTCCGACTTACGTTCCCACGTGGCTTCCTCAACTTCGCGGTGCCTCCACAACACCTTAACTAGCTCAACCGTCTTGCCACGAAAAACCTTGCCGCTGGAATAAAAAACCTCCACTATTCCTCATCATACGAAAAATATGGTCTCAACTCGATATCATCAACCGACATAACACGCGACGGATTCGACCTATACTTCTGTAACATTGAAACATGAAACACATCATGGATCCTCTCTAACTCATGAGGTAACCTCAAACGGTAATCGACAGGACCCACACGCTCAACAACCTCATATGGTCCAATAAACCTCGGGTTAAGCTTCCCTTTTTCGCCCAAAACGCACCACCTTCTTCCAAGGTGATACATTCAAAAGCATTCGGTCACCAACAGTATACTTTATATCTCTACGCTTTAAATCCGCGTAGGATTTCTGACAGCCCGAAGTTGCTTTCAAGCGCTCGGATATCAACTTTACTTTCTCGTTCGTTCATTTTAAAACATCAGGCAAGGAAATATGCTTTATCCCAACCTCATCCCAGCACAATTGCGTACGACACTTCCTTCCATACAGCGCCTCATACGGTGCCTTCTGTATACTAGCCTGGTAATTGTTATTATAAGCAAACTCCACCAACGACAATTGCTTCTCCCACGTTCCCTAGAACTCTATAATGCAGCACCTCAACATATCCTCGAGAACCTGAATCACGCGCTCCGACTGACATTCCGACTGAGGATGATACGAAGTGCTAAAATTCAGTCTTGTTCCCAGAGCACGATGCAAGCACTTCCAAAACCTTGCCGTGAATCGCAGATCTCTATCGAAAACTATAGATTTAGGCACCCCGTGCAAACGCACAACCTCGAAGATGTACAGATCGGCCAACCTGTCTAAGGTATACATAGTATGCATTGGCACAAAATGCGCACACTTCATAAACTGATCAACAATCACCTAAATAGAATCCTTCTTGGTCGGTGTCAAAGGCAATCCAGACACAAAATCCATGGTGATTATTTCTCACTTCTATTCCGATATCCTCAACGGTTGCAACAACTCAAAAGGAAACTGATGCTCAGCCTTAACCCGCTGACATACTATGCAACAAAAAACAAAATCAGCCACATCTTTCTTCAGCCCAACCCAATAGTACTCTTCCTTCAACCTACGATACATCTTAGTACTACTGGATGAACAGGACTAGCATGCACTTCGGTCAGAATGGTACGCCTCAACTCATCATCTTCAGGCACCTCAGTTCAACCTTTAAAACGCAATACCCCATCGTCATTGAAATAAAAATCCCTAGGATTCCTATCCATGATATCCTTCACATACGACACCAAACTCTCATCACGCGGTTGCCTCTCCTTGATCGTATGCGACAAGGACGATTTCACTTGCAACTCAGCCAACAATCCACCGTCACTCGTCAAACTCAAATGAGCAAACATAGCTCTCAACTCCACAGCTACTTTCATACTCAAAGCATCTGCCACAACGTTGGCTTTTCTTGGATGATGTTCAATGGTCAGCTCATAATCTTTAAGCAACTCAAGCCACCTATGTTGCCTAAGATTTAGCTCCTTTTGGGACATCAAATATTTTAAGCTCTTATGATCCGTATAAACCACAATTCTCGCCATAAGGTAATGCCTCCAGATTTTCAAGGCAAACACAACCGTGGCAAGCTCAAGATCATGAGTAGGGTAATTACGCTCATACACCTTTAACTGTCTAGATGCATACGCAACTACCTTACATTCTTGCATCAACACGCAACCAAGCCTAACATATGACGCACCGCTATAAACAACGAACTCCTTTCCCGATTTAGGTTGAACCAAGACTGGAGCTCGTGTCAGAACTTCTTTCAACCTTTCAAAAACTAGTTGTCTATCCTCCGTCCACTCAAACTGAACATTCTTCTGCAACAACTTGGTTAGAGGAATAGCCAAACTGGAAAACCCTTCCACAAATCTATGGTAATAACCAACCAAACCAAGAAAACTCCGGGCTTTTATTACCAACTTAGGTACCTTTCAACTCATCACAACTTCAACCTTGTACGGATCAACACAAATTCCCTCGACCGACACAACATGCCCGAGGAAAATAACCTTACTTGGCATATAACTGATTAGCCAACAATGTCTACAGCACAATCCGCAAATGTCTATCATGATCCTTCTCAGTACGAGAGTACACTAGGATATCATCGATAAACACCACCACAAAATGATCCAAAAACTCATGGAACACTCGGTTCATCATGTCCATAAAAGCAGCAGGTGCATTGGTCAAACCAAACGGCATCACAAGATATTCATAATGCTCGTACCTCGTACGAAAAGCGATCTTGGTCACATTCACATCCTTCACCTTCAACTGGTAGTACCTAAACCTCAAATCGATTTTAGAAAACACTGATGCACCTCTAAACTGATCAAACATATCATCTATCTACGATAACGGATATTTGTTCTTTATCGTCAACTTATTCAACTACCGTTATACACATATGTAATGTACCATCATTCTTCTTTACAAACAAGACCGGTGTACCCTACGGTGAAATACTTGGTCTAATAAACCCATGATCAAGCAACTCCTGCAATTGCGTCTTCAACTCTTTCAACTCCCCCGAGGCCATACGGTACGGAGCAATAGACACCGGTGTCGTATCCGCATAGGTTTTAATGCCAAACTCTACCTCAAGGTCAGGTGGTAACCCTGACAATTCTTCTAGAAAAACACTCAGAAACTCACATACGGTGTGAATATTCTGCACCCTTAACTTATTTGAACCAGGATTTAACACATAGGCCAAGAAAGCTGACATCCAAAACTTAACATCCGACTCGCTTCTAAAGCCAAAATAGTATCAGACGAGAACTTGGCATTCTCGCCAATAACCACAACCTCAAAATCATTGGACAACCTCAAAAATATCTGTTTGGTCTCAAAATTCACCACGGCTTGATGCTCGGTCAACCAATCTATGCCCAGAATAACATCAAATCCATGGAATAGTAACTCTATCAGATTCACAGCAAAAATATGGCCTTGAACCATCAACGGGCACCTACGATACAACTTCTTAACTACAACTGTCTCCCCAAGAGAATTGGTCACTCTAACACCCACATTTAAAATTTCAACAAGTATATCAAGCAACTGGGCATGCTCAAACAAGATGTATGAATGGGTAGAACCAGACTCAACCAAAGAATACAACGGCAATGACTGTAAAGAGAAAGTACCTGCAATCACATCGGTGTCATTGCGACCCTCGTGGTGTGCATACACTCTAGCCGATCCACCTCCCTTAGGCTGGATAGCAACGGCATGAGCCACAGTTTGTTACCCACTATCTCGACGATGAAACAACCTACGACCTCATTGTGGAGCAACAATAGGTGCAACACCCTGCCCACTTCGGGCCAACAGCGGACAATCACGCCTCTGATGGTCGTCAGACCCATAACTCAAACAAGCATTGGCCACAACAGGTGCAGATGTCTGACCCTCCCTGGCCAGACACGAACAATCTCACCTCAAGTACTCTCAGGATCTACAAACCCAACATGTGTTAAACGGTGCTCTAACCTGGGCACCCCGTCCTTGGGCTCCACGTCCCACAACACCTCCATCATGCCTTGACTCCGGGTGAAACCTCCTATCATGGTGTCTCTTAGCCTGACCACCTCTATAACCAGAATCAACAGTTCTCTTACTCGAGCTAAAGCCTCTTGACCCAGAAGGCAAACCAAGATTCTGCTCCACATTCTTGGCCCGCAAAACCAACACATCGAAATTAGTATAATCAGCAGTAAGCATGTATGTCTTAACCTCTTGCACGATCCCGTTGTGGAAACGATCACATCGCTGGCGCTTATCAGAGACCAACTCAGGTGCGTACTGACTTAGCCTCACAAACTGCATCTCATACTTTGCCACAAACATATTGCCCTGCACCAAAGCCATGAACTCCCGCTTCCTATCTTCCTAATATCAGAATCCCGAATACTTCTTCCAGAAAGTACCATAGAAGAACTCCCAGGTCACATCATCGGTCGCCATACCAGAAATTGTGGTAGTCCACCATGTATAGGCATCACTTGTAATAGAAAAATAGCACAACCCAGCTTATGGGAATCAGTACACCCTATCTAGCCTAGTATCCTCTCAGTACTGGCCAACTAGCCCTCAAAAGCCTCAGGCGACAAACCTTGGAACTCAACTCTACCCAAACTGCAAAGGCACTCAAGCGGTAAACCCTGGCCAACAATTGGTGGTGCCGGCACATGAACACCTAAAACTGCTGCCTGAAAAGCACCGGTCATGGCTTGAATCAGCGGTGTCATATCACTCATCCCTGGTCCAGCTAGCGCATGTGGTACTTGCTCTACTCCCTCATGTAGAATAGGTAGGGGCGGTGGCAACCCTCCAGGAGGTACAACATCTCCCTCAACATCCTGCCCAGTGGCAGCAACAACCGTACCAGATTGCAACTCTTTTCTCGGTTCCATCGTGCTAAATATATCTAAGGTATGATAATTATTTCAAAACAAAATAGTCAGGTTAGCTTCAAGCAAGGATCCAAGACTTCCATTTCAAAAATCAAAACTTTCCAGACTACAATAATAAGGCAATGAGTTTCCCAAATTTCCCTCAACATGGCATAAAGCAATCATCGTACATATTACAGTCATCGTGCATTTTAAACATCAGATAACAACTCACAATCACATTACAACAATCAGACCAACTCTCAACTATCGCAAACATGGCTCTGATACCACTAAATGTAACCCCATCGACCCGGCCTAGTCCCAAGACTGAATCGAGCGGGCTATATTAGGTTTACGGAGGTAAACCATAAAGAAAGAAACTGAAATGCGACCATTTTTTCTTTTATCTTGTCTAAATGCAAAATCATTAACCTATATGTTCATACTGTCATAAGGTGAAAACTCAACTTAATCGGGCATCGATTTGACATTCAAAATTTGATCAAATTATAGGGACTTAGCACATTTTTAAGTTACCAACTTTTAATTAAGTAGGTTTCATGTTCTCATATAAAAAATCAGCTCGATTCGAATATCCAAACTCATTCAATTTCATCCACAACATCTAGGGACCAAAACGCAAGAAAATAGAACTTCACTTCCATGACATTAACTGAAATAACCGACAAGCGTACCAATACGCGTGCCACCGTATCGATACAGTGACTTACATAAGCCTGCACTATTTTGATACACTACAACCCATTTATGTACGCATAGCTGATAGTTCGTAAATGTTTGACAACCGTACCGATACGATATGGTAATGTTTTGGTACGTGAGTTTTTTTCCCAAAAAGCAAATTCCAGTAAAGAAAATACGTACCGGTACACCCAAGCCTGTATCAAAATACCATGCTTGATTTTGCCTAGCCGTATCGATACGGTCCCCCGCGTATTGGTACGCCTAGGTCTGTAATGCCACATTTAGTTGGTTTAACAAGCTCTTAGCCTATCCAAAACGCCCTAACATGCTTCTAACATACATCCAACATATTTAGGATACAATTCACAGCATAACATCACAAATTCGACATCAATTCATGGTATTTACATCAAACGTAAATTTATAGGCATACAACATAAGAAACCATTCAAGGTAAACATGAAACTTCAAATTATCACCAAAAAGAAACCATAAAGGCCATTTACAACTTTAGAGCAATCAAACAAACTTGCTCAAACAGAGAGTTTATCAAAATATCTCCCAAAACCAAAACGAGTACCCCATTGTCTTTATTACGTATAGTCTAATCCAAACATACTTTGGTAAACAAGTCTTGCTAGGATCCCTTGCTGCCTCCAAAGCTCTCAATTCTCTGCATTGATGGACAATAAGAGTGTAAGCACACAAGGCTTAGTGAGGAGTGCTCACAAACA
Organism: Hibiscus mutabilis; assembly: GCA_019671005.1. NCBI lineage: Eukaryota > Viridiplantae > Streptophyta > Magnoliopsida > Malvales > Malvaceae > Hibiscus > Hibiscus mutabilis. The sequence continues at coordinate 8,132,409 of CM033731.1, read as the reverse complement.
AAACACCATCAATGCGTTTAAAATCATTTCTTAGCAACTCATTGAAATCCCATTTCAAAATCATGTTTCAACAACATTTAAAACATCATTATCATCGTCATGCACTTATCATCTTTAAAACCCAGCATATTAAACCATATGCAATATGTATCATTAACCAACAACAAGTCTCATTGCTCAACCTCAATTTAAGCATTCCGATGCATAGCAACCATATGCGAAGCTTAAAGAGTAAACTTGTATAAATCACATTATACAACATAAACTTTCCAATGATACATCAACGACTATATTGTCTTACAAGTGATCATTAAACAAGTCCATTAACAAAAAAGTTCATCGGATACACAGATTCAACAAGTGTTCAACAAACACTTCAAGCCATCTTAACCGGAATAGTGATACAATAACAATCGTGATACATTACCAATCGTGTACACATTTCAACCTATAGGGACACAAACCCAATCATCGGTTAGACGCTTAATCTACTAACGGGAGTCTACGGTACTGTTTAACCCCTCTACCGTTAGGGTACTCGGATGGAGTTTTCGGTACACGGATCTAAACCCCTCAACATCTAAGGCGACTTATTATATTGCACTCAATCCTATGTCCGGCCAACTATATCCGATAACAAATTTAAAACCACATCACTTGCCAATATAATTAACCATTTAACATTTACCTCATTGTTTTTAACAAGCATTAACCAAACCATTTTTCCAAAGCAACAACCATGCTTTAAACCACAAGTATAAACCATGTACTTACAAGGATACTTACCATGTACATCCTTCAGTATTTCATGTTCAAATACAGTATATCAAATACTTTAAAACATGCTTAAACAGTAGGTAACATGTAAATCAAAACAAGTGCATAAAACCATTTAACTCTAGCACGACCGAGAGAGAATATCCACTTTTTCTTACTTCCGAGTTTAAACCAGCTTATCAAGCTAAGTTTAAACTCTCATAAACCACCTTTAAAACATTCCAAAGCTGGAATCCACGTTCTCACTCACTGATACGCGAAGCCTTGATTTGCCGATGCAAAATCAAGCTTCTGAAGCCTCCAATGCTACATCGTTCACTTCTAAAACAACCTCCCCAGTTTAAACCACATAACAACAGAGGATTAATGCATCTCCATGCATTTACAACACTACAACAAGAGATCCTCACTGATTCTTGCATTCACCTCACAGTTACCCAACCACAACAACCATAAACTTCAACTAATCCTTTCTAAACACAACCCAGTCAGAACCTAACAATCTAACACCACTTTTATCATTAATTAACATCTAGAAACAGAATCAAATCAGCCTAACACCTTCAGCAAACACACAGCCCCCATAACACCTCAAAAACACAAATCTAGCAACCTAAACAATTAGAGATTCAAGAGTTTCGGGATTCCATTGATAAAATTGACTTATCAACATCCTTAAACATCCAAAATATATAAACATAAAATCAGATTATAAACCATAAATCAAGGATCAAATACTTGGGAAGATAAATAAAGAACCATTTAACGTAGGAGATCACAGACCTTACCCCTGTTATGTGATTTCTCCCTCAATTTGCTTGTTTAAAGCTAAGAAAACATAAGATTTCAATGAGATTTTGTAAAACAAAGTTAAAGAATCAAGTTAGAATCAATAATCCGAGTGAAAAGAATCTCTCATCTCTGGATTTTGATGAAATTCTGAGTGTTTGGCAGAAAAGAAGTTGAGAGAAAAGGTTTAGGAAAAAGTTACGTAAATTTTCTTTAAAAGCAAATAGCTAACTTAGATATTTTAATCCCCCTTTAAAACACATGTTTAAAATGATTCAATTGAAGGGAGTAACCACCAGCAAAAACTTGGCAATTTAGCTCCTTAAGGATTCTAATAATTTGACCCTTTCATTTTAGTCACTTTAAAACAGTTTTCAAAAATCGCATTTTGGTCACTAACCAAAATGTTATATTTCCAAATTCCATTTTCCAAAATTGATTCCATCAAAAATCAATATATATATTAAAAGATAATTTTTAACTATTTTCCACATTTTTATCTTACCGAAAAAATATATGGTCCTGAAACTGACTCGAATATCTAACCCGGTCCACCGGACCGTCTAATAAACCTCAAAACCGTTAGGCTCAAAACTGGTGCATTACAATGAAATAATTAGAATTGAAGGTCTTAAGGTTAACTGCTTATTAACTACTAACTAAATTTGGATTTCTCACTGGTCATCGACTTCTTACTTGAATCATTCGGTCTTAACCAATTTATTATCCTTTTACCGTAAACAAAACAACTAAAAAAATTATCGGTAATCATATGATCAATCATATCTATCTATGCATTAACCAATTACCAACCTCTTCCATAAAGCATACAATGGGTAATAAAGTATTACCTCGATTATGGCTACATCAGTCGACCTTTGATACTCTCGTTGATCACTCTTGAACCCGAACTCGATATCCCTAAAAAATCCTGGATACAAGAAATGCGAATACCTTCAATTATCATAATCCAAAATTAGTCATTAATTCAATTATGTTACTCTTAAACTTATTAATACAACACATACGCATGCTCGTGTTCAAAGTTAGATCCAGAGACTTTCGTGGTTTGAATTTTGCGAAACAAACTTCAAAATCAGACTCTGGATGTTGAAAAACCCAAAATAGGGGTTTTCAAAAAAGTTAACTTTTTGTTCAAAATTAACGGGTCAATGGTCAAAGGGTTAATAGGTCAACGGTCAACCAAGTAAACTCGGTTGAGTTGACTCGACCAAGTTAAATCAGTCAATCGATTGACTCGGTTGAGTTAACTCGGTCAAGTTAACTCAATCAATGGGTTAACTCGGGCGAGTTGACTCAGTCGGGTCAAGTGGGTTCAAGTCAGGTATGGCGAACTCGAGTCAAACGGGTTTAACTGGCTAAAGGCCATTGGGCCTTATACAAGCTAGCCCACACAATAACGTAGGCCCGGTTCTTAATTTGTTTTCTAGGCCCAGTTTGGTTTGACCGGTTTAGGGCTTAATCGGCTCGGCTCAAAAGGCTAGATCGGTCCATAATCAGTCAGACTGGTTTAGCCTTTAGGGGTGCCATCACGATGGTCAAAAATTGCTCTAACGACGCGTGATCGCCACACACAACTCTAGGTAGCCGTAAAACACCACAACATGGCAGTAGAAGATGCAAAAAATTAAAGAAAGAGCTTACCAATAATTATCGTGGTTGGGGACGACTGAAAATGGCCAAAAATATTCGAATCCTAAATCGGAGAACAAAACTTCTCCTCGTCGAAGCTTGTCAATGCTCTCTACGGTGAATAGCGCGGTGGCTCAACAAGTGTGGGACTGGGTTTTGGTGGCGAGATGGTGACAAACTCGATGACGGTTGTTGTGTGATACACAGATGACGGAGGAACGATAAATCATCGAAAAACAAAAAAAAAGCTCTTGGTTTTTGGTCGAGCACTCAACTGAATTTTTACGGCGTATGGTAGCGTTACTCTGAGAGTGGCGGCTAGGGCTGGAGTCAAGGTGTAGCGCTGGTCACACCGGAGCTGGCGGTGACAGCTACGGACCGACGATGAGGTAGATCAGAGGTGGTGATCAGATTATGAATATGAAAAGTCAGGGGAGAAAAATCTAGATATGAGATGTCCTTCAAATTTCGAAAATGGGTAATAATGATTAGTTGGTGGCGTTGGTTCAGACTTAATTAATTTCAATATACCCACCTAATATAGCTTAAATAAAAATTGTTAGAAATTAATACCATAGGATATCTTAGCTTAGATGATTAAAGCTTGAGCTTACAAAGCCCCAAGTCAAGGTTCAACTCCCTATGGCAGCATTTTTTTCTTTGCTTCTTCTTTTTCCCCTTAATTTTTAATATCATCTTACTAGGGTGTTACGTAGGGGCGATCGCTCCCTAAAATATTGAAATTCTTATATGATTTAGATTTTTTTTAAAATTATGTATTTTCTATTAAAAATTTATTTTTTACTCCCCTAAAATTTTATAAGTTTACCGTCTAACATAAAATCTTGTGTCCGTCTTTGTTTACCGCTAAGTACTATAAACATATCATTCAAGTGCATGAGAAAATACAACAATAAGAATTATTTGTTCTCTATTATTACATATTTTTCTCTTTTCTTTTTTACTGGTTAAATATCCTTTAATTTATAACAAATTATAGTAAGTTTAGAACAATGAGAAGATGGTTTTCTTGACTCACTCTATAGACAGCTTAGAATTGCATGGAGCAATGCTCCCGACCACATGCCCCTAGCGGAGCTACTGCTAATTCATTTTTATTTTACTTGTAAAGTGAGGCATGGCGTGTTGTTCCACTGACAGACATTTTTCTTTTTAATCCGAATGAACCGGGCTGTTTTGTATGAAAATCATAAAAAAGGAGGTTAGATTCCCAGATTCCACCATCATTCATCATTATCTCTGCTATTATTTTAATGCCTACTAATTAATTTATTAAAATACTTAGTCGTAAATCTAATCTGTACTTAACTAGTGATTATGAAAAGCAATCAAACCCAATAATTAGCGTCTCCAAAACTTGGATGATCGTGACTCTTGAGCTTCTCGATGGCTGCTGATCATATTAATTACTTTATTATCGGTATCGATTATTATTGTTTATTTATTTTTTATCAAAAATTATTATTGTTTATTTAAACAATGAAAAAGGGGGGTCATGACATAGTCACGCCTCTTATAAAATATCAAATTAGAAGAGTTAGGAATTTCATGATCCAATGACTTACTCTTATGCAAGAATAAATTAGAATGTTTTGATTATTAATATTTTGTTTATTGACGATTAATTCGAATTATATATTATATAAATTTATTATGAGAGTAATTCTTCTCATTTAATTTATTTCATTCACAATATCAGAGAACCTTTGAAGTTAAAGAATTTCGCTTACTAAACCAATAATTTATTTTCAAAATTACATAATGCATGGTTAGGCATCTCTCTTGGCTCCCATTAATCTGCTTTTAACTAAATATATTAATTTTATTATTTATTATTCGTGAGTCGAACTTTTAATGTGTGGCTATAAGCTCGAAGATCCAGGGCAGACATGCAGGTATATGGCAGCGTTACTGAGACATGTTTTGAAACCATTAGGCATGCATTAAAATATCCCACATGTTATAGTATGAAAGAAATAAATATAATACAAATATCATAAGAATAAACAGATATTTAAAATACGATTTCGTTAAGATAAAATGTAAACCCTTGCCTCCGGACTGAATTGTGATAACAAAAATTTTATGTCCTTTTTATTGTCTTTTTTTTGTTCAAACACTAAAAAGTTTAAATTTTAAGTTTTAGTTATAAATTTTAAACTTTAAACTCCTAAACTTTAAACCCTAAAAATATACCATGCCCTCAATTCTCTACACCTTAATCTTAATTCTTAATTTTAATCTTAAATTTTAAATCTATTTTTTTTTAATGTAGAACATAAATAAATAAAAAATCTAAGATTTTGACTATTCTCTTGCCATTTGTTCCCTTATATTTTTATTGTTTGATACTGAGAGTGATTAATTTTGGTTTTAAATGACATTTTCAAAGTGGGGACCAAATGGCAAACCAACTAGGCAAGCGTCGCCTCCCCCCTGGCTTGGGTTTCAGCAGCAACCCCAATGGACGCACCGCCCAATACGGTTGCAGCTCCCTTCACCGGCAACCCGTGCTTCCATGTCACTCTCTCCAATTCTTTTATCTTCTTGCTTTTAATAAAAAAAATATACCCAACTTTCTTGCATTGCATCATTCATTATCATTTCCCACAAGTCTGAGCCCAACATGAATGTCATGTCATCATTTATATTTTTCAGGTTTTCATCCTTTATTAAGGGAGAAAACTTTCTTTACCAAGTAACTTACCCGCGACTTGATTTTATTTAATAGTTTTATAAAAATATATATGTTTATTAATACTTTAGTTAATGTTTAATTTTTTTTGTCTATTTAAACATTTTTAATAATGTTTTCAATTATTTTTTATTTATATGATATAAATTTTAGAAAATACAATCTTATTTTTTACGTTTATTTATTTTTAAATGATTAAAAAATTATTTTATTTTCATAGATGATTATATAATTTTATTTTTAAATTTAGACAAAATTATTGTCTAGAAAAATATAAATCAAATAATTTTACATTTATATACGAAAGGAATTCATCTACCCTCACTTTCTATCCTATTAATTGTCTCGTTCACGGATTACTGCCACATACCTTTAATTAATTAGGTTTTTCTTGTCTACATTTTGCCCTATTTACATCTAATAAAATCTAATTTTTATTTTTATTGTACAATAATTATGAAATCTATTAAATTAATTTTTTTCATATATTATATGTTACTTATAGATATAGTTCTCGTTCTCCAATTTGATAATTTTTAGTCATATAGTTTAGTTATATTGTCTTGGTATTATAAGTCAATTGGAATTTCAAAATTTAAAAAGTACATAAATCGAATCCAACGAGTGGTCTCATTGTCCAATTTGATAAATTTAAGTCGTATAATTTAGTTATAATGTCTTTGTATTATGAGTGAATTGAAATTTAAAAAATTAAAAAGTATATGAATCGAACCCAACGAGTGATCTTAGTAGAAAGAGAGATTATATTACGCTTATCTTAAGGGACCTGAGTTTGAGCAGCTTTGTTTGCAAAATCTATTTATATGCCTATCAAAATATTAAAAAAGTATGAACATATATAATATCATTTAATCACACAAATTTTATTTTAAAAAAATACACGAATCGAAACTACCAAAATTAGAATACATGAACTATTTGACTATTTTTTTGTTCTAAAAGAACAAAAATCAACTATTTTATCTTAATTTCGAAATATCATATTTCTTCAAGGGCTATTATTTAAAGTAAGGTCACACTCGTTGATCCGGAAACTAGCGGAACATGATATTACGACGGGTCAAAATATATTTTTTAATTAGCTTATTTCTCTTTTTTATATTAAAAATAAATATTCCATTAAAAATAAAACATTAATTATATTACATTTATAGTTATGAAAATTGTTTATGGGATAAAGTTGTATTAATTGTATTGTAGTTATAATCTTAAAACTTATTTATTGACAAAATTTAAAAGGTGTATTTATTGTATTGCATTTATTGCTTATTAAAAAATATATTGTATTATATTTATTAGTTAACAAATCATGTGACACCTCAGCAGTGTAATCCTACCAATGGGTAGATGTAGTATTCCCCTTTATTAAGTTATTCAGATTTGAATATGATTTATAAATATTTAATGAGTACATGTTTAAGATTTTTAGTTTGTAATATATTTCAAAAACCGTATTATTTATTAATATGGAAATATTTCAAAATCGACATAGAAAGAAGAACAAGAGAGGTGCATTTTTTTATATTTGAAGAGTTTATAATATTTATTAAAATATCATTGACAACCAAATCCATTCACATCTTAATTTATATGGTCCTGGATGGATCCTGTTCCAGTCTGTACCATGTACACCCACAACATAACAGTGACAGATAATCGGATATATTTTATTTAGCATTATTTTCCAAGTTCATAAGAAATCTGGAATTGAAAGATCTATATCCATATTATTATTTATTTGGGTGTGTTGGAGTTCCACTGATCTGGACCGTCTGATGTTGATTGATTTCCCAACAATCCTCCTCACATGCCCAATTTAACGGCATTAATCATTGTGTTGGGGTCTTTCTCCGTAGACGACTTCAATTGAATTCCTATTTCACTTCCATCATAATAATTATATTTGAAGCAGTATAATAGTTTTAATATATTCGTATTATTTGTTTGTTATATAATTGTTTACTCAAAATTATCATGTTTAAATCCAATCATCAATTTAGAACACTTTGTACAGAGAGCAAAAATTCATCATTTTTCGATGCCTAATGTAATAAAACAAATATAAATTCAAAGATTCACCCTTATTCATCAGGTTTATATTTTCGACATTTATGTTTGACACAAAATATAAATATATAAAAAAACTGGATAGTCGCTACTTATTTTGTGGGGTTGTGAAGCTGCAGTATTATATATATAAATATGATATGTGAATATTATCACTTGGAAAAAAAAAGAAAAGATTTAATTTCATTCATCCATTTTACCCATCTAATGACCATGAATTAGTTTAAAATTAGTTGAGTTTTACATAGTGTAAGTGGATATATATATATATATATATATATATATATATATAAGAGGATAGGATATGTCTACATAGTGTAAGAGTTTTTAAATTTTACACGTTTTTTGGATCATTAGATGAGTGAAACATATGACTGAGATTAACAGTAGGTTATGTTTGAACTTGAAAAAAATGAGTTAATCTTAGCCATTCATTTCACCCATCCAACGATCCAAAAAAGTGTAAAACTACGAGTTTTATATTCTATGTAAGTAGATCCTATCCCATGTATATTTATATGTATATATACATGGGTTAGGACCCACTTACATGGTGTAAAACTCATTTGGTTTTATATTTTTTTTGGATCGTTGGATGGGTGAAATGGATGGCTGAAATTAACTCCTTACTTTTTTCTAAGTGGTAATCTTCGCATAACCCACTGTTAATCTCAGTCATCCATTTCACTCATCCAACGATTCAAAGAATGTGTAAAACTCATAGTTTTACATTTGTGTAAGTGAATCCTAACACACACGCATATATATATATATAGGGTTATGATCTAGTTACACTATGTAAAACTCAACTAGTTTTACACTAATTCATGGCCATTAGATGGGTGAAATTGATGGATGAGATTAACTATATATATATATATATGAGTTAGGATCCAGTTACACTATGTAAAACTCAACTAGTTTTACTCTAATTTATGGCCATTAGATGGGTGAAATTGATGGATGAACTCTTTTTTCTCCAAGTTGTAATCTTCACATATCATACTTCAAATCTCATCCATCCATTTCACTCATCCAATGGTCATATATTAGTGTAAAACTAGTTGAGTTTTACTTAGTGTAACTGGATCCCATCCCATATATATATATATATATAAGAAATTAGAGGTGGATATTTGTTTGAGTTGAGTCGAGTCAAAAAAATTGAGTTAGTTGAGTTGAAGATGTAATCACTCATTTTTATCTGGTTGGTAAATATCGTGTTAATGTATATTAATATAATAATTAATAGATATTACTATTGCATGTATGCATATGTTATATTAGTACGTGTGTTAATTATGTACGCGTGATTAATATGTGCGTAAAATATGTGTGTGATAGGTGTGAGTGCACGTATATTATACATATTATGTATGTGTTATTAAGGTTTGATAATATTTATTAGAGATATTAATATGTTATATGTGTGTTTTATATTGCATGAATTTTTGTATTAATATATTATGTGTATGCACATATTAAGGTATGTATAAGTATTATATGTGTGTAATTTATGTATATAATGCGTGAATGTGTATGTACAAATATAAACATGTATGTTATTTATTAGTTATATTATTATTAACATTGCATGTATTATATAAGGTATGCATGTATATTATGTATGATCGTTCTGACGTATTTGCATATGATGTATGTATGTGCATGTATTAAATTATAAGTCTTTCGAGCATGGTGATAAGTTCTTCGGGCCATCAATAAGTCCTTCGAGCATGATGAGACAGCCATAGTAGTATGAGGCCAGATGACGGTAGCCAAAGTAGCGTGAACCCAAATATTAAGTCTTTTAGGCCATCAGTAAGACCTTCGGGCATTATGATAAGACCTTCGGGCCACCAGTAAGTCTTTCGAGCATGGTGATAAGTCCTCCGGACCATCAATAAGTCCTTCGGGCATGATGAGGCAGCCATAGTAGTGTGAGGCCAGATGACGGTAGCCAAAGTAGCGTAAAACTAGATATCAAGTCCTTCGGGCCACCAGTAAGTCTTTTGAGCATGGTGATAAGTCCTTCGGGCCATCAATAAGCCATTCGGACATGATAAGGCAGCCATAGTAGCGTGAGGCCAGATGAATGTAGCCATAGTAGCGTGAAGCTGGATGTTAAGTCTTTCGGGCCATCAGTAAGACCTTCGGGCATGATGATAAGACCTTCGGGCCACCGGTAAGTCCTTTGGGCATGGTGATAAGACCTTTGGCCCGTCAGTAAGACCTTTGGGCATGATGTTAAGCTTCCCTTTTGAATATCGAGACGAGTATGAATCGGGGCATAGAAGAGAATAAAGCTTGAAGAGGTGGTTGAGGAAAAGCGTAGATTTCTAGAAGAACACGTGATTCCGAAGCTACAAACAGGGAAGTCAGATAAAAATGAGTGCTTATAGTTTTTGCTTTTTTCTCGTTCCACGAGAACAAGCAAAGAGGGGCAACTGTAATCACTCATTTTTATATGGTTGGTAAATATCATGTTAATATATATTAGTATAATAATTAATAGATATTACTATTGCATGTATGCATATGTTATATTAGTACGTATGTTAATTATGTACGTGTGATTAATATGTGCGTAAAATATGTGTGTGATAGGTGTGAGTGCACGTATATTATACATATTATGTATGTGTTATTAAGGTTTGATAATATTTATTAGAGATATTAATATGTTATATGTGTGTTTTATATTGCACGAATGTTTGTATTAATTTATTATGTGTATGCACGTATTAAGGTATGTATAAGTATTATATGTGTGTAATTTATGTATATAATGCGTGAATGTGTATGTACAAATATAAACATGTATGTTATTTATTAGTTGTATTATTATTAACATTGCATGTATTATATAAGGTATGTATGTATATTATGTATGATCGTTCTAATGTATTTGCATATGATGTATGTATGTACATGTATTAAATTATAAGTTTAATTATTATTATTAGGTTATATAAATATGAAATCAGATTATAAATAAAACCCATGTTATTAGAGTCCAGTCCATTTACATATATAAAAAGGGGTCTAAATTATTTTACAAGGCCCATTCGGCCAGAACCCAAACCCAATAGTTAAATTCCTAACCCATAACTAATAAAAACCATAGTTTAATCTAACACCCCATCTTTATCTTGCAGCCGCCGTAATCCTGGCCGTTGGATCAAGTCTTGATCCAACGGTCCAGATCAGTCCAAGATGACCCTCCAGCTGGCGCGTGTGATGCACTTCCAGGGTTGATCGTCTCCCACTCGCACGTGTAACCCGCTCGGTTTCCCAGCTGCCACGTGTGATCATCCTATGCATTCCCACCAGTCTCCAAATTGCATTAGGGCTGTCCCTTTCGCATGCAACCTTGACCGTTGGATCAAATCTGATCCAACGGCCAAAGATGCTTCTGGCCGAACGATCAACTCCACCATGCCGCCGTACCAACCACCAGACGTGCAAGAGAGACAAAAAATAGATTATCAGCAACCAAATCTCTGAAATGTGTTTTTTTTTATTTTAGATCTACCAAAAAATCAGAAAAAGATAGCATATATGTAATGAGATCTACCCTCTTTTGTACCGAGTTTACCAGTTTCGAAAATAAAAAAAAAACAAACACAAGTTTCTATTGGTAATTTTTTCCTCACCTTTTCTCTTACTCATGCAAGCATGAAAAGTAAAAAGAAAGAACAAAGAATAAAAACGGAGTCATATACCTGAGTGGTTCATGTCACACTGCGATAAGCCCTAAAGGGGTGAGCCACGTTTTGATTCGAAATAACAAAACGGGTTCTGTTTTTCTTTTGGTTTTAAAACAAAAGGGGTCTTTTTTTGGGGGAGTTCGTTATTGAACCACCGCGGTTTAGGACGGCTTGAGGTGGCCGTACCGCTAAACCTCACCTGAGACCGGCAGAGTGCGACGATTCATGTTCTTTTGGGCGGTCGTTTTCTGGAAAAATCGAGAAGGAAGGAAGAGCTCTCTCTTTAGGTTTAGGGAAAATGAAAGAGAGGGCTGATTTTTGTGTTTTATAGTTGGAAAATAAATCATTTTTTTGGTCAAATAATCTCATAAACCCTCACTTGCTCCCAGATTTTTCATTTCGGGCATCCCCTTGGTATATTTACAACATTAATCCTCATTTCTTTGCCAAACCTTTTAATATGGTCCCCGAATTGAACTAATTCCGAGTTTAAATGGTGAAATTATGCCTTAAACCATTCCACGTTTTTGATTTTTGCACTTTGGGCGTGCCCCTTGGGTATTTTACATAATAGGTCCTTCCAAGTTTCATTGAGCTTGCATTCTCGTCCCTGAATCATGTTTTTATTGTTCCGATTTTTGTCATTTTTGTCTCATTTTATTTCATTACAGTCCCATATTGCATGTTTATCTTATTTTATTTTGTTTAAATTGGATATGTTTTAATGTTTTTGTATTAGTAATTTGTGATGTTTTTATAGGTATCATATATTTTGTTGTCTCATTACATCATGTCCATTCTTTTTTTGGGTGCATAATCATATTAACATGTCATTTAGTTTATTTAATCACGTTGTATATACATTTTAGCATATTTATTTTATTCCTCATGTTTATTCTTAGTAAGTTTGCTTTACTCTTTTGTTTTTTTTTTTTCATTTATTTCGCGTTTTCATGTTCTTTAACATAAGCATAGTTTGATATCATGCTTTTTCTATTTTTGTTCGTTTATTCGTATCTTGTACGTTTGGTTTGTGTCTTAGTTTATTTGTATTTGACATGTTTTTATATTTTAGTATGTATTTTATGTTCATCTCGTTTAGGGTATATGTTAGTGTGTTATTACTTATCACATTTTAAATGCCATGTTAAGTTATGAGTGTGAATTATGCCATATGATAGAAGTCAAGGATTAATTTTTTTTTATGTTAGCATGTTGTTATGTTAGTTTGGCATTACACTTCATGCATGTCATATATACTATATTTGTGTGATCAAACATATTAGAATTAATTAGTTTAGTTTTGGAAATATGACCTTTTTGCATTTACATTTATATTTTTGTTTATTTATTTTGGTATGTTATGATTCATGTTTTATATTATTTTTGTTTAAATTTTGTAATATTTCTTTTTATGTTTTTCATACCATGTTCATGTGTATGTTTTTATGTATATTTATTTAATTCTATCTAAGGTTGCATAATGGAATATAAATTGTCAATGCGGTGTCCTTTTATCCGAGCGTAAACGAGGCTAGTATCAGTCGTAGTGATGGTGGTTGAGCGTTTACTCTCGGATAACGAGGCTTTTAAAATTTACTCGCACTTATAACCAAATTTTAATTTAATCGCCACTTTAATCCGGAAAATTTAATATTAATAAAGCGGTAATTATTAAAGTACGAATTTTGGGCGGCGTGGGGTGCTAATCCTTCCTCATCCGTAACTGACTCCCGAACCCAACATTTTTAAAATCTCTGGTTTTAAAAATGTGTCCGGCCTACCTAAATGGCTGGTGGCAACTTCATTTTTAAAATACGGTTTTTCTAAAACCCCACGGAATAAATATTTTAAATACCCGAAAGACCCCAAACACCTTAAAACCCCATTTTTTAGCGAACGTAAAAAGGGGATATCGCTACAGAAGAGTCATATTTTATAACTCAAACTTTATTTGAAATTTTTACGAGTCAAGGCGAGTCTATGAAATCTAAGTCGAGCCGTGTTTTTTGAGTTTCTTTTCAAATTTAATTGCAAACATTTTTAATGTTATGATACTAATTAGTTCCAATTTAAGCGATTTTGTATAACCATATATAATACACATAATTTCTTCATGTGTTATATATATAAGAGACTCAACTCAAACTTGAACTGATTCACCAATTACTAAAATTTTTGAGTTATTTGAATTTATATTTTATAATTTAAATTTTATTTAAAAATTTTGGGTATTATTATATGAAAAGGCATTGATGAAGGAGTGAGAAGTGAGAGGTATCTTTTTACAAAGCTTGAAGGGTATTGGTTAAGGGACTGAGATTTGTTTTGGCATGCCTCAAACCCCAGACCCACATCTCCTGTTCTGTCCTTGGTTTCCGCGTCTTCAGGAATCTTAAATTCTTCTGCTTCATGACATCTGTGTATATATATAAGTCTATTTCAAGGAGTTGTTTGATGGGAATGTGAAGTTCAAGCTAAGGTTTATCTGAACTGGAGCTTTTTTCTTGCCCTTTTCTCCTTACAATTCCCCTTTTCCTGCTGAAGCTCTTGAAGAACCCTTTTACAGGTTTGTATATTATATGCTCCTTTTATTTTCTTTTTTCATGCATATGAATCATTTCTAGATTGAGATAAAGATTACAGGTTGACTTTGATTATAGTCCTGAATTTGTTTCCGATATGTCTTCCATCTTTTGAAAACCTTACACCTTCACTAATCTCAGAATATTTTCTTATGAATTTCCTTTGTAGTATCATTCTTTCTATATATCAAGTGTTAATTTACAAGAGATCAACATGACTCTGAATTGTATTTTCACTGTTAAATAAACCAGAAGATCAAATCTAGGTTGAACAAACTGTGATTGTTATTATCATTTCCCCGTCATAGTCATACGGGAAAGACAGAGAGCCCCGAAGCCACATGTGAATGCGATATATGTTCACCATAGAAAAGAAGGTTCATAATGGAAGATATTTTTGTTTACCAATGTGGCCCAAAACAACAGTGAACGACCAGACAAATCATGCTAAAAGTAGCTTCTTTCTTATCTAATAATAATAATGAAAATATCCAGATTTGAATCTATGACCCGTAAATCAACGGACTAAGTGCCGGCTTACAGGTTCATACTTTTAGTATGCATTCCTGCCCTATTTATCACCTTTTCTTCTAATCTTCTTCTTTGAATTCTACAGGTGGAAACAGTGAAGAGTGTAGATATTGTAACGTAATCTACTTTTTCTTGGGATTTTGAACAACCAAACAATGGAGAAGCTTCTTACACCCTACGATAAGGAGTTTATGAGGATGGCAATCTTAAAACATGAAGAAACATTCAAACTACAGGTACATTAATTTAATTTCTCAGTATTTCTTCTTTCTTCTTCTTCAAAACATCATATATATATATTTGTTCTAAAAGCTTGCATTTGATGTTTGACCAGGTCTACGAGCTTCATCGTCTATATAGAACCCAGAAGACATTGATGAAAAGCATGGAAACCAGTAGACCCATGAATGGAAGCTATATGCATCATCAGAGTCCAAGAACCAGACTTGACTTGGAACATCCAGCCGACGACGATGATTTCATTAATGAAAGTGAGATTGAATTGACTTTAGGGCCTACAAAGTTCATGTCGAGGAAGAAACATGGGACTCCCACTTTAACCTCGGATTCTGGACCCAACAGCTACTCTTCTTCTTCGACCGAGTCCTGTCATATGATCAACAGCAGGCCGAGTGGTTCCATGGCGACCAAACGGAAGACAAACACAGCAAGAGATGATTTCATCGGTCGTGAGCTGGGACTCCTCCATGTTACGGACTCGACATTGGGACAAGAAAGATTCAATCAGCCTCCTTGGCTTTTCCAAGTTCTAAGTATGAATATGACATGAAAAATACAGATGAAAATTCTTCCAACTGATATGACTGGCTTTTAGATTGATGCTTGTGAGGAAGTTTCAGTTTAGTCCTCTTTTAAGTAAAAAAGGTTGCCGTAATCTTTCTGTAAAGATCACTTGTTTTTGTTTTCATTGACTAGCAAAATCCATTACCATATAAATTGACTTCACTGGGTGCTTAGCTTTCTGATTGGTCGATCCGAGTTTAATTTAAGGCAGTAAATTTATTAGCATTAAGACAGCGTTTTCAAGAAAGCAAGAAACCCAAGAACAATATTGTTTAATTTAACAGAGATGCAGGGAAGATTCAAATCTCCACTTGAAAAGACATGAGCATCAACCAATTCCTCACTCTGAGCCTGAGGCACGCATTCATCCGAGTTTATAAATTATAGCTGAGGCATTACATGATAAGGAAATGACGTTCCAAACAAGTCTATAATATATATATATATATATATATAGCAGTTTCTTGCTTCAACCACCATCACTTCTTCAGATGAGGGAAGCATACATACACATCGGATTTCGGATGCTTGGCTTCGGCATGCTCCCTGCACTTTACCTCTGATGTTGTGCATATAAATGTCTGCATACATACCTTGCACTGCATTTTAAGTGAATAAAGTGTTACTGAACAATCATCGATAATTTAATACATCAAGCATACGATGAAGTTAAAATGCTGAATCATAAAAGTCCCCAGGCTCGAAGTGTAAATGAAAAGTTTAGATTCTATGTGTTCATCGAGAGTTCCAATAATTGATCACATGCTAAAGCTTAAAGATCTACAAAGATCAGGGCTCTAAAGGATATCCTTTTGAACACCCCTACTAATTTCTTTTATTGGCCTGAAGAAAAATTCATCCATAACCAATTACCAGAGATTCCTCCACAGCCAACACAATGATACAACACTGAGGTTCCCTGGTGAAATGTTACTGTAATTTGAATTAGGGAACTCGCTGCTATAACCACACACTACTTTTCCATGAATCCCATTTTCTCTCACGTGCCGTCCATAGGCCGATACGAGAGAGAGAGAGAGAGAACCACGGGAACAATGCCTAACGAAACAGATTGAATTTAAGGGTGCAGAGATTAAATATTTACATGAGAAGGAACAATAGCATGCCAAAATAGAACTGCATTGATAATTACATTCACTATTCTAATATACACAATTCCTCATTATTAATACATAAGCATGCAGAATAGCACTTGAAGGCTGAAGCATTCCATCAATGAAGAGACTCATAATCATATATCAAAATTCATACGATCTTTTTCTAGTGTTAAAACTTAAAAGTAATCGCCAATAAAATAAAAAAAAAAACAATACCACACAATTAGAACCTGTAAAGATACAAAATATCAGAAAATTTTAAAGAACCCTTTCCCCTGTTATGCAGAGACCATAAGGATTCTTCATACTTTTTAATCAATAAATAAAAGGAACCTAATAGTGGTTGATAAACAAAAGAACACAAAAATTACCTGAATAGACATAGCTTTCTTGTTTGATTCTATCTGGCTTCCTGAAAGAAGAAGAAAACCCCATTAAAGCACGCAACAAAACAAACAAATAAAATTAAGACGATGATCTATTTCGTATTAAAAGGGAAGGGGGAAACCTTTCGCAGCGTTTTTAGCCTTCTCGAGGTTCTTTTCACGCGCCATCTTGGACTTTTGGGCATTCCCTCCTCCCATATCTGATTGAATTGGCGTGAATACGGCGTTCCTCAAGAACCCTAATTTGGTTAACGAGAGAGGGGAATTCAAAAATCGAATTGTTTATTTGTTTTGGACAAATAAATAGCCGCTCAAAATAAAAATAAATAAATAAAAGAATAAAAATAATTTGCCCAAGAAAATAAAAGGATAAATTATCTATTTAAGATTTGTAAATATTAACTTAAATATACACTTGGTATTTAAATTTTAAACTAGTCACTTTCTTTTAAGTTGATATTTAAAGAATTTTTATTCTCAAATTAGTACTTAAATTAAACATCTTCTTTCAAGTTGGTACCTAAAACTTTTTGCTCCCTAGTTGATACTTGAACTACACACATTCTCTCAAGTTGGTACCAAAAATTATACATTCTATCAATTAGGTCTTAATTCGAAGCAATTTGATAAATTTAACCTATATATTTAAAAATTCTATCAATTTATTTTTCTCTTAAATTATTTGTTTTTCTCTCAGAATTTTGTAATACTTTTCAGGTATAATAAAAGTTTTAACCACAACTTCTTGTTGTTTTATGGTAGAATGCAGTTATCCAATTGTTGCTTTGATTGGATAGACTCACTTGGTTTGATAATATCACAAAAACTAACTAAAGTGATGACATTTTAAATATGAAAGATTAAGTTTATTGAATTTTTACGAATTAGGATCAAATTGATAGAATGTATAAGTTTTGAGACTAAAATTATTAATAAAGTATCAAAATAGTGGATGAAATTAAAATTCAGACATCTATTTGGGAGTAAAAGATTTTTAGATACCAATTTAGCAGAAGGTGTCTAGTTTAAATATCATCTTGGAAGCAACAATTCTTTAGGTACCAACTGTAGCGATCTCTTTTTCTTGCGCTAAAAAAGAGGATTAAAGTGTTTGGAGGTCTTTCGGGTAAAAAATATGCCCCGTTAGGTTTTTTAGAAAAATTATATTTTATTTAAAAAATGGAGTCGCCACCGGCCACTAAGGTAGGCCGGGCACCATAAAACCAGAGATTTGAAAACTGTTGGGTTTGAGAGTCGGTTACAGATGGGGAATGATTAACACCCCACACCGCCCAAAATTGGTACTTTAATAATTACCGCTTTATTAATATTAAATTTTCTGGATTAAAGTGACGAAGTGCGAGTAGATTTTAAGGGCCCGTTATTCGAGAGTAAACTGATAAACCACCATCACTGTGCTTGATACTGGCCATGCTTATGCTCGAATAAAAGGACACCGCATTAACAAATATATATCCGTTATGCAATCTTAGAAAATGAATTATATAACATACATACGAACATGATACGACAGCAATAAAACAAATGGACGAAAATAAAGCAAAGCATTAAACATAGGCATGATGACATTGCAAACAAGAACATCAAAAAATATAAAAAAAAACTAGAACTTATCCACGATAATTTTACACAAAACAAGCACATAAAAAAATTTAATTAACTATCATACTTTAATATCAAATTAACACATAAACAACATATTAAAAAAAACAAAATATACATGGCATAGACATAACATGATACTAAAATAACAAAACAAAGCAACATGCTAGCATAAAAAGACTAACACTTAATACGTAAAATACGACGCAACATATATACATAAATGAAAAAAAAACATAATGACATTAGACGTACCAAAAAACATCACACTAACATATAACCTAAAAACATAAAACAACCACAAAACTCACGTTAACATGTAAACATATGCCATATAGAAATGAACTACAACAAGCATGTGAGATATGGAAGAATGAATAAAAACTATAAGAGCATAAGATCATAAACTAAACACGTGTTACAAAACATAAAAACATGAAAATAAATAAAGAAAGAAACATAAAAAACAAGATACAAAATACCTAAAAGAGTAAATAAACATGGTAAAAAAAGAAAGAAAGAAAAAAAACATATATGAATATCATGATAAAAATAAACATGTTAAGAACATAAAAAAATGGTAAATGACGTGAATATTTAACATGAAAGGGGAATGAAATGGAATCAAGAGAAAAACATAAAACTGAAATTAAATAAACAAAATGCACATTTAATGGCTTAATTGAGCACTAGACAAAACAAAGGAGGACCTTTAGAGTAATTTACCCATATGGCACGCTTAAAATGAAAGAAATGAAAACACGGAATGTTCAAGCGTGTAATTTTACCATTTGGGGTCAGAATCCATTTAATTCAGGGGTTAAATTGAAAGAAAGCACAAAGACAAGGGGACTCGAACTATAGTTATACCAAGGGACATATTCGGTTTGAAAATAACCAAAATGCGGGGGGATTTATGAGGGGATTAAACCAAAAACCTTTTATTTTCGGTCTATAAAACCAAATAACCAACCCTCTTTTCCAACTTTCCCCATTTTTTTAAACCTTTGATAATATTTTTCCCTTTTCTCTGAAATCCTAGAAATAAAACCATCCCTTTGAACCGAACCCTTCCCCGACTGCCGTAAAGCACCGGTCTCAGCCGAGGCTTGGCCATAACGGCCGCCTCAAGCCATCCTAGACCGTGGCCATTATGTGAAAAAAACCCTAAAAACATTTTGGTTTTGAAGCCCAAAAAAAGGAAACCTAGACCTTCACTGTCATTTTGAACCAAAAAACAAGGCTCACCGTCAGGTTCATCGCCGGTGAGATAGAAAACCAGACTCCGGTAATCACCCTTATTATTATTATTATTTTAGTCTTCAATTTGCATGCATAAGAAAAAGAGTGAGAAAATGGAATTACCCACGAAACTTTTGTATTTTTTGGTATTTTGTGTTTCTGGAAACTGGTAACTGGGTACAAAAGTTTTTGATACCTCTGATATATATATGCCCTCTTTTATGATTTTTTGTTTGGTAGATAATACATACTTTTTACAGATTTGTTTACTGACAAACTATTTTTTGATGTTTCTGGTGATGTTTGACGCGGTGGTTGGAGCCTGTATGGAGGAGGCATGGTGGAGGTGACTTGTTCGGTCAGATAGAATCTTGGCTGTTGGATTAGTGAAAACATTACAGTATTTAGAAAACATTAAAGTATGCTGAATAGTGAAAACATTGTCAAGGTAGAATTATTATTAAAATCTAAAACATAAAAATAGCGTTCAACGCAAACATCCCCCACCAACTATTAAATTAGTTCATGGTGAGGGATTTAACTAGCAACCCACAAACATTTTCAGAATGCATCATCATTAAAAACAAAATAAAATAACTCGAAAGAGAGAATGGGCTAAAATGGGTCTCTCAATGCAACCCTTCAAGACCCAACCTTCTCGGCCAAGTTGGTCGGACCACCCTTTCACGGTGCAGCCGGTCGTCAATCGTCACACACCAACTCCTCACGTTCCAATCTTCCTCTCCTCACAAGTCTAGCTTGGTTGGTGTTTAAATAGGCGTACGAGGAAAGGATAGGACTAGCTCTTCAAATTTTGAATTTTCAACTGCCCAAGGGATTATCTTTTTATCCAAATTTGAATGAAAGCTGATCAGGCTAAGGCTGGCGTCATCATGCCGACGCTGCCCTGGCATCCAAGCTTGGCATGAATCTGCCAACAAGTCTTGGCACCATCTTATCCGCTATTTATTCGAAGATTATTTCAATTGCTATTTTTTCGAAGCCTGATCATTTCCTATTTTTTCGGGGTCCAACCACTTCTTGGCGTGGCATCAAGTTCACTTCTCTGCCATCCGATGCTTGGCATTGTCTGGTCCATCTGCGCCAACAACACTCGGTATTCTCTCTGGCATTCCTTCCTGAGGTGCTTTCCTGGGCCAAATCCTATGCCAAACCTGCAAAATTGCCAACAAAACAACCATTCACACTGGCATAGACATAATTCTAAACTCCTTATGCAAATGCATGATTCTAACATCCTAATGCAACTAAATGTACCTAAAAACACGCAAAAGCATTATAAGATTGGCATTAAAACAATACTTTTGGAGAGGTAACACCCCCAAACCTAACTCATTGCTTGTCCTCAAGTAATGCAAATAAAATAAAAACAAAAACTATGAAAAAGTTACCTCGACAAAATATTGGTTGAATGCCAACACATGCTGGCAAGCAGAATTTCGCTCTATTTCTGTCCTCAGTTTCTTGGTTGAATAGTGCATGATGTGTAGGCAATATGCATCAAGTATCCTTTCACTCCCTTAGCCAATTGTACTACCTAAAATCAGATTTTTATCATTTTTTTCTTCTTGCCAGGGGTTTCTGTTGGCATTAATTTAAGCTTGCTTCGTGACACTATTTAGCGTGAGAGATAAGAGGGAGCATACCACGAATCCCCACCTTAATCTAGACATCACTAGGCTTTCTCTTCAACTCATAACCTAAAGTTTTGGACTTGAGAACTAAGAGGGAGCAAACCACGAAGCCTCAAGTAGCTTATTATCCCTAAGGTAGATGAGAGTTCTCTTTTTTCTTGCCTTGGCAGAACATTGCTGCCTTGTTTATTTCTTTTTACCTTGGCATCATTTTTTTATCTAAGCTTAGTTTCAAAAAGTCTAAGTTTGCTAAGGGGCTAGATACATACTACGTGTTAAGTGTAAGTTCAATTCCCTAAACTAGAGATCAATTGCCAAGCTAACCTGGCATACTACTCTGCTGGCATGGCATGACAACTAAAGATTAAAGTTTCCTCGTTGGACAGGTACCTAGATCACATTAAGCTTGCCTAACAAATGTTAACATTTTTCAAAATTAAACCGAGGCAAAATTTTCTTTTTCTTTTTTTAGTGGTTCGGTATACATCTATTCTAAATGACCTAGATGGCATTGCAACAAAAAATTAAATATGAAATGCATGGCATAAATGTGAAGAAATGCACATCCCCAAACCCAAGATGTGCATTGTCCTTAATGCATGAAACAACACATATATATATATATATATATACAATAAAAACAGAATAAAATAAAATGCATGATCATGTAAATGCAATAAAATGTAAAGGAGTTTAGGACGAAGAGAACTCGCCTTCGGAGACTATTTGCCGTGCGGCACAGGTCTTCCTTCTCACATACGGCCCACATCATGGGCCATGTGTTTCTTTTTTTTTCAGGCTCGATTTTGAAGCGGCAGTGGAGGCTTCAACTTCCTCCTTTTCCTTGGCAGGCTCTGAAGCAGCAGGTGCATCGGTGGCATCAAATGGCGTATGGACAACAAGTATTACTGGTGACTTGGCTTTGGTTTCCTTCGATTCAGATGAAGAATCAGAACTGGCAGACTCGACTTCAACTAGAGACAAAAGGGACTGTGGCATCGGACGGGGTATGAACTGGACTAGCTGGCATGGCATTGTCACTGGCAGAAAGCTCCGCAGGGAAGTCTGGAAATTCTGGAAAAAAAAATTAGTTGATAATTTTATAAGAGCCTCCTTGATCACCGCATCCCCATCCCTGGCCTGGATGTAGTGTCTCAGCTTGACATTGAGCTCCTCAGCCTTTTCCTGCTTTTGTAGAATAATCTCTTGGCGTTGTTGAATTTGGGATAGCATTACCAGTGAACTGTTTGGCTCAGTTTTTGGCCTGGTTGCTGGCGCGACCCTTGACTCCTTGGGCTTTGGCGTGGGTGCCCTTGCCTTGCCCTTGTCTTTGGGCACAACAGCAACTAAATTCCTTCATATAGCCGCAGTAATCGTTGTTTCTTTGATCGTTTGCCCCTTAACCGTATCCAGCCTTGGTACATCATAAAGTATACAAACGTTAGAAACCAACAAAGGGAAAAACAAGCTGCCAGTACCTTTCGCTGTTCACTTGTACGTTTCTTCAATAATAAGCTTGCCAACATTGATTTTGCGCCCCATAACAATAAAGTGCAACAAAATCATCCTCTCTTCCGACACGGTCTCGTTATGGGATGTAGGCATTTGATTAGCCTTGAGGAAGTGATTCAATCCTCTCCATTGGGGTTTTAATGCCAACCTCTTCACCGTACGGTGCCCCTTGGATGACACTGTCCATGCCGTGCCAGGTTCACACAAATCTACCAGCATCCTTTTTTTCTTGGAAGCTTTCATTGAATTCGCATACTCAAAATACTCATCCTCTGCACCATCTAACACAAACATATTATTGATATACCCTTCATCGAAACGAACACATTTACCTCTAATCATCAAGAATGGTGAATCCTTGGTCACAAGGTGCACATAGAATTCTTGGACGATTGTGGCATAGACCTCCCCCTTTTGCTGGCAGAATTGAGTCCATTTTTGCAAGTTAATCGTAGACATGACTTTCGAAGGGAAGCCATTGTTTGTCTCTGTTTGGAGGTCGAAGTGCTTCTCATAGCAAAAGCTCCTCGATGCAAAGTTGGATTCAAACTTTTTCTCAATTTCCTCGTTGAATAATCGCTTGAAGGGAGTAGAAGATGAAGCCATTGAAATTTGTTGAAGGAACTTGAAACGGTGATGAAGAAAAAAGACGATTTGGATTTTGTTCTCGTTTATCGAAAATAAAGTATAAAATGAGAGAGATGTTTGGTTTCTTTAACCGGCAAGGGTGAGAAAGTGAAAGGTTTTGGGTTGGTTGAGTGTTTTAATGGGATTAGTAATTAGGGATAATGATGGGTAGTAAAAAGAATTAATTTAAAAAGAGGTGGAGTGATAAGGTTGAAGTGATAAGGTGATAGGTGATAAGATAGGGTAGGGATTGGAGTGATAAGGTTATTGATTTGAAATTTTAACCAAGATTTGGGCGGTTAGGGTTTAAATTTAATAAAAACCACTATCTCATTTTATTGGGCCGATAAAACTAGGGTTTTTCTCTTTCTTCTATCTTTTATACCGCTGTATGCCAAGCTACTTTGGCACTGCGTCTGGCAGATTTTCTTATTGAAACGTTAGCTCCTGCCAGCAACCCTGGCAGTGTTCCTGGCATAATGAACCTGCACAACTCAAAGGAAACTGATAAGTGTTCAAAAGTACAATTTTTCTTACCCTTTTTACTCATATTATTGTTAGACTTAGGCTCATATTAGTTGCATAATTAGCCATTCATGCATTAATCCATGTTTCCTTCCATCGTTGAGCTTGATTACATAACTTGGTAGTTTTTGTGGGAAAAAATGTTGCTTTGGTGTGTTTTGTGTGCATATGCAGGATCACTTGCCAAAGCAAGGCTAGAGCTAGTTGCCAGTGCAATGCATGAAGGAGACGCCAAGCTAGTTTCCAGGGCAATGCATGAAGGAGACGCCGAGCCAGTTGCCATGGCAATTGTCGACAAGAGCAAAGGTGATATGGTAGTCGAAATTGATGACTAGACAAGCCCAAGATGAAGTGGAGCAAAGCCCAAACCCAAAGGAATTTGATTTCCATGTAGAGATTAAAGAAGAATTAAATTCCAAGAAGATAGGAGAAGTTCTAGTAGGAATATAATTATAATAAAGAATTATATTCTTTAAAGATAATTTAATTCCAACTTAACTTCCTCCTCAAAGAATGACTTTGGCCTAGACCTATAAATAAGATGAAGATTTCGACAATCCAGAGAGAGAAAAAGAGAGGGGAATTTCGACAAGCTCCAAGGAAGGCAAGAAGAGAGAATTCTCGACAAGCATCTAGGGCAAGGAGGATTTCGACAAGCCTCCTTCTTCATCATTTTCTTTCTTGTTCGATTGGGTCCATGCTAGGGATTAACTATCTTGTGTTTCTTTGGAACCTAGCCATGAACTAAATCTATTTGGCTATGGTTATTGTGTTTTGTGGTTGTGAGAAACTATTGGATTTTGTTTAGGTAATAAGAGTTTGCACTTTTCTATTTCAAGGTTTATTCATTCTTGGTTCTTATTCTTGTTTGCGAGTGAATTGGGAGAGGAT
The DNA here is from genome assembly GCA_019671005.1 of Hibiscus mutabilis. Lineage (NCBI taxonomy): Eukaryota > Viridiplantae > Streptophyta > Magnoliopsida > Malvales > Malvaceae > Hibiscus > Hibiscus mutabilis. Next base: position 8,107,177 of record CM033731.1, on the reverse strand, counting down.
CTCGTGATTTCATCTATTTATCTAATATCGGGAGAGTTAGATTCAAGAAACGAATGAATATGATCTTTATTCAATCTATTGATGGTGAAGATTAATCATGCTTAGGAATAAGTTAAGGATTTCAACGGCTAAGAGGAGCGCAAGATTGGTTGTTGTTCACCCTTGATTCACGCAGGGATGTATTATCAAGGCATGCACAAGTAGCTAGAGTTTCGACTTAGGGATAAGAAGAAACCATTGAAGAACGCTTTGCTGAACCTTGAAGGTTGCTGCCCAGACGCCCAAGTAGTTGCCCAGGCAACCATCGATTAGTTGCCAAGGCAACCCCGTTGTTCAAGTTGCCACGGCAATTGAGTTGCCCGTGCACTCTTTTACCAAGACGATCCAATCGGCTATCACACCTCAACTCATGATAACCTGGCCTATCTCTCTCTCATTTGATCTCATCTTTTCTTTTACTTTATTGATTTCTAGTTTAGTTATTAGTTAAACTCCTATAATCCTTTATTTGTGTTTTTACTTTTTACAGTGGAAGAGACTAAATTCTTGAAGTGGCACCAATCCCTGTGGAGACGATATCTTTTATACTATAACTTGCAACGTGTATACTTGCACAATTGCGTAGCACTTATTACACGCAACAAGTTTTTGGCGCCGTTGCCGGGGATTGACAATAGCGACTTCGTTTTTATTTTCTTGCACTTTCTTTTTACTTTTCTTGTTTAAGATTCAAAGGGCTAACAAACTTTGGTTTTGCATTGGTATATGACCAGGGCGAGACCGACTACACCAGAGTATCCCTTTGATCCAGAAATCGACGAACCTTACAAAGAATTAGACGAAGGATAATAGTAGCAATGGCTAATCAAGACGGCAATATGAATCAAGATGTTCCAGCAGGAAGAGGAGTGATTCTTGCATGAAACAGAACTATTCGAGACTATCTTGAATAAGATCTTGATGGACTTAATCTAGGAGTTGTCGCACCTGAAATTGAAGCCGACCACTTTGAGTTAAAACCGGTAATGTTTAATATGATCAAAACAATTGGTCAATTTAGCGGCTCAGCAACTAAAGATGCACGACAACATCTGAAATCTCTCCTCGAGATTTGCAACTCGTTCAAAATACATGGAGTCACCCCCGATGTCTTACGATTAAGATTATTCCCCTATTCACTGAGGGATAGGGCGAAAGCTTGGTTGAATAGCATTCCTGCCGGATCAATAGCATATTGGATCGATCTTTGTCGTTATTTCCTTGCTCGATTTAATCCTACAAATTTGACTGATAAGCTTCGTAACGACATTACTTCTTTTCAGCAGACAGATGATGAATCCATGTACGAGGCTTGGGAGCGATATAGAGAACTTCTACACAAATGCCCCCTACACGGATTCCCGGTGTAGACTCAAGTAACAATGTTTTACAACACCGTAAATACACCAACAAGGATGATGCTAGATGCCTCGGTAAACGACATACTTCTAGATAAGTCGCCGGAGGAAGCAATGCAAATTTTAAACAGGCTGGCCAAGAATGATTATCAATTCCCGTCTACTAGAAGAGGATGAGTTAGACGCCAAGCCACAATACATGAACTAGGATCATTAGATTCAATTTCGGCACAATTGGCCACTTTAACCAAGATGGTCCAGAACATGCAAAAACCAAACAACATACATGAGGTCAAGGTAATGGATTCTTTTTGTGAGTTATGTGGTGATAACCATGATTCTTCTGAATGTATGCAGAATCTGGAATCCAGCTTCTATGTGGGGAATTACAATCGGAACAACAATGTGATGTCCAATATATACAATCCAGCTTGGAAGAAGCACCCGAATTTTTCATGGAGTAATCCCAACAATGCTCTAAATCAGAACAATCAGAATGCACAAGCATCGGGATTCCAACAGAATATGCCACGGCAACAGTTGCCGCAACAACAACCGACAACATCTAGTTCTTTGGAAAATTCTCTAAATGCTTTTATGATGAAAACTGAACCTTATATGGCTGAGAATAGTAACTTCATAAAGAGAACTGATGCTTTTATTAACAGGATCGAGATGAGATTGCAAAACCAAGAGGCGGCAATCAAATCATTGGAAAATCAAGTCGGACAGTTTGCTCAAAATCTGAATACTAGACCGCATGGAGGTTTACCTAGCGATACTGAAGTCGCAAGAGGAACTGGCCACGAGCAATGTAAGGCAATCACCACTAGAAGTGGCCAACAACTTAGAGAGGCTCAAACCCGCTCATCAAACAAAACTCCACAAAAAGATCAAGACGAACCTAGCGGCAAAGCCTCAGATGCTGAACCAGGAATTACCTCGGCAACCGGTAATAAGCATGCCTCGGCAACCGACGATAAAGACGCCTCGGCAACTTGCGATAAGCATACCTCGGTAACCCCAGTTGATAACGCCTCGGCAACTCCAGTTGTCCCGGCAATGCCGTCAATCAGGTTTCAAACCAATGAAAGGATCGAAGATATCCGACTTCCACCACCATTCCCACAAAAGGTTGAAGCGACAAAAGAAAGAATACCAATTCAAGAAGTTTCTTGATATCCTAAAGCAAGTCCACATCAACTTGCCATTGGTGGAAGCACTTGAACAAATGCCAAACTATGCCAAGTTCTTTAAAGACATTGTGTCCAAGAGAACAAGGCTAGGAGAGTTTGAAACAGTTGCCGCAACAGAGGGATTCATGGCAATGTTGCACAATCGTATGCCACCCAAGTTGAAGGATCCCGGAAGTTTCACAATACCCTGTTCTATTGGAAATCACTATTTCGGGAAAGCATTATGCGACATTGGGGCTAGCATAAACTTGATGCCTAAATCGGTTTTCCAGAAATTAGGAATCGGGAAGGCAAGACCTACAACAGTTATGCTACAGCTAGCCGACAGATCCTATGTGCATCCAGAGGGAAAAATCGAGGACATATTGGTAAAAGTTGATAAATTTATTTTTCCCGCTGACTTTATTGTTTTGGATTGTGAAGCAGATGAGCATGCACCCATCATTCTCGGGAGACCATTCCTAGCAACAGGGAGAACCTTGATCGATGTTGAAAAGGGAGAACTTACAATGAGGGTGAATGACCAACAAGTTAAACTAAATGTGTTCCAAACACTAAGGCATGCCGATGATCCAGAAGAATGCCAACTTCTTCATGCCACGACAGAGTTTAACTTCGACAAGGAATTCGGTTGCCTCGGCAACTACATTGCCGGTCAAGAGAAACCTGAGGAGTATGAAGAACCGGTCGATGATGAACAACAAGAAGAGGCAAATTGGCTAGTCAATCGACCAGGTACATACTTTGAACCACTGGATTACTCAGGTAAGGAATGTAAGCTCGAAAAACCCTCTATTGAACAACCATCAATTCTTGAGTTGAAACAATTGCCAGAGCAACTAAAATATGCATACTTAGGAACCGATAATACATTGCCTGTAATTATTTCTTCTAAGTTACAGTCTGAGCAGGAAAAGAAGCTGATCAAGATGTTGAAGCTACACAAAAAGGCAATAGGGTGGACAATTGCCAACTTGAAGGGAATTAGCCCGGCAGTGTGCATGCACAAGATTTTGTTGGAAGATGATCACAAACCTTCAATTGAGGCCCTGAGGAGACTGAATCATGCCATAAAAGGGGTTGTAATGAAAGAAATCATCAAGTGGCTTGACACCGGCATTATATACCCTATCTCTGATAGTACATGGGTAAGTCCGGTACAATGTGTACCGAAAAAGGGAGGTATAACGGTGGTAAATAATGAAAACAATGAACTCATTCCAACCAGGACTGTGACCGGTTGGAGGGTTTGTATGGATTATCGAAAGCTAAACAAAGCCACTAGGAAAGATCACTTCCCATTACCCTTTATTGATCAAATGCTTGACCGTCTTGCAGGTAAACCCTTTTATTGTTTTCTTGATGGTTATTTAGGTTACAATCAAATTGCCATAGCACCAGAAGATCAAGAAAAGACAACCTTCACATGCCCATACGGTACTTATGCTTTCTGAAGGATTCCGTTCGGATTGTGTAACGCCCCGACAGCCTTCCAAAGGTGCATGATGGCACTCTTTTCAGACATGGTCGAAGACTTCCTTGAGATCTTCATGGATGATTTTTCTATTTTTGGTAGTGACTTCGACAGTTGTCTCGACAATTTAGAGAGGGTGTTGGCAAGATGTGAAGAAACTGATTTAGTCCTCAATTGGGAGAAATGCCATTTTATGGTAGATGAAGGAATAGTACTCGGCCACAAGATTTCATCCAAGGGAATTGAAGTAGACAAAGCCAATGTGGACGTGATCGAGAGATTACCCCCACCAAGTTCGGTTAAAGGAATTCGAAGCTTTCTTAGACATGCAGGTTTTTATAGGAGGTTCATTCATAATTTTTCTAAAATCACTAAACCCTTGTGCAATTTGCTTGAACAGGATAAAGTCTTCGATTTTGATGATTCTTGCACCCAAGCATTTGAAACCCTAAAGAAAAAGCTTATCTCGGCACCCATTGTCGTTCCACCAGATTGGACGCTACCTTTTGAGCTCATGTGTGATGCAAGTGATTTCGCGGTAGGAGCAGTCCTAGGCCAACGCACAGGTAAGACCTTCCATGTGATATACTACGCTAGTAAAACTCTTAATAGTGCTCAAGTGAATTACACAACAACGGAGAAAGAGTTACTAGCTGTAGTTTTCGCATTTGACAAGTTCCGATCCTATTTGATTGATACAAAGGTAATTGTTCATACGGACCATTCGACAATCAAATACCTATTTGCTAAAAAGGATGCTAAACCTCGTTTGATTCGTTGGATATTACTTTTACAAGAATTTGATATTGAAATTAAGGACAGGAAAGGAACAGAAAATCAAGTGGCCGACCACTTATCACGTTTAGAACGCAACAAGGAGGAGGAAGCGGATCTAGAGATATGTGATGCATTCCTGGATGAACAAATTTTAGTTGCCTCGGCAACCATGGACGTGTATGCCTCGGCAAACCTCGACGCCTCGACAACCATGGATGAACACGCCTCGGTAACCCTCGACGCCGCAGCAGCCCTTGACGCGCACGCCTCGGCAATTTTGGGAGCAGTCACCACGGCAGCACATGCCTCGACAATACCCTGGTACGCGGATTTAGTTAATTTCCTTGTTTGTGGTATTTTACCTTACGACATTACTCACCAAGGGAAGAAGCGGTTCCACCATGATGCGAAGCATTACTTTTGGGATGAGCCTCTTTTGTTTAAACAATGTGCAGATCAGGCTATACGCCGATGTGTCCCTGAAGAAGAGCAACAGAATGTACTCTGGCAATGCCATTCTTTACCCTATGGAGGAACTTGTACCGCGGCCAAAGTTTTGCAACCGGTTTGTATTGGCCAACATTGTACAAAGATGCCCAAGACTTTTACAAGCAATGTGATCGTTGCCAGAGGACGGGCAATATCTCTAGACGACATGAGATGCCATTCTAGAACATCATCAAGGTGGAATTGTTCGATGTATGGGGGATCGATTTTATGGGACATTTCCCATCTTCATTCGGCAACCTCTACATTCTACTTACCGTCGACTACGTGTCTAAATGGGTTGGGGCAGCTGCAGTTCCCAACAACGCTTCCAAGACCGTGCAACGATTCTTGCAGAATAAACATATTTACACGGTTTGGGATGCCGAGAACAATTATCAGTGACGAAGGAAAGCATTTTGACAATAGACTAATTGCCAAGATGTTGCAATGCTTCGGCATATCACACAAGATCGCCACGGCATATCACCCACAAACCAATGGGCAAGCAGAAATTTCCAACCGGGAATTGAAGGGTATACTCGAGAAAGTTGTAAATCCCTCTAGGAAGGATTGGTCATTAAGACTAGATGACGCACTTTGGGCATATCGCACTGCATTCAAAACACCCTTAGGTATGTCCCCCTTCCGACTTGTCTATGGAAAAACATGCCATCTACCGGTGGAAATCGAACACAAGGCATATTGGGCAATCAAGACCGTGAATATGGATTGGGAAAGTGCCGGACAAAAGCGTTTGTTGGACCTCAACGAGATTGAAGAATTCCGTGCACTCGCCTATAACAATGCACGAATCTACAAAGAGAAAATAAAGCGATGGCATGACAAGAAACTATTGTCGCGGCAATTCATGCCAGGGTAACTAGTTTTCTTATTCAATTCTCGGCTAAAACTTTTCCCGGGAAAGCTAAAATCAAGATGGTCGGGACCATTTGAATTCGTCAAACCATTCTCCCATGGTGCTGTGATAATCAAGTCCATCTCTGACAACCATGAATTCAAAGTTAATGGACAAATATTGAAGCACTACAATGGTGCCCATGTAGAACGTAACAAGGAAGTGGTCAACTTAGGAGATGCATGAGCATGCTCTCCCTTTTGATATTTTTATTTTTATTTATTTATTTATTTCTCTTTTATTATTTTTATTTTTCGATTATTTTTTTTATTTTATTATTTTTTCAAATTTTTATTTTTTTATTATTATTTATTATTTTCGATTATTATTAAATTTTTAGGATAGATTTTATATTTTTTTAAGTCAAGAATCCATTTATACATCTTTATTTATTTTCTTTTATCTTTAATCCTTATTTGATTTGTTTTTGAATTGTAGGAAAAAAAGTTCAAGATAAAGAGGAATTTTAATCCAAGTAGGAAAACATCTTCAACAAGGAAACTAATGGGCTGAATCTAAGGCTTATATAAAGCCTCCAATTCACCCTAATCACAACCCTTTGTCGTCAACTTCTCCCTCACCCTAAACCCTTTTTCGTTTTCCCCTAATCCCACCCACCTATCTTTTCTATAAAACCCATCACCCTTAACCTATTCCTACTTTCTATCTTGCAACTTTTTAGTTTCTTTTCTTTTCTTTTCTTTGTTTTTACAAAACTCACAACCAAGATCATCCATGTCATCCAAGATTAAATTTTTAGTTCATCCAAGTTCCTACAAAGAACCAAGATACAAGAAGTTTGCTACACCGGTGGTTTAAGAAAGATTTCAATCCAAGTTTGAAAGCCAGAAGATTCATGAAGAACAAGGCTTTGAATACTCCAACTCTCATCAAGATTTCGGCCTTGAACCATTCATCTTCGAGAGGATTGCACATCAAAAGTGGCAAATCTTTTGCCATCAACCGGAACCGGGTAACATCTCATGGGTAAGATAATTCTATGCTCACTCACCTAACCCGGATAATCCTTATGTTTTTGTTCGTGACAAGGCCATACTCATAAGTCCCGAAAACGTCAACACCTTTTACGGGCTTTACATTGAGAAGGACGAGCATTAAGCCTTCGTTGATCAAATCACTCCCAAGCAACTCGACAAGGTGCTTCAAGAACTCACTCAACTGGGAACTCATTGGAACGACGGTAAATACAAGGGCACGGTAAATCGCCTTTGGCTTAAACCCGAGGTAAAACTATGGAATAAGTTTGTTAAAACTTCTTTAATGCCCACCACACACAATACTACCGTTGATATACCACGTCTTTTGCTCATACATCCTATTTTGCATAATCGCATCATTAACATTGGAAAAATTATTTGCGATGAGATTTTTGTATGCAGCTCAAAAGATAAGGGTTCTCTTTTCTTCCCTTGCTTAATTTCTAATCTTTGCAAGGAGATGCATGTCCCAAGTGAGTCCACCGATGAAAAGGCCCTACCAAAGTCCGGTTGGAATCAAGCACAAATCCAAAAGCTAATGGGAGAGGCACCGGGAAAATCTTCAAGGCCTCAAATTGCCGCGGCAACTCCTGCCGCCCCGGCAATCCATAATGCCCAAGCACCTAACGCCCAGGCAACTCGGCCATCAATACCGGGACACTTTGAAGCACTCTTGCACCTATTGGCAAGCCACCTAAGGCAAATTGAAGAACGACAACTAATGTTCATGCGGTACATGAAGGAGCACAACAATGCCATCACCCAAGTCATCCTAGAAAAGTACCCGAACAATCGCGTGCTGTTCCCAATCTTTCCCACCGAGATCCTTGCCCCGGCAACCAATGAAGTAGTCGCCACGGCAACCGCAAAAGATGACGCCACGACAACCAACCCTGAAGATGCCATGGCAACCAAAGCTAAAGACATCCCGGCAACCACTGCAAAAGCCAAAGGTAAAGCACCTATGCCCGAATCAACTCCTACGGAATCATTTTCTGATTTTTCAGATTCAGATGAGTCCTCCATTGCACCAACAAAGACCACATCAATTGAATCCTCCAAGCGAAAAGCCAATGACATTGATGAAGAGGACGATGAGGACAACCCCGTACGAGGATCGATTCCACCACCGGCAACAAGAAAACAACCATCACGTTCAAGCAAGAGAATCAAGACACCGACCAAAAGGAAACTAATCATCTACGATGACGAACTCTCGGAGTAAGTCCTTGTATGCATTTTTATTTTTATTTTTCGTTATTTTTATTTTTCTTTAGTGCATGCATTGAGGATAATGCCTCACTCGAGTTTGGGGGGATTGTTATTAGTAGTTACCATGTTTAGTTACATTCATCTTAAGTATTACATTTAGGATACATAAATTGCTTGCCATGCCTTTAATTGGAACAAGAATTGCTTAGATTTGATGAATATCCGATGATGACTTTGCCAATGCACTTAATGGATAGAATTTTTATTCTAGGATAACCATGGAAAAACTTAGAATTTTACTATGATGCTAAATTTGATGAAACACTGTTGTGGTTTGATTGATTTAAGGAATTCTAGTGAACTTATGTTGATAATTAACAAATTGGGGGATTAGAATAAAAATTGGATGAATGCTAGAGGTGCCCGAAATTGGCTCTAGCATGTGCTAAAAAATTGACCACTAGAGGTGCCCGAAACTGGCTCTAGTATGTGTTGGAAAAAAATTGATAGCTAGAGGTGCCCGAAACCGGCTCTAGTTGAATAAATTAACTTAAGAAAACTAAAAACAAAACACTAGAGGTGCCCAAAACTGGCTCTAGTTAAAACATGTTAAAAAGAACCCAATAAAGTAATTTGAAAACCTATTGTTTGCATAGAATCCGAAAAATCAACTTGCACACAACTCCACAAACAATCACAAGCATTATAGTTTGATTCCGAGTAATTCCTAAGTTTTCCGAAAAATAAAAAGCCAATCATACTTTGTGCCCCGGTTCAGAGAATTGAAATCAAATTCAAAGCTAAGTTTGTGAAAATTGAAGCCTTGGCAGGTAATTATGAGTTTGCATTGCTTGAGGACAAGCAATAGTTCGAGTTTGGGGGTGTGATAAGTGTTCAAAAGTACTATTTTTCTTACCCTTTTTACTCATATTATTGTTAGACTTAGGCTCATATTAGTTGCATAATTAGCCATTCATGCATTAATCCATGTTTCCTTCCATCGTTGAGCTTGGTTACATAACTTGGTAGTTTTTGTGGGAAAAGATGCTGCTTTGGTGTGTTTTGTGTGCATATGTAGGATCACTTGCCAAAGCAAGGCTAGAGCTAGTTGCCAGGGCAATGCATGAAGGAGACGCCAAGCTAGTTGCCAGGGCAATGTATGAAGGAGATGCCGAGCCAGTTGCCATGGCAATTGTCGACAAGAGCAAAGGTGATATGGTAGTCGAAATTGATGACTAGACAAGCCCAAGATGACGTGGAGCAAAGCCCAAACCCAAAGGAATTTGATTTCCATGCAGAGATTAAAGAAGAATTAAATTCCAAAAAGATAGGAGAAGTTCTACTAGGAATATAATTATAATAAAGAATTATATTCTTTAAAGATAATTTAATTCTAACTTAACTTCCTCCTCAAAGAAGGACTTTGGCCTAGCCCTATAAATAAGATGGAGATTTCGACAATCCAGAGAGAGAAAAAGAGAGGGGAATTTCGACAAGCTCCAAGGAAGGCAAGAGGAGAGAATTCTCGACAAGCATCTAGGGCAAGAAGGATTTCGACAAGCCTCCTTCTTCATCCTTTTCTTTCTTGTTCGATTGGGTTCATGCTAGGGATTAATTATCTTGTGTTTCTTTGGAACCTAGCCATGAACTAAATCTATTTGGCTATGGTTATTGTGTTTTGTGGTTGTGAGAAACTATTGGATTTTGTTTAGGTAATAAGAGTTTGCACTTTTCTATTTCAAGGTTTATTCATTCTTGGTTCTTATTCTTGTTTGTGAGTGAATTGGAAGAGGATCTCGTGATTTCATCTATTTATCTAATATCGGGAGAGTTAGATTCAAGAAACGAATGAATATGATCTTTATTCAATCTATTGATGGTGAAGATTAATCCGGCTTAGGAATAAGTTAAGGATTTCAACGGCTAAGAGGAGCGCAAGATTGGTTGTTGTTCACCCTTGATTCACGCAAGGATATATTATCAAGGCATGCACAAGTAGCTAGAGTTTCGACTTAGGGATAAGAAGAATCCATTAAAGAACGCTCTGCCGAACCTTGAAGGTTGCTGCACAGACGCCCAAGTAGTTTCCCAACTAGTTGCCCAGGCAACCATCGATTAGTTGCCAAGGCAACCCCGTTGTGCAAGTTGCCATGGCAACTGAGTTGCCCTTGCACTCTTTTACCAAGACGATCCAATCGGCTATCACACCTCAACTCAAGATAACCTGGCCTATCTCTCTCTCATTTGATCTCATCTTTTCTTTTACTTTATTGCTTCCTAGTTTAGTTATTAGTTAAACTCCTATAATCTTTTATTTGTGATTTTACTTTTTACAGTGCAAGAGACTAGATTCTTGAAGTGGCACCAATCCTTGTGGAGACGATATCTTTTACACTATAACTTGCAACGTGTATACTTGCACAATTACGTAGCACTTATTACGCACAACAGAAACCTTTCAACACAGTAAAGGAATAAAACTTGAAACTTAAAAAGAAAGAACAATTAAAAGCCTAAAAACCTAAAAACAATAAAAAGACACTGACATAATATATACAAAAGTTTAAACCTGATGGCGTTTTTATGTTACCTCTGCCAAGAGGATCACCTCTTTGGCATTGTTCTAATCACCTTCCATGTAGTGCTTCAAACGTTGGCCATTCACCTTAAAGATTTTTCCCATCTTCAAATTCTTGATGTCCACAGCTCCATGAGCATAGGGCTTCACAACTTCATAAGGGCCCATCCATCTTGATCTGAGTTTCCCTAGAAACAACTTAAGCCGTGCGTTGAATAAAAAAACACGTTGGCCTACCTCAAACAGTCTTGGCATTATCCTGCTGTCATGCCAACGTTTTGCTTTTTCCTTGTAGATCCTGGCGTTCTCAGAGGCTTGTGTTCTGAATTCCTCCAACTCATTTAGGTCTAGTGATAAGTGTTCAAAAGTACTATTTTTCTTACCCTTTTTACTCATATTATTGTTAGACTTAGGCTCATATTAGTTGCATAATTAGCCATTCATGCATTAATCCATGTTTCCTTCCATCGTTGAGCTTGATTACATAACTTGGTAGTTTTTGTGGAAAAGATGCTGCTTTGGTGTGCTTTGTGTGTGTATGTGCAGGATCACTTGCCAAAGCAATGCCGAGCTAGTTGCCAGGGCAATGCATGAAGGATATGCCGAGCTAGTTGCCAGGGCAATGCATGAAGGAGACGCCGAGCCAGTTGCTATGGCAATTGTCGACAAAGATAAAATGCAATAGGGATGTCGAAATTAATGACTATACAAGCCCAAGATGACGTGGAGCAAAGCCCAAACCCAAATGAATTTGATTTCCATGCAGAGATTAAAGAAGAATTAAATTCCAAGAAGATAGGAGAAGTTCTAGTAGGAATACAGTTATAATAAAGAATTATATTCTTTAAAGATAATTTAATTCCAACTCAAACTCCTCCTCAAAGAAGGACTTTGGCCTAGCCCTATAAATAGCAAGGAGATTTCAACAATCCATAGAGAGAGCATTAGGGGAATTTTCGACAAGTCCAAGGGAGAAAGCAAGGGGAATTTTCGACAAGCATCTAGGGCAAGGGATTTTCGACAAGCTTCATCTTTTCTTCCTTGTTCGATTGCGTTCATTCTAGGGATTGTTTATCTTGTGTTTCTTTGGAACCTAGCCATGAACTAAATCTACTTGGCTATTGTTATTGTGTTTTGTGGTTGTGAGAAACTATTGGTTTTTGTTTAGGTAATAAGAGTTTGCACTTTTCTATTTCAAGGTTTATTCATTCTTGGTTCTTATTCTTGTTTGCGAGTGAATTGGGAGAGGATCTCGTGATTTCATCTATTTATCTAATATCGGGAGAGTTAGATTCAAGAAACGAATGAATATGATCTTTATTCAATCTATTGATGGTGAAGATTAATCCGACTTAGGAATAAGTTAAGGATTTCAATGGCTAAAAGGAGCGCAAGATTGGTTGTTGTTCACCCTTGATTCACGCAGGGATGTATTATCAAGGCATGCACAAGTAGCTAGAGTTTCGACTTAGGGATAAGAAGAAACCATTGAAGAACGCTCTGCCGAACCTTGAAGGTTGCTGCCCAGAAGCCCAAGTAGTGGCCCAACTAGTCGCCCAGGCAACCATCGATTAGTTGCCAAGGCAACCCCGTTGTGCAAGTTGCCACGGCAACTGAGTTGCCCGTGCACTCTTTTACCAAGACAATCCAATTGGCTATCACACCTCAACTCACGATAACCTGGCCTATCTCTCTCTCATTTGATCTTATTTATTCTTTTACTTATTTGCTTTCTAGACTAGTCATTAGTTAAACTCCTATAATCCTTTACTTGTGTCTTTTACTTTTTACAGTGCAAGAGACTAGATTCTTGAAGTGACACCAATCCCTGTGGAGACGATATCTTTTATACTATAACTTGCGACGTGTATACTTGCACATTTGCGTAGCACTTATTACGCGCAACAAGTTTTTGGCGCCGTTGCCGGGGATTGGCAATAGCGACTTTGTTTTTACTTTCCGCACTTTCTTTTTATTTTTCTTGTTTAAAATTCAAAGGGCTAACAAACTTTAGTTTTGCATTGGTATATGACCAGGGCGAGACCGACTTCACCAGAATATCCCTTTGACCCAGAAATCAAACGAACCTTACAAAGACTTAGACGAAGGATAAGAGAAGCAATGGCAAATCAAGACGGCAATATGAATCAAGATGTTCGAGCAGGAGGAGGAGTGACTCTTGTACGAAACAGAACTATTCGAGACTATCTTGAAGAAGATCTTGATGGACTTAACCCAGGAGTTGTCGCACCTGAAATTGAAGCCGACCACTTTGAGTTGAAACCGGTAATGTTTAATATGATCAACACAATAGGTCAATTTGGCGGCTCAGCAACTGAAGATGCACGACAACATCTGAAATCTTTCCTCGAGATTTGTAACTAGTTCAAGATACACGAAGTCACCCCCGATGTCTTACGATTAAGATTATTCCCCTATTCACTGAGGGATAGGGCGAAAGCATGGTTGAATAGCATTCCTGCTGGATCAATAGCATCTTGGACTGATCTTTGTCGTGATTTCCTTGCTAGATTTAATCCTACAAATTTGACTGATAAGCTTCGTAATGACATTACTTCTTTTCGGCAGGCAGATGATGAATCCATGTACGAGGCTTGTGAGCGATATAGAGAACTTCTACTGATAAGTGTTCAAAAGTAGTATTTTTCTTACCCTTTTTACTCATATTATTGTTAGACTTAGGCTCATATTAGTTGCATAGATTAGCCATTCATGCATTAATCCATGTTTCCTTCAATCGTTGAGCTTGATTACATAATTTGGTGATTTTTGTGGAAATAGATGCTGCTTTGGTGTGTTTTTGTGTGTGTATGTGCAGGATCACTTGCCAAAGCAATGCCGAGCTAGTTGCCAGGGCAATGCATGAAGGATATGCCGAGCTAGTTGCCATGGCATTTGTCGACAAAGACCAAAAGCAATATGGATATCGAAATTCATGATTTTACAAGCCCAAGATGACATGGAGCAAGGTCCAAGCCCAAAGGAATTTGATTGCCATGCAGAGATTAAAGAAGAATTAAATTCCAAGAGGATAGGAGAAGTTCTAATAGGAATAAAATTATAATAAAGAATTATATTCTTTAAAGATAATTTAATTCCAACTCAAACTCCTCCTCAAAGAAGGACTTTGGCCTAGCCCTATAAATATCAAGGAGATTTCGACAATTCAAGAGGGAGAGCAAGAGGAATTTCGACAACTCCAAGAGAGGAAGCAAGGGAATTTTCGCAAGCATCTAGGGCAAGGAGGATTTCGACAAGCCTCTTCCTTCATCTTTGTTCGATTGGGTTCATGCTAGGGATTGTTTATCTTGTGTTTCTTTGGAACCTAACCATGAACTAAATTTACTTGGCTATGGTTATTGTGTTTTGTGGTTGTGAGAAACTATTGGTTTTTGTTTAGGTAATAAGAGTTTGCACTTTTCTATTTCAAGGTTTATTCATTCTTGGTTCTTATTATTGTTTGCGAGTGAATTGGGAGAGGATCTCGTGATTTCATCCATTTATCTAATATCGGGAGAGTTAGATTCAAGAAACGAATGAATATGATCTTTATTCAATCCAATGATGGTGAAGATTAATCCGGCTTAGGAATAAGTTAAGGATTTCAACGGCTAAGAGGAGCGCAAGATTGGATTGGTTGTTGTTCACCCTTGATTCACGCAGGATGTATTATCAAGGCATGCACAAATAGCTAGAGTTTCGACTTAGGGATAAGAAGAAACCATTGAAGAACGCTCCGCCAACCTTGAAGTTGCTGCCCGATCGCCCAAGTAGTTGCCCAACTAGTCGCCCAAGCAACCATCAATTAGTTGCTACGGCAACCCCGTCGTGCAAGTTGCCACGGCAACTGAGTTACCCGTGCACTCTTTTACCAAGACAATCCAATCGGCTATCACACCTCAACTCACGATAACCTAGCCTATCTCTCTCAATTGAATTCATCTTTTCTTTTACTTAATTGCTTTCTAGATTAGTTATTAGTTAAAACTTCTATAATCCTTCACTTGTGTTTTTACTTTTTACAGTGCAAGAGACTAGATTCTTGAAGTGGCACCAATCCCTGTGGAGACGATATCTTTTATACTATAACTTGCGACGTGTATACTTGCACAATTGCGTAGCACTTATTACGCGCAACAAGTTTTTGGCGTCGTTGCCGGGGATTGGCAATTGGTGTAGTTGTTTTTGTTATTGCATTTTTTTCTATTAGTTTTACTAACTTTTCTTTTTGTTTGTTTTATCAAAAAAAAAATAGGTGCGCTACAAGTTAAGGGACGCCAACATGTCGGGAAATAAAAGCCAATCTATTCGAGAGATGATGTTGGAAGATATGAATCAATCCAATCAAGAGTTTCTTGCACCCTTTGATGATTACCTATACCAACTGAGAAAAACCCAAAGAACTTATACCGTGGAAAAATCTTTTGCTATGTGTGGAGAACATCATGTGTTTGAAAATTGCCCTCACATTTCGGTGCATATAACTACATGGAGGACCATAGAGGGAACCAACAGCAAAATTCTTCATGGTATGATCAAAAAAAGCTCAAATTTTTTTTACCATAACAATTTTGTCGCAAAGAATGATATGCCATGGCAATGTAGTCCTTTTCAAGAGCATTCCAATTCCTTGGAGGAAACGTTACTAGCTTCATTGGCTAGACTTGACGGATCAATTGAAGAGATTCGAGAGCTATCAAAATCTATGGATACGAGGATAACTCAATGGGATGCAACCTTAGGGGATTGAGAAGATCAATTGGGGAGATCCACATATGTCATGGATAACATGCACCAACAATTCATTCCTAGGGATACCGACGTCCTAAGGCAAGAGGATAAGGAGCAATGCAAAGAAATCTCTCGATGTGTGAGGAACAACTAGAACCTCAAAGTCAAGAGGATGCCAATGAGAGAGACGCCCAACACATGATGAGCTCGAACAACAAATTGCCTCGGCAATGATTGAGGAGCCTGAACGAGCAATGCCGCGACAACACTCGGTGAAGCCGAGAACAATAATACTACACAAAAATTCGAGGAACCCGATGCCCGAGAAGGTTACAACGTTGATGTTGAAGCGAGAATCAGAGATTGCTCTCATCTACAATTGCCACGGCAATTACACGACCACATGCAAGATCAACGAGATGATAATACTTTGCCAATGGAATATGAGCAGGTAATGGTTGAACCTTTTGAATTCTTTAAAAACTCACCTCGTCCATTGCGGTATGTCTTGAGGAACCGATGTTGGTAGATTTAAAGCCATCAAATCTCTACTGATGGAGATTTTTGAGAGGCCAAAAGAAAACGGTGTTTGGATTAAGTAAAGCTTTTCAGAAAATTTGTTCTTCCCTTGACTTACAGCAAAATTTTGGCAATCGATTGCCACGACAATTGGCTTGAGCAGCAATTGCCACGACAACAAAGGCTACATCCAACCATGATAGAAGTCGACAAGAATGAGGTAATTGAATGGTTGAGAATGGATATAATTTTTCCTATTAATATATTTGTGCCTTCGGGAATAGTAGCAAGGTGGAGAGTATACATGGACTACAAGCGAACAAAGAAGAAAGACACCTCCACCATGGTAACGCAAAAAGGGAGTAGTGGCAAGCACATTGGCCAAACTCTTTTTGGGCAATATTATCACCCGATGGAGGGTGCGGATGGACTATAAGAAGTATCGAAAACGGCAACCTTCAATACCGCAGCAACCCTTGATGCCTCGGCAACCATGGATGCGCATGCCTCGGCAACCTTCAACACCGCAGCAACTCCGATCGCACGCCTCGGCAACCATGGACGCCAGCGACGCCTCGGCAACCCTCAATGCCACGGCAACTACCGACACATTTATTTTTATTTTTATTTTTTGAACTATTTTGTTCTATTATTTTTTGTTATTTTTTCTCTTTATTTTTTAGGATATATTTTATTTTTCTTCATTATCTTTAGTTTCCAGGTTTTATTTTCCACAACAAGACTCACAACCACCATGCTAAGGAAATTCACTACCGACTACTTGCCACAGCAACCACAATAGAAACTGGCGATGCCCAGGCAACAACTATGGCTTCAGGAACTACTGATGCCCATGCTAGTGAACCTGCATCGGCAAACATGGATCAAATCAAAGCAATGCTATTCACACGGCACCAGCATTCAACCACCGACTGAAAAATGAATCAAGCAAACGGAACGAAGGAAACTTATCACTCGAGGTGACGACCTCTTCGACTAACTCATTTCATTTAGTTTCTTTTAAATTTTGTTTCACTCTTACATACATTGAGGACAATGCTTCTCTCGAGTTTGGGGGGGTGTTGGTTTCTAGTTAGTTTCATGTTTAGTTGCATTCATCTTTAGCAATCACATATAGGTTGCATATGTTACTTGCCATGCCTTTAATTGGATTTAATTGCTTAAGACTTGTTGAATATCCAATGATGAATTTTTGCCACTGCACTTAATTGAAATAACCTTTAATTTTAGGATTGCATGAAAAGAACTTAGAATTTTACTATGATGCTGAATTTTTACACGGTTGTGGGTTGTTGATTCAAAGAAACTTAGTGAACTTAGGTTGCTTAAAATTTGGGTAAATTTAAAATTGAAAATTAAAAGTTAATTTCTTGCTAGAGGTGCCCAAAACTGGCTCTAGTAGTAAATACACTTTCTTGCTAGAGGTGCCCGAAACTGGCTCTAGTAGTTAATGCACATTAAAGAATCGCTAGAGGTGCCCGAAATTGGCTCTAGTCGACTAAAATAAAATGGGAAATAGCTTACTTTGCTAGAGGTGCCCGAAATTGGCTCTAGTGAAAATAAAAATAAATGCCCCGATAATTAAATTGATAAAAGCCTATTGTTCACATAGAATCTTGAAAATCAACTTGTACACAACTACGCACACACATTGTCACGAGCATTATAGTTTGGTTCCGGGTAATTTTTGTGCTATCCGAAAAATTAAAAGAGTGATCATACTTTGTGACACGGTTCCGAGGTTTGAATTCAAGTTTGAAGCATGTCTTTGATGATTAAAGTCTTGGCGGTGTAATTGTTAGTTTGCATTGCTTGAGGACAAGCAATAGTTCGAGTTTGGGGGCG
The DNA here is from genome assembly GCA_019671005.1 of Hibiscus mutabilis. Taxonomy (NCBI): domain Eukaryota; kingdom Viridiplantae; phylum Streptophyta; class Magnoliopsida; order Malvales; family Malvaceae; genus Hibiscus; species Hibiscus mutabilis. The sequence goes on along the minus strand of CM033731.1, from coordinate 8,089,003 downwards.
TGATAAGTGTTCAAAAGTACTATTTTTATTACCGTTTTTACTCATATTATTGTTAGACTTAAGCTCATAATAGTTGCATAATTAGTCATTCATGCATTAATTCATGTTTCTTTCCACCGTTGAGCTTGATTACATAACTTGGTGATTTTTGTGGAAAAAGATGCTGCTTTGGTGTGTTTTTGTGTGTGTATGTGCAGGATCACTTGCCAAAGCAATGCCGAGCTAGTTGCCAGGGCAATGCATGAAGGATATGCCGAGCTAGTTGCCAGGGCAATGCATGAAGGAGACGCCGAGCCAGTTGCCATGGCATTTGTCGACAAAGACAAAATGCAATATGGATGTCGAAATTCATGACTTTACAAGCCCAAGATGACATGGAGCAAGGCCCAAGCCCAAAGGAATTTGATTGCCATGCAGAGATTAAAGAAGAATTAAATTCCAAGAAGATAGGAGAAGTTCTAATAGGAATAAAATTATAATAAAGAATTATATTCTTTAAAGATAATTTAATTCCAACTCAAACTCCTCCTCAAAGAAGGACTTTGGCCTAGCCCTATAAATAGCAAGGAGATTTCGACAATCCAAAGGGGGAAAAAAATAGAGAAATTTCGATAGAGAGCATTAGGGAAATTTCACTTCTTCTTCTTCTTTGCTTCCATTAGATTCATGGTTTGGGGATTATTCTTTGTATATCTTTTGAACCCAACCATGAACTAACTTGATTGGTTGGGGTTATTGTGTTTTGTTGTTGTGAGAAACAATTGGATTTTGTTTAGGTAATAAGAGTTTGCACTTTTCTATTCAAGGTTTACTCATTCTTGGCTTTTATTCTTGTTTGCGAGTGAATTGGGAGAGGATCTCGTAACTTCATCTATTTATCTAATATCGGGAGAGTTAGATTCAAGAAACGAATGAGTATGGTCTTTATTCAATCTATTGATGGTGAAGATTAATCCGGCTTAGGAATAAGTTAAGGATTTCAACGGCTAAGAGGAGCGCAAGATTGGTTGTTGTTCACCCTTGATTCACGCAGGGATGTATTATCAAGGCATGCACAAGTAGCTAGAGTTTCGACTTAGGGATAAGAAGAAACCATTGAAGAACGCTCTGCCGAACCTTGAAGTTGCTGCCCAGATGCCCAAGTAGTTGCCCAACTAGTTGCCCAGGCAACCATCGATTAGTTGCCAAGGCAACCCCGTTGTGCAAGTTGCCACGACAACTGAGTTGCCCGTGCACTCTTTTACCAAGACGATCCAATCGGCTATCACACCTCAACTCACGATAACCTGGCCTATTCTCTCTTTCTCTTTCATCTATTCTTTTAGTTTATTGCTTTTACTTTTCTCGTTAACTAAAACCTCTATTATCAATTGTGTTTTTATTTTCACAAAGTCAAAGAACTTAAGCAAAGTGGCCCAAACCAATCCCTGTGGAGACGATACTCGATACTCATATCACTTTATTACTTGCGACGTGTATACTTGCACATTTGCGTAGCACTTATCACACGCAACAAGTTTTTGGCGCCGTTGCCGGGGATTGGCAATAGCGACTTTGTTTTTACTTTCTTGCACTTTCTTTTTATTTTTCTTGTTTAAAATTCAAAGGGCTAACAAACTTTGGTTTTGCATTGGTATATGACCAGGGCGAGACCGACTTCACCAGAATATCCATTTGATCCAGAAATCGAACGAACCTTACAAAGACTTAGACGAAGGATAAGAGAAGCAATGACAAATCAAGACGGCAATATTAATCAAGATGTTCGAGCAGGAGGAGGAGTGATTCTTGCACGAAACAGAACTATTCGAGACTATCTTGAAGAAGATCTTGATGGACTTAACCCGAGAGTTGTCGCACCAAATTGAAGCCGACCACTTTGAGTTGAAACCGGTAATGTTTAATATGATCAACACAATAGGTCAATTTGGCGGCTCAAAGAATCAAGATGCACGACAACAACATCTGAAATCTTTCCTCGAGATTTGCAACTCGTTCAAGATACACCGAGTCACCCCGATGTCTTACGATTAAGATTATTCCCTATTCACCGAGGGATAGGGGCGAAAGCATGGCTAAATAGCATTCTGCCGGATCCATAGCATCTTGGACTGATCTTTGTCGTGATTTCCTTGCTAGATTTAATCCTACAAATTTAATCGATAAGCTTCGTAACGACATTACTTTTTCGGCAGGCGGATGATGAATCCATGTACGAGGCTTGGGAGCGGTATAGAGAACTTTTACACAAATGCCCTTTACACGGATTCCCGTGTGGACTCAAGTAACAATGTTTTACAATGCCGTGAATACACCAACAAGGATGATGCTAGACGCCTCGCAAACGGCATACTCCTAGATAAGTCACCGGAAGAAGCAATGCAAATTTTAAACAGGCTGGCCAAGAATGATTATCAATTCCCATCTACTAGAAGAGGAGGAGTTAGACGCTAAGCCACAATACATGAACTAGGATCATCGATTCAATTTCGCACAATTGGCCGCTTTAACCAAGATGGTCCGAACATGCAAAAACCAAACAACACACATGAAGTCAAGGTAATGGATTCTTTTTGTGAGTTATGTGGTGATAACCATAATTCTTCTGAATGTATGCAGAATCCGGAATCTAGCTTCTATGTGGGGAATTACAATCGGGGCTACAACATGATGTCAAATACATACAATCCATCTTGGAAGAAGCACCCGAATTTTTCATGGAGTAATCCCAACAATGCTCTAAACCGAACAATCGGAATGCACAAGCATCGGGTTCCAGCAGAGAATATGCCACGGCAATGCGGATGCCGCGGCAAACAACCGAAGCGACATCTAGTTCTTTGGAAAATTCTCTAAATGCTTTTATGATGAAAACTGAATCTTATATGGCTGAGAATAGTAATTTCATAAAAAGAACTGATGCTTTTATTAACAGGACCGAGATGAGATTGCAAAACCAAGAGGCGGCAATCAAATCATTGGAAAATCAAGTCGGACGGTTTGCTCAAAAATCAACACTAGACCACAATGAGGTTTACCTAGCGATACTCAAGTCGCAAGAGGAACTCCGCCATGAGCAATGTAAGGCAATCACCACCAGAAGTGGCCAACAACTTAGAGAGGTTCAAACCCGCTCGTCAAACAAAACTCCACAAAAGATCAAGACGAACCTAGCGGCAAAGTCTCGGATCTTTGAACCGAGAATTGCTGTGGCAACCGCAATAAGCATGCCTCGGCAACCCGATGACGCCTCGGCAACTTGCGATAAGCACGCCTCGGCAACCCCAGTTGGTAACACATCGGCAACTCCAGATGTCCCTGTAATGCCGTCAATCAGGTTTCAAACCAATGAAAAGATCGAAGATATCCGACTTCCACCACCATTCCCACAAAGGTTGAAGCGACAAAAGCAAGAATACCAATTCAAGAAGTTTCTTGATATCCTAAAGCAAGTCCACATCAACTTGCCATTGGTGGAAGCAATTGAACAAATGCCAAACTATGCCAAGTTTCTTAAAGACATTGTGTCCAAGAGAACAAGGCTAGGAGAGTTTGAAACAATTGCCGCGACAGAGGGATGCATGGCAATGTTGCACAATCGCATGCCGCCCAAATTGAAGGATCCCGGAAGTTTCACAATACCCTGTTCTATTGGAAATCACTATGTCGGGAAAGCACTATGCGACCTAGGGGCTAGCATAAACTTGATACCTAAATCGGTTTCCGAAACTAGGAATCGGGAAGGCAAGACCTACAACAGTTATGCTCTGACTAGCCGACGGATCCTATGTGCATCCGAGGGAAAAATCGAGGACATACTTGGTAAAGTTGATAAATTTATTTTTCCCGCTGACTTTATTGTTTTGGATTGTGAAGCGGATGAGCATGCACCTATCATTCTCGGAAGACCATTCCTAGCGGCAGGAGAACTTTGATTGATGTTGAAAAGGAGAACTCACAATGAGGGTGAATGACCAGCGAGTAAAACTAAATGTGTTCCAAACACTAAGGCATGCCGATGATCCGAAGAATGCCAACTACTTCATGCCACGACAGAGTTTAACCGATGAGGAATTTAGTTGCCTCGGCAACTACATTGCCGATCAAGAGGAACCCGAGGAGTATGAAGAGCGGTCGATGAGGAACAACCAAAAAAGGCAAATTGGCTAGTCAATCGACCGGTGTACATACTTTGAACCACCGGACTACTCGGGTAAGGAAGGTAAGATCGAAAAACCCTCTATCGAAAATCCACCAATTCTTGAGTTGAAACAATTGCGAGCAACTAAAATATGTATACTTAGGGACCGATAATACATTACCTATAATTATTTCTTCTAAGTTACAGCCTGAGCGGAAAAGAAGCTGATCAACATGTTGAAGCTACATAAAAAGGCAATAGGGTGGACAATTGCCGACTTGAAGGGAATTAGCCCGGCGGTGTGCATGCACAAGATCTTATTGGAAGATGATCACAAACCTTCAATTGAGGCCCGAGAGGAGACTGAATCATGCCATGAAAGGGGTTGTAATGAAAGAAATCATCAAGTGGCTTGACGCCGCATTATATACCCTATCTCCGATAGTACGTGGATAAGTCCGGTACAATGTGTGCGAAAAAGGGAGGTATAACAGTGGGTAAGCAATGAAAATAATGAACTTATCCCAACCAGGACTGTGACCGGTTGGAGGGTTTGTATGGACTATCGAAAGCTAAACAAAGCCACTAGGAAAGATCACTTCCCATTACCCTTTATTGATCAAATGCTTGACCGTCTTGCAGGTAAACCCTTTTACTGTTTTCTTGATGGTTATTCAGGTTACAATCAGATTGCCATAGCACCAGAAGATCAAGAAAAGACAACCTTCACATGCCCATACGGTACTTATGCCTTCCGAAGGATGCCGTTCGGATTGTGTAACGCCCCAGCAACCTTCCAAAGATGCATGATGGCGCTCTTTTCAGACATGGTCAAAGACTTCCTTGAGATCTTCATGGATGATTTTTCGGTTTTTGGTAATGACTTCGACGGCTGTCTCGGCAATTTAGAAAGGGTGTTAGCAAGATGCGAAGAAACGGACTTAGTCCTCAATTGGGAGAAATGCCACTTTATGGTAGATGAAGGAATAGTGCTCGGCCACAAGATTTCATCCAAGGGAATTGAAGTAGACAAAGCCAAGGTGGACGTGATCGAGAGATTACCCCCACCAAATTCGGTTAAAGGAATTCAAGTTTTCTGGACATGCGAGTTTTTATAGGAGGTTCATTCATAACTTTTCTAAAATCACTAAACCTTTGTGTAATCTGCTTGAACAGGATAAAGTCTTTGATTTTGATGATTCTTGCACTCAAGCATTTGAAACCCTAAAGAAAAAGCTTGCCTCGGCACCCATTGTCGTTCCACCAGTTGGACGCTACCTTTTGAGCTCATGTGTGATGCAAGTGATTTCGCGGTATGAGCAATCCTAGGCCAACGCACGTAAGACTTTCCATGTGATATACTACGCTAGTAAAACTCTTAACGATGCTCAAGTGAATTACACAACAACGGAGAAAGAGTTACTAGCTGTAGTTTTCGCATTTGACAAGTTCGATCCTATTTAATTGGTACAAAGGTAATTGTTCGACGGACCATTCGGCAATCAAATACTTATTTGCTAAAAAGGATGCTAAACCTCGTTTGATTCGTTGGATATTACTTTTACAAGAATTTGATATTGAAATTAAGGATAGGAAAGGAACAGAAAATCAAGTGGCGATCACTTATCACGTTTGGAAACGCAATAGGGAAGAGGACGCGGATCTAGAGATATGCGATGCATTCCCGGATGAACAAATTCTAATCGCCTCGGCAACCCTTGACGCCTCGACAGCCCATGACGCCTCGGCAACCATGGAAGCACACGCCTCGGCAACTCTCGACGCCACAGCGGTCTTTGACGCCACGCGCCTCGGCAATTTTGGGAGCGAGACACTCGGCAAAGACATGCCCCGGCAATACCTCGCACGCAGATTTAGTTAACTTCCTTGTTTGTGGTATTTTTCCGTATGGCATTACTCACCAAGGGAAGAAGCGGTTCCGCCATGATGCTAAGCATTACTTTTGGGACGAGCCTCTTTTGTTTAAACAACGTGCAGATCAGGTTATACGCCGATGTGTCCCTGAAGAAGAGCAACAGAATGTACTATGGCAATTCCATTCTTCACCCTATGGAGGACATTTTGGAGGAACTCGTACCGCGGCCAAAGTCTTGCAATCCGGTTTGTATTGGCCAACATTGTACAAAGATGCCCAAGACTTTTACAAGCAATGTGATCGTTGCCAGAGGACGGGCAATATCTCTAGACGACATGAGATGCCACTCCAGAACATCATCGAGGTGGAACTGTTCGATGTATGAGGGATCGATTTTATGGGACCTTTCCCATCTTCATTCGGCAACCTCTACATCTTACTCGCCGTCGACTATGTGTCTAAATGGGTAGAGGCAGCTGCAGTTCCCAACGACGATTCCAAGACCGTGCAACGATTCCTGCAGAAAAACATATTTACACGGTTTGGGATGCCGAGAGCAATTATCGATGACGGGGCAAGCATTTTGACAATGACTAATTGCCAAGATGTTGCAACGCTTGGCATATCACACAAGATCGCCACGGCATATCACCCATAAACCAACGGGCAAGCGAAATTTCCAACCGGGAGTTGAAGGGAATACTCGAGAAAGTTGTAAATCCCTCAAGGAAGGATTGGTCATTAAGACTAGATGACGACTTTGGGCATATCGCGACTGCATTCAAAACACCATTAGGTATGTCCCCTTCCGGCTTGTCTATGGTAAAACATGTCATCTACCGGTGGAAATCGAGCACAAGGCGTCTTGGGCAATCAAGACCGTGAATATGGATTGGGAAAGTGCGGACAAAAAAGCGCTTGATGGATCTCAATGAGATAGAAGAATTTCGTGCACTCGCCTATAACAATGCACGAATCTACAAGGAGAAAACAAAGCGATGGCACGACAAGAAACTATTGCCACGGCAATTCACGCCAGGGGCAACTAGTTCTCCTATTCAATTCTCGGCTAAAACTTTTCCCGGAAAGCTGAAATCAAGATGGTCGGGACCATTTGAAGTCGTCAAACCATTCTCCCATGGTGCTTTGTGATAATCAAGTCCATCTCGACAACCATGAATTCAAAGTTAATGGACAAAGATTGAAGCACTACAATGGTGCCCATGTGGAACGTAACAAGGAAGTGGTCAACTTAGGAGATGCATGAGCATGCTCTCCTCTCAAAGATTTCCTTTTATTTTTATTTTTATTTTTATTTTTATTTTTAGGAGATATTTTATTCTTCATTATCTTTAGTTTTCAGGTTTTCTTTATTTTCTTTTTCACAACAAGACTCACAACTACTATGCTAAGGAAATTTACTGCCAAGATCCTTGCCCCGGCAACCAATGAAGAAGATGCCGCGGCAACTTACTTCATGCATGCACAAGCTGAATGCCACGGCAACCAACCCTGAAGATGCCACGGCAACCAAAGTCAAGACATCCCGGCAACAAGAAAACAACCATTGCATTCAAGCAAGAAAATCAAGACGCCAACTAGAAGGAAACTAATCATCTACATTGACGAACTCTCGGAGTAAGTCCTCGTATGCATTTTATTTTTATTTTTATTTTGCGTTATTTTTATGCATGCATTGAGGACAATGCCTCACTCGAGTTTGGGGGGGATTGTTATTAGTAATTACCATGTTTAGTTACATTAATCTTAAGCATTACATTTAGGATACATAAATTGCTTGCCATGCCTTTAATTGGAACAAGAATTGCTTAGATTTGATGAATATTCAATGATGACTTTACCAATGCACTTAATTGATAGAATTTTTATTCTAGGATAACCATGAAAAACTTAGAATTTTACTATGATGCTAAATTTGATGAAACACTATTGTGGTTTGATTGATTTAAGGAGTTCTAGTAAACTTAGGTTGATAATTAACTAATTGGGGTATTAGAATAAAAATTCGATGAATGCTAGAGGTGCCCGAAATTGGCTCTAGCATGTGCTAAAAATTGATCACTAGAGGTGCCCAAATCGGCTCTAGGAGGCGTTAAAATTTTTTTACTAGAGGTGCCCAAACCGCTCTAGTCGAATAAATTAACTTAAGAAAACTAAAAATAAAACACTAGAGGTGCCCAAATTGGCTCTAGTTAAAACAAGTTAAAAAGAACCCGATGAAGTAATTTGAAAACCTCATTTGCATAGAATCCGAAAAATCAACTTGCACACAACTCTGCACACACGCACAAGCATTATAGTTTGATTCCGAGTAACTCCTCGCTTTCCGAAAAATAAAAAGCCAATCATACTTTGTGCCCCGTTCGAGAATTGAAATCAAGTTCAAAGCTAAGTTTGTGAAAATTTGAAGTCTTGGCAGGTAATTATGAGTTTGCATTGCTTGAGGACAAGCAATAGTTCGAGTTTGGGGGTGTGATAAGTGTTCAAAAGTACTATTTTTCTTACCCTTTTTACTCATATTATTGTTAGACTTAGGCTCATATTAGTTGCATAGATTAGCCATTCATGCATTAATCCATGTTTCCTTCAATCGTTGAGCTTGATTACATAATTTGGTGATTTTTGTGGAAATAGATGCTGCTTTGGTGTGTTTTTGTGTGTGTATGTGCATGATCACTTGCCAAAGCAATGCCGAGCTAGTTGCCAGGGCAATGCATGAAGGATATGCCGAGCTAGTTGCCATGGCATTTGTCGACAAAGACCAAAAGCAATATGGATATCGAAATTCATGATTTTACAAGCCCAAGATGACATGGAGCAAGGTCCAAGCCCAAAGGAATTTGATTGCCATGCAGAGATTAAAGAAGAATTAAATTCCAAGAGGATAGGAGAAGTTCTAATAGGAATAAAATTATAATAAAGAATTATATTCTTTAAAGATAATTTAATTCCAACTCAAACTCCTCCTCAAAGAAGGACTTTGGCCTAGCCCTATAAATATCAAGGAGATTTCGACAATTCAAGAGGGAGAGCAAGAGGGAATTTCGACAACTCCAAGAGAGGAAGCAAGGGGAATTTTCGGCAAGCATCTAGGGCAAGGAGGATTTCGACAAGCCTCTTCCTTCATCTTTGTTCGATTGGGTTCATGCTAGGGATTGTTTATCTTGTGTTTCTTTGGAACCTAGCCATGAACTAAATTTACTTGGCTATGGTTATTGTGTTTTGTGGTTGTGAGAAACTATTGGTTTTTGTTTAGGTAATAAGAGTTTGCACTTTTCTATTTCAAGGTTTATTCATTCTTGGTTCTTATTATTGTTTGCGAGTGAATTGGGAGAGGATCTCGTGATTTCATCCATTTATCTAATATCGGGAGAGTTAGATTCAAGAAACAAATGAATATGATCTTTATTCAATCCAATGATGGTGAAGATTAATCCGCTTAGGAATAAGTTAAGGATTTCAACGGCTAAGAGGAGCGCAAGATTGGTTGTTGTTCACCCTTGATTCACGCAGGATGTATTATCAAGGCATGCATAAATAGCTAGAGTTTCGACTTAGGGATAAGAAGAAACCATTGAAGAACGCCCGCCAACCTTGAAGTTGCTGCCCGGTTTGCGCCCAAGTAGTTGCCCAACTAGTCGCCCAAGCAACCATCAATTAGTTACTACGGCAACCCGTCGTGCAAGTTGCCACGAAATCGAAGTTGCCCGTGCACTCTTTTACCAAGACAATCCAATCGGCTATCACACCTCAACTCACGATAACCTAGCCTATCTCTCTCAATTGAATTCATCTTTTCTTTTACTTAATTGCTTTCTAGATTAGTTATTAGTTAAAACTTCTATAATCCTTCACTTGTGTTTTTACTTTTTACAGTGCAAGAGACTAGATTCTTGAAGTGGCACCAATCCCTGTGGAGACGATATCTTTTATACTATAACTTGCGACGTGTATACTTGCACAATTGCGTAGCACTTATTACGCGCAACATCTACACAAATGCCCCTACACGGATTCCCGGTGTGGACTCAAGTAACAATGTTTTACAACGCCGTGAATACACCAACAAGGATGATGCTAGATGCCTCGGCAAACGGCATACTCCTAGATAAGTCGCCGGAAGAAGCAATGCAAATCTTAAACAGGCTGGCCAAGAATGATTATCAATTCCCATCTACTAGAAGAGGAGGAGTTAGACGCCAAGCCACAATACATGAACTAGGATCATAAGATTCAATTTCGGCACAATTGGCCACTTTAACCAAGATGGTCCAGAACATGCAAAAACCAAACAACACACATGAAGTCAAGGTAATGGATTCTTTTTGTGAGTTATGTGGTGATAACCATAATTCTTCTGAATGTATGCAGAATCCGGAATCCAGCTTCTATGTGGGGAATTACAATCGGAGCAATAACGTGATGTCCAATTCATATAATCCAGCTTGGAAGAAGCACCCGGATTTTTCCTGGAGTAATCCCAACAATGCTCTAAACCAGAACAATCAGAATGCACAAGCATCGGGATTCCAGCAGAATATGCCACGGCAACAGATGCCGCAGCAACAACCGACGACATCTAGTTCTTTGGAAAATTCTCTAAATGCTTTTATGATGAAAACTGAATCTTATATGGCTGAGAATAGTAATTTCATAAAAAGAACTGATGCTTTTATTAACAGGACCGAGATGAGATTGCAAAACCAAGAGGCGGCAATCAAATCATTGGAAAATCAAGTCGGACAGTTTGCTCAAAATCTAAATACTAGACCACAAGGAGGTTTACCTAGCGATATTGAAGTCGCAAGAGGAATTGGCCATGAGCAATGTAAGGCAATCACCACTAGAAGTGGCCAACAACTTGGAGAGGTTGAAACCCGCTCGTCAAACAAAACTACACAAAAAGATCAAGACGAACCTAGCGGCAAAGCCTCAGATGCTGAACCAGGAATTGCCGCGGCAACCGGCAATAAGCATGCCTCGGTAACCAACGATAAAGACGCTTCGGCAACTTGCGATAAGCATGCCTCGGCAACCCCAGATGATAACGCCTCGGCAACTCCAGATGTCCCAGCAATGCCGTCAATCAGGTTCCAAACCAATGAAAGAATCGAAGATATCTGACTTCCACCACCATTCCCACAAAGGTTGAAGCGACAAAAGCAAGAATACAAATTCAAGAAGTTTCTTGATATCCTAAAGCAAGTCCACATCAACTTGCCATTGGTGGAAGCAATTGAACAAATGCCAAACTATGCCAAGTTTCTTAAAGACATTGTGTCCAAAAGAACAAGGCTAGGAGAGTTTGAAACAGTTGCCGCGATGGAGGGATGCATGGCAATGTTGCACAATCGTATGCCACCCAAGTTGAAGGATCTCGGAAGTTTCACAATACCTTGTTCCATTGGAAATCACTATGTCGGAAAGCATTATGTGACCTTGGGGCTAGCATAAACTTGATGCCTAAATCGGTTTTCCAGTAAACTAGGAATCGGGAAGGCAAGACCTACAATATTATGCTGCAGCTAATAGCCGACAGATCCTATGTGCATCCGGAGGGAAAAAATCGAGGACATACTTGGTAAAAGTTGATAAATTTATTTTCCCGCTGACTTTATTGTTTTGGATTGTAAAGCGGATGAGCATGCACCCATCATTCTCGGGAGACCATTCCTAGCAACAGGAGAACCTTGATCGATGTTGAAAAAGGAGAACTCACAATGAGGGTGAATGACCAGCAGGTCAAACTAAATGTGTTCCAAACACTAAGGCATGCCGATGATCCCGAAGAATGCCAACTACTTCATGCCACGACAGAATTTAACTTCGATGAGGAATTTAGTTGCCTTGGCAACCACATTGCCGATCAAGAGGAACCTGGGGAGTATGAAAAACCGGTCGATGAGGAATAACAAGAAGAGGCAAATTGGCTAGTTAACCGACCAGGTACATACTTTGAACCACTGGACTATTCAAGTAAGGAAGGTAAGCTCAAAAAACACTCTATTGAACAACCACCAATTCTTGAGTTGAAACAATTGCCAGAGCAACTAAAATATGTATACTTAGGGACCGATAATACATTGCATGTAATTATTTCTTCTAAGTTACAGCCTAAGCAGGAAAAGAAGCTGATCAAGATGTTGAAGCTACACAAAAAGACAATAGGGTGGACAATTGCCGACTTGAAGGGAATTAGCTTGGCGGTGTGCATGCACAAGATCTTGTTGGAAGATGATCACAAACCTTCAATTGAGGCCCAGAGGAGACTGAATCATGCCATGAAAGGGGTTGTAATGAAAGAAATCATCAAGTGGCTTGACGCCGACATTATATACCCTATCTCTGATAGTACGTGGGTAAGTCCGGTACAATGTGTACCGAAAAAGGGAGGTATAACAGTGGTAAGTAATGAAAATAATGAACTTATCCCAACCAGATCAGACCGGTTGGAGGGTTTGTATGGACTATCGAAAGCTAAACAAAGCTACTAGGAAAGATCACTTCCCATTACCCTTTATTGATCAAATGCTTGACCGCCTTGCGGGTAAACCCTTTTATTGTTTTCTTAATGGTTATTCAGGTTACAATCAGATTGCCATAGCACTAGAAGATCAAGAAAAGACAACCTTCACATGCCCATACGGTACTTATGCCTTCCGAAAGATGCCGTTCGGATTGTGTAACGCCCGCAAACCTTCCAAAGATGCATGATGGCATTTTTTTCAGACATGGTCAAAGACTTCCTTGAGATCTTCATGGATGATTTTTCGGTTTTGGTAATGACTTGACGGCTGTCTCGGCAATTTAGAAAGGGTGTTGGCAAGATGCGAAGAAACGGATTTAGTCCTCAATTGGGAGAAATGCCATTTTATGGTAGATGAAGGAATAGTGCTCGCCACAAGATTTCATCCAAGGAATTGAAGTAGACAAAGCCAAGGTGGACGTGATCGAGAGATTACCCCACCAAATTCGGTTAAAGGAATTCAAGTTTTCTGGACATGCGAGTTTTTTATAGGAGGTTCATTCATAATTTTTCTAAAATCACTAAACCTTTGTGTAATCTGCTTGAACAGGATAAAGTCTTGATTTTGATGATTCTTGCACTCAAGCATTTGAAACCCTAAAGAAAAAGCTTGCCTCGGCACCCATTGTCGCTCCACAGTTTGACGCTACCTTTTGAGCTCATGTGTGATGCAAGTGATTTCGCGGTATGAACAGTCCTAGGCCAACGCATAGGTAAGACCTTCCATGTGATATACTACGCTAGTAAAACTCTTAATGATGCTCAAGTGAATTACACAACAACGGAGAAAGAGTTACTAGCCGTAGTTTTCGCATTTGACAAGTTCCGATCCTATTTAATTGGAACAAAGGTAATTGTTCATACGGACCATTCGGCAATCAAATACTTATTTGCTAAAAAGGATGCTAAACCTCGTTTTATTCGTTGGATATTACTTTTACAAGAATTTGATATTGAAATTAAGGATAGGAAAGGAACGAAAAAATCAAGTGGCGATCACTTATCACGTTTGGAACGCAATAGGGAAGAGGGCGCGGATCTAGAGATATGCGATGCATTCCGGATGAACAAATTTTAATCGCCTCGGCAACCCTTGACGCCTCGACAGCCCATGACGCCTCGGCAACCATGGATGCACACGCCTCGGCAATTTTCGGAGCGACGCGCACGCCTCGGCAATTTTGGGAGCGATGAACTACGGCAAAGACATGCCCCGCAATACCCTGCACGCGCGTTTAGTTAACTTTCCTTGTTTGTGGTATTTTTCCGTATGGCATTACTCACCAAGGGAAGAAGCGGTTCCGCCATGATGCTAAGCATTACTTTTGGGACGAGCCTCTTTTGTTTAAACAACGTGCGGATCGGGTTATACGCCGATGTGTCCTCGAAGAAGAGCAAATGAAATGTACTATGGCAATTCCATTCTTCACCCTATGGAGGACATTTTGGAGGAACTTCGTACATGGCCAAAGTCTTGCAATCCGTTTTGTATTGGCCAACATTGTACAAAGATGCCCAAGACTTTTACAAGCAATGTGATCGTTGCGGAGGGCGGGCAATATCTCTAGACGACATGAGATGCCACTCGAGAACATCATCGAGGTGGAATTGTTCGATGTATGAGGGATCGATTTTATGGGACCTTTCCCATCTTCATTCGGCAACCTCTACATCTTACTTGCCGTCGACTATGTGTCTAAATGGGTAGAGGCAGTGCGATTCCCAACAACGATTCCAAGACCGTGCAAAGATTCTGCGAGAAAAACATATTTACACGGTTTGGGATGCCGAGAACAATTATCGGTGACGAGGCAAGCATTTTGACAACAAACTAATTGCCAAGATGTTGCAACGCTTGGCATATCACACAAGATCGCCACGGCATATCACCCATAAACCAACGGGCAAGCGAAATTTCAACCGGGAGTTGAAGGGAATACTCGAGAAAGTTGTAAATCCCTCAAGGAAGGATTGGTCATTAAGACTAGATGACGCACTTTGGGCATATCGCACTTGCATTCAAAACACCATTAGGTATGTCCCCTTCCGGCTTGTCTATGGTAAAACATGTCATCTACCGTGGAAATCGAGCACAAAGGCGTCTTTGGGCAATCAAGACCGTGAATATGGATTGGGAAAGTGCGGACAAAAGCGCTTGATGGATCTCAATGAGATAGAAGAATTTCGTGCACTCGCCTATAACAATGCACGAATCTACAAGGAGAAAACAAAGCGATGGCACGACAAGAAACTATTGCCACGGCAATTCACGCCAGGGCAACTAGTTCTCCTATTCAATTCTCGGCTAAAACTTTTCCCGGGAAAGCTGAAATCAAGATGGTCGGACCATTTGAAGTCGTCAAACCATTCTCCCATGGTGCTTTGTGATAATCAAGTCCATCTCGACAACCATGAATTCAAAGTTAATGGACAAAGATTGAAGCACTACAATGGTGCCCATGTGGAACGTAACAAGGAAGTGGTCAACTTAGGAGATGCATGAGCATGCTCTCCTCTCAGTATTTCCTTTTTATTTTTATTTTTATTTTTATTTTTATTTTTAGGAGATATTTTATTCTTCATTATCTTTAGTTTTCAGGTTTTCTTTATTTTCTTTTTCACAACAAGACTCACAACTACTATGCTAAGGAAATTTACTGCCAAGATCCTTGCCCCGGCAACCAATGAAGAAGATGCCGCGGCAACTTACTTCATGCATGCACAAGCTGATGCCACGGCAACCAACCCTGAAGATGCCACGGCAACCAAAGCTGAAGACATCCCGGCAACAAGAAAACAACCATTGCATTCAAGCAAGAAAATCAAGACGCCAACTAGAAGGAAACTAATCATCTACATTGACGAACTCTCGGAGTAAGTCCTCGTATGCATTTTATTTTTATTTTTATTTTGCGTTATTTTTATGCATGCATTGAGGACAATGCCTCACTCGAGTTTGGGGGGGATTGTTATTAGTAATTACCATGTTTAGTTACATTAATCTTAAGCATTACATTTAGGATACATAAATTGCTTGCCATGCCTTTAATTGGAACAAGAATTGCTTAGATTTGATGAATATTCAATGATGACTTTACCAATGCACTTAATTGATAGAATTTTTATTCTAGGATAACCATGAAAAACTTAGAATTTTACTATGATGCTAAATTTGATGAAACACTATTGTGGTTTGATTGATTTAAGGAGTTCTAGTAAACTTAGGTTGATAATTAACTAATTGGGGTATTAGAATAAAAATTCGATGAATGCTAGAGGTGCCCGAAATTGGCTCTAGCATGTGCTAAAAATTGATCACTAGAGGTGCCCGAAACTGGCTCTAGGAGGCGTTAAAATTTTTTTTACTAGAGGTGCCCGAAACCGGCTCTAGTCGAATAAATTAACTTAAGAAAACTAAAAATAAAACACTAGAGGTGCCCGAAATTGGCTCTAGTTAAAACAAGTTAAAAAGAACCCGATGAAGTAATTTGAAAACCTACTGTTTGCATAGAATCCGAAAAATCAACTTGCACACAACTCTGCACACACACGCACAAGCATTATAGTTTGATTCCGAGTAACTCCTCGGTTTTCCGAAAAATAAAAAGCCAATCATACTTTGTGCCCGGTTGAGAGAATTGAAATCAAGTTCAAAGCTAAGTTTGTGAAAATTTGAAGTCTTGGCGGTAATTATGAGTTTGCATTGCTTGAGGAAAGCAATAGTTCGAGTTTGGGGTGTGATAAGTGTTCAAAAGTACTATTTTTCTTACCCTTTTTACTCATATTATTGTTAGACTTAGGCTCATATTAGTTGCATAGATTAGCCATTCATGCATTAATCCATGTTTCCTTCAATCGTTGAGCTTGATTACATAATTTGGTGATTTTTGTGGAAATAGATGCTGCTTTGGTGTGTTTTTGTGTGTGTATGTGCATGATCACTTGCCAAAGCAATGCCGAGCTAGTTGCCGGGCAATGCATGAAGGATATGCCTAGTTGCGAGCTAGTTGCCATGGCATTTGGCATTTGACAAAGACCAAAAGCAATATGGATATCGAAATTCATGATTTTACAAGCCCAAGATGACATGGAGCAAGGTCAAGCCCAAAGGAATTTGATTGCCATGCAGAGATTAAAGAAGAATTAAATTCCAAGAGGATAGGAGAAGTTCTAATAGGAATAAAATTATAATAAAGAATTATATTCTTTAAAGATAATTTAATTCCAACTCAAACTCCTCCTCAAAGAAGGACTTTGGCCTAGCCTATAAATATCAAGGAGATTTAGACAATTCAAGAGGGAGAGCAAGAGGGAATTTAGACAACTCCAAGAGAGGAAGCAAGGGGAATTTTAGACAAGCATCTAGGGCAAGGAGGATTTCGACAAGCCTCTTCCTTCATCTTTGTTCGATTGGGTTCATGCTAGGGATTGTTTATCTTGTGTTTCTTTGGAACCTAGCCATGAACTAAATTTACTTGGCTATGGTTATTGTGTTTTGTGGTTGTGAGAAACTATTGGTTTTTGTTTAGGTAATAAGAGTTTGCACTTTTCTATTTCAAGGTTTATTCATTCTTGGTTCTTATTATTGTTTTGCAGTGAATTGGGAGAGGATCTCGTGATTTCATCCATTTATCTAATATCGGGAGAGTTAGATTCAAGAAACAAATGAATATGATCTTTATTCAATCAATGATGGTGAAGATTAATCCGGCTTAGGAATAAGTTAAGGATTTCAACGGCTAAGAGGAGCGCAAGATTGGTTGTTGTTCACCCTTGATTCACGCAGGGGATGTATTATCAAGGCATGCATAAATAGCTAGAGTTTCGACTTAGGGATAAGAAGAAACCATTGAAGAACGCTCCGCCGAACCTTGAAGTTGCTGCCCGATCGCCCAAGTAGTTGCCCAACTAGTCGCCCAAGCAACCATCAATTAGTTACTACGGCAACCCGTCGTGCAAGTTGCCACGGCAAATCGAAAGTTGCCCGTGCACTCTTTTACCAAGACAATCCAATCGGCTATCACACCTCAACTCACGATAACCTAGCCTATCTCTCTCAATTGAATTCATCTTTTCTTTTACTTAATTGCTTTCTAGATTAGTTATTAGTTAAAACTTCTATAATCCTTCACTTGTGTTTTTACTTTTTACAAAGCAAGAGACTAGATTCTTGAAGTGGCACCAATCCCTGTGGAGACGATATCTTTTATACTATAACTTGCGACGTGTATACTTGCACAATTGCGTAGCACTTATTACGCGCAACATCTACACAAATGCCCCTACACGGATTCCCGGTGTGGACTCAAGTAACAATGTTTTACAACGCCGTGAATACACCAACAAGGATGATGCTAGATGCCTCGGCAAACGGCATACTCCTAGATAAGTCGCCGGAAGAAGCAATGCAAATCTTAAACAGGCTGGCCAAGAATGATTATCAATTCCCATCTACTAGAAGAGGAGGAGTTAGACGCCAAGCCACAATACATGAACTAGGATCATAAGATTCAATTTCGGCACAATTGGCCACTTTAACCAAGATGGTCCAGAACATGCAAAAACCAAACAACACACATGAAGTCAAGGTAATGGATTCTTTTTGTGAGTTATGTGGTGATAACCATAATTCTTCTGAATGTATGCAGAATCCGGAATCCAGCTTCTATGTGGGGAATTACAATCGGAGCAATAACGTGATGTCCAATTCATATAATCCAGCTTGGAAGAAGCACCCGGATTTTTCCTGGAGTAATCCCAACAATGCTCTAAACCAGAACAATCGGAATGCACAAGCATCGGGTTCCAAAGAGAATATGCCACGGCAATGGATGCCGCAAAGAACAACAACCGACGACATCTAGTTCTTTGGAAAATTCTCTAAATGCTTTTATGATGAAAACTGAATCTTATATGGCTGAGAATAGTAATTTCATAAAAAGAATCGATGCTTTTATTAACAGACCGAGATGAGATTGCAAAACCAAGAGGCGGCAATCAAATCATTGGAAAATCAAGTCGGACGGTTTGCTCAAAATCTAAATACTAGACCACAAGGAGGTTTACCTAGCGATATTGAAGTCGCAAGAGGAATTGGCCATGAGCAATGTAAGGCAATCACCACTAGAAGTGGCCAACAACTTGGAGAGGTTGAAACCCGCTCGTCAAACAAAACTACACAAAAAGATCAAGACGAACCTAGCGGCAAAGCCTCGGATGCTTGAACCGAGAATTGCCGCGCGACAACCGCAATAAGCATGCCTCGGTAACCAACGATAAAGACGCGGCGGCAACTTGCGATAAGCATGCCTCGGCAACCCCCTGATGATAACGCCTCGGCAACTCCGGATGTCCCAAAGAATGCCGTCAATCAGGTTCCAAACCAATGAAAGAATCGAAGATATCTGACTTCCACCACCATTCCCACAAAGGTTGAAGCGACAAAAGCAAGAATACAAATTCAAGAAGTTTCTTGATATCCTAAAGCAAGTCCACATCAACTTGCCATTGGTGGAAGCAATTGAACAAATGCCAAACTATGCCAAGTTTCTTAAAGACATTGTGTCCAAAAGAACAAGGCTAGGAGAGTTTGAAACAGTTGCCGCGATGGAGGGATGCATGGCAATGTTGCACAATCGTATGCCACCCAAGTTGAAGGATCTCGGAAGTTTCACAATACCTTGTTCCATTGGAAATCACTATGTCGGGAAAGCATTATGTGACCTTGGGGCTAGCATAAACTTGATGCCTAAATCGGTTTTCCAGAAAGTAGGAATCGGGAAGGCAAGACCTACAACAGTCATGCTGCAGCTAGCCGACAGATCCTATGTGCATCCAGAGGGAAAAATCGAGGACATACTGGTAAAAGTTGATAAATTTATTTTTCCCGCTGACTTTATTGTTTTGGATTGTGAAGCAGATGAGCATGCACCCATCATTCTCGGGAGACCATTCCTAGCAACAGGGAGAACCTTGATCGACGTTGAAAAAGGAGAACTCACAATGAGGGTGAATGACCAGCAGGTCAAACTAAATGTGTTCCAAACACTAAGGCATGCCGATGATCCCGAAGAATGCCAACTACTTCATGCCACGACAGAATTTAACTTCGATGAGGAATTTAGTTGCCTTGGCAACCACATTGCCGATCAAGAGGAACCTGGGGAGTATGAAAAACCGGTCGATGAGGAATAACAAGAAGAGGCAAATTGGCTAGTTAACCGACCAGGTACATACTTTGAACCACTGGACTATTCAAGTAAGGAAGGTAAGCTCAAAAAACACTCTATTGAACAACCACCAATTCTTGAGTTGAAACAATTGCCAGAGCAACTAAAATATGTATACTTAGGGACCGATAATACATTGCATGTAATTATTTCTTCTAAGTTACAGCCTAAGCAGGAAAAGAAGCTGATCAAGATGTTGAAGCTACACAAAAAGACAATAGGGTGGACAATTGCCGACTTGAAGGGAATTAGCTTGGCGGTGTGCATGCACAAGATCTTGTTGGAAGATGATCACAAACCTTCAATTGAGGCCCAGAGGAGACTGAATCATGCCATGAAAGGGGTTGTAATGAAAGAAATCATCAAGTGGCTTGACGCCGACATTATATACCCTATCTCTGATAGTACGTGGGTAAGTCCGGTACAATGTGTACCGAAAAAGGGAGGTATAACAGTGGTAAGTAATGAAAATAATGAACTTATCCCAACCAGGACTGTGACCGGTTGTAGGGTTTGTATGGACTATCGAAAGCTAAACAAAGCTACTAGGAAAGATCACTTCCCATTACCCTTTATTGATCAAATGCTTGACCGTCTTGCAGGTAAACCCTTTTATTGTTTTCTTAATGGTTATTCAGGTTACAATCAGATTGCCATAGCACTAGAAGATCAAGAAAAGACAACCTTCACATGCCCATACGGTACTTATGCCTTCCGAAAGATGCCGTTCGGATTGTGTAACGCCCCGGCAACCTTCCAAAGATGCATGATGGCATTTTTTTCAGACATGGTCGAAGACTTCCTTGAGATCTTCATGGATGATTTTTCAGTTTTTGGTAATGACTTCGACGGCTGTCTCGGCAATTTAGAGAGGGTGTTGGCAAGATGCGAAGAAACGGATTTAGTCCTCAATTGGGAGAAATGCCATTTTATGGTAGATGAAGGAATAGTGCTCGGCCACAAGATTTCATCCAAGGGAATTGAAGTAGACAAAGCCAAGGTGGACGTGATCGAGAGATTACCCCCACCAAGTTCGGTTAAAGGAATTCGAAGTTTTCTCGGACATGCAGGTTTTTATAGGAGGTTCATTCATAATTTTTCTAAAATCACTAAACCCTTGTGTAATCTGCTTGAACAGGATAAAGTCTTCGATTTTGATGATTCTTGCACCAGAGCATTCAAAACCCTAAAGAAAAAGCTTGCCTCGGCACCCATTGTCGTTCCACCAGATTGGACGCTACCTTTTGAGCTCATGTGTGATGCAAGTGATTTCGCGGTAGGAACAGTCCTAGGCCAACGCATAGGTAAGACCTTCCATGTGATATACTACGCTAGTAAAACTCTTAATGGTGCTCAAGTGAATTACACAACAACAGAGAAAGAGTTACTAGCCGTAGTTTTCGCATTTGACAAGTTCCGATCCTATTTAATTGGAACAAAGGTAATTGTTCATACGGACCATTCGGCAATCAAATACTTATTTGCTAAAAAGGATGCTAAACCTCGTTTTATTCGTTGGATATTACTTTTACAAGAATTTGATATTGAAATTAAGGACAGGAAAGGAACAGAAAATCAAGTGGCCGATCACTTATCACGTTTGGAACGCAATAGGGAGGAGGACGCGGATCTAGAGATATGCGATGCATTCCCGGATGAACAAATTTTAGTTGCCTCAGCAACCCTAGACGCCTCGGCAACCCACGACGCCTCGGCAACCATGGATGCACACGCCTCGGCAATTTTGGGAGCAGTCGCCACGGCAACACATGCCTCGGCAATACCCTGGTACGCGGATTTAGTTAATTTCCTTGTTTGTGGTATTTTTCCTTATGGCATTACTCACCAAGGGAAGAAGCGGTTCCGCCATGATGCTAAGCATTACTTTTGGGACGAGCCTCCTTTGTTTAAACAATGTGCAGATCAGGTTATACGCCGATGTGTCCCTGAAGAAGAGCAACAGAATGTACTCCGGCAATGCCATTCTTCACCCTATAGAGGACATTTTGGAGGAACTCGTACCGCGGCCAAAGTTTTGCAATCTGGTTTGTATTGGCCAACATTGTACAAAGATGCCCAAGACTTTTACAAGCAATGTGATCGTTGCCAGAGGACGGGCAATATCTCTAGACGACATGAGATGCCGCTCCAGAACATCATCGAGGTAGAATTGTTCGATGTATGGGGGATCGGTTTTATGGGACCTTTCCCATCTTCATTCGGCAACCTCTACATTCTACTTGTCGTCGACTACATGTCTAAATGGGTTGAGGCAGCTGCAGTTCCCAACAACGATTCCAAGACCGTGCAAAGATTCTTGCAGAAAAACATATTTACACGGTTTGGGATGCCGAGAACAATTATCAGCGACGAAGGCAAGCATTTTGACAACAAACTAATTGCCAAGATGTTGCAACGCTTCGGCATATCACACAAGATCACCATGGCATATCACCCACAAACCAACGGGCAAGCAGAAATTTCCAACCGGAGTTGAAGGGTATACTCGAGAAAGTTGTAAATCCCTCTAGGAAGGATTGGTCATTAAGACTAGATGACGCACTTTGGGCATATCGCACTGCATTCAAAACACCCTTAGGTATGTCCCCCTTCCGACTTGTCTATGGTAAAACATGTCATCTACCGGTGGAAATCGAGCACAAGGCGTACTGGGAAATCAAGACCGTGAATATGGATTGGGAAAGTACCGGACAAAAGCGCTTGATGGATCTCAATGAGATAGAAGAATTTCGTGCACTCGCCTATAACAATGCACGAATCTACAAGGAGAAAACAAAGCGATGGCACGACAAGAAACTATTGCCACGGCAATTCACGCCAGAAAACTAGTTCTCCTATTCAAGTCTCGGCTAAAACTTTTCCCGGAAAGCTGAAATCAAGATGGTCGGGACCATTCAAGTCGTCAAACCATTCTCCCATGGTGCTTGATAATCAAGTCCATCTCGACAACCATGAATTCAAAGTTAATGGACAAAGATTGAAGCACTACAATGGTGCCCATGTGGAACGTAACAAGGAAGTGGTCAACTTAGGAGATGCATGAGCATGCTCTCCTTTCAATATTTTCTTTTTCTTTTCATTTTCATTTTTATTTTTAGGAGATATTTTATTTTTCTTCATTATCTTTAGTTTTCAGGTTTTCTTTTCTTTTTCACAACAAGACTCACAACTACTATGCTAAGGAAATTTACTGCCGAGATCCTTGCCCCGACAACCAATGAAGAAGATGCCGCGGCAACCTACATCGTGCCTGCACAAGCTGAGACCACAGCAACCAACCCTGAAGATGCCACGGCAACCAAAGCTAAAGACATCCCGGCAACAAGAAAACAACCATCGCGTTCAAGCAAGAGAATCATGACACCGACTAGAAGGAAACTAATCATCTACGATGACGAACTCTCAGAGTAAGTCTTCGTATGCATTTTTATTTTTATTTTTCTTGTTATTTTATGCATGCATTGAGGACAATGCCTCACTCGAGTTTGGGGGGGATTGTTATTAGTAGTTACCATGTTTAGTTACATTCACTTAAAGTATTACATTTAGGATACATAAATTGCTTGCCATGCCTTTAATTGGAACAAGAATTGCTTAGATTTGATGAATATTCGGTGATGACTTTGCCAATGCACTTAATTGACAGAATTTTTATTCTAGGATAACCATGGAAAAACTTAGAATTTTACTATGATGCTAAATTTGATGAAACACTGTTGTGGTTTGATTGATTTAAGGAATTCTAGTAAACTTAGGTTGATAATTAACAAATTGGGGGATTAGAATAAAAATTGGATGAATGTTAGAGGTGCCCAAAATTGGCTCTAGCATGTGCTAAAACTTAGGATCACTAGAGGTGCCCGAAACTGGCTCTAGTATGTGTTAAAAAATTGATAGCTAGAGGTGCCCGAAACCGGCTCTAGTCGAATAAATTCACTTAAGAAAACAAAACACTAGAGGTGCCCGAAACTGGCTCTAGTTAAAACATGTTAAAAAGAACCCAATGAAGTAATTTGAAAACCTCTTGTTTGCATAGAATCCGAAAAATCAACTTGCACACAACTCCGCACACACTCACAAGCATTATAGTTTGATTCTGAGTAACTCCTTAGTTTTCCGAAAAATAAAAAGCCAATCATACTTTGTGCCCCGGTTCAGAGAATTGAAATCAAGTTCAAAGCTAAGTTTGTGAAAATTGAAGTCTTGGCAGGTAATTATGAGTTTGCATTGCTTGAGGACAAGCAATAGTTCGAGTTTGAGGGTGTGATAAGTGTTCAAAAGTACTATTTTCTTACCCTTTTTACTCATATTATTGTTAGACTTAGGCTCATATTAGTTGCATAATTAGCCATTCATGTATTAATCCATGTTTCCTTCCATCGTTGAGCTTGATTACATAACTTGGTAGTTTTTGTGGAAAAGATACTGCTTTGGTGTGCTTTGTGTGTGTATGTGCAGGATCACTTGCCAAAGCAATGCCGAGCTAGTTGCCAGGGCAATGCATGAAGGATATGCCGAGCTAGTTGCCAGGGCAATGCATGAAGGAGACGCCGAGCCAGTTGCCATGGCAATTATCGACAAAGATAAAATGCAATAAGGATGTCGAAATTAATGACTATACAAGCCCAAGATGACGTGGAGCAAAGCCCAAACCCAAAGGAATTTGATTTCCATGCAGAGATTAAAGAAGAATTAAATTCCAAGAAGATAGGAGAAGTTCTAGTAGGAATACAATTATAATAAAGAATTATATTCTTTAAAGATAATTTAATTCCAACTCAAACTCCTCCTCAAAGAAGGACTTTGGCCTAGCCCTATAAATAGCAAGGAGATTTCGACAATCCATAGAGAGAGCATTAGGGGAATTTTTGACAAGTCCAAGGGAGAAAGCAAGGGGAATTTTCGATAAGCATCTAGGGCAAGGGATTTTCGACAAGCTTCATCTTTTCTTCCTTGTTCGATTGGGTTCATGCTAGGGATTGTTTATCTTGTGTTTCTTTGGAACCTAGCCATGAACTAAATCTACTTGGCTATAGTTATTGTGTTTTGTGGTTGTGAGAAACTATTGGTTTTTGTTTAGGTAATAAGAGTTTGCACTTTTCTATTTCAAGGTTTATTCATTCTTGGTTCTTATTCTTGTTTGCGAGTGAATTGGGAGATGATCTCGTGATTTCATCTATTTATCTAATATCGGGAGAGTTAGATTCAAGAAACGAATGAATATGATCTTTATTCAATCTATTGATGGTGAAGATTAATCCGGCTTAGGAATAAGTTAAGGATTTCAATGGCTAAAAGGAGCGCAAGATTGGTTGTTGTTCACCCTTGATTCACGCAGGGATGTATTATCAAGGAATGCACAAGTAGCTAGAGTTTTGACTTAGGGATAAGAAGAAACCATTGAAGAACGCTCTGCTGAACCTTGAAGGTTGCTGCCCAGAAGCCCAAGTAGTGGCCCAACTAGTCGCCCAGGCAACCATCGATTAGTTGCCAAGGCAACCCCGTTGTGCAAGTTGCCACGGCAACTGAGTTACCCGTGCACTCTTTTACCAAGACAATCCAATTGGCTATCACACGTCAACTCACGTTAACCTGGCCTATCTCTCTCTCATTTGATCTTATTTATTCTTTTACTTATTTGCTTTCTAGACTAGTCATTAGTTAAACTCTTATAATCCTTTACTTGTGTTTTTTACTTTTTACAGTGCAAGAGACTAGATTCTTGAAGTGGCACCAATCCCTGTGGAGACGATATCTTTTATACTATAACTTGCGACGTGTATACTTGCACATTTGCGTAGCACTTATTACGCGCAACATCTAGTAACCTCTTTTCTCCAACAGTTCTCCATGCCATGCCAAGTGTTCTGATGGCCCAGTCGGCTTTATGCTCAAGCTCCACTGGCAGATGGCATGGTTTTCCGAAAACAAGTCTAAATGGTGACGTACCCAAATGAGTTTTAAATGCGATTTTGTAAGCCCACAAGGACTCGTCTAGCCTCAAAGATCAGTCTTTCCTTGATGGATTAACAATCTTCTCTAGAATGTTTTTAATCTCCTTATTTGAAATCTCGGCTTGTCCATTCGTTTGTGGATGATATGCCGTGGCAATTCTCTGTTGTATACCGTACCTGCACAAGGCCTTAGAAATTATATTACATTTAAAATGAGTGCCCTCATCGTGAATAATCACTCTAGGGGCGCCAAATCTAGTAAAGATATGCTTATGTAAGAACTTGGCATCGTTTGTTGGTAGAGCAACAACTTCTACCTATTTAGATACGTAGTCAACAGCTACAAGAATGTATACATTACCGAATGAGGGTAGAAAAGGACCCATAAAGTATATCCCCCATACATCAAATAAATCCACATGCATAATGTTTTGAAGCGGTAGTTGGTGTCTGCCAGAGATGTTTCCTGTCCGTTGGCATCGATCACAAGCCTTGGCATACTCGTGGGCATCTTTATATAGTGTGGGCCAAAAGAATCTTGACTGCAGTACCTTGGCAGCAGTCTTTACCCCAGCAAAGTGACCTCCATATGGTGCGGCATGGCATATATGCAATATGTTATGTTGCTCATCCTCGGGCACACACAGGTAGATCACTTGGTCAGCACACTGTTAACAATATTGGCTCATCCCAATAGTATTGTCTGACTTCCCGCAAGAACATTTTCTTGGCATTGTATGCCAAGTCTGGTGGCAGAATGTTACTTACCAAGTAGTTGACAATATCGGCATACCATGGCATGGTATTAACTGCAAGCAAATACTCGTCAGGAAATTCATCTCTTATAGAATTGGTCTTACCATTTTCAAGATGATGCTCCAAACGTGAGAGATGGTCAGCTACGAGGTTTTCACTGCCCTTTTTGTCTCGGATTTCAAGGTCAAATTCTTGGAGTAGGAGTGTCCATCGGATTAGTCTGGGCTTGGCATCCTTCTTTGCCAAGAGATACTTCAATGCCGAATGATCTGTAAAAACCACAACTTTGTTACCATTCAAATAAGATCTAAATTTGTCAAAAGCAAATACAACCGCAAGAAATTCTTTCTCCGTCGTAGAGTAATTCAGTTGTGCTTCGTTCAATGTTCGGCTGTCATAGTAGATGGCGTGGAAAACCTTGGCATGCCTTTGTCCCAAGACAACTCTAATGGCATAGTCGCTAGCATCACACATGAGCTCGAAGGGCTCATTCCAATCCGGTGCCACAACTATAGGGGCATTGATCAACTTTTCTTTAAGCTCCTGAAATGCTCTCAAACAAGAATCGTTAAACGCAAAAGTAGTATTATGTTCTAACAACAAGCATAAAGGTTTAGCAATTTTTGAAAAGTCTAATAAAACGCCGATAAAAACTAACATGTCCGAAAAAGCTCCTTATACCTTTGACACTTGTTGGGGGCGGTAGCTGCTTAATTACCTCAACTTTTGCTTGATCCACTTTTAACCCTCTCTCAGTTACCTTGTGCCCGAGAACAATGCCCTCCTTCACCATGAAGTGGCATTTTTCCCAATTCAGCACTAGGTTTGTCTCTATGCATCTCTTCAAGACTTGCTCCAAACTCTGAAGACATTCCTCAAATGTTTTGCCAAACACTGAGAAATCATCCATGAATACTTCCATGTTGATCATATCAGAAAAAATGGACATCATACAACGTTGAAACGTTGTCGGTGCATTACATAGGCCGGATGGCATCCTTCTAAATGCAAATGTCCCATAGGGTCACGTGAACGTAGTTTTCTCTTGTCATGAGGGGCGATGGCAATCTGATTATAACCTGAATAACCATCCAAAAAATAATAGAAAGCTTTACCTGCCAACCTGTCTAGCATCTGATCAATGAATGGCAGTGGGAAGTGGTCATTCCTCGTGGCATTGTTCAGCCTCCTATAGTCCATGCACACTCTCCACCCTGTGATAGTTCTGGAGGGGATCAACTCAGCTTCACTATTTTGTACCATGGTCATGCCACCATTCTTTGGCACACATTATACCGGGCTAACCCAAGAGCTATCAGAAATGGGATACATAATACTGGCATCAAGCCATTTAATGATCTCTTTTTTCACTACCTCTTTCATGCTTGGGTTTAGCCTTCTTTGGCCTTCAATGGTCTTGCCATGGTACTCCTCCAAGATAATTTTGTGCTTGCAAATAGTTGGGCTAATACCTTTGATGTCTGCCAAAGTCCACCCTAATGACTGCTTATAGTCACATAATATTGCCAACAATCTTTCCTCCTGATCATTAATGAGACCAGTGGCAATGATCACTGGCAGGGTTGAGTGTTCGCCTAAATAAGCATACTTCAAGTGATGTGGCAGTGGTTTTAGTTCCAACGCTGGTGCCTCCTCAATTGATGGTTTAGGTGCCTTGATTTCTCTGCCAGCCAACTGTAATGGCTCAAAATAACTCGCATCTTCACCCTCTAAGACTGGTTCTTCTGGTTCCTCAAATAGATTAGCTATGCCATCAAAACTGCTGGCATCAAATTCCATATCCTGGTATAACTGTACCGTGTCCAAAGTGTAAATGAACTCCACCATCTCCTCTGCTTGGCACTCATCAGGTTCATCTACACATTTCAAAGCTTGGAACACATTAAATGTAACATGTTGATCATTTATGCGCATTGTTAGTTCCCATTTATGAACGTCAATCAAAGCTCTACCCGTGGTAAGAAAAGGTCTACCCAAAATAATCGGGACATTAATATCAGCCTCATAATCCAAAATGATAAAATCAGCTGGAAAAAGAAATTTATCTACTTTTACCAACACATCCTCAATCTTGCCCTTGGGATGTGCATAGGATCGGTCTGCCAGCTGAAGTGTCACTGTAGTAGGTCTTGCTTCTATGCCAAACTTCCGAAAAACAGACATTGGCATCAAGTTGATGCTGGCTCCTAGGTCACACTGTGCCTTGCCTATGAATTTGTTGCCAATAGTGCAGGGAATTGTGAAACTTCCCAGATCTTTCAACTTTGGTGGCAAACGGTTTAGGATCATGGCACTACATCCTTCAGCCAGAGTAACAGTTTCAATGTCTCCCAACTTTTTCTTTTTGGACAGAATGTCCTTCATAAATTTGACATAGTTGGGCATTTGTTCAAGGGCTTCTACCAATGGAATGTTGATTTGTAATTGCTTAAGAACCTCCAAGAAGCACTTGAATTGCTGATCTTGCTTATGCTTTTGAAGTCTTGCTATAAATGGTGGTGATAGATAAACATATGCCGGTGCTGCTGGCTTTGCCAGGGCCGTGCTGGCATCAGTCTGTTTAGCATCGGTATGCTATCTGGCATTAGTTCTGGCATTATCTGCTTTTATTTCCTCTTCCTCTGCTTCCCTGGGATTATCTGGTAGCACAGGCTTCTCATATTGGTAATTAATTGGCTACTTAACAACCTTCTTCATCTCGCACTACTTACCACTCTGAAGAGTTATAGATTTACACTGCTCATTATCTTTGTGCCGAGCATCTTCTGTGTCTCTTGGCAATGCTCACTGGGGTCGATTGCTGAGTGCACTGGCAATCTGCCCAAGCTGGACTTCCAAGTTTCTCATTGATGCTGCCAAACTATGGATTGTGGCATTATTCCTCTCCATGTACTCTGTGAGAGTGCCTCCTTGGTTGAGTTTCTGCCCTTGCTAAAAATTGTTTTGGGCTTTTTGAAGTATAGCATTATGATAGAATGCTGGCATGGCATTGTTATTCTGCCTCTGAGTATTATGGCGCTGGGCATTGTACTGGTTACCTTCTTGATTTCCCCATGCTAAACTAGGGTGTTGTCTCCAACCTGCATTATAAGTATTGGAGTTAGGATTATAGTAACAATTCACATTGCCAACAAAATTTACCAATTCAGGGTTGGCAGGGCATTCGTCCACATGATGATTCTCTCCACAGATTGTACAGAAAGGGTCTAATGCTTTGACTTCTTGGGACTCATTGTTCTTTTGCAACGTTCTTACCATGCTAGTAAGATTGGAAATCTCGGTATGAATGGATGTTAGTTCATCCACATGAAATTTCCTATTGGTTTTAGTTCCGGTTCCAAGTCTTGCAACAGGATATTCAAAGTCATTGATTGCAATCCTCTCTAAAATGTCAATAGCCTCAGTATATGTCTTGTCAAGCAACGAACCACCTGTTGAAGCATATACAACAGTCCTCGTTTGTGCATTCAATCTATTGTAAAACGTTTGTATCTGGGTCCAATTCGGGAATCCATGCATAGGACACCTCCTCAACAAGTCTTTGAATCTCTCCCAGGCATCATATAAGGTCTTATCCTCAGCCTGCCTAAATGTAATGATCTCACCTCGCAGCTTGGCAGTGAGTCTTGGCGACTGGAATCTTGTCAAGAATTTTTGGCATAAGCCTGCCCATGAAGTAACTGAGCCAGGTGGCAAGGATTTAAGTCAAGCCTTTGCCCTGTCTCTCAAAGAGAAAGTGAATAACTTCAGCTTCACGGTATCTTCAAGTACTCTATTTTGTTGGAATAACTGGCAAATCTGCATGAACTGCTTTAGATGTTGCCTAGGATCTCCAGTGAGTGCTCCATCAAACTGACCTACATTCAAAAGAGTTTGAATCATTACAGGCTTAAGTTCAAAATTGGCAGCGTTTACCTCTATGCCAACAAGTCATGGCATCAAATTGTCAATGGTTGGTGCTGAATGTTCTCTAATAGTTCTCTTATTAACAACTGGGACAACAGGTGGTGGTGGTATCTTATTATTAAGTGGATTTCCTCCATTGTTCACAACACCATTCCTTCCATTACCTTGGTTTATCTCTCGAAATCTTCTTTTTAACCTCCGTAAGGTTTTCTCAATTTCTGGATTGTATGGCCACTTGTCCACCACAAGATGGCTTCTGGTCATACACTGACAAAAACAAAAGGTAAAAACAAAAATAAAGATAAAGAAAGACAAGTAAAATTTTAAAAACAATCAATTCTGTTGCAATCCCCGGCAACAGCGCCAAAAACTTGTAGACTCTCTGAGTGAATGCTGGCAAAAGTGGCAGAAATTATGTCTTGAAAAATATAAGACTATGCCAAAAGGAGTCTTTTGCGTGCAAGTATACATGATCTGCAAGTAATACAGCTGGTAAGCTGAGTATCGATCCCATAGAGAATGACTTGGAATTCAATTGCTTTTGATTGTTACTTGCCTTGAAGAAAAGTTGTTTGTTTGAAATGGTTTTGGAAAAATTATTAAAAAGTAAAGAAATAAAAGTAAAGTAAAGACGTTGGCAAGGAAGGTGTTTCAATGAATGATGAGCGTTGGCAGGGAAATGCATGGTTTTCACGCTATTCATGTCGTGCCAATCTTTAACAACAACATGTCTTGGCATTGTTTGCCGAGCAGATTCAAAATTAGCAAAGCCTCTCTCGATGGTCATTGCCCTAAATTGATCATGTAAAAACCCTTATATCTCTATATTTTTTGTTTTTAAATAAACCAATTTGATTAAGATCCAATCCATACTCCTAAGGGGTAGATTTTACTCCCGAAGTAAGTTCATCTACTTGAACGACTTCTCTCGAAGCTTCTCTCCTCAGTATTCAACAACTTAATCATTGCCGCCCCAAGTCTGTTAAGATATTGAGGCGCAATAGGCCAACAGTGCCATCTCTCGCTTGGCACAGTATTTAGAAAACATTAAAGTATGTTGAATAGTGAAAACATTGCTAAGGCAAAATTATTATTAAAAACTAAAACATAAAAATAGCGTTCAACGCAAACATCCCCAACCAACTATTAAATTAGTTCATGGTGAGGGATTTAACCCACAAACATTTTCGGAATACATCATCATTAAAAACAAAATAAAATAACTCGAAAGAGAGAATGAGATAAAAAAGGGGTCTCTCGATGCAGCCCTTCAAGACCTAGGCTTCTCGGCCAAGTTGGTCGGACCACCCTTCCACGGTGCAGTCGGTCGTCAATCGTCACACACCAACTCCTCACGATCCAATCTAACTCTCCTCAAAAGTCTAGCTTGGTGTTTAAATAGGCGTGCGAGGAAGGGATAGGACTAGCTCTTCAAATTTTAAATTTCCATCTTATCCCCTATTTTTTCAGAGATTGTTTCAATTGCTATTTTTTCAGAAGCCTGATCATTTCTTATTTTTTTGGAGTCCAACCACTTCTTGGTGTGGCATCAAGTTCACTTCTCTGTCATCTGGTGCTTGGCATTGTCTGGTCCATCTACGCCAACAACACTCGACATTCTCTCTGGCATTCCTTCTTGAGGTACTTTCCTGGGCCAAATCCTATGTCAAACCTGCAAAATTGCCAACAAAACAACCCTTCACACTGGTATAGACAGAATTCTAAACTTTTTATGCAAATGCATGATTCTAACATCCTCATGCAACTAAATGTACCTAAAAACAAGCAAAAGAATTATAAGATTGGCATTAAAAACAGTACTTTTAGAGAGGTAACATCTTCTTCCTTGAGTCTAGCTCTCATTTGTTCTTCCTTTCTTCTATACTCCTTACTCCTCTGCTGAACACTTGGTTTGTAGCCAAGCCCGAAATGATCTTTCTTGGTGATGACGCTTTTGGCTCGTAAGCTTCCTTGTAATCTCCTTTCTAGCCCTCTTCTTATTTTGGCTCCTTGGCCAAAAGTTTCATAAACGGTTATCTTGGTACAGTTAGATAACCTTGGGCTGGGGATCCGATTACCTTCTGCCACGAATGTTGCATTTACAAGCTCCAATGCTCGGAAAGAGCACTCCACGGCGTCCTCATCGTTCTGGATGTAGGGGGCATCTGACGTTATTGAGGAAATGAGCTCCTGCTCGGCTTTTACAACGACCAATTTGCCTTCGATCATAAATTTTAATTTCTAATGCAGTAATGAAGGAACCGCTCCTGCAGAGTGAATCCATGGTCTTCCCAACAACTAGCTGTAGGTTGGCTTTATATCCATCACCACGAAGTCTATCGTGTACTCAATCGGCCCAATCAACAAAGGCATCTCGATCTTTCCAAGTGTTCCTCTTTGTGTGCCGTCAAAGGCTCTCACGGAGTTGTGACAGGTTTCATGTGGAAATCATCTATCAGCAGCTTTTGCAAAGTCACCATTGGTAGTACGTTTAATGCCGACCCATTGTCAATCAGTACTCCTGGTAACACATACCCTTTGCAGTGGGCCGTGATGTTGAGAGCTTTGGTGGACCCCATACCTCCCTCTAGGATCTCGTCATCGCTGAATGTGATATAGTTGTATGCGATGATATGCCCCACTATCATGTCCAACTTTGATACAGAAATGTCCCCGGGTACAAACATTTGGTTTAACACTTTTAACAATGCCTCATGATGTTTTTCCGAACTCAAAAGCAACTCCAACACTGTAATTCTTGTTGGTTGCTTTCATAGCTGCTCTACCACGTTGTATTCACTATGTCTTAGGAACTTTAGGAATTCCTTTGCTTGAGCCTCAGTTACAGGCTCATTAATCTTCGGAGGGGGCTCCTCACAAAATATCTGCGCATGACTAATGATGTACCTTCCCCTTTATCTTATACAGCTTCAGCAGTCTTCAAAGCTTCAGAAGAGTAGCACCTGTCGCTCTTTGTGACATGGTCTACTTCGCCGACACTTTCATCATTCTTTGCCTGTTTATCTTTCTGCGTTGGCTCTTCTTCTACCTTTTGTTCCTTCTTTTCACCAGATTTCGGCTTCTCTAGTATGGTCACGTTTGCGGCATAATTCCAAGGAGTTTGCTACATGTCCTTGAACGGGAACGGGGCAGGTGCTGAGATAATGATTTTGAGGGCCACTTTTGCAGCTTCTCTTTGGGATGAACTTGCTCCATCTAGTCTGGAGGAGATGACAAAAGGCCTGTCTATCCTATATTTGAGGTTGGGGTTATCGGATGCACATACATCTAACCCCCACCTTCTTGCAATCTCTTAAAAAAATCTATCTTTTTGTTGTCCATCAGCTGCTGAACCAATTTCTTGAATTCTTCACATTGCTGGATGTCATGCCCTCCGTCTTGGTGGAACTCGCAATAAGCTGTACACCTCTTTTGCACTACTACCATACCCCTACCGATCAAACAGGCCATGCATAATTGTTGGAACACCCATCGCAAGGGAGACTTAACTTCTGCCACATCCTCCTTAGCCTTTTTGGCAGAGTACTCCTCGATAGCATTCACTCTACGGTTCCCGTGATTAGGCAACGAATTAGCAACCACATTCGGTTCTTCAAATTTTAATACCCCAGCATTAATCAAATTCTGCATGAGCTTCTTGAATGCAAGGCAATTTTCTGCGGGATGACCAGGAGCACCACCATGATAATCGCAATGTGCGTTTGGATCATACCATGACGGAAACGGAGGTTTGAACGGAGTAACATAGTACAGACGGGCCAAATTAGCTTATGCAACTGAGAATAAAGCTCAGAGTACGAAACTAGAAACGAAGTAAATGATGCTTTCTCTTGTTCATTTCTCAGAGCTTTTCCTTCTCTTTGGTTTGTGTTTTGAACCTTTCTCGTAGATGTTTGTGGCTGTGAGACCGTGAAGTTCTTCAGAGCAGTGTAAGTACTAGTATTTTTTACTTTATTCTTCTTGTTGTACTTTCGAGAATTATCCCCACTATCAATCATGCCACTCTTTATTGCCAATTCGAGAGACTCCTCGGTCCTGATTAAATTGGTAAAACTCTAAGTTGTATTATTGATGAGACGATCGAATAACGTCCCCTTCAGAGTGTTCACGAATAGAGGCGTGATCTCATGTTCAGGAATTGGTGGCTGAATCTGAGCGGCCACCTCTCGCCACCTCTGGGTGTACTGTCGTAGACTCTCGTTGGACTTCTGGCTCATGTTTTCCAACATGATCCTACTAAGGGTCATGTCTGTCACATGTTTGTACTGTTCGATGAATGCCTTTGAAAGGTCCTTCCAAGTCTTGATATTTGTCTGGCTTAATTGGGTGTACCACCGGGTTGCTGCTCCAGTTAGACTATCCTAGAAATAATGGATCAAAAGCTTTTCATCTTTGACGTAGGCCGCCATCTTTCGACAATACATGGTTACATGCACAGAAGGACATGTAGTTCCATCATACTTATCAAACTCTAGGGTTTTGAATTTTGGCGGTAGAACAAGGTCAGATACCAGGCTCAAATCACTGGCCTCATTCCCTAATTCATCCGTAGCTTGTAGTGCTTTGATTTTTTTCTTCCATGAGATGAAACCTTTCTTCCCACTTTTTCTCTACCTCTGTTCTGATTTTCTCGACCAAATTTAGATTCGGCACATCTTCCTCATAGAATGTTTTTGTATCAATGGGTTGGCTTTCAAATGCTCCTGCCTGAAGATTAGGAGATATCTCGGCAGGGTCAATGTATATTCTTCTTGCCGGACTTGGCATCGTTGGTTGGACCTTGCTGTGAGATACGATACCTTCTGGCTCTTGGGCGACTTCATCTTTAACCTTTTTTTTTCGAGGCTTTTTGCCAGCAATACAGTTATGTTGGATACTATCGCAACTTGTGATTGAGTGATCTGATCGTTGAGACTCCGTTTGGCTTCATCAAAATGTGGTTCCAAATCTTTCTGCCCCATTTCCAAACTAACTATTATGTCCTCCATTAATTTTCTTTGTAATCGAGTAAAGTAAGAATGATGAATGGTTATGGCTTAAATTTTGTTTAACTGCCACAATATTTACACTATTAATACTTTTGAAAAGAAAGATGAATGCATGTATGATGATGCAAATGTCATGATGCAATGCAAGAATGTATGCAAATAAAGGTACTAATTCCGCTGGTATTCACCCTTTTGAACTACTTTCATGGGAATTAAAGGGTCCAGATTACAAAAAGGGTCCACATTACCAAAGGTCCTGATTACATAATAGAGTTCTACACATAAGCCCTAGCTCTATCTCCTAACTTTTCGATAGCCATGAGCAACTTGATGAACCTAGGTGCTTCTTCCATGTCCGAGGCTTGTAATCACTCATTTTCACTTGTAAATATATTAATATTGCATGTATATTTATTATATTATATGAATGTTACTAATATAAGGTGGTGTGTGCATGTATAAGCTATGTATACGTATTATGGGTGTATGTATGTCATGTATGTATCTAGAGTATGAGCGTATTTGATTAATATATAGATGTTATGTTAATTATATGTATGTTTATACGTACGTATGCTAGAATATTATATTAATTAATGATTGTATAATATAAGTATACATTTTCGTATGTATATGTATTGCTGTTACAATTATATTGGGCTGGTAAAATGAAAAAATTAAATATATTAAACCCAAATAAAAATGAAGTCCAAGTCCAATTACAAATCCAATTACAAGGCCCGGTTGGCCCAAATCTAAATCTTATCTAATTACAATGTGCAGGTAACTGTGGGCCGTTGGATCAAGATCTGATCCAACGGCCACGATGCAACCAGGAAGTCAAAAATATCTGCCAGGCGCGTGTTCCACACGTATGGACCG
Organism: Hibiscus mutabilis; assembly: GCA_019671005.1. Lineage (NCBI taxonomy): Eukaryota > Viridiplantae > Streptophyta > Magnoliopsida > Malvales > Malvaceae > Hibiscus > Hibiscus mutabilis. Next base: position 8,052,661 of record CM033731.1, on the reverse strand, counting down.
TTCGAGTGCCACGCGCGGACGCTTTAATATCCCACGCGCGCGTAAGATCCACGCGTTCTGACTCCTCGACTGCGGAGCTCCACGTGTCAAGATCTGGAGCCGTCTCATCAAATCGAGGCTTCATCCAAGCCGTTCGTCCTTCAAGCCATCTCGACCGTTAGATCAGATCTGATCTAACGGCCGAGAACGCGTCTGGCCGCTGGCAGAATGTCCATACCGCCACCGCGCCGATATTCAGTCCCCGTGTTCAGAACATGCCCAAGACAACAAGCAAAATTGTCAGTTCAGATCTGAAAAAAGCAAGATGCAACTTGCAACAAAACAGAGGCAATAATATATATGAAACCGGAACTTTTGTAACGGGGAAGGAGAGTAGTAACAAAAAAAACAGTGAGTATTGTAACAAGTTTTTCAGAAATACAAAAAAGAAGCAACGCAAGTCCAGTGGTACTTTTCTTACTTGTTTTTTTTACATGCATATACGAAAAACAACAGAAACAAAAAGAAGAGAGTCGTCTTACCATCTCTGTTTGGTGGGTCTTCTTTTCCTTAAGTGATAAGCCTTTCGGCTTCTCCAAGCCTGATATGGTGAACTAAACGGAAGGGAAGACCCCTTGTGGTTTCATTTTGGTTTTTTAAAAAAAAATTCGCTTCGTATTTTCTAGATCTAGGGCAAACAAGGGGGTATCCTCTGAATCCAACCACGGATTCATGTTGAGGATGAAATAGGGGTTATTTTGGTGTGTTTCAGAAGCTCGCTGGCGCCGGTTAGCGGTGGCCGGCGGCGGAGAATACGGCGGCCGGCCGCCGGATTCTGGGTTTTATAAGAACAAACGAAAGAAAAAGAAGAACACAAGCTATATGAAAACTGAAGAAATGAAACGAATGGCCAAAAATTTGGTTTCGGCCTAAAAAAAGGATTTATATAGGTGTTATTATTTTGCTAAATGGGTAAATTACACACTTAATCCCACCGCGTTTTCAATATTTTCATTTTTGTCTTGCCGCATGGTATAATCATAATCCCAGTCCCCCTGATATTTCAAAAGTTTACAATCTAGTCCCTAAATTACACAGAATCAGTTTCTGAATGGTAAAATTACGCCCTTAACCATCCCGCGTTTTTGAATTTTTCATTTTGGGTCTGCCCTTTGGTCTAATTACAATTCTGGTCCTTTTAGGTTTTGTTTGTTTCGCAATTTTGTCCCTAAATTACATATTATTATTCTTTAATTTCTGCCACTGACTTTTATTTTTCTTTCATTTCAGTCCTGTTTTCTTTTTAAATATTCATGTTCGTATTATAATCGTATATATTGATATTCTATTATTTTATTTTATGTCCCTCATATATGACTCGTATTTATGTTTATATGTATATGTGTGTTAAGCTTATGATAGTCATGTTTTTTATCCGATTATTCGTATTAAAGCATGTTATGTTCTATTTGACTCGTAAAACAACATGTTCTTGTATTTTTGTACGCATTGTATGTTTTCTTGGCTTTTAGGTTACGTGTTAGTGTGTCTTCTTTATTGTATAATATATTGTTCATATATGTTGAAATATGTTTTATTAATAGCATGTATGTCTTTTTAAATATTTGTTCGTCTACATATAACGTAATTATTCCTGCATTGTTGTTCTAACTTGTTAAAGTTGTTTTTATCTATCATTTAGAATAATATGTATATATGCATGTTTTAATCTAGTATATCATTTATTAGATTAGTATTTTATTATGTGAATATTTACTGTCTTTAAATTATCTGTCATGTTTTATATTTTTGCCACTAAGATTGCATATGATTTATAACTTGTTAATGCGGTGTCCTTTTATCCGAGCGTAAACGGGGCCAGTATCAAGCGTAGTGATAGTGGTTGGACGTTTATTCTCGGGTAACGAGACCCTTAAAATATATTCGCAATTATGACCGAATTTTAAAATAATCGTCACTCTAATCCGGAAAATCCAATATTAATAAAGCGGTAATTATTAAAGTACCAATTTTGGGCGGTGTGGGGGTGCTAATCCTTCCCCATCCGTAACCGACTCCCGAACCATGTCTTTTTGAATCTTTGGTTTTATGGTGTCCGGCCTACCTAAGTGGCCGGTGGCGACTCCATTTTTTTTTAAATGCGGTTTCTTTTGAAACCCCACGGAATAAATATTTTATATCCAAAAGAATCACAAACTCCTTTCAAACACACCTTCGAAAATTAATCGTTTTTATTTAGCGATATTTAAAAAAAAGACATCGCTACAGATGGCGACTCCGCTGGGGATATTTTTGTTTTTCAAAAACAAATGTGAGTCAAGCTTTTAAAATAATTACCGCTTTACTAATATTGGAAGTTCCGGATTAAAATGACTATTAAATTAACATTCGGTCATAGTTGCACGTTTATTTTAACGCATTTAAAATATGGCATATAAACTCGTCTTTCTAAGTGGGGGAAAACGCTAATGCTTTCGTGGAGATATCGTTCTCCCGTATGGGCCTAGCAAGTACCTTCGGGGCTCGAGTACCTTATGCTTTCGTAAGGATATCGTTCCTTCGTACGGGCATAAGCGAATGGGTCCCCCTGAATTGAACTCGGTTGAAAGGAGCCTATAATGGGTGATGATCGGGGGCCTTGCTACTCTTAGTAGAGGACAGCAAGGACAATTCGGGTACCTCCTAGAACCAAAACTGCATGTAGAGAACACATAGAAACCCACCCTGTTAGAACCATGCAGATAACCTAGGTGTCTTAGATGGAATATAAATAGGATTGCCTTATTTGCTTATCGCATTTAACTTGCCCTTTTATTATGTACTTATCATTTTTGTCCGGTACTGACTTGTTTTCTTTTTGCTTTGTTTTTGCATACCATTGCATTCGCATTACAGTGGGGCATTGATTCCTGAGTGATTTCTCCCATAATAGAAGATTGTTCATGATGGACCAAAGGTTCCTTGACCTGAAGAAAGGGGGTCCAATTCCAGAGTTTCATCCCAAGACTAGGCTAGGGACAGCCGAAGAAGAACCATTCAAGGACACCAGAACAGATTCGGTAAGCAGTGTCAATCCTGGTGACAGACAAGACGAAATACAAGAACTAAAGAAGCAGATGTCCGAGATGATGGACCGGATGAATGCCATGATGAAAGGCAAGCAACATGTCGAACTCAGAAAAGATTCGGTCGGGGAGCAGAATGTGGAACAAAATGGTCAGAATGTCAAAATAGACAACATCGTTAAATATGACAAATCAAATCCCTTTGTGATCAATCTCAAGAAGCAGACAAGTAGCATATTCGGGGAAGATACCCAGGGAACAGAGGCAAAACTAGGGGAAGTTCGAGAATCTAATGACATCAGAAGACATTATCCTATACCCATGACATACACCGAGTTACTTCCGTTGCTTGTCGAAAGGAACCTTGTCATACCAGTGAAGTCTGTACCAAGAAAACCTCCTTATCCGAAAGATTACAACAGGCATGTCCGGTGCAGCTACCACATAGGCGATTCGAGTCATCACACTGAAAATTGTAGGGCCCTGAAGGACAGAGTTCGAGATCTTATCAGAATGGGAATTTTGGATTTCGAAGACGGACAACCCCGATTCTTCAACCAGCCAGCCGTTGCCCGAGGGGCAAAGTCGAAGGAAGGTCAATACCCAGCCCAAGGTTCAGGTAACACAGAAGTAGGTCACTCAAGCGGGATAAAGTTAGGAGTCAAGAATAAAAGCGTCTCAGAAGATGAACTTGCACAGAAGCGCGACCAGCTCGAGCATGAGATGCACAATCTTAGCATGAAATCAAAGAATATACAAGACGAGTACCAGAAGCTGCACTTTGAATTCAAGAGTTTCGGTCTGGGTGACACCGCGGAAGAGTGGGTCAATGGTATGATTCAGCTGAGGAACGGTTCAGAACGCTGGAAGCAGAAATGCAAAAATAGTAAGAATAAAATCAGATCATTATCAAAGAAGCTGGAAGAAGCTGAGGGCCAACGCGACTTTATCCAAAATGAGTTGGAAAGCAGTCTGGCCATGGAAGATATCCTGAAATCAAGTCTGCACCAGGAAAGGAATGAATCACAAGCCTTCCAAATGGAAAATGCAGCACTCAAAGAGCAGATAGTGAGACTTGAGACTGCTTTACATACCAGTGAGATCCGTGTTGGGGCAAGGACCGTTAAGCTACAAAAGGCCGAGCAAACAATACGGGAGAAAGACCGGGGCATGAAGATGGTTACGACTCAAGCCCGACAAGTAGCTCAACAGGTAGCAGATTTAGCCGATGCAGCAGCACTAATAAGCCAGAATATGGATCCGGCATTGGACCGCGAAGGAAAACTGACGGGATTATTGAATGAGGTCAAAACATTAGGTGCCAGGGCTCACCGATATCTGTAAAACCCTAATACCGGATGTAATGAAACATTTTGGTCTGAATGAAATATGTTCTATAAGGACAAATCACTTGCGGAATCAATGCTTTATTGCATTCATGCATTGCATTTGCATCACATTTTTATTATTATTGTTTTATCATCGCATGGCACTTTATCATTTAATACATGGGGTTCGATGGCAGAATTAATCGGAAAATGGAACGAATTGAAGAGTCAAGGCTTGACCAGCTAGAAGAAAAAATCGAGAAAGAGCTTAAGAAGAAAGAGAAGATAAATGCTTTCAATACGAGGGAACTCTGCCTAGTCCCTGATTTGGTCATTCCTCCGGATTTCAAGGTTCCCGGATTTGCGCAGTATGACGGAACCAGCTGCCCGAAGATTCACTTAACCATGTTTTGTAGAAAAATGGAAGGATACATGAAGAACGAAGAATTGTTGATCCACCATTTCCATGATAGCTTTGACGGACCAGCAGAAGTGTGGTATAACCGTTTGAACAAAACCAAGTTAGGTCATGGGGTGACCTCGCTAATGCCTTCTTGGATCAATACAAATATGCTTTAGATTTAGCACCACACTCGTGATTTCTTCAGAATGAGAAAATGAGGCCAAATGAAAGCTTCAGGGAATATGCATTAAGGTGGCGATGTATGACGACTCAAGTCCAACCCCCTATAGCGGAAGAAGAGTTGACTCCCCTATTTCATGCAACGCTTCCCTCTCCCTTCTTCGATGTGATGTTGGAGAAATCAAGAAGCGGATTCGAAGATTTCATGACGATTGGAGAAAGAATAGAATACGCAGTCAAAGAAGGAAAATTGGGGTCTAAGTCTAACGACCGAATCGAAGATAAGATGGATAAGGATGGAGACGTAAATGAGTGTCATCTCCAGGGTTCACATGGCCGTAAGAGAAGGAGACAGACTGACAAATCGGGGGCATCAAGGAAAATTCCTCAGACGAGCGCAAATTTGGAAATGCTTGGAACATCTATCTCAGACATTTGGCCTCATCTGGTAGAGGGTCACTATCTTGTTCCTAGGCCGATGAAGAGTGCACCTGATCTGTATGCCCATAGTTTTGACTCGAATAGCACATGCGAATTCCATATGGGGGCACCGGGGCATCCTACCAGAAAATGTAGACCTTTACTGGAGGAAATCAAGAAGCTGGTCAATGATGGAACCCTGACACAAGAGCTGATCAAGCAGTGGAAAACCAAGGATGAGAAGCAAGTCTACATAGTGCTGAAGAAGCCATAGATGTCACTACATTAAAAAAACCTTCCTGAAGTAATACAAGGAATCAACTCTATGTGGCCCCCATATGGCAAAGATCTTTTGTAATGGGGCATGTTTGTTGGGTTTTATTTTCAATAAAGGACACATTTCGCTTAACATAAAATGTTTTTAAAAGCACATAGATATTTTCTCGTCGTTGTAGGACACTGGATATCAATTGCAAGATGTGACATTAGATAGATGTCGTGACAACGATGATGTGTGATATTCCTCACTGGACTCTGGTCAGCAAAGCGAGATTATTACTCTTTCGATGATATTCAAGGACGAAAAAGCTCTAAATATCAACCATGTAGAGTTGCTCGAAATTGAAACTCTAGGCATAATCTTCTAGGTAGTAAAGAAAAAAAGAGAAGAAAGAAAAAAGAAATGAAAAAGAGAAAATAATAATAAAAAAGTACTCCTATGTTCGAAACCTGGTAATAGGCTTGTTCGGATAAGAGTATGGAAATTTTGGGGCACTCCGCTGAAGCGATAGGGTGGAGATACATCATCCAATTCAAGAAACCTTAGCTTCATGAGTGATGGTAATATTTTCAAATCGTGACTATGCCGAGTAGCTTGGGGTAGTGTTGTTTTCTCCATCGTTGTCCTCAAGACAAAGGACTGTGACGAATTGATTTCCTCAAATAATGATAAAAAAAGAAAAGAAAGAAAATAGGCGATATCATGGGAAAAATTAATACTCGCACCACCCAGAACTCTATTCCTAGAGTAATATTTCTGCACTCAAGTGGTTATACAAGCCTACCCTTTTGGGGGCGGAGTAGATAATGAGAATTGAGAAAGAGTAGTACTTTGCAACAACGCGGTAATCATGAGGATGAACCGAGTCACCAGGGAAGACTTCACATCTTTGAATTATCAAGTGGTTGAATCTAAGCCACTCTTGCACATGATATCCAGAGCTCCTATGTTGTGTTTTCAAAATCCTGTATGTTAATCTAAATGATACCCTTCAGTGGAACACCAATCAGCAAATTGACAAGTTAAAGCAACAAAAATTTCCATGTATTACTTCAGGGGTAAGACCCAGAACACAAGGAGGCGGATACTATGGAAGCCCCTAACCAGAAATGACCTCACAATGCATAGAATGGAGATGATAACAGAGGTATAGGTGTCAGACAGCTCAAGAACAAGAAGCAAATTCCAGCCACGATGCATTGTTTGGTTCAAGAAAATGAAGGACGAAACATGACAAGAATGAGCTTACAAAGTAAGGGAACGGTAAAAAGTAAACATTGAGTCTCCAAAGAATTAAAGCACATAAATCGATGAATGGTGTCCGTCAAGAGGCAACAAGAAGATTGAGGTTAAGAAGCATTTCGCTCACCCCAATGACGAAATTAACAAATACTCAGAATGTTGGGTCAAAAGAACTGGAAGATAGCCGAGCACGATCGAATGGGGCAATGCAGAACAGAAAGAATAGTAAGATTCTCTACACAGGCATGATATAGCGTTTGTTGGTGAAGCAGGCAGAAACCCTGAAGAAGAAAGGCGGGTCTCGTGTAAAAGAACACGATTAGATGCCCATTGAGCAAAATTTGACAGAAATGAAGATCAAAATTGAGCATACCGCAAAAGGAAAGGAAATAGAAAAATCAGAAGAATGACTTTTCAGGACATAAGATTAACAAAGAAAAAAGAAAAAAGAGGAGAAAGAAAGCATAACATTACATGCATCATATAGATAGGGGCATGTCAATGTTGCTTGTTCCTAAACAGGTATTTGAAGAATTATCGAAGAATTTACCAAAGTCCATAAAACAACAGCCATGTCGGCGTCGATCCGAATATTAAATCCTTCGGTCATCGGTAAGTCCTTCGGGGCACGATGTTAAATCCTTCGGTCATCGATAAGTCTTTCGAGCGTGGTGTTAAATCCTTGGGTCATCGATAAGTCCTTCGGGCATGATGTGGCAAAGATATCGGCGTGAGTCCCCATAAAACAACAGCCACCATGTCGGCGTCGATCCGAATATTAAATCTTCCGGGTCATCGGTAAGTCCTTCGGCACGATGTTAAATCCTTCGGGTCATCGATAAGTCTTTCGAGCGTGGTGTTAAATCATTCGGTCATCGATAAGTCCTTCGGGCATGATGTGGCAAAGATATCAGCGTGAGTCCCCATAAAACAACAGCCATGTCGGCGTCGGATCCGAATATTAAATCCTTCGGTCATCGGTAAGTCCTTCGGGCACGATGTTAAATCCTTCAGTCATCGATAAGTCTTTCGAGCGTGGTGTTAAATCCTTGGTCATCGGTAAGTCCCGGGCATGATGCGGCAACATATCGTGAGTCCCCATAAAACAACAGCCATGTCGGCGTCGATCCAGATATTAAATCCTTGGGTCATCGGTAAGTCCTTTGGGCACGATGTTAAATCCTTCGGGTCATCGATAAGTCTTTCGGCGTGGTGTTAAATCATTCGGGTCATCGATAAGTCTTTCGGGCATGATGTGGCAAAGCATATCAGCGTGAGTCCCCATAAAACAACAGCCATGTCGGCATCGAGATCGATCCATATTATTAAATCCTTCCGGGTCATCGGTAAGTCCTTCGGTGCGATGTTAAATCCTTCGGGTCATCGATAAGTCTTTCGAAAGGTGGTGTTAAATCCTTCGGGTCATCAGTAAGTCCTTCGGGCATGATGTGGCAGCATATCAGCGTGAGTCCCCATAAAACAACAGCCATGTCGGCGTCGGTCATCAGTAAGTCCTTCGGGCATGATGTGGCAGCATATCAGCGTGAGTCCCCATAAAACAACAGCCATGTCGGCGTCAGATCCAAATATTAAATCCTTCGGGTCATCGGTAAGTCCTTCGGGCACGATGTTAAATCCTTCGGGTCATCAGTAAGTCTTTCGAGCGTGGTGTTAAATCCTTCGGGTCATCATTAAGTCCTTCGGGCATGATGCGGCAGTCTTAGTAACGTAGGTCCAAAAATGGCAACAACCTCGTAAAAAAAAAGGGAACCTGCATTTTCAAGCCCCAGTGGAAGGTTCCATAGAGAGAGAACCCTAAATCTAAAATCTCAAAAAGAACTCCCAGTCAGAAAAATCCATCAGCGGCGCAAAAGGTTTTATATAGGAGAAACCAGCGTTGAAGGCGAAGAGTTCTATATAGGAAGGACTCCAAGCTTTACTGTCTCAAAGTGAAAGGAAGGACTCATAATTCGGGGTTTAGAGTGAAGGGTTCTATATAAGAAGAGCCTGTAGCTCCAAGATCGGAAGGTGACGAAGCTCTATATAGGAAGAACTTACGAGCCTGAAGATTCAGCCAAGGAAGAGCGGAGATGTCCAAAAGAATTCGTTTTTCCAAAGCTACAAACAGGGAAGTCTGATAAAAATGAGTGCTTATGAATCTTTGCTTTGTTTCTCATTCCATGAGAACAAGCAAAGAGGGGCAACTGTAATCACTCATTTTCACTTGTAAATATATTAATATTGCATGTATATTTATTATATTATATGAATGTTACTAATATAAGGTGGTGTGTGCATGTATAAGCTATGTATACGTATTATGGGCGTATGTATGTCATGTATGTATCTAGAGTATGAGCGTATTTGATTAATATATAGATGTTATGTTAATTATATGTATGTTTATACGTACGTATGCTAGAATATTATATTAATTAATGATTGTATATTATAAGTATACATTTTCGTATGTATATGTATTGTTGTTACAATTATATTGGGCTGGTAAAATGAAAAAATTAAATATATTAAACCCAAATAAAAATGAAGTCCAAGTCCAATTACAAATTCAATTACAAGGCCCGGTTGGCCCAAATCTAAATCTTATCTAATTACAATGTGCAGGTAACTGTGGGCTGTTGGATCAGATGATCCAACGGCCACGATGCAAGCAGGAAGTCAAAAATATCTGCCAGGCGCGTGTTCCATACGTATGGACCATTCGACTGCCACGCGCGCGTGTGGTCCACGCTTGGACGCTTTAATATCCCACGCGCGCGTAAGATCCACGCGTTCTGACTCCTCGACTGCGGAGCTCCACGTGTCAAGATCTGGGGCCGTCTCATCAAATTGAGGCTTCATCCAAGCCGTTCGTCCTTCAAGCCATCTCGACCGTTAGATCAGATCTGATCTAACAGCCGAGAACGCGTCTGGCCGCTGGCAGGATGTCCATACCACCACCGCGCCGATATTCAGTCCCCGTGTTCAGAACATGCCCAAGACAACAAGCAAAATTGTCAGTTCAGATCTGAAAAAAGCAAGATGCAACTTGCAACAAAACAGAGGCAATAATATATATGAAACGGGAACTTTTGTAACGGGGAAGGAGAGTAGTAACAAAAAAAAACAGAGATTATTGTAACAAGTTTTTCAGAAATACAAAAAAGAAGAAACGCAAGTCCAGTGGTACTTTTCTTACTTGTTTTTTTTACATGCATGTACGAAAAACAACAGAAACAAAAAGAAGAGAGTCGTCTTACCATCTCTGTTTGGTGGGTCTTCTTTTCCTTAAGTGATAAGCCTTTCGGCTTCTCCAAGCCTGATATGGTGAACTAAACGGAAGGGAAGACCCCTTGTGGTTTCATTTTGGTTTTTTAAAAAAAATTTCGCTTCGTATTTTCTAGATCTAGGGCAAACAAGGGGGTATCCTCTGAATCCAACCACGGATTCATGTTGAGGATCAAATAGGGGTTATTTTGGTGTATTTTGGAAGCTCGTCGGCGCCGGTTAGCGGCGACCGGCGGCGGAGAATACGACGGCCGGCCGCCGGATTCTGGTTTTATAAGAACAAACGAGAGAAAAAGAAGAACACAGGCTATATGAAAACTGAAGAAATGAAACGAATGGCCAAAAATTTGGTTTCGGCCTAAAAAGAGGATTTATATAGGTGTTATTATTTTGCTAAATGGGTAAATTACACACTTAATCCCACCGTGTTTTCAATATTTTCATTTTTGTCTTGCCGCATGGTATAATAACAATCCCAGTCCCCCTGATATTTCAAAAGTTTACAATCTAGTCCCTAAATTACACCGAATCAGTTTCTGAATGGTAAAATTACGTCCTTAACCATCCCGCGTTTTTGAATTTTTCATTTTGGGTCTGCCCCTTGGTCTAATTACAATTCTGGTCCTTTTAGGTTTTGTTTGTTTCGCAATTTCGTCCCTAAATTACATATTATTATTCTTTAATTTCTGCCACTGACTTTTATTTTTCTTTCATTTCAGTCCTGTTTTCTTTTTAAATATTCATGTTCGTATTATAATCGTATATATTGATATTCTATTATTTTATTTTATGTCCCTCATATATGACTCGTATTTTATGTTTATATGTATATGTGTGTTAAGCTTATGATAGTCATGTTTTTTATCCGATTATTCGTATTAAAGCATGTTATGTTCTATTTGACTCGTAAAACAACATGCTCTTGTATTTTTGTATGCATTGTATGTTTTCTTGGCTTTTAGGTTACGTGTTAGTGTGTCTTCTTTATTGTATAATATATTGTTCATATATGTTGAAATATGTTTTATTAATATCATGTATGTCTTTTTAAATATTTGTTCGTCTACATATAACGTAATTATTCCTGCATTGTTGTTCTAACTTGTTAAAGTTGTTTTTATCTATCATTTAGAATAATATGTATATATGCATGTTTTAATCTAGTATATCATTTATTAGATTAGTATTTTATTATGTGAATATTTACTGTCTTTAAATTATCTGTCATGTTTTATATTTTTGCCACTAAGATTGCATATGATTTATAACTTGTTAATGCGGTGTCCTTTTATCCGAGCGTAAACGGGGCCAGTATCAAGCGTAGTGATAGTGGTTGGACGTTTATTCTCAGGTAATGAGACCCTTAAAATATATTCGCAATTATGACCGAATTTTAAAATAATCGTCACTCTAATCCGGAAAATCCAATATTAATAAAGCGGTAATTATTAAAGTACCAATTTTGGGCGGTGTGGGGGTGCTAATCCTTCCCCATCCGTAACCGACTCCCGAACCATGTCTTTTTGAATCTCTGGTTTTATGGTGTCCGGCCTACCTAAGTGGCCGGTGGCGACTCCATTTTTTTTTAAATGCGGTTTCTTTTGAAACCCCACGGAATAAATATTTTATATCCAAAAGAATCACAAACACCTTTCAAACACACCTTCGAAAATTAATCGTTTTTATTTAGTGATATTTAAAAAAAGGACATCGCTGCAAGGCTACGAAAGGTCGAAGAACTTCGGCTTCTGCGGCTAAATCGTTGACATGTCTCACAACTCGTTGTATGTTCACCATCAGGGTCGCATAGTATTGGTCTCTGTCTTGAATTATCTGAGAGGCATCACGAAGTCTTCGCCACCAATAATTGTCTCCACCTGTTGCAGCTTCTTCAAACACCCTAAGTCTCTCCCTGTAATCCTGAACGGTTGCTTCGAGTGACTCAATTCGGGCTCGTAACGTACCAATTTTACGATCCCTTTCTCATAGTTCAATGAAGCTATTCCTCTGGCGATAGGTCTGAAAAGAGTACTCCAACTCTACCAGTCTCCCTTCTAACTCGGCATTCTGATCTTGGCTCTGATTCAGGATTTGAACAGTTTTATTGCACAGGTTTTGCATCTCTAGTAGTCTATTCTTGCTCCCCATAGACTTACTCTTCCAAACAACAGTGTTCTTCCTTTCGTAGATGATTGCTTGCTTGCCTTTGTCGATCTCTTGCCTAGCTCTTTCTTTCTTTAGGTTAATGACGTCCCTAAAAGACCATCTTTCACGCTCGATGGCTAACTTGCAACTCTCTACCTCTTTCTCGATTGCTCACTTGCCTTTTTCTCGTTATTCTTCGACTAAACACATTCCATTCATCCTTTCCTTCTCCACGGCTAGGAATTGGCTTGGCCGACATTCTACACCTTTGCTTAAAGCTGGAGAGTATCTTTCTGGTAAAGGGCATTCTTCTCACTCAGATCTGCATTGAGCTTCTTCAGTTTCCTGATAATCCCATTACGTTCATCGACCTCTAAACTCGCCTGGTAGAGTTTATCCATATGCTGTGTCTGCAAAGCCTCCATCTTTTTCTTAACTTTCACGAGTTCACTTCATAAAATATCGGCCTCAGATGGTACTATCCTCACTTGTTCCTCCAGTGACATGGTTGGTCCTTGGTCGGGTTCTGGAATCTTATCGTTAACCCTCAAGCGTCTCTAAAGATCGTAATCAGTGGTGATCATGGGCTCGGTATCTCTTTCTACCCTGATTCGGTAATAATGATCCCAAGCTCTCATAATGGTCTGAACCTTTGCTCTGAACTCGCCCTTGAACGAAAACTCACTTCGACTTAGACCGGCGGTGACTAGAACAAACTGTCACGATTCGAACTGTTGGGACGCCAAAAGTGGAGCACACGCAATTCCACTATATAGCCCTAACATCATCAGCCAATCATAATTGCCGCAACTGTATAATAAGTGACTAACCCTACCGAGCCACGAAAATCTCCACACTATGTCTCCGTCTTGAATGTTCCTAAAGATATGGGACCATTTCTTCATTTTCCAGTCTTCTCGCCATTCTTTCGCTAAATACTCCCGCAAAGGTGAAAAGTCTCAGAACAGTATTCTTTGTAAAACCCCCGTTGGTGTCTTCTACATGTGGCTCTGGATCCAAACCTGTAGTAATTGTGCACACCCTCAGAAACGACATTCTTCATGTTTTCGGCTCGCATTCAAAGAAATGAAGGTTTCAGTCAAAATGGCCGGTACTGGATTCACTTCCGCTTCATTCGCTCAAATAGGTCTAGAATGGCTACGTCAATGTTCCCAAGGACCCTCGGAAAGATAACCAAACCATATATTCCTAAAGCAAATAGGTCTATCTTCTTTACCTCATCTGGGTGCGCCGGTATAATGTCTCAGATACTTTCCCAAGCAAAGGCTAGGTTGTCTACTCGAACTTGGATCAGTCCATTAACCTAATCGTCGCTTATTTCAGCAAAAATTTTGAGCTTCAAAGAGTAATTCTGGTTCCTCGGCGGCTTCACGTAGATTCAGTCTTTTTAAACATTCTTCTGATTAAGTAGGGCCATGTATTCCTCCACCGTAGGCATCATATCTTGCCTGTTGAAAGTGAAACAACAAAAAGCAGGATTCCAGAACTAGAAGATGCTCGGAGTAAAGGCTGGTTGACTCGGACATACATCAGCTGTGCAATGTCGCCATAACTGCCATAGAATAAGTCTTGTAGCCTTCGATCCCACCCTTCCCATATCCTTTTAAGTTCCCATAGGTCATTCTGTTGGATACTTATGTAGGTGTACCCTACCACTATGCGCTCGCTCGGTAAACTGTTGCCTTGAGTCCTTTGATTGACCTCTGACCAATGTCTGACGGCTGAGTTAAGTTCCTCCTTCTTAAAATACCTTTTTTCATGATGAAAGATTTTCTGATCGGGCAAACCACTTGATCCAGTACCTTTATGTAATGCAAATGCAATGATGTATGAAAAAAAGCAAAACAAAAAAGAAAACGAGTCAGTATCGGATAAAATAAATAAATACATAAACAAAAAGGGCAAATTAAATAATGTAAACACAAAAACAACCCTACTTACATCCCGTCTAAAAGCACCTAGGTTATCCGCATGGTTCTAAAAGGGTAGGTTTTCTATGTTCTCTACATGCAGTGTTGGTGCTAGGAGGTACCCGAACTGTCCTTGTTGCCCCCTACTAAGAGTAGCAAGGCCCCCGATCATCACCCATTATAGGCTCCTTTCAACTGGGTTCAATTCAGAGGGACCCATTCGCTTATGCCCATACGAAGGAACGATATCCTCACGAAAGCATAATGTACTCGAGCCCCGAAGGTACTTCGGCTAGGCCCATACGGAGGAATGATATCCTCACGAAAGCACTAGCGTTTCCCCCCACTTAAGAAAAGGGATGGGTTTATATGCCAAGTTTTAAATGCGTTAAAATAAACGCGCAATTATAACTGAACGTTAATTTAATAGTCACTTTAATCCGAAAACTTTCGATATTAATAAATCGATAATTATTTAAAAAAGCTTGACTCTCTTTTTGTTTTTGAAAAACAAAAAATTGTCCATAGCGGAGTCGCAATCTGTAACGATCTCTCTTTTTTTGCGCTAAAAAAGAGGATTTAAGGTGTTTGGAAGTCTTTCGGGTAAAAAAATATGTCTCGTTAGGGTTTTTAGAAAATTTATATTTTATTTAAAAAATGGAGTCGCCACCGGCCACTAAGGTAGGCCAGGCACCATAAAACCATAGATTTGAAAACTGTTGGGTTCGGGAGTCGGTTACGGATGGGGAAGGATTAACTCCCCCACACCGCCCAAAATTGGTACTTTAATAATTACCGCTTTATTAATATTAAATTTTCCGGATTAAAGTGACGATTGAATTAAAATTCGGTTATAAGTGCGAGTAGATTTTAAGGGCCCCGTTATCCGAGAGTAAACTGATAAACTACCATCACTGCGCTTGATATTGGCCACGTTTACGCTCGAATAAAAGGACGCCGCATTAACAAATATATATCCGTTATGCAATCTTAGAAAATGAATTATATAACATACATACGAACATGATACGACACTAATAAAACAAATGGTCGAAAATAAAACAAAGCTTTAAACATAGAAACATAGACATGATGACATTGCAAACAAGAACATCAAAATCTATAAAAAAAAACTAGAACTTATCCACGATAATTTTACACAAAACAAAACAAGCACATAAAAAAATTTTAATTAACTATCATACTTTAATATCAAATTAACACATAAAAAACATATTAAAAGAACAAAATATGCATGGCATAGACATAACATGATACTAAAATAACAAAACAAAGCAACATGCTAGCATAAAAAGACTAACACTTAATACGTAAAATACGACGCAACATATATACATAAATGAAAAAAACATAATGACATTAGATGTACCAAAAACATCACGCTAACATATATCCTAAAAACATAAAACGACCACAAAACTCACATTAACATGTAAACATATGCCATATACAAATGAACTACAACAAGCATGTGAGATATGGAAGAATGAATAAAAACTACAAGAGCATAAGATCATAAACTAAACATGAATTACAAAACATAAAAACATGAAATAAATAAAGAAAGAAACATAAAAAAACAAGATACAACGTGCCTAAAAGAGTAAATAAACACGGTAAAAAAAAAGAAAAAAACATATATGAATATCATGATCAAAATAAACATGTTAAGAAAATGAAAAAGGGTAAATGACATGAATATTTAACATGAAAGAGGGCTGAAATGGAATCAAGAGAAAAACAGAAAAACTGAAATTAAATAAACAAAAATGCACATTTAAGGACTCATGACAAAACAAATGAGGACCTTTAGAGTAATTTACCCATACGGCACGCTTAAAATGAAAGAAATGAAAACACAGAATGTTCAAGCATGTAATTTTACCATTTGGGCTCAAAATCTGTTTAATTCAGGGGTTAAATTGAAAGAAAGCACAAAGACAAGGGGACTGGAACTGTAGTTATACCAAGGGGCATATCCGGTTTGAAAATAACCAAAATGCGGGGGGATTAAACCAAAAACCTTTTATTTTCTGTCTATAAAACCAAATAACCGGCCCTCTTTTCCAACTTTCCCCATTTTTTTAAACCTTTGATAATACTCTCCTTTTTCTCTGAAATCCCAAAAACAAAACCACCCCCTTTGAACTGAACCCTTCCCCGACCGCCGCAAAACACCGGTTTCAGGCGAGGCTCGGTCGTAACGGCCGCCTCAAGCCATCCTAGACCGTGGCCATTCTGTGAAAAAAACCCTAAAAACCCTTTGGTTTTGAAGCCCAAAAAAAGGAAACCTAGACCTCTACTGTCATTTCAAACCAAAAAATAAGGCTCGCCATCAGGTTCATTGCCGGTGAGACAGAAAACCAGACTTCGGTAATCACCATTGTTATTATTATTATTATTTTAGTCTTCACTTTGCATGCATAAGAAAAAGAGTGAGAAAAAAGAATTACCCATGAAACCTTTTGTATTTTTTGGTATTCTGTGTTTTTGGAAACTGGTAACTGGGTACAAAAGATTTTGATACCTCTGATATATATCTGCCCTCTTTTCTGATTTTTTGTTTGGTAGATAATACATACTTTTTTATAGATTTGTTTATTGATAAACTATTTTTTGATGTTTCTGGTGATGTTTGACGCGGTGGTTGGAGCCGGTATGGAGGAGGCATGGTGGAGGTGACTCGTTCGGTTAGATGGAATCTTGGCCGTTTGATCAGATCTGATCAACGGCTGAAATGACTCGATGCATAGACGGCTCAGATGAAATCTTGGACGGGTAGGACTGCACCAGATTGCGACACGTGACACGCGCCAGCCGAGGAGTCCTGTGCGTGTGATGCACGCGCGCGCGGGGAGCTGAATGGCTCGCGCGTGCATCCACGCGGCCAGCTGGAAGGGCACTCTCCTTCGATCACGACCGTTGGATTTAGATCCAATCCAATGGTCCAGGATCGGCTGCGCACAAGAGAGAGAAGGGTTAAGGTTTAGTTTAATCAGATGAGTTAGGGGTTTGGCCCGAAATGGGCTTTGTAAAATTTAACTTTGGGTTTTGTAATATATGTAATGGATTGGACTTAATTATTATTATTATTATTATTTTGGTTTTTTAATACCTTATCAGTTTATATAATAATAATAATAATACGTATATACGCATACAATACGTACATGCCAGCACACACATACATACGACATACATGTACACATGCAAGATACCATCTATAACATACATAATTAATATAACATACTAACTTATATATATATTGGTTTAATCACATATACTTAATACGACTATGCAAACAATACACACATAGTACACATGCACCACATAAAATACATATTATACGTGCATCTACACACATCACACATATATTACATGCATATTAATAGCACATATGCTCGTATGTGAACACACAATAACAATACTAATAATTATCAGCATATTAAAATATTAACAAAAAAAGATAAAAATGAGTGATTACACCAACATAGAAGAAGAAGTCTAGTTAGTATTTTAAACTTAACATATTTTATCAATTATATCATTAATATTTTATTTTAGTGTCGATTAAAATATATGTTTTCAAATTGTCTCTATTTATTTAAGATAATAATGTTTTAAGCTTTCATATTTATGCATTCAATCAATTCAATTATTTTATAAATAATTCAATAAATTTACCTTTAAATTTACAAACTTTCCATATGTCTTGCTTCCTTGTTTTTGCATCCTCAATATCTAGTGTTCTATATGCAAGGGCAAGCAAATACATAGAACAATTTTTTTTGGTATATGACATGTCTATTTTATAGACAATGTTCGAGATTTGTAGCTCTCCCTTCTAATAATTTCCTTTTTAAGATTTGAACTCAGATTCACTGCTTGAGTGCCTTGTTATTGCATCAAAACCCTTTTTGGTAAATACATAGAACAGTTTAATAACAAAGTAAGATACTTTTTAGAGCTTATTTCAGAGAATGAACTTGGTATATAGTTTCTTTTCAAAGCAACAACTGAGGTTGTTTTGTCATCAGGATCACAAGGAAGATTCGGGATGAAGACTCATGTTGACTGGCACACACAGAACCAAACTTAGACACGGCATCTTCAGTAAATTGAGAGTGTGGATAATCAAGGTTGAGACAGTTTCTGATGGTTTATGAAGAATATACAGCTTCGAAAATTCATTTTGGACAAACACCATTACAATTAATTTTGCAAGCAATTTAAGTCACTTATGGATTTTTAAGTTCTTATATAATTCGAAGCATTGCAGCTTCATTTATGGGTTCGATTAAAGGTTAAAGAATTTAATGGTTCAATTAAATTGGTTTTAGGTAATTCTATAATAATATTTTTTTAATTTGGCTCGAGATGAGAGAAGCTATTGTTAGTTTAGAAGAGGTAATGTTGAGTCGAACGGTAAAAAATTTCGAATGATGATTATCCCTAACAACAACTTAGTTAAAAAGTTAACAGAAATCAAAGTATAGATTTATAAGATTATATTATCAATTTAATTTTTTGGTTGTTGTTCTTCCGGTTTTCAGGGCTCCGCCCTGATTAATTCGGACCATGCCGTGTCGTACTCCTGATTTTGGTGGGTGAGTCTCCTAGTGGAATTTTTATGCATACACAACGCCTCGAACTCTAAATATGCTTAAGTGATACCAAGTTGCTTACCACTTGGCCCAACCCCATTGGTATTAAATTATTTATTTTAATTATAAATAACATCATTGGAAATAATTATTTTTAAAATTTATAAATATTAATTAAATTAGTTTTACAATATAAATATTTTAAATAAATTTTATTGATTTAAAGAAATTATTTTTCGGTTATGGTCGGGGGGGATTTAGAGGGACTAGTGGAGCTATTTTTTTATTAAAAAAAGTTTAGACAATGATACAATTGTTTTTGTCCAAAACAACATATGATACATTGTTGCACCCTTAACATTATAACTTTTTAAATGGTTGCTAATGAATAATATTAAGTTCTATCACTTATTAGTTGTTATAGTTGTAGAATGATTATGATATAATTTTAGAACGAATAACATAAATTAATCTATATCCTTTTTACAAATCTTAAATATAATCCTAATCCTACCTAGAGAAGAGGGGAAGAAGAAACTCTAAGAAAAGGAAAGAAAATACTCCTAATGAGTCTAAAACCCATGGGCCATGACCTAAGAGAATATGAGGAAATAAATATGAGCATTTTGGACAACCGGCTAAATGTGTTTGCTCATTAACCTAATAAATTTGGACACAAAACGAATAAGTAAATTATATGAAAGACTAAATGATATGATGTAACCTCTTCCTGTAATTTTCTTTCTCTGTTTTATGTTTTATTTTTATATCTTTTGAGAAATTTGAATTCTAATCCAAATCCTACCTAAAGGGGAGGGGAAAATGGACTCTAGAGGAAGGAATGGGTGCTCTTAGTGGGTCAAGAACCCATGACCTAAAAAAAAAATAAGGGAACAAAGGTGAGAGCAACTTGACCAAACAACAAAAAAAAAACCATTCAATTTTGGCTTGCTATAACATAGTTCGATCTATTACAAAACTTAAACTCATGCTATAATAATAACTACTCGTAGCTTGGTTAAATGTAGTGTTAATCCGAATACCGAACTCAAAAAATCTTTTCAATTTTAATTTTATTTTAAACAATTCTTTCCTGAGATAAAAAGAGAGAAAAATTGCTCTCAATAAGTATCGAACCCACAACTTAAACTCTTAAGTCTTAGATTAAATCACGAAAGAGTAGACTCTTCCATCTAAAATTGGACGGATACCAATTTACATGGTGACAAAGAAAAGTGCCTCCTGATTTCCTTTCCATTTTCCTTGGTATCAAACAACTCATCAATTTGTTTCCTTTCAATTTTCTTTTCCTTCTACCTTTCTTACTGTTGTACCAAACAGAACTTTAAATGTAGTGTTAATACGAACACTGAATTCAAAAATCTTTTTAATTTTCAATTTTCAAACTTTTTTTAAATAATTCTTACTTAAAAAGGAGGAAAATTTAATCCTAATAAATTTTGAACCTCAAAACAAATCTTTTCAATTTTTAATTTTCAAACTTAGTGTAAAGATATGGAACAACGTTAATGAAGTTTAACCACAAGTTGTTTCTGGATCTGTTTTTTTTTTCACAACAAACAGATATGTTGGACGTAATCAATGCCAACTTTAGCCTTTCATTCCTCAAATTAGGACATGTGGTCCATAAATTCAAATCTCTTTCTTTCACATTTATAGCTGGTACACTAAAGCTTTTATCCTACATCCCAAGACAAGTCATTCCTTTCCTGCTTCACCAGCAAAGGCACTTTCCATCTTTCAAATCCAAAATGCCCCATTCTGCACCACATAATATGAAAAAGATTATACACATAAGAATTGTATTAAAAACCACACCAACCCTTCATGTGTCTCGAGTCTCTTTTGGTCTCAATCTCAATAAAACATTTGTCACTTCAAACTTCTTTATCGTGAATCTACCTAAAAGAATTCGATTCATTAAATGGAATCCTAGAGACTCATTATTTCACATTATAATAAACCAACTTATTACGACATTTTATACTCCTATAAAGTTTACATGCCTCATTGTCTTCTAGCTTTAGCCCCACTAAAGCATAAAATCTAACCCCCTTGGTTCGGCTAATGGCCGGCCTCGTAGTCCACTCTCTCTCTCTCTGCAATTCAAAATTTGCGCTTTCTTCTTTTTATAAATCACATTTCTGCACCCCTTGTTTCAGTCCAGGACGACCCAAAACGGTGTTTGAATTCGAAAAGTTTGTGTTGAGTTTCAACGCAATGGAGAGTGCTGCTGTTAAATGCTGTGATGAAGAAAAATGTGAAGCTGAGGAAGAAGAAGAAGAAGCGTTGTCGCTGTGTGATTTACCTGTCAATTTGATTAAAGAAGGGAACCAGCTGGTTGAAGAAGAAGATGGTGAGCCGGTTCAAACAGTAGAAGATTTCAACTTTGGCTCATGGGGTGGCTCTCTTTCGATAAAACCAGAGATGTGTGCCGCGGATGAAGTGTTCTTCAAAGGTCAAATTCTACCACTGCGTCATTCGGTCAGTTCCGACAGTGGCATAACGGGGTTCCGACAAGATAGCAACAACACTAGCGTGTGCTTATCGAGGTCGGAGTCAATGGACCGTGGCTCATTAAGTAGGTTCACAAGTGTTAGTAGCAGCAGCACTAGAAGTAGCCATTACTCAACGAGTAGCAGTAACTCAATGGCAGCGAGAATGGAAAGTACCAAGATCAGAAACAACTTCAACACATATCCGAGCCCGAAACCACAGATCAGATTGTCCAAAACCCGAACACCAAATGCCAGCAACAGAAACCAGAGATCATCGATGTGGGAATTTTTCAGGTTAGGCTTGGTTCGAGCACCAGAGCTTGAATTGCAAAACTTGAAACTTCGTAGCAACAACAACAATGGTAACAGAACTACCGTCAGTCGAAACAGCAGTTGTAATAGCAGTAACAGCAGTTCAAGCACCAAAAATGTTGCTGTTAACAATGGTGGTGCTGAAGTTGCAAAGAATCAGCAAGAGTTGAACCGAGGGCTCTTAGAAAAGAGAATGGGATTGCTTAGTGGATGCACATGTTTAGTTAATGCAGTTGAAACCGTTCCATTGAACAACGTAGTCGTCACAAAAAGCAACAAGTACAGTGAGAAAGACAAAGGAACATCGCATGCTGCCGCCATTGAAGAGAAAAAGAAAAAAAAGCAAGCTTTGTCTCGTCATCGAACCTTTGAATGGATAAAGGAGCTTTCACATGCAAGCTATGTTGATGACGCCTAAAGAAAAGACTCGTCAACAATCCCTCGCATGCTTCCCTTTTTTTCTATTATTTTTCATCATTTTATTGCTATTTTTTAGATATATATTTTGAAATAGTTAAAATAATAGGCTCTTGTACCTAGAAAAACCTCTATCTCACTGTCTCTAGAGGTATTTGAAGTTGTTAATTATTGATTTTTATTTACCTTTTCCCCCAGTACTTAACCTTTATGATACGTATATTAATTGGTTGATAAATAATAGCCGCCGTGACGGGTGGAAATCAACTAACGTGGCGGTGTTAGCGGTGGTGGAGGTGGTTGTCATGATTAAAGTATCAACTTTAACAGGCACACGAAACGGCAATTAGTGTCCGTCACTATAAAACTAACGAGGACACATGAAACAGAGAGACGACCATAAAATAAAAATCAAAATGTTAGAGAAAAAGCATGCAATACAGCCCAAAAAAAGGGAAAAAGTAAAACCTGGAAAGGGTGGATTTAGGGTTATAACTCTTTCAAATTTCATTCACATTTGTCCTTTTAATGATTTCATGATTACAAAAGGGCAGAATAATAACAGATTTTTGTAGGAACTGCTTTCGGTTCCATTGGGTTACTTTCTTACCTTTTCCACAAGTTGTATAAGTAGTTGAGATTCCCACGTTGAACGTGTTACACTCATCTTCATATTGCAGCTTACATGAAGGTGGACGTGTGTGTGAGTGGTAGGTTAAGGTTGATTGTGGCCGTGAGGTTAAGGGGCATTAATGTTCAATGGGTGATTTTTGATGGGGAACCACCCCTATAAATAGTGATAGTTGAGAGGTCCCTAAGTACAGAAAACACAAGCAATTCATTTTGCATAAAGTATTCCATCTAGTGAGGTTCTCGAGTGCTTAGAAGATCCTTGGCGTTTTGAGTTTTTGTGTAGTCGAATTCGCTATATTCGACGGTGGTTCGAGGCATTTTTCACGGTGGTTTTAAGCATCCGACGGTGGTTCGACTTGCTCGACGGTGGTGCAACCACATCTCAATTTGGCATACGGTTTTGACAATGGCTGGAGGGATTTATGAATTTCGATCCTTCCGCTGCGTTTTGCTCGATTTATGCTTACATTTGGTATCTGAGCATGGTTAAATCTCTGCATTGTCGTTTTAAAGTTTGCATGATTCTCAAAATTAAAATGTCATGTTGATCTTTAAATTCTAAATTTTTGAGAAAAATTATATTGCAGACTTTTGTTTTAAAATTGTTAGATTTTATAAAATTAATTTCTAAAATTTATTAATAATTTTATTAAAAATAAATTTTAGAAATAATTATTGTATGTACCTAAATTAGGAGATGATATATAACTTATCTAGCAATTAGTTATATACATAAAGTTAGGTACATAAAACTTTAAGTCTTATTGCATAAAGTATTAAGCAATAAAACTATAGAATATATGTCTAGGGATCCGAATAATTTATTTAATTAAAGAATTAGCCACAACAACTTTAATTAAATAAAATTGCAGTAAGGATCTCATAAGGACTAGACATAAAATGTTGCATAATGAATTAGCAACAACTTTGAACAAAGTTTAGGGTTAATATTTAGCTAAGTGATTTTCATAATTTTATTTAGTTAAAGACTAGCCATAACATCTTTAGTTAAATAAAATTATTAAGGTTAAAAATCACATACGGAAAGCTTAGATATTAAATCTCATAACATAACTTATTAAGATAAAAATTATTAGATAAGTTTTTCTAATTACCCACAGGAATTATGAAAATAAATTTAAAAATTTTTATATAAGGGATAGAAAATAATTCTATCATAAAATGGATCTAATCGAATTAAAAATTTAGCCTACATGCAATTTTTATGTTACTAGATTCATTATTTACATAATTTGCATGAGTAAATTATGACTTATGTTTACCTCAAATTTATAGTAAGCATGTATGTCAATTTATTTTGCAGCATTACAACCTATGAATATGTCTGATAATAAAGTAGATATCCCTGAATTAACCAGTGAGAACTTTAAGTTCTGGAAGGAATGTATTCTTCTTCAATTGGGGTGTATGGGTATTAATTATGCTATAAGGAAATCTGAGCTACATATCACTGACACCAACAATTAGGCTGATCTTGCTCTATATGAAAAATAGGAGCGATCCAATCGCTTAAGTATTATGTTCATTAAGAGCAAGGTTCCTGCTGATGTTCGTGGCTCGATTGAGCATTATGAGAATGTCATAGAGCTATTAATGGCTATAGAGAAACAGTTTCAGACTTCTCAAAAATCATTAGCCAGCACCCTAATTATGAAGTTCACATCACTAAAGCTCACTACAATGAAAGGTGTGCATGATCACATCAATAAGATGCGAGATTTGGCAGCTCGACTTAAGGCACTTGAGGTTGAAATGTCTAGATATTTCTTGGTGCACTATATATTAAACACTCTTCCACCTCAATATGGGCCATTTAAGATCTCTTATAACACACATAAGGATAAATGATCTATTGATGAACTTTTAACCATGTGTGATCAAGAAGAGGGTAAGCTCGTACTGGAGATGGGAGAGAGTGTACTGACGGTTACTCGAGGAAAGAGATCAGTCCAAGCCAAGCAAAAGGGGAAGGCTAAGATGCAACCCCAAGCTGACATAAAAAAAGAGTTCACGTGTTTCTTCTATAAAAAGAAGGGACACATGAAGAAGGACTGTGTCAAGCATAAGGGTTGGCTTGAAAAGAAAGGTAAATCAATCTCACTTGTTTGCTTTGAGTCAAATATGGTTGAGGTTAATTATAACACATGGTGGATTGATTCTGGTTCTACAATCCAAGTCTCAAATTCCTTACAGGGATTAAAAAACCTGAGGGAACCAGTAGGAGCTGAGCGACACATCTATTCAGGAAACAAGATGCAGTCGCATGTGGAAGCTATTGGGACCTGCGAATCAATGCTTAGCAGTGGTTTTGGTTTAATTTTAGAAAAGACTTTTTATATTCCTAGTTTTTCTAGAAATTTAATTTCCATTTCGAGACTTGCACCCTTGGGGTATTGTTTTAATTTTTCAAATGTTAGTTTCAGTTTGTTTTATAAATCTGAAATTGTTGGAAATGGAATTTTATGTGATGGTCTTTACTCTATTGATTTACAAAATAATGCCACTCATAATGTTATGCACATTCAAACTGGTACTAAGCGTTGTGTTATAAATGAAGATTCCTCTACTTTGTAGCACCAGAGATTAGGACATATCTCCATCGAAAGGATTAAAAGATTAGTAAATGACGGGGTACTCAATACCTTGGACTTTACTGATTTTGATACTTGTGTAGACTGCATTAAGGGAAAGCATACTAACAAGTCAAAGAAATGTGCCAAGAGGAGTTCGACCATATTGGAAATCATCCATTCTGATATCTGTTGTCCAGATATGAATGTGCAAGGTCAGAAATACTTCATCACTTTCATAGATGATTATTCACGGTTCATGTATCTCTACATGTTTCATCATAAAAGTGAAGCGTTAGAAGCCTTTAAGGTTTTCAAGGCTGAAGTAGAGAAACAACGCGGTAAGCAAATAAAGATTGTGAGAACTGGTAGAGGTGGTGAGTATTATGGTAGATACACTGAGGATGGACAAGCACCTGGTCCATTTGCTAAATTTCTTCAAGACAACGGTATAGTTGCCCAATACACCATGCCAAGCTCGCCTGATCAGAATGGTGTTGCTGAAAGAAGAAATCAGACTCTAATGGACATGGTACGAAGTATGCTTAGTACCTCTAAGCTACCTAAGTCTTTATGGGTTGAAGCTCTCAAGACGGCTATGTATATATTAAACCGGGTTCCAACCAAGGTTGTCCCAATGACACCTTTTGAGTTATTCAAAGGTTGGAAACCGAGTTTGTAACATATACGCATATGGGGATACCAGTCTGAAGTGAGAGTTTATAACCCACAAAAAAAGAAACTAGACCCAAGGACCATAAGTGGGTATTTCATTAGATATGTCGAAAGGTCCAAAGGTTACAGATTCTATTGTCCATCTAATAGCACTAGAATTGTGGAATCAAGAAATACAAAATTTCTTGAGAATGGCTCAATCAGTGGAAGTGATCTGTCTCGGGATTCAATACCCGTAGGTCATCCATCCGCTTCAAGTGAGAGATTGGTTATCATATATAACACCCCTCAAGCACAACCGGGTGTTGAACAACCAATCAATGAAGTTCCACAACTTGCTGAAAACACTCCAATAGATCAAGTTGTTCAATGAAATTCAGAAATTATTGAACAACCAGTTGAACAACATGATCCACAAGAAAATGTTGGTTCAACGTTAAGGAGATCTATTAGAGAAAGAAAATCAATAGTTTCTAGTGATTATTTTGTGTATTTACAAGATTCTGACTATAACGTTGGAGCTGAAAATAACCCTGAGTCATTTTCAACTGCCATGAGCTGCAATGAATCAAAATTATGGTATGATGGTATGAAGGATGAGATGAATTTTATGAAAAGCAATGAAGTTTGGGATCTTGTACCGTTACCTGATGGTGTAAAATCCATTGGATGTAAATAGGTATTCAAAACAAAAAGAGACTCAAAAGGCAACATAGAAAGATATAAAGCAAGACTTGTTGCTAAAGGATTCACCCAGCAAGAAGGAATTGATTACGCTGAGACTTTTAGTCCAGTATCTAAGAAAGATTCCTTACGCATTGTGTTAGCATTAGTAGCTCAATTTGACCTTGAGTTACAATAAATGGATGTGAAAACTGCCTTTCTTAATGGTGACCTAGAGAAATAGGTATACATGAAACAACCTGAAGGATTTTCTTCTAGTGATGGTGAAAATTTGGTTTGTAAGTTAAAAAAATCTATATACGGATTGAAACAAGCCTCTCGTCAGTGGTATTTGAAATTCCATGAGGTTATCTCTTCATTTGGTTTTGTTGAGAATATCATGGATCAATGTATATACCAGAAGGTCAGTGGGAGTAAAATTTGTTTCCTTATTCTATATGTGGATGATATTTTACTTGCATCAAATGACAGGGGTATGCTAAATGAGGTGAAATAATTCATTTCTAAAAATTTTGATATGAAAGATATGGGTGATGCATCTTATGTCATTGGTATTAAGATTCATCGTGATAGACATAAATGTGTCTTAGGTCTATCTCAAGAAACCTATATCAACAAAGTTTTAGAAAGATTTCGGATGAAAGATTGTTCACCTAGTATTGCTTCTATCGTGAAGGGTGATAAGTTCAATTTGAACCAATTCCCAAAGAACGAATTTAAGAAGGAGCAAATGAAAAACATTCCATATGCTTCTGCTGTTGGAAGCCTGATGTATGCTCAAGTCTGTACAAGACCTGACATTGCATTTGCCGTTGGGATGTTGGGAAGATATCAGAGTAATTCGGGTATGGACCACTAGAGAGTTGCAAAGAAAGTTTAAGATACCTCAAAGGGACAAAGGAATACATGCTTACGTACAAATGATCTGACCATTTGGATTTGATTGGCTACTCCGATTCAGACTTTGTTGGTTGTGTTGATTCATGTAAATCAACATAAGGTTACATATTTATGTTTGCCGGCGGAGCTATATCTTGGAGAAGTGTCAAGCAGACATTGACTGCCACTTCCACTATGGAGGTCAAGTTTGTTTCGTGTTTTGAGGCTACCTCACATGAAGTATGGTTAAAGAGTTTCATTTCTGGGCTGAGACTTGTGGATTCAATCTCTAGGCCATTAAGGATGTATTGTGACAATTTAGCTGTTGTCTTTATGGCTAAGAACAATAAAAGTGGAAGTCGAAGCAAACACATTGACATTAAGTATCTATCCATAAGGGAACGTGTTAAAGAACATAAAGCGGTCATTGAGCACATTAACACTGAGCAGATGTTAGCTGATCCTTTGACTAAGGGCATGCCAACACATAAATTTAAGGATCATGTTGTCACTATGAGACTTGTTCCCACTTTGTAAATTTCGTTGTAAGAACGATTCTGTTGAAACTCTAATAAAGTTTGATATTTCTCATATATGTTGTGTACATATTAAGATACTTATTTCGAGAAATGTCACTAAAGTTTGGACCTAGAATAAACATCGAGTTTATTCATTAAGTATATGGGCTAAGGCGTTGAGACTTGATGTATTGTGATACATGGAAGATACTACTCATATTATAAGAGAAAATATCGCCATGATTCGTACATTATGTTTTGACTTTAAGTTCGCATGGACAATGCGAACTGAGTGGGAGAATCTAGAAACTGCTTTTGGTTCCATTGTGGGTTACTTTCCCAGCTTTTCCACAAGTTGTTTAAGTGGTTGAGATTCCCATGTTGAACTTGTTACACCCATCTTCACATTACAACTTACGTGAAGGTGGACGTGTGTGAGAGTGGTCGGTTAAGGTTGATTGTGGCCGTGAGGTTAAGGGGCATTAATGTCCAATGGGTGGTT
Organism: Hibiscus mutabilis; assembly: GCA_019671005.1. Classification (NCBI taxonomy): domain Eukaryota; kingdom Viridiplantae; phylum Streptophyta; class Magnoliopsida; order Malvales; family Malvaceae; genus Hibiscus; species Hibiscus mutabilis. The sequence continues at coordinate 8,024,024 of CM033731.1, read as the reverse complement.
TTTGATGAGGAACCACCCCTATAAATAGTGATAGGCGAGAGGTCCCTAAGCACAAAAAACACAAGCAATTCATTTTACATAAAGTATTTCATCTAGTGAGGTTCTCGAGTGCTTAGAAGATCCTTGGCGTTTTGAGTTTTTGTGTAGTCGAATTTGCTATATTCGACGGTGGTTCGAGGCGTTTTTCACAGTGGTTTTAAGCATCCGACGGTGTTGCAACCACATCTCAATTTGGCATACAGTTTTGACAATGGCTGGAGGTATTTATGAATTGCGATCCTTCTGCTGCGTTTTGCTCGATTTATGCTTACAATTTTTGTCTGTTTCTACCTTGTATTCATGCTTGGTTTACCCATTTTGTTGGATTTTTTTATTCGTCAATTAACTGTGATATGTTTAATACATATTAACATAATCATATAAATGTTGGCCTTAAATAGTTTAGAGTGATTAGGTCTTTAGTTTTTGCTTTTGCTTTTGTAAAAAAGCTTTCCATCAATTGGTCAGCATATGCCACGCGTGTGAATGTTCATCTCATCGTACTTAAATCATTTTCTCCAGTTTTTTTTAAAAAGTTCCTTTTAGTATAGCCAATTGAATCGGCTTTATTGTTTCAATATTCCCTTTTGGGAAAAAATCTAATAACCATCCCCTTTTAACTACATTTAGAAAAATACCCTCATTCTGCACACATAAGTAGGATTCGCGTTTTGCAGAACGCGAATTGAAAATACACGTTCAACGAAATGCGTATTTCGGATGATATGGAGCCGTTTTTCCTATAATCATTTATTTTAATTGGATAACATAACTTATATTTATCAAAACGCGAGTTCTGCGATAAATTGATACTAAATGGCATGAAGTTATCATGATAGGATGAACTCGCATTCAATGGAATGCGAATTTGTCGTGTAATTGCTGAATATGAATGGATTAATAGGCATGTTGTAGGTTAATTTGCACTGTGTTGGGTGATAATTATTCTTGGTATTGAACATCGATGTCGTACTATGGATTCATCTCTGTAAAATGGTGTAAAAATAATCCAGTATAAGATATCGAAACGTTGCTAAAAATTACGTTAAAAACGCTATATGACCTTGTTTTTGTGCATTGAGTAACATCAAAACAAGTGTCGGTAGGCATGTTTTAGGTGAAGTTGCACTGTGTTGGGGGGATAATTTTTCTTATTATTGAACATCGAAGTCATACTATGGATTTATCTCTGTAAAACGGTGTAAAAATAATCCAGTATAAGATATCGAAACGTTGCTAAAAATTGCGTTAAAACGCTATATGACCTTGTCTTTGTGCATTGAGTAGCATCAAAACAAGTGTCGGTAAGCATGTTTTAGGTGAATTTGCACTGTGTTGGGGGATAATTTTTCTTGTTATTGAACATCGAAGTCGTACTATGGATTCATCTCTGTAAAAAGGTGTAAAAATAATCCAGTATAAGGTAGCGAAACGATGCTAAAAATTGCGTTAAAACTCTATATAGTCTTGGTTTTGTGCATTGAGTAACATTAAAACAAGTTTCGGTAGCCATGTTTTAGGTGAATTTGCATAGTGTTGAGGGATAATTTTTCTTGTTATTGAACATCAACGTTGTTGCGTGTGATAAGTGCTACGCAAATGTGCAAGTATAAAAGTGATATGAGTATCGAGTATCGTCTCCACAGGGATTGGTTTGGGCCACTTTGCTTAAGTTACTGCACTGTGAAAATAAAAACACAATTGATAATAGAGGTTTTAATTAACGAGAAAAGTAAAAGCAATAAACTAAAATAATAGATGAAAAAAAAGAGAGAGATAGGCCAGGTTATCGTGAGTTGAGGTGTGATAGCCGATTGGATCGTTTTGGTAAAAGAGTGCACGGGCAACTCAGTTGTCGTGGCAACTTGCACAACGGGGTTGCCTTGGCAACTAATCGATGGTTGCCTGGGCAACTAGTTGGGCAACTACTTGGGCGTCTGGGCAGCAACTTCAAGGTTCGGCAGAGCGTTCTTCAATGGTTTCTTCTTATCCCTAAGTCAAAACTCTAGCTACTTGTGCATGCCTTGATAATACATCCCTGCTTGAATCAAGGGTGAACAACAACCAATCTTGCGCTCCTCTTAGCCGTTGAAATCCTTAACTTATTCCTAAGCTGGATTAATCTTCACCATCAATAGATTGAATAAAGACCATACTCATTCGTTTCTTGAATCTAACTCTCTCGATATTAGATAAATAGATGAAGTTACGAGATCATCTCCCAATTCACTCGCAAACAAGAATAAAAGCCAAGAATGAGTAAACCTTGAATAGAAAACTATAAACTCTTATTACCTAAACAAAATCCAATTGTTTCTCACAACAACAAAACACAATAACCCCAACCAATCAAGTTAGTTCATGGTTGGGTTCAAAAGATATACAAAGAATAATCCCCAAACCATGAATCTAATGGAAGCAAAGAAGAAGAAGAAATCGAACTCTCTCCCTCCTTGGACTTGTCGAAATTCCCCTCTATTGCTCTTTTTGGAATTGTCGAATTCTCCTTCTTATTTATAGGGCTAGGCCAAAGTCCTTCTTTGAGGAGGAGTTTGAGTTGTAATTAAATTATCTTTAAAGAATATAATTCTTTATTATAATTGTATTCCTACTAGAACTTCTCCTATCTTCTTGGAATTTAATTCTTCTTTAATCTCTGCATGGAAATCAAATTCCTTTGGGTTTGGGCTTTGCTCCAAGTCATCTTGGGCTTGTCTAGTCATCAATTTCGACATCCCTATTGCATTTTCTCTTTGTCGACAATTGTCATGGCAACTGGCTCGGCGTCTCCTTCATGCATTGCCCTGGCAACTAGCTCGACATATCCTTCATGCATTGCCCTGGCAACTAGCTCGGCATTGCTTTGGCAAGTGATCCTGCACATACACACACAAAAACACACCAAAGCAGCATCTTTTTCCACAAAAATCACCAAGTTATGTAATCAAGCTCAACAGTGGAAAGAAACATGAATTAATGCATGAATAACTAATTATGCAACTAATATGAGCTTAAGTCTAACAATAATATGAGTAAAAAGGGTAATAAAAATAGTACTTTTGAACACTTATCACGCCCCCAAACTCGAACTATTGCTTGTCCTCAAGCAATGCAAACTCATAATTACCTGCCAAGACTTTAATCATCAAAGACATGCTTCAAACTTGAATTCAAACCTCGGAACCGTGGCACAAAGTATGATCACCTTTTAATTTTTCGGATAGCACAAAAAATTACCCGGAACCAAACTATAATGCTCGTGACAATGTGTGTGCGTAGTTGTTTACAAGTTGATTTTCAAGATTCTATGTGAACAATAGGCTTTTATCAATTTAATTATCGGGGCATTTGTTTTTATTTTCACTAGGGCCAATTTCGGGCACCTCTAGCAAAGTAAGCTATTTCTCATTTTATTTTAGTCGACTAGAGCCAATTTCGGGCACCTCTAGCGATTCTTTAATGTGCATTAACTACTAGAGCCAGTTTCGGGCACCTCTAGCAAGAAAGAGCAATTACTACTAGAGCCAGTTTTGGGCACCTCTAGCAAGAAATTAACTTTTAATTTTAAATTTACCCTAATTTTAAGCAACCTAAGTTCACTAAGTTTCTTTCAATCAACAAGCCACAACCGTGTAAAAAAAATTCAGCATCATAGTAAAATTCTAAGTTCTTTTCATGTAATCCTAAAATTAAAGGTTCTTTCAATTAAGTGCTGTGGCAAAAATTCATCATTGGATATTCAACAAGTCTTAAGCAATTAAATCAAATTAAAGGCATGGGAAGTAACATATGCAACCTATATGTGATTGCTAAATATGAATGCAACTAAACATGAAACTAACTAGAAACCAACACCCCCCCAAACTCGAGAGAAGCATTATCCTCAATGCACGTAAAAGTGGAACAAAATTTAAAAGAAACTAAATGAAATGAGTTAGTCAGAGAGGTCGTCACCTCGAGTGATGAGTTTCCTTCGTGCCGTTTGCTTGATTCAATTTCCGGTCAGTGGTTGAATGCTTGTGGCTGGTACCGCGTGAATAGCATTGCCTTGATTTGATCCATGTTTGCCAATGCAGGTTTACTTGCATGTGCATCAGTAGTTGCCGAAGCCATTGTTGTTGCCTGGGCATCGCCAGTTTCTGTTGTGGTTGCTGTGGCAAGTAGTCGGCAGTGAATTTCCTTAGCATAGTAGTTGTGAGTCTTGTTGTGAAAAAGAAAACAAAGAAAACCTGAAAACTAAAGATAATGAAGAAAAATAAAATATCTCCTAAAAATAAAAATGAAAATAAAAAGAAAAAGAAAAAGAAAATATTGAAAGGAGAGCATGCTCAAGCATCTCCTAAAGTGACCACTTCTAATGTTACTGCATATCTGAGAAAACTTGAGGAGAGTCGTTTCTGATACTTCTTATAGTCCATCCGTACCCTCCATCGGGTGACAATATTGCCCAAAAAGAGTTGGGCCAATGTGCTCTCAGCTACTCCCTTTTGCATTACCATGGTGGAGGTGTCTTTCTTCTTTGTTCGCTTGTAGTCCATGTATACTCTCCACCTTTCTACTATTCCTGAAGGCACAAATATATTAATAGGAAAAATTATATCCATTCTCAACCATTCAATTACCTCATTCTTTTCGACTTCTATCATGGTTGGATGTAGCCTTTGTTGTAGTGGCAATTGCTGCTCGTAGCAATCAGTTGCCAAATTTTGCTTTAAGTCAAGGGAAGAATCAATTTTCTGAAGAGCTTTATGAATCCAAACACATTTTTCTTTTGGCCTCTCAAACATCTCCATCAGTAGAGATTTCGATGGCTTCAAATCTACCAACCTCGGTTCCTCAAGACATACCTGCAATGGACGAGGTGAGTTTTTAAAGAATTCAAAAGGTTCAACTATTATCTGCTCATATTCCATTGGCAAAGTATTATCATCTCGTTGATCTTGCATGTGGTCGAGTAATTGTCGTGGCAATTGTAGATGAGAGCAATCTACACATTTCTGCTTCAACATCAGCGTTATAACTTTCTGGGCATCAGGTTCCTCAAAATTTGTTGTAGTATTGTTGTTCTCAGCTTCACCGAGTGTTGTCGCGGCATTGCTCTGTTCAAGCTCCTCAATCATTGTCGAGGCAATTTGTTGTTCAGGCTCATCATGTGTTGGGCAGTCTCTCTCATTGGCATCCTCTTGACTTTGAGGTTCTAGTTGTTCCCCACACATCAGAGAGCTTTCTTTGCATTGCTCCTTATCCTCTTGCCTTGGGACGTCAGTATCCCTATGAATGAATTGTTGGTGCATGTTTTCCATGACATATGTGGATCTCCCCAATTGATCTTCCGAATCCCCTAAGGTTGCATCCCACTGAGCTATCCTCGTATCCATAGATTTTGATAGCTCTCGAATCTCTTCAATTGATCCGTCAAGTCTAGCCAAGGAAGGTAGTAACGTTTCCTCCAAGGAATTGGAATGCTCTTGAAAAGGACTACATTGCCATGGCATATCTATTGCTGCGGCAAAATTGTTATGGTAAAAAAAAATTTGAGCTTTTTGACCATACCATGAAGAATTTTGCTGTTGGTTCCCCCTATGGTCCTCCATGTAGTTATATGCACCGAAAATATGAGGGCAATTTTCAAACACATGATGTTCTCCACACATAACACAAGATTTTTCCACGGTATAAGTTCTTTGGGCTTTTCTCGGTTGGTATAGGTAATCATCAAAGGGTGCAAGGAACTCTTGATTAGATTGATTCATATCTTCCAACATCATCTCTCGAATAGATTGGCTTTTATTTCCCGACATGTTGATGTCCCTTAACTTGTAACGCACCTAAATTTTTTTTTATAAACAAACAAAAAGAAAAGTTAGTAAAACTAAGAAAAAAATGCAATAACAAAAACAACTAACACCAATTGCCAATCCCCGACAACGGCGCCAAAAACTTGTTGCGTGTGATAAGTGCTACGCAAATGTGCAAGTATACACGTCACAAGTAATAAAGTGATATGAGTGTCAAGTATCGTCTCCACAGGGATTGGCTTGGGCCACTTTGCTTAAGTTACTGCACTGTGAAAATAAAAACACAATTGATAATAGAGGTTTTAATTAACGAGAAAAGTAAAAGCAATAAACTAAAAGAATAGATGAAAGAAAAAGAGAGAGATAGGCCAGGTTATTGTGAGTTGAGGTGTGATAGCTGATTGGATCGTTTTGGTAAAAGAGTGCACGGGCAACTCAGTTGCCGTGGCAACTTGCACAACGGGGTTGCCTTGGCAACTAATCGATGGTTGCCTGGGAAACTACTTGGGCATCTGGGCAGCAACTTCAAGGTTCGACAGAGCGTTCTTCAATGGTTTCTTCTTATCCCTAAGTCGAAACTCTAGCTACTTGTGCATGCCTTGATAATACATCCCTGCGTGAATCAAGGGTGAACAACAACCAATCTTGCACTCCTCTTAGCCGTTGAAATCCTTAACTTATTCCTAAGCCGGATTAATCTTCACCATCAATAGATTGAATAAAGACCATACTCATTCGTTTCTTGAATCTAACTCTCCCGATATTAGATAAATAGATGAAGTTACGAGATCCTCTCCCAATTCACTCGCAAACAAGAATAAAAGCCAAGAATGAGTAAACCTTGAATAGAAAACTGCAAACTCTTATTACCTAAACAAAATCCAATTGATTCTCACAACAACAAAACACAATAACCCCAACCAATCAAGTTAGTTCATGGTTGGGTTCAAAAGATATACAAAGAATAATCCCCAAACCATGAATCTAATGGAAGCAAAGAAGAAGAAAAAATCGAACTCTCTCCCTCCTTGGACTTGTCGAAATTCCCCTCTATTACTCTTTTTGGAATTGTCGAAATCTCCTTCTTATTTATAGGGCTAGGCCAAAGTCCTTCTTTGAGGAGGAGTTTGAGTTGGAAATAAATTATCTTTAAAGAATATAATTCTTTATTATAATTGTATTCCTACTAGAACTTCTCCTATCTTCTTAGAATTTAATTCTTCTTTAATCTCTGCATGGAAATCAAATTCCTTTGGGTTTGGGCTTTGCTCCACGTCATCTTGGGCTTGTCTAGTCATCAATTTCGACATCCCTATTGCATTTTCTCTTTGTCGACAATTGCCATGGCAACTGGCTCGGCGTCTCCTTCATGCATTGCCCTTGCAACTAGCTCGGCATATCCTTCATGCATTGCCCTGGCAACTAGCTCGGCATTGCTTTGGCAAGTGATCCTGCACATACACACACAAAAACACACCAAAGCAGCATCTTTTTCCACAAAAAATCACCAAGTTATGTAATCAAGCTCAACAATGGAAAGAAACATGAATTAATGCATGAATAACTAATTATACAACTAATATGAGCTTAAGTCTAACAATAATATGAGTAAAAAGGGTAATAAAAATAGTACTTTTGAACACTTATCAAATGTCGTACTATAGATTCGTCTCTGTAAAATGGTGTAAAAATAATCCAGTATTAGGTATTCGAACGTTGCTAAAAATTGCGTTAAAAATGCTATATGACGTTGTTTTTGTGCATTAAGTAACATCAAAACAAGTGTTGGTAGGCATATTTAATTTGATTTTGGGCAAAGACGTGTGATATTTTCTCTAGTTATAAAACTTTTACGTCGTAATACGAGAACATAATTTTACAAAAGTCCAAAAATCAGGGAGTCTATTTTATCTGTGCGGGTTTAAATATCGCGTTGAAAATGCTATGTTGTCATTTTTATCATGAAAAACATGGAAACAAATGGTCGACAGGCATGTGTGATTCAATTTTTGTATATTTTATCAGATCATCTCGCCATTGTTTATAGTTAGAAGACCATAAAATGCTATAGAACTCTTTCCTTTTATAATGTAAACATTACAGTTAGAAGAACAACTAGTTGATTCGAGGCCCTGTCCTAAGAGGACATTTCCTCTTATCGTGTCCAGGGTTCCTACATTTCGTACACAGCCTAGGTTGCCCTGTCTGTTCTTTTGGAACCATATCTTCAGCACAATGAATCCTATTTGAGCACGGGCGACCTTTTTTTTGCATCGCAAAGAATGATCTGGCTGTATCTTAGGTTCATCGTCAACTAATGCATGATCGTGTTCATTTCTGATAGGAGGAAACTCGTTGCGGTATAACTTGAAAACGGTTTCAAGTCGGTATACCAGGTCAACGAGTGTTATTACGTCGAAATGAACAGATGCACATGTAGTAAATGCATGCACACACGGGTACTTGAAAGTCCAAAAACGTCCGCAGTCACATTTTCTTCATTGTAGGTTAACAACGTAATTGTTCTGCATGATGCCTTAAAGCGGGCGCGAATATTCAGTAACCTAAAAGCTGTATTCGTGACGGGAGAAGCATGTAGCACCCATCGCATTTGCGTGTAACATGGATATCTGAAATTTTTGCTGGAGATCTGGATGGAACTTGTGGCCACCTTCTATCCAGTTCATTGCTTGTTTTCCTAGGTTTGCAAAAAGGGTAGCCAGTCGATAATATGTCGCCTTGACAATGGATGTGATAGGAAATGACGGGTTCCCTTCAGAGACGAATTGATCGCCTCAGCCAAGTTCGTTGTCATGTGACCATATCGATGCCCCATATCATAACATCGTAGCCATTTTCCCTTGGGATATCAACAATATAATTATATCCAGCTAAATTCCGTAATCGTAACTTCTTTAACAGCTCCTTAAACTCATCAGCTCGGTGTGTGTTTCCTATTAAATAAAAGATTGAATAATTAATAAGAAATAATACTAAATGGCATGACAATGGATATAATTTTGATAGTGAAAGGCTTACCCATACGAAAAACCATTATACGCTCATCATCATTATTGTATCGCTGGTAGTAGTTGGCAGCAATGTGTCACAAACAGTACCTATGATAAATTAATGGAGGTCCCCAATACGGGCCCAATTGCGTGATGGATCCCCAAATCCCTCCTCATCTGTCTGAAATAATACATATCCCGTCTACTTTTTCTCATAGAACACGGCGCATGACATGTCTGCGTAGACTGGTGAGAAAAAACGTCCACGATGAGATATCTTCCTTTTCAACAATAGCGAATGCGACAAGAATACATTTTCTATTTCCATCTTGTGCAATTGCCAAAAGTAAAATCTGTGTGTACCTGCCATACAAGAAAGTTCTGTCGATCTATAGCATCGGCTTGCAGTGGCGGAAATATTTAACACATTGCGAAAATGTCCAAAAAAGGCAAAAAAATTGGCACTTCCCAGAAACAACCCGATCGTTGTAGTAAGATGTCACTGTCTCAAGTTCTACGACTGTTCCTAAGTTGTATTTTTGCATCAGCTTCAGCCATGTTCGCAACTCGTTGTATGATTCCTCCCACTGGCCATATAGTTGTTGGATGGCACGATATCTTGCATACCATGCCTTATCGTATTTAATTGTATATGTGAATTAAGATTTAATGAAAGCTATACATACGGGCATAGATACACGTAGATTAGCTTTTACGAGTAGAAGGAGATGATCACAAAGCACGTGCACATCTAAGTTCGGATGATCTTGACTCAAGCTTTCGACGGAGCATGTATGAGGTCCGTTGTATTTGGTTATCTTCCATAGGTTGTTCAACCTCTTCAATCGTGATACACGGACCCTCCAGTGACATCTCTCGTACTTATGAGGGCATTATGCAATATATTTTTCGGCTTCAGTTTTCCTCACTGTGGAAGTAACTGATCTGCGTTTGCTATAATGCTTAATAGCAGCTATCGCCAGTTTTTTGTCTTGAAGACCATTCCACGACGTAATTCCCCCTCATTTCGTTCATTGTAATTGTCCAACTATGGGTATTCTAGAAATTCGGTAGCATTAAATTCTTTCATATCCACTATTGTTAAGTGGGATGGTGGTTCGTAATAGGATGAGCTACTACCTGTTGCAGTATAACTGCGCCAGGCAACCATTTCCACAGGTTCGGTTCGTTATCATCGTCTGTATCTTATTCTACCTCATCCTCTGTATCATCCTCTGGAAGTAAACCCATCTCATCACCATCTGGCCCGACCTCCGTAAGTGGTTTTTCATCATAATTATCCCCGTCAAAGCTGTATAGTTCTGCTTCATCAACAACTTGTACCTTACTATGTACTACATCGCTAACCCGATCACGAGAGCATTGATGCGACCTATATCCAATATCTGACGGGTTAAATTCTTCAAGGTAGGATGGCTTAGTGGATGATGATCGGCCTAGAGTAGGGATATAAGTCGAGTGCCTCTCGGATGAAAAATCATCGAACGAATTGAATTCTTCACGGGAGTACAGCCTAGTGGATGGTGATTGGCCCAAAGTAGGGATATAAGTCAAGTGCCTCCCAGATGAAAAAATCATTGAAGGAGTTGAATTCTTTATGGGAGTACGGTATCATAGATGACGATGACCCGACACCACCACTGTAAGAATTGTACGATGACTCCTAGGTTGGTGGCAGGTTCAGGTCTAAGTCAAACCTGGCGACGCAAGAATGCTTTGGCCTCGATGCAGACGATGATGTTGGCTGGTCATCGCTCGTATTTAATAAGTTGATTCCTTGTCGCAAACTTGATGTGGGGTTATGAGCGTTTGGATCGAAGTCAAGATTTGCGTGCAGTCAATTTGGAACTACAGTGTTGCCTATGATATTTCGTTCAGAAAATGTTACAAACAACTCAAGGTCCCATCCCATGGAAAACTGGTATGGGTATCGATCATCAGTTGTACACCTTTATCGTCCAGAACATCAAATATTACGAAATACAATGGATCTAACGAAGATGGCGGTCGATACCTTAATGAATAAATTTCTCTCCCAAAATCAACTGGAACCTTCCGCGATATCGTTCGCTTTAGCCTTTCAAATGTTACTCCCCTCAGAATTTGTAGCGAAATAGTGTTGCTGGACTGAAACACGACACCGATTTCGGCATCAGGAATCATCTCACCGTCGTAGTATACTATTGCAGCAACTCTTCTTGCCATTTTTGAAAGAAATAAGACGTTTATATTTTTTTTTGAGTGAATATTGATGCATCGAAATGGTCATCCGTTTAATCGGGGTATTTATAGTCAAGACAGATAGGTCGGAAAAAATTTGCGTTCTGAATGACGCGAGTTACATAGAATCTGACATGTCAGTAAATTTGCGTCCTGACAAACGCGAGTTTTAAAATAATAATGTAAATGCGTTTTTCCAAACGTGAATTTATTAAATTATATAACTTTGCACAGTGAAACAAACAACACGCTAAAACCAACTATAGCGTGTTATTCTGCTACTGTATTTTTTCATGGAATCTACTTCTACACTTTTTTCGATGAAAAAAATTAGAAAAGATGATTTGGTAGAGTTGATTTTAACACGGGTTAGCGAGTGTATAGGCTCCAAAATAAAGTAGAAATCATCTGATTACATTTTCAAACAGTTAATAATCACAAACTTTAACAATCTTCTAGTACATGATCACATACTTTTTTTTCACATGCGTAGATTATTATAGCACAGAAGTCTATTGTACCCGTGAATTACACAGTGTCTCTTTTTCTAGCTCAGAGGTCTATTGTACCCGTAAAGTACACAGTGTCTCTTCTTCAAGCCTAGACCGTTATTTGAGGCTGATATCGGCTTACTTCCAGAGCTGAATTGTCTATATTAGAGAACCGATGGTCTTCTTCAAGCTCAGAGGTCTATTGGAGCCTAGTATTACACCCCTAAACACGCATACCATGGTAGGGGCTTTGACTCCGAATACAAGCGGGGGTCTAAACCTAGCTTCTAATATTGAGGCGTAAAAATATTAACTCGCACCTTTGAACAAAAGGTTAAGATCTATTCCTGCCATTCAAACAGACCTAAGATTCCCGGATATTGTGATTTGTTGTTGCCGTTCGTCGTGGAAAAAACACCGAACAATCATCTCAACATAACTAGTAACCCACCAACATCTACTAATAATATAAATGTAACTATAAATACCGACAAACCACAATATCCGAGAAATTTCTTTATAATTTTTTTTTCAGATACGTAGTTTGTTGTCATTAGTAGTTACAATAAAATCAAAATCTTTAATTTTTTTTCTTCAGACCGCGTAGACAGAGAATGGTTCACTGGATGAACCACTATTTATAGATTACAAAACTCGCGTTTTATGGAACGCGAATTTGGACCAGCACTGAAAGGATTCTTGACGTGTCAGGCTTTCTGACGTTTCAAAAATTTTGCGCTCATCAGGACGTGAATTTATGACATATTCGCGTTTCATAGGACGCGAGTTTCATGGTATTTGAAAAAATTAAATCTTCATCTTAAACGCAAATAATAATTACATTGAAAAAATATATTTTTTATGTGAACTTTTAAAAACTTAAAATATATTTATTTTTATTTGGTCATGTTTGTTATTGACTCACTAAATAATTATTTGAACAGAAGCGATTGAAAAAAAATTAAATGTGAAATATCTACCACGCAGAAATTAATGTGCACTATTAAAACTCAAAATATAATTTATTAGGTTACATTTATATTTAAATACAAACTACAACTAAAATTTTTATATACTACTTAAAAAGGAAATAAATTTAACTAATGGTGCTTATGTCCACCAGTACCACAACCTGGTGGATGCTGAGGTCGATCGGGATTGCGTCGACGAGGAAGGGGCTGAAATTCTTGTTCATCATCGTCGTCATCATCACCGTCCTCATTTTCGGTTCCATCTATAATCGTACCACTCGTTCCATCTGGCCCACTTCTGAAGAATAAGGACTGCGGCGGTGTTTGCTGAAAAAATTCGGGCCCAAAATCGGTCGGCTATGGTTGAAACGAATAGAAAGGTACGTAGCCTAGAGGCAAACTCGACGTGCCACTCATCATCGCCGAAAATGGGTTGCCGACAACAGGTGTGAAAAAACCTTCTGTCGGACTCGGCGGATGAAACGATGAGTGCATGGAGTGGGTAAAAGGTTGTGGTCGGATCGGTTAGGTGACCTGCAATGGTGTTTGTGCTGAAGAGGCTAAAGCATTTCTTCTCCTCGACGATGAAGCAGCGCCAGAAGTCGAACGTGCCCCCTCGTACGTTCAGTCTGCGGGCGGTTGCGTTGCATACGCTCAATAACGACTGTCTGCTCCTCTAGAGTCAAACAATTTGGCTCACCATTCGCCAAGTACCACGAAAGTAATCGTGGCCGACCATTGTATCGAACATTACATACTCACGAATGGGCTGCCGTTGTGGATATTCTCTTTCCCTCCACTGAGCAATCCATTCTACGTGCCCCACGAGCCAATCCACCTACCACGCAATATTAAAAAATATTATTCTTCTTTGTATCAATATAAACTTCGTTCAAATTGATAAAAACACTAAAGTAATTAAATTTATTGTACCTCAAGCTTTTCTTGTCGAGTTAGCCTATGTAATTCGTCAAAATTTGAAGGGTTCGACGGGATTCTTTGGATGCAACCAAACTAGCGTAAGGCGCGATCGGTCGGATGCCACTCAACTGTTGAGTAGAAAATGAGTGGTATTGTCGCCGTCCAAGCACTCTTTGTCCCTTCTGAAAATTCCGGGAGGCATTAATAGATACTCGGATCCGTGTACGATGTCCACAAAAACTGTACAAGTTACAATTATAACTTAAATTGATAAACTTTATTTTAAATATTTACATCAAATTCAATATTAAATCCAAACTCTAAATATTTACCTCATTCCCGGATTCATTTTTAATATCCTGTCTGATCGCCTTCAGACATTTCGCCAGACCAACATAGCTTAAATTACCGCTCCACCTACAGAACAACTAACATAACTTTAATATTAAAAATGGCTACCAAAAAATTATTAGTTTTTTAAAAAAAATTATTTTTTCCTTACCTCCGGCATAGTGGAAAAATGTAAGGACTCGGCACGCTCAGTTCAGGGCGTAAAAATGGCATTCTGAACCATGCTCAGGACTGCAACAAAAGAAGACAACCTTCAATGCCGTGCTTCTGGGGATTTGCGGTCTTGCACAACTCTCTAAAGAGAAATGCCAGTACTGCCGATCCCAGCTCAGTCTACCGACTTCATCAAAATCCCGCAAATGCCGCAACCACAACATGTGTACTTTGTTGCGAGATTTGTCTGGCACCAATATCCCACCAATTATTTATAAAATATGTGCGCGAGCATATGCCTACAATAAAAAAATTATATTCAAATTTTGAAATTTATTTTTTCAGTAATATTCAGAAAAAATATTATTTACCATCCTCATTTTCGCGTTCGCGCCCTCCGATAAATGGCTATAATTTTCCCGCAGCCACCGAAGAAACACAACGCTACCATCCATCCGATCTGGCGCAACCCCTAACAACTCAAAACATAGCCCACGCCAGTCCCCACTGCTGTGACCGGTAATAGCCTCTCCGTCTACTGGCAGCCCCAGAATATGCGACACGTCCTCCAAGGTTATCGTTGCCTCACCGCACGTAAGGTGGGATGTGTGTGTCTCTGGCCTCCACCTTTCTACAAGGGCGTTGATCAAATCAACATCCAATTTTGCACCGCCAATAATTTTGGATACATGCAAAAATCCAGCCCTCAAAATATATTCGTCTAGACGCGTGTCGGATCCATTCGTCATCTGAGTGATAAAGACTTCGAGACGACGTTCCATCCCATCCTAAAAAAATTAAACATCCACACCTTTATTTATTTTTAAACCACCGTATTTATTTTAAATTTAACTAAACCAAAACTGAAAATTTAAATTTAAAAATAAATAAATAAATAAAGCTTACATTTTTTCGCCAAAAATCGAAGAAGCGTTTATGATCCAACCTTATCAGGGAGCCCTCCATTATCGCGAATCTGAAATATTACAAAAGGGATTGACAGAGAATACTTTCTTTGGTGTGATTTTTGTAGGGTATGGGAGGTTATTTATACTAGAACCCGTGTCGGTTCAATTGCGTCTTTAAGTAAATTCGTGTTATGTCATACACGAATTCACTGAACATACAGAAATAAGCATTTCGTACAACGCGAATTCACTGAATATACAAAAATACACGTTTCGTACAACGCAAATTCATGTTATTTCAACGCGGTCATTAATATTTCAACTGTTTCGTTTGACTGCGATAAATACTCGACGCTTTACTGATAATATCGTTGAATTCGCGTGCTACCAAACGCGGGTTCATTTTACTGCATATTAAAATAAAGCTAATGGATAAGACATGCCACATATGACTGAATACGCGTTTCGTTAAACGCGTATATTGAATTCGCATTCTGCAAAACGCGAGTCCTGCTTATGTGTGCAGAATGGGAGTATTTTTCAAATTTACTTTAAAGGAGTAGTTATCCGATTTTTTTTTTCAGAAGAGAATATTGAAACAATAAAGCCCAATCGAATCATTTACGGAAAAATGATTTTGCGTATGTCAAGTATGTTTGACAGATTCAGTCAGACAGCATAAAAGCCATGTCTTAAATTCAAATCCTCGTACAGAAAGCTTCAGTAGTTTGTCTGAATTTAACCATAAATATCATGCCTACCTTTTTTTTTTTACTAGTCTTTACATTTTCCCAACACGGAATGGCTGAAAGCTTGGAGGGTTAAATTTAAGCTATTTTTTTTAGATAATTTGAATAACTCCATTGGTTGTGGGCTGAACAACCCGACAATGTCTGGACGGTACATGCTGTTGCTCAACCAATGAACGGGTATCCACAATAATACATGTTTGGGACTCTTCGATTGGCTATGGTGCATGAAAGACAACACCCCTCCTCAAGTGGTCATAACTAGACATTAGTTTTTTATGCGAACTCGACTTTGTGAAGAGGAAGAGTCGCTTGAGTTTTCGATCAAATTAAGGATATCTCAAAAAAAAATAGACTTCAAATAAGAATTGTTGTATTTTAATAGTGCGGAAGCTAAGCTTATATAATTGAAACTGGAAAGGATGGATGATGATAAAAATGGTGATGTATAAAGATAGAAGATGACAATGATGGATGAATGAAGAAGATAGAATCACGACTCGCTAACTATAAAGAGTTAAGAACCAATGATATAATGAAACTTGACTCACTAGTTATATAGAACTAAGAACCAAAGTTATAAAGAGATGAAAGATAGGCGTCACACTCAAAAGTGATAAGTGTAGAAAAGAGATAAAAATCTCAAATACATTTCTCAAAAAGAAACTAGACAAGATGTCTAAATGATCAAAATCTAATTATAAATAGAAATAACAACCCCTATTTATAGGCTTTACAAGATGGAAGAGAAATAGACATAAAATAAATTTAAAAATCTCATTTTAATGGTTATTCATGCATGACTTTAAAGCTTGTAATCATCAAAATTCTCTTGGTAGCTGAATGGATATTTGAACATTTAAAATGCCTTAAAGCTTTGAACCTTTCAACTTTTTTTGGTAGCCGTAAGTACTATGAAGCTTATAGGACCTTTTGATTCTTCAAGGTACTCTTTAATTCTGCCATTATAAATGCAATTCAACATGCATCTTGTCCATACCATGTGAAAAGACACTTGCACTCATCATCAAGGAAAAATGAATGGAAGCACCATCTATAAGTGAATGTCCAGCATTTCCCGTAATAAAATTTTAACTTGTATTGTCTACAATAAAATGATCGTATCTCAAACTCCCGATATCGGATTGATGTGATTTAAAGTGCGTTGGAAAGCTAAGAGATAGATGAATAAGTTTCTAGAAGACTTCAAGACCCAGATCTATCTTAATCTCATCTAAAAATAGAAGACAAGCTGACTGATGTTCTTGATCTTGAAATGAGGCAGACATGAATAATAGTTGTTGTCCAAACTAGACATAGTGCAGTTAAACACATAGGAATGTCATTCAAACTCCCAATCTCTTCACATGCCTTTTTTCATTCTTGCTTTAATGTTTGGACCGACCAATTGAGCCAAGATGCCAAGCCATGCTCATGTATGAATATAATGCACACCAAACCTTCAAATGTGTAATATATATGAAATTATGACATAATATAAATATGTGACTAATAAGATCTCCCTCCAAATCAATGTGACATCTTCAATGGTGGAGGCTCTTCCTTGAAATTAAAATAAGCCTTTATAAATCCAACATACCATGAACAACTTGAATTAAGTTCGGATGAGCTTCTTGAGGCTTCTTGAAAGGTAACAACTTACCGCGATCAAATTGTCTCATAAAAGTTATCGAGAACCTTGCAAGGCTCGTAGCCATGCTCACATAAGTTTTTGTCTTGTGAAATAAAGAATCTATGGAGTCTGTGTTTTAACAACACTTCTACCTTGAATGATTAGGCTGAATAGGCCTATTTGAAAACTATTCTTTTGAAGTACTAATTTGGAAACTATTTTTTAACCAAATAAAAACTCCATTCATTCATAAATAAAGAAAATAGAACAACAAATAAAAGGCACCAAAGGCCTAGAGAAACAAGCTCAAAACGAGCAAAGCAAGAAAATCAGATCATGGCCAAACATGGTGGCCGGAAGACTTAAACGAAAAGCCAAAACAAGTAGATGAGCGAAGCTGTGCATCGTGACCAACTTAGGGTCTGCCATTTGGGAGAACCTTAGCGGTCGGATAAACCGACAAGTATTCCAAGGGGACAGGCTGACGTTGACGGTGAGAAACAAGCGACAAAAACCTTTAACAATCATTCCCATCTATTCAGAGAAACAATCGAAAGGGATAGTGTCCGTTGATGGGGTTTGAGGAGGGGGGACAAAACCATAAAGCCTCAGCGAGAATGGCCGATGGAAGGGGTGGTGGAAATAAATTCTGACCCCCACTACATTCGTCGAACCTGCACATCAAACAAAACATGAGCCAAAACCAACAACCAAGAAGAACCTTCGTTGAAACCACCACCTCACAGCCAATGAGGTTTCTTTCCCTCGCTCGTACGTTGATCCTTGCGAAGGGCACAATTGACGTCGATGGTCAAAAGCCCTCATCAAACAGTCGAGAGGTTTCACAAAAATGTTAGATCTAACAACCGAAGCAAAGAAGAAAAAAATCTTAAATGAGAAAGGTGAATGGACAAAAAAATAGAGGGAGGGTGGCTGCCGCTCTCATCAGCTCTAACGGCGCCACCCATGCAATTCAAAAATGGGAAACCCTAGAAGTTGAGAGCGTTTGGGAAGATGGAAAAACCTAACTGTCTCACATCGCTTTTATTCCTATTTTATTTCACTTTCCATTTTCCACTTACTATTATTTTCCTTTTGACCAATTTGGAAACTAAGTTATAGAGAAAGGTCCATTTATTATTTATAGTTTTTTAAACAGAAAATGATGGCATTCATAGAACAATAACAAAATACAGGAAGGGTAGTGTCCAAACAAACAGGCAAAAATCCTCTTCAAATTTTAAATTATAAACTATAAACCCTAAAATACTCGCTAACTTTAATTTTATAAACCTTAATCTTAAACTCTAACCTTAAACATTAACAATAAATAGTAAACTATAAACTTAATTTTTTAATATGGAACAGAGAAATTTTATATTGTCAAACAAACCCAAGCAAACAACCCGCACAAAAGCAACAGCAAGAAACATTCCTTGTAGACACAACAAACTGTACAACAACAGAACATAAACAACAAGAAAATAAAAGAACAAAGGAAACAAACATGACATATCCAAAGTTTAAAAAAAAAACATAGTGGTTCTCCAAACCAAACGAGAAAATCGAGCAAGAACCTAGCCACCAAAACGATTCTTTATCTGCATGTTATTTCGGGGTCACCGAAGCATAAATATTGAGGAGAGATGCAACAAGAATAAGCAATCATACTAGTCATTGCTTCAAAGATCTGAACATGTCGATGACTGATGGGCTTCAACAGAAGAAGATGGAGCCAAAGATCCTAGCTGACGGCCTTCAGACCAGCAGAACCGAAGGCCACCAAAGTAAAAACCAGCAAGGAGACACGGAAGAGGTGAGGTCGTTCCTAAAGAGACCGATCAAATCGTAGTCCTTCCACCACAACAACCTTAACGCCTGCCTCCTGATGGGACCGAGCAAACTTCTCACAAAAATAGGCCCATACAAAAATCATGGCCGCCGATGAGAGACGATCCCAACAAGAACAACCACCGAAAAGTAAAACGAAGCCACCACTAAGAAAAAGAGAAATACGACAATTGAAAGTAAAAGTGGAAAGGAAGGGGAGGGGAGGAAGGCCAGCTACCAAAGAAGTGGTAGCGGGCTGCCGTAAACGAAGGAGATCAAAGGATTCTTAGAGAGCGATGAGAGGATTATCAAAAGAGAGTTTTAGGATTTTTTTGTTGAGTAATCATTTTTATTTATAGTTAATTTGACTAATTTATGTTTGAAAGGCATCAATGAATTAGTTTTTAAAATATTTATTTTTAAATTTTATTTATTGTATATGAAATTTTATTTTATTATAGAATTAAATGTAATCCCAAATTTTAAAAAAATATTTTTTTTGAAGTTTCTGAAAACAATTTCGATCAATCACACCTTTATTCAACTACTAGTCCTTGAAATTTTAATGTATCCATTTAAAGAATTTAATTGGACTTTGATTTTTTGGGCCACCATTAACTATAGGACTAGAATACATGGAAAATTAGGGTATTTATAATAGGCTTAACTCAAAAATAGGTGTTCAAACTATACATTTTTTGATATAAGTGTCTAATATATTTTTTGTTGAAATAATTGTCTAAAGTTTTATTCTGTTAGTATTTTATGGTAACACCGTTAAAAAATTATTACCCAATCAGAATTTAACACGTGTCTTTTTTATTTTTTAAATTTTTTAATAAAAATTAAAAAAAGTCTTAAAATTTCCAAAAAAAATCTCAAATCCACAAACCTAAAAATTCTAAAATTGACACATCTATTATCGTCGATAGTTTCGTCAGACCCCGTCGCGGCATCAATTTTGGAATTTTTAGGTGCGGGGTTTCAGGGAATTGAGAATTTTTTTTTTTTTTGTAAATTTTAAGACATTTTAGATTTATTTAAAAATTATTTTCTTTTTTTCATTTTTTTATAAAAATAAAAATAAAGACACGTGTTAAATTCTGATTGAGTGATGATTTTTTTTAACGATATTACCTTAAAATACTAACATAATTTAAATTTAGGCACCTATTTCAACCAAAAAGACATTAGATTATCTCAAAAAAATGTATAGTTTGAACACCTGTTTTTGAGTTAAGCCTTTGTAATATTATAATCGCGTTTAAGAAGATTTTGAAATTATAAAAGATAATTTATTAAAAATATTTAAAAAATTAAAATTTAATATGAATTTTTAAAAATTTTGAGAAATTCAAATTATTTTTTTCAACCTATAACTAGCTGACACTTCCAAATGTTTGTTCTTCATGCACCTTCTCTCTTCTGGTGACATGAACTTTAGTTTGTCTCATATGAGTAAGGAAACATAAACGTAAGGGTTTGGTTAAAATATCTGTGACTTGATTTATTGTAGGTATGTGACCAACTTGAATTTAACACATTTCTCGAACAAAATAAAGTCAAGCTTTACGCGCTTTATTTTAACATGATGCACAAGATTGGTTGCTATTAACATGATGCACAAGATTGGTTGCTATGGCAGGCAGTCCAAATGATAGGAGGTGACTTCAAAGCAATGCAAACTTAAGCCAGTAGTGAGTACATACAATGATTATTTAAACAAAATTAACTTATAGTTGTTTGATTATTTAAACAAATAAAATTATATATAAGGACATAATTTATTCGATATTTGTTTGAATAATTTATTAATTATCAATAATTTTTTTATCAAAGTATGGCTTTATTGAAAGGAGAAACCATACAAAATACTATTATGTGCCTCATTAAACCCCCTATTCCTATTTAGAAGAAAAGAGTACACATAATGATAAGAGTAACAAAATACGATGTAAACATAAGCCAACCTCAAAAGAGCTCGTAGAACCACAGAAGCACAAAACGCATTAAAATCGCGAGACTCATGAACGACATTCCCACAACAAAACTCAATAGATAGCAATCATAGAAATCGACTCCACGATAACTAAATACCACGACGCCAAGTTGATCCTGCTAGTAACGCCAAAGCATGTGCTCCCTTATGATACCAAAGCTGGGTGATACCATAATTAAAAACATTTTCTACAAAAATTCTGCACAATCTTCCCATATGCATGTCCATTCCTCGCCAAAACAAGTCACATGCTCACATTTGTCACGGAGATTAGCAAGGCATAGAGTTGATCCACCAACCCACGATAATTAAGGACAATCTACTACATATCCCCCAAACCCAAACAAGTGAACACTTTACCAACAACCGGGATATCCCCTAAACCCATGCTAAACACAAAACACAACGAAATCTTCGCCTATGACTAGAGCATCCACGCCTTTCTACGGCAGTTGTCATCACATTTAAAACGCCCTCATACAAATCGCAATCTCCTATTCCAGAGACAACTCCCGAAGCAACGCCCATATAATAACAGTTCAACATACACAGCAAAAGAAAAACTATAATCATCAAACAAGGCCAAATGACATGAAGCCACATATCTTGTATATAAATAAAACGATGAAAACCAGGAAAACCATGTCGCCATGGTGTTGTTGAAGACCATGACAACACCCACATCCCATGTCACTATTGCCCCTTCTCTCGCGCTTCTATTAGACGTGCAATATCTTTGACTATGTCTTCTTCGTTGCCTATAGTCGATGCTCCTACCAATTTCCCAAGAGCCAAAGTTTCTTGCGCCTCACGTAGGATAACCTTTTTCCGATGCATAAAATTAGAACCGGAAAGAGAACCATTAGCCAAGCCTTGAGGGTCCTTCGATTGTTTTCTTAGTCTGTCGCGTCCTTTTTTTTCTCATTTTTCCTTCAGCTTCTTATTTTTCCTTTGCCGATAAGAAACTAAAGACTATGTCGGACATGCTCCTTACCTTTCTATTTACACCATCATGAGTGATAATCTTAGATTGAAAAACCCTCGCGTTCCTGTAGAGTGGTCCATCTTCCTTAATGTGGTGCGAACTCGCAGACGTCCCAAAAACACATTCGCTCACATCCAAAACTCGTTGATTTACAACAGCTTCTCGCTCAACCATTTCTATCTGCTCATCGGAAATTTCAACCCCTACCTCCGTCGATACCTCCTCTACCCGCAGGTTCACCCTGTGCGTTTCCTCTAACATATATCCTGGCGGAATTATATTAGCCGATATGGACTCCGGCACAAATGAATTATGAAAAGAGAGTTTTAGGATTTTTTTTGTTAAGTAGTCATTTTTTATTTATAGTTAATTTGACTAATTTATGTTTGAATGGCATCAATGAATTAGTTTTAAAAATATTTGTTTTTAAATTTTATTTATTGTATATGAAATTATATTTTATTATAGAATTAAATGTAATCCCAAATTTTAAAATATATATATATTTTTTGAAGTTTCTGAAAACAATTTCAATCAATCACACCTTTATTCAACTACAAGTCCTTATCTTGAAATTTTAATGTATCCATTTAAAGAATTTAATTGGACTTTGATTTTTTGGGCCACCATTAACTATAGGACTAGAATACATGGAAAATTAGGGTATTTATAATAGGCTTAACTCAAAAATAGGTGTTTAAACTATACATTTTTTTAGATAAATGTAATATATATTTTTTGTTGAAATAAATGTCTAAAGTTTTATTCTGTTAGTATTTTATGGTAACACTGTTAAAAATTTATCACCCAATCAGAATTTAACACGTGTCTTTTTTATTTTTTAAAATTTTAATAAAAATGAAAAAAATTAAAAAAGTCTTAAAATCTCCAAAAAAAATCTCAAATCCACAAACCTAAAAATTCTAAAATTGACACCTCTATTATCGTCGATAGCCTCGTCACACCCCGTCGCGGCATCAATTTTGGGATTTTTAGGTGTGGGGTTTTAGAGAATTGAGAATTTTTTTGTAAATTTTAAGACTTTTTAGATTTATTTAAAAATTATTTTCTTTTTTTCCAATTTTTTATAAAAAATAAAAATAAAGACACATGTTAAATTCTGATTGAGTGATGGTTTTTTTAAATGTTACCTTAAAATACTAACAGAATGTAAATTTAGGCACCTATTTCAACCAAAAAGACATTAAGTTATCTCAAAAAAATGTATAATTTGAACACCTATTTCTGAGTTAAGGCTTTGTAATATTATAATCGTGTTTAAGAATATTTTGAAATTATAATAAACGGTTTATTAAAAATATTCAAAATTTTAAAATTTAATATGAATTTTTAAAAATTTTGAGGAATTCAAATTATTTTTTTCAACCTATAACTGGCTGACACTCTTCCAAATGTTTGTTCTTCATGCACCTTCTCTCTTCTGGTGACATGAACTTTAGTTTTTGTCTCATATGAGTAAGGAAACTTAAACGTAAGGGTTTGGTTAAAATATCTGTAACTTGATTTATTGTAGGTATGTGACCAACTTGAATTTAACACATTTCTCGAACAAAATAAAGTCAAGCTTTATGCGCTTTATTTTAACATGATAAAGTCGGTAGACTGAATTGGGGATTAGCGGTATTGGCATTTTTTTTAGAGAGTTGTGCAAGATTACAAATCACGACATTAGAGGTTGTCTTCTTTTGTTGCAGTCTTGGGCGTGGTTCAGAATGCCATTTTTACGCCCTGAACTGATCGTGCCGAGTCCTTACATTTTTCCACTATTCTGGAGGTAAGGAAAAAATATTTTTTTTAAAAAATTATAATTTTTTGGTAGCCATTTTTTAATATTAAAGTTATGTTGGTTGTTCGGTAGGTGGAGCAGTAATTTAAGCCATGTTGGTTTAGCGAAAGGTCTGATGGCTATCAGACAGGGCATTGAAAATGAATCCGGGAATGAGGTAAATATTTGGAGTTTGAATTTAATATTGAATTTGATGTAAACATTTAAAATAAAATTTATCAATTTTAGTTATAATTGTAAATTATACAGTTTTTGTGGACACCATACGCGAATACAATTATCCACGAATGCCTCCCGAAATTTTCAGATGGGACGAAGAGTGCTTGGACGGCGACAGTACCACGCATCTTCTACTCAACAGTTAAGTAGCACCCTACCGATTGCGTTTTACGCCAGTTTGGTTGCATCCAAAGAATCCAGTCGAACCCTCCAAATTTTGACGAATTGCATAGGCTAACTCGGTAAGGAAAGCTCAATGTACAATAATTTTAATTGGTTTAATGTTTTTATCAATTTGAATAAAGTGTATATTGATAGAAAGAAGAATAAATTTTTTAATATTGCGTAGTAGGTGGATTGGTCCGTGAGGCACGTAGAGTGGATTGCTCAGTGGAGGGAAAGAGAACATCCGCAATGGCAGCCCATTCGTGAGTATGTAATGTTCGATACGATGGTCAGCCACGATTACATTTTGTGGTACCTGGAGAATGGGAAGCCATATCTTTTGACTCCACAGGAGCAGGCGGTCGTTATTGAGCGTATGCAACGCAACTGGCCGCGGACTGAACGTACGAGAGGGCACGTTCGACTTCTGGTGCTGCTTCATCATCGAGAAGAAGAAATGCTTCAGCCTCCTCAGCACCAACGTCGTTGCAGGTCACCCAACCGATCCGACCACAGCCTTTTACCCACTCCATGCACTCATCGTTTCATCCGTTGAGTCCGACTGAAGGTTTTTTCACACCTGTTGTTGGCAACCCCTACGAACTATTTTCGGCGATAATGAGTAGCACGTCGAGTTTGCCTCCATGCTACGTACCTTTCTATCTGTTTCAACCATGGTCGACCGATTTTGGGCACGAATTTGTTCAGCAAACACCGCTTCAGTCCCTATTCTTCAGAAGTGGGCCAAGAGGAACGAATGGTACGGTTGGAGATAGAATCAAAAATGAGGAATGATGATGATGACAATAACAATGATGATGAGCAAGAAGTTCATCCCCTTCGTCATCGACACAATCCTGATCGACCTAAGCGTCTACCGGGTTGTGGTACCAGTTGGCATAGGCACCATTAGTTAATTTTTTTTTCTTTTTTAAAGTAGTATATAAAAAATTGAGTTGCAGTTTGTATATTAATATAAATGTAAGTAACCTTATTATAAATTATATTTTTGAGTTTTAATAGTGCACATAAATTTCTGCGTAGTAGATATTTCAAATTTAATTCTTTTTCAATCGCTTTTGTTCAGATAATAATTTAGTGAGTCGATAACAAACATGACAAAATAATAATTTGCGTTTAATATGAACATTTAATTTTTCCGAATAAACATAAAACCCGTGTCCTGTGCAACGCAAATATGTCATAAATTCGCAACCTGATGAGCGTGAGATCTCTGAAAATTCAGAAAGCCTGACACGTCAGGAATCCTTTCAGAAATCCTAATCCAAATTCGCGTTCTATAAAACACGAGTTTTGTATTATATATACTGGTTCATCCCACTGAACCATTCTGTGTCTACGCGGTCTAGCGAAAAATATTAAAGTTTTCGATTTTATTGTAACTACTAATGACAACAAACTACGTATCTGGAAATTTTTTTTACAAAGAAATTTCTCGGATATTGTGGTTTGTCGGTATTTATAGCTACATTTATATGATGAGTAGATGTTGGTGGGTTACTAGTTATGGTGAGATGATTGTTCGGTGTTTTTTTCCACGACGAACGGCAACAACAAATCATAATATCCGGGAATCCGAGGTCTTTTGAATGGCAGACAGAGATATTAACCTTTTGTTTGAAGGTGCTAGTTACATATTTTACGCCTCAATATTAGAGGCTAGGTTAAGACCCTCGCTTGTATCCAGAGTCAAAGCCCCTACCATGTTATGCGCGTTTATGGGTGCAATACTAGGCTCCAATAGACCTCTGAGCTTGAAGAAGAGCATCAGTTCTCTACTAGACTACTCAGCTCTGGAAGTAAGCCGATATCAGACTCAAATACCGGTCTAGGCCTGAGGAAGAGACATTGTGTACTTCACAGGTACAATAGGCCTCTGAGCTAGAAAAAGAGACATTATGTAATTCACGGGAACAATACACTTCTGTGCTAGAAAAAGAGACATTGTGTACTTCATGGCAACAAAGCATATCTTATATGTTTGTAGAATGTCTGTGGTTCATGCAATAATAATCTACGTGTGTGAAAAAAGTATGTGATCATGTACTAGAAGATTGTTAAAGTTTCTGATTATTAACTGTTTGAAAATATAATCGGATGCTTTTTACTTTATTTTGGAGGGTGTACACTCGCTAAACTAGTGTTAAAATCAACTCAACCAAATCATATTTTCTAATTTTTTTTCATAGAAAGTAGTGTAAAAGTAGGTTCCATGAAAAAACAGTAGCTGAATAACACGCTGTAATTGGTTCTAGCGTGTTGTGTAACTGTTTGACTGGACTAAATTCGCGTTTGGTAAAACGCGGCTTAGAGTATCATTTTGAATCTTGCGTTAGTCAAGACGTGAATTAACTGACATGTCAGATTTCCTGTAACTCGCGTCTTGCAGGACGCGAATTTCACAACCATCAGGTGGGGAAACATCACCTCATTCCGACACATCTATCATGACTATATATACCCCCGACTAAACGGATGACCATTTCGATACATCAGTATTAACTAAAAAATATATAAACGTCTTATTTCTTTCAAAAATGGCAATAAGAGTTGCTGCAATAGTATACTACGACGGTGAGATAATTTTTGATGTCGAAATCGGTGTCGTGTTTTAGTCTAGCAACACTATTTCGCTACAAATTCTAAGGGGAGTAACATTTGAAAGGCTAAAGCGAACGATATCGCGAAAGGTTGCAATTGCTTTTAGGAGGGAAATTTATTCACTGAGGTATCGACTTCCATTTTCACTAGATCCATTGTATTTCGTAATATTCGATATAACTGATGATCGATACCCATACCCAGTTTTCCATGGGATGGGACCTTGAACTGTTTGTAACATTTTCTGAATGAAATGTCGGAGGCAACACTGTGGTTCCAAATTGGCTGCGCGCAAATCTTGACTTCGACCCAAATGCTCATAGCCCCACATCAAGTTTGCGACAAGGAATCAACTTACTAAATACAAGCGATGACCAGCCAACATCATCGTCTGCCTCGAGGCCAAGGCATTCTTGCACAGCCAGGTTTAACTTAGAGTTAAACCTGCCACCAACCCAGGAGTCACCGTAAAATCCTTACAATGGAGGTGTAGGTCCATCGTCATCTATGATGTCGTACTCCCGTGAAAAATTTAATTCGTTCAATAATTTTTCATATGGGAGGCACTCGACTTATATCTCTACTGTGGGCCCGTCATCATCCACTCGGTCGTCCTACCTTGAAGACTTTAACCCGTCGGATATTGGATATAGGCCGCATCAGTGCTCTCGTGATCAGGTTAGCGGTGCAGTACATAGCAGGGTACAAGTTGTTGATGAAGCAGAACTATACAGCTTTGACGGGGATAATTCTGATGAAAAACCACTTACGGAGGTCGAGCTAGATGGTGACGAGATGGGTTTATTTCCAAACAGAACCAACAGACCTTAACGAGCCCATCAGTACAGATGATGATATAGAAAATAAGGCAGAAGAAGATACGGACAACAATAATGAAACCGAATCACCCTTATGAATAGCAGATATAGAATGATTTAACGCTACCGAATTTTCAGAATACCCACAGTTAGAGAATTACATTGAACGAAATGAGGGGAAATTACGTCGTGGAATGGTCTTCAAGACAAAAAAACTTGCGATAGCTACTATTAAGCATTACAGCATACGCAGATCAATTACTTCCATAGTGAGGAAAACTGAAGCTGACAAATATATTACAGAATGCCCCCACAAGTACGAGGGATGCCATTGGAGGGTCCGTGTATCACGATTGAAGAGGCTGAACAACCTATGAAAGATAACCAAATACAACAGACCTCATACATGCTCCGTCGGAAGCTTGAGTCAAGATCATCCGAACTTAGATGTGCGCGTGCTTTGTGATCATCTTTTTCCACTCGTGAAAGCTAATCCATGTGTATCTACGTCCTTATGTATTGCTTCTATTAAATCTCAATTCACATATACAGTTAAATACAATAAGGCATGGTATGCAAGATATCGATCCATCCAATAACTATATGACCAGTAGGAGGAATCATTCAACGAGTTGCGAACATGGATGAAGCTGATGCAAAAATACAACCCAGAAATAGTCGTGGAACTTGAGACAGAGCTATCTTACTACAACGATCGAGTTGTTCCTAGGGAATGCCAATTTTTTTGCCTTTTTTGGACATTTCTGCAATGCGTTAAAGCTTTCTGCCACTGCAAGCTGATGCTATAGATCGACAGAACTTTCTTGTATGGCAGGTACACACAGATTTTACTATTGGCAGTTGCATAAGATGGAAATAGAAAATGTATTCTGGTCACATTCGTTATTGTTGAAAAGAAAGATATCCCATCATGGACGTTTTTTCTCACCAATCTGCGCAAACATGTCCTACGATGTGTTCTACGAGAAAATATAGAAGGGATATGTATTATTTCAGACATGGGCGGAGGGATTTGGGGATTTATCGCGCAATTGGGCCCGACTTGGGGACCTCCATTAATTCATCATAGGTACTGTTTGCAGCACATTGCTGCCAACTACTACCAGCGATACAAGAATGATGATGAGCGTATAATGGTTCTTCGTATGGGTAAGCCTTTCACTATCAAAATTATATCTATTGTCATGCCATTTAGTATTATTTCTTATTAATTATTCAATCTTTATTTAATAAGAAATGCACACCGAGCTGATGAGTTTGAAGAGCTGTTAGATGAGTTGCAATTAAAGAATTTAGCTGGATATAATTATATCGTTGATATCTCGAGAGAGAAATGGCTACGATGTTATGATAGGGGGCATCGATATGGTCACATGATAACGAACTTGGCTGAGGCGATCAATTCGTCTCGGAAGGGAACACGCCATTTACCTATCACATCTGTTGTCAAGGTGACATATTATCGATTGGCTACCCTTTTTGCAACCCTGGGAAAACAAGCAATGAACTGGATAGAAGGTGGCCACAAGTTCCATCCAGATCTTCAGCAAATATTTCAGATATCCATGTCGCTCGCAAATGCGATGGGTGCTATATGCTTCTCCCGTCACGAACACAACTTTCAGGTTACTAAATATTCGCACCCGCTCGAAGGCATCATGCAGAACAATTACGTTGTTAACCTACGACGAAGAATATGTGACTGCGGACGTTTTTAGACTTTTAATTACCCGTGTGCGCACGTATTTGCTGCATGTGCATCTATTCATTTCGACGCAATGACACTCATTGATCCGGTATACCGACTTTAAAATGTTTTCAAGGTTTACCGCAATGAGTTTCCTCCTATCGGTAATAACCACGATCATGCATTAGTTGATGATGAACTGAAGATACAGCCAGATCCTTCCTTACGACGCAAGAAAAAAGGTCGCCCTCGCTTAACTAGAATTCATTGTGTCGAGGATATGGTTCTAAAAAACGGACGGGGCAACCTAGGCTGTGTACGAAATGTAGGAACCCTGGACACGACAGGAGAAAATGTCCTCTTAGGAAAGGGCCTCGAATCAACTAATTGTTCTTCTAACTGTAATGTTTACATTATAAAAGGAAAGGGTTCCATAGCATTTTTATGATCTTCTAACTTTAAACAATGGCGAGAGGATCTGATAAAATATATAAAAATCGTATTACACATGCCTGTCAACCATTTGTTTCCATGTCCTCTTAGGACAGGGCCTCGAATCAACTAGTTGTTCTTCTAACTGTAATGTTTACATTATAAAAGGAAAGGCTATATAGTGTTTTTAACACAATTTTTAGCAACGTTCGGATACTCAATAGTGGATTATTTTTACACCATTTTACAGAGGTGAATCCATAGTACGACGTCGATGTTCAATAACAAGAAAAATTATCCCCCAACACAGTGCAAATTCACCTAAAACATGCCTACCGACACTTGTTTTGATGTTACTCAATGCACAAAAACAAGGCTATATAGCGTTTTTAATGCAATTTTTAGCAACGTTCGGATACCTGATAGTGAATTATTTTTACACCGTTTTACAGAGATGAATCTATAGTACGACGTCAATGTTCAATAACAAGAAAAATTATCCCCCAACACAGTGCAAATTCACCTAAAACATGCCTACCGACACTTGTTTTGATGTTACTTAATGCACAAAAACAAGGCTATATAGCGTTTTTAACGCAATTTTTAGCAACGTTCGGATACCTGATAGTGGATTATTTTTACACCGTTTTACAGAGGTGAATCCATAGTACGACGTTGATGTTCAATAACAAGAAAAATTATCCCCCAAAACAGTGCAAATTCACCTAAAACATGCCTGACGACACTTGTTTTGATGTTACTCAATGCACAAAAACAAGGCTATATAGCGTTTTTAACGCAATTTTTAGCAACATTCGGATACCTGATAGTGGATTATTTTTACATCGTTTTACAGAGGTAAATCCATAGTACGACGTCGATGTTCAATAACAAGAAAAATTATCCCCTAACACAGTGCAAATTCACCTAAAACATGCCTACATACACTTGTTTTGATGTTACTCAATGCACAAAAACAAGGCTATATAGCATTTTTAACGTAATTTTTAGCAACGTTCGGATACCTGATAGTAGATTATTTTTACACCGTTTTACAGAGGTGAATCTATAGTACGACGTCGATGTTCAATAACAAGAAAAATTATCCCCCAACATAGTGCAAATTCACCTTCAACATGCCTATCAATCCATGCATATTCAACAATTACACAAAGAATTCGCGTTCCATTGAACGCGAGTTCAGTCACGATAACTTCATGCCATTTCGTTTTAATTTATCGTCGAACTCGCGTTTTGCTAAACGCGAGTTAAGTTATCCAATTAAAATAAACGATTACAAGAAAAGCGGCGCCACATCATCCAAAATTCGCATTTCATTAAACGCGTTTTTGCAATTCGCGTCTTTAAGAACGTGAATCGTGCTTATGTGTGCAGAATGGGGGTATTTTTCCAATTGTAGTTCGTAGGGGATAGTTATCCTATTTTTTTCCCAAAAGGAAATATTAAACCAATAAAGCCTATCCTTAAATCCAAGCAATCGTTCCTTTGAAATCGGGTCATCACATCGTATAAGGATCTTTGAGCCCACTAGGTGCAACATTGAAAAACCACCTAACCCTACCTAATTTAATTCAGCCACCAAATCTGTAACAGAGTCCTTCCAAGTCGTCCAACCTACCATGCAATTTTGCAGCACGCCCAATTGCTTTTCTCAATGGAACCAATAACCCTTCGATTAGGCTGTTTAGGGTTATCGAACACCTTGCTTTTTACATCCCTCTTCCGCCTCTAAAAAGAGTTACGAGCCCTTCCTTTCGCCCAAAAGACACTGATCTGTGATTCGTGTAATCAAAATTCATCAAGCCTCTCAATCATTCTCAGAATATCGTTCCTATTAGCCATTCTCACAAAATCAAAGCATGATCCGTCGGCCGCTCTCTTATTTGGAATGAACGCACCAACAACTATGCCATGTCGATCAAACGCTTGCCAAAGTCCTTTCCAAGGATATTACCCACAAAGCAAGTCCAAACCATCCGGTGATAAACATCTGCGCTTTCTCTTGTCATTCGAGTCACTGCTATCAACAGATAAAGGCACTCATTTCTTCACGATTGAATTCAAACAAAATCTTACCTCAAAGTATGTGGGTGATCTACAAAAATTCGATTGTGGGCAAGGGCATCTGATTTTATGATTTGAATCTCTCTCGTGTTCTCTTGTTTGCCCCTTTCCCGGGTTGATCACTCGCTTGCTTTGGCTTGTTTAGTTAGTTATCAACATTTTGTACCTTAGATTATAAAAAAATAATTTTTTAGTATAATATTATTAAGTATATTTAAAGGATTTATATATTAATTTATTATTTATATAATTATTTTTAATATTTTAATTTGATTATTAAATATAAATATAAATATAAATGTGTGAGAATAAAAAGGAAAAAATATTAGTTTAGAAATGTTACCATGTAAATACATGAGGGTAAAAAATTAAAATAGGAAAAAATTAAATTTAAGTTATTTGAAGCTTTTTTATAATTGTTAAGGGTATAAGGGTCTTTATGATCTAATGTCAAAACCTCTAATTTTAAAATGCTTCTATTGTCAGTTTTTTCAAAATTAGATGTTTTACCCCAATCCGCTATTCATAGGGGTGTACATTAGGTTAATTTAGTTAACCGACCGAACCGAATTACCTAAAATCTATTAATCGAATTTTTTTCCTTTTAACCGTTAACCAAACCGAATTTTTTTCGAAAATTTTTAATCGAACAAAAAAAATTGGTTAATTAGGTCGGTTTTCAAATTAACCGGAATTTGTTATGAAATTTTGGGTAAATTACACAATTGGTCACTAAATTATGCTAAAATGATCTTTTTAGTCACTAAATTTTCATTTTATGCTAATTTGATAAAAAATTAATGATCATTTTATAATATATCAAAAAATTTAATGATTATTTTTATAATTTTTAAAAGTTCAATGACCAAAAATAAATATATGTAATATATATAATATTTAATATATAATAATTTTGGTTAATTAACAGGTTTCGAACCGAATTAACCGAAAAAATTGGTTCGGTCGGTTAATTTAGTTAAAACCGAATAATGCAGACCCCTAGCTATTCCAATCCACTATTTATCAAACATTTAAATTAGCAGATTTGACTGATCAAACCTTTAATTATAACTTAAATATGTAATTTTGGCTCAAGCTGTTGTTTACCAAACAAGGCCATAATTGTTGTTTTGTTTAGTTGTTTCGGGACTAAAGACCTTAGTAATCTTTAGAATAGTATTTCGCATATCAGTTAAATATGTATTAACTTGAAGTTTTCATTCTGTAATATTTCTAATGAATTTTAATTTTATCTTTTGCTATAATATTTGTTGTTCAAGAGCATCTTTTATCGACTTATGCAGCATACAAATATGCTTTGTGCCGTAAAAATTCTAAAGCGTTGAGTTGTATTTATAAAATAGTATGTGGAGTGTGGGTTTAATGAATAACATATAAGCTAGGAAAGTTATGTGAACTTGTGATTTTTTTTTTATCATCAAATATAATTTTGTAAATGAGAAAAATCATATAAATATTATCGAAATCCTCATTAAAAAAAATTTAAGTTTAAATGGAGAAAAATGATACTTTGCGATAATGTGAGCACAATCAATATGTAAAGAATAAAAAAAGATTAAACAATATAAAACATCGAAAGAAAAAAAAAACAAAACTGTAGCCTTACACCCCCAATAAAAGCCACGCAACAACCGACACCCAAAGGTGCACTAAAACCACGATTCATGAATATTTGCATAGCACAACAAGTCCCTCGCCCATGCCCATCTGCCATCAGTACATCCATCAATTCCTCGTGCTCAATAAAATCTGCGAAAGCTTGCATACCTCTTACATTTCCCGAACAACCACTACTTTCCTTAACCGTTTTGATGACATTAAAATCATTTTATTCTCTTATAGTTTTCTCTATAATTTTTATTCTCTGTAATTTGTAATTTGAAACTAGCACGTTGAATGAAAGAAGAAAGAGCCCAGTATAGGATCTAAAGGCTCGGTGACATCTCGACAGGAAAAAGAAAACTTTGCAAGAATATATTAAAGAATCATGTTTCCAGTTTTGGGATGGTTTGAAAAAACGAAGATGATGGAGAAGAAAAATGTGTTAAATTTATTATTTTTTTATATAGGACTAAATTGATTGAATCTATAAATATAAAGAACTAAATGTGTTATTATCTAATTTTTTTATAATTGCAACGTTACCTATGAATGGCCTTGGCTGAGTTACCATTTTGTTACAAAATATAAAGTTTAATTGTTATTTTGTAATATTTAAAAGTTTAGTTATCATTTTATTTTTTTAACAAAATTCAGTGACTATTTGTGAACTTTATCCAAATAAATATTATTTTTTATTCTTATCTTGCATCTCTGTTTTACGGTTTATATTTGAGTTTTATGACAGCTTCTTCCAATAATATTATCTTCAACATTCAAACTCAATATTTAAAAAAATATATATATCTTATTATTGCATCTAATATTTTAATTTATTATATTTAAAAATAAAAACGGGATCAATTCGTTTTGGGATTTTTTTTTTCTTCCAACTCTTCTGGTACGATTGGAAAAGTCCAAAAGTTGTACTATTTATTGGGCTTAAATAAAAAATAGGTGTCAAAAGTATGCCTTTTTTGAACTTTAGGTGTCTAAAATATTTTTTTATAAAAATATATGTTTAAAGTTTTAAAAGTTATAATTTTAGGTGCCTGACCGTTAATGGGTGTTAAAATTTTTTTAACCAATCAATGCTTGACATGTGGCATATTTAATTCATTTTTTTTTCAAAATTAAAATAAAAAAAAACTTTTAGTTGTCCAAAAAATCTCAAAATTTTACAATTTTTTTGAAATAGTCCCCAAATCCCTAAAATTACCCAAACCCAAACCCCCAAATCGCCGTCGATTCCGCTGCCGATCTCCGCCCCTGAGCACACCGGTTTGGTCGCTGGACCAAGGCGATCATTTCCCCCCAACACGGCATTGCCGAAAATGGTGAACGACGTGCTAGTCGAACGTCAATTTCGCGTTCGATGTTCGACATTCGGCTGCACATCGTTACCGTTTTTGGCGACGCCGTGTTAGGGGAAATGACCGCCTTGGTCCGGCGACCAAACCGGTGTGCTCAGGGCGGCGATCGGCGGCAGAATCGGCGGTGATTTTGGGCTTTGGGTAGGGATTTTGGGACTATTTCGTAAAATTTTTAAAGTTTCGGAATTCTTTGAAAAACAGAAAATTTTGGGTATTTTTCTTTAAAAAAATTTTAAAAATAGATTAAATATGCCACGTGTCAAGCATTGATTGGTTAAAAAAATTAACACCCATTAACGGTCAGGTACCTAAAATTATAACTTTTGAAACTTTAGACACTTATTTTTATAAAAAAATACTTTAAGCACCTAAAGTTCAAAAAAAACATACTTTGAGCACTTATTTTTCATTTAAGCGTATTTATTGATATCATGTCTTGTTTTTTATGTGCAAAATTGATACCGGAAGAACTCAACAGTTGTATTTGGCAATGTCTTGCTGCTTTTGAAAGTTTTCATTGGGCCATTAGCAATAAATGAAAGGGAACAGAAAACGAACTCAATAGCAATTGCTTGTTACTTTAGCAGTTTCGAATGCCCAAACGAAATAAAAACCCTTAATCCCACAATGGTCAAATTCAAGTCGACGTCTCATCATGAATTCGTCTAATAATTAATTATTCGCGTTCTTTTGGCTCATATGAAACCAAAAGGTGAGCACAATTTTTTTAAAGTTCTATATCTAAAATTATGATCAGACCTTCAACAGATAAGAGATTTTTTTAGGCTTAACCGTAAAATAAGTATTTAAATTATATTTTTTTCAATTAGATATCTAAATTATTTTTGAATTAAATATGTACCTAACGTTTTATTCCGTTATTCAAATATAATTTTTTCATCAATGGCTGTTGAAAAATTTTGTCATCTAATCAAAACATGACATGTGGTCTTTTTTAGTTTTTTAATTTTTAAATTTCTTTAAAATTTTCGAAGTTTTAATTTCTTTTAATCAAACCCTCAAATGACATCTCCCTCACCGTCTGACATCTCTCACATGTCGGTGGTTCATTGTTCACCGCCCAAGCATCACGTACCTCACCGCTCGATATCTCCACCCTTAATTCATCGGTTAGAACTCAAGTGGTCTCTTTTTTCTTCATAATTGGATGTTAGTCGACGGTTCAATCAACTGTTCATTCATTGTTTTCGACGACAAGATGATAGGGTTTTTGGTCGTGGTGGTCCGACGAAGGCAAAAGTGCTTGGTGATGGGCGGAGAAAATTAAGGATTTGGGGTTTTCTACAAAAATTAAAGATTTTTTATTTTTTAAATTAAAGATTTTCTGATTTTTTAAAAATTAAAAATTAAAAAATAATATAAATAAGTCATGTATCATGTTTTAATTGAATAATAAAATTTTTTTAACGATCGTGACCAAAAAAAATTTATTTGAGTAAAAAATAAAACATTAAATATTATTTTAATCTAAAAAACAATTTAAATATTTTAACTAAAAATATATATAATTTAGATACCTTTACAACTACTAAAACAACTTTTCATTATCTCATCTAGTCGTAGTTAACTCATTGTATGTGTGACGTGTGGTTCAATGGTTTTGTACTACTGGACTATTAAATGCATCGGTAAGGTCGGCTTGAACCGGATTGCCCCCACACATATTTAAAGCAAGCGAAGTAGATAATTTTAATTTCTAATTAATTTACTTAATATGTTAAATTATTTAAGGTCGATTTTGCAAATAATTTATTAATTCTAGAATACTTTTAATTTCTATCATGTTAATTTACTTAATGTTTAAATTATTTAAAGTTGATTTTGCAAATAATTCATTTTTTACTTAAAATAATGACATTTGAATTTTATTAAACACACTAAAAGATATTACATATACAATGTATCAACAAGAAAAAAAGACTAGTCCACAAAAATCTCATACAAAGGTGGAAAAAAAAAAGCAAACTCGTCCGTGGAATTTACCATACCATCAAATCTCATAAACCTTCATGAATCTCCTTATCTCTACTAAACGAGACGCTTTATGGGATGAAAAATGAGTGGTGAGCGAACTAAACTATCAGGCAAATTGCTCTGCTACACGGTTCTGATTATATCGGCTAGCAAACCATCAAACAAGTGGGGATCTATCTTTTCTATGATTACTGACAGAATCAAATCAAAAAGCTAGCGCCATAAGGATCTCTATACGAGCACCAAATGGACGCTAAGGTATGCTGAAATCGTACCAAACAACAAATGAAACGAACCACAAAAGTCAATAAAAACGTGCCACAAAGGCAGAGAAAACGCATGCCACAAGAGCAGAGATTCTTATTAAAATCTAGAAAATAAAATAAAAAATAAACATTGGTGGTCAACAACCAGTACTAAGATTGATTATCGTCACCGATTAAATAAAAAAGAGATAAGAAAAACTTATGATGGCTATAGGGTGAAAATTATAATTCGTATATTTTAGAATAATTGTAGATTTTATCTTCGCATTTTTTTTAAAAAGGTAACAACTGAAATAGTTTGAGGTGGTTTTTTTTATGAGTTAATTGCACCACACGTCCCTAAATTATGACACTCGTTCTAAATTGGTCCATAAACTTTTAAACATTCCAATTTCATCCTCAAACTATGACCTTCATTCTAAATTGGTCCCCAACCTTTTGAACATTCTAGTTTTATCCTCAAACTATGACTCTCATTCTAGATTGGTCCTCAAACTTTTTAAATGTTCCAATTTTATCTCCAAATTATCATTGTATGCTAATCATATCTTATGATAATAAAACCGTTATAAAAATTGTTAATTGTCATGAAACATTGATGTGTATTATGTAATAAAATCACATGGTTCCAGGTGTTCCAGGAGTATTTGTTGTTGGTTTAACTTTTGCCATGCCAACAAGGTCTCCAAACATATTCTCTTATGGTCTTAAAGACTCGTTGGGTGGAGCATAAGAGGAACTTGAAACCTAGTATGAAGAATTACTTAAGACATAGTTATCTCTAATGGATAGCCCATGCGCGCATTTGCTGATTGTAGTAGCCCATTTTCTCCCAAGCCTTAAGGCCAGTACCCAAAACCCATTTACACCCAAACCAAATGACTAGACCCAAACTCGTACCCGGATCGTAAACCTGACCTGACCCGATAACAAAAAACCCTAAAATTCTAAAACAACCCTAACCCTAGCTACCACCAATCTGCCGCGTCGCCGCCGCCACTCTCTTCCGCTACCGTCGCCGCAATCACCGGCAACCACCATTTTAAAACCTCAAAAATTCTTCTATAATCCTGAAAATAACCCTAATCCCTAAATTTAACCTAAACCCTCTGCCAAACCCTAAGACCAAACCTAATCCTACCCCAACCACCCGACCATACCTTGACACCCCAAAAATCCAGCTCTCCTATCACCATATCTGAATCAACAGATTAAAGAAATGGGGAGTTGTTATTTTGGTTTATAAAAACCAAAAGCAAATGTAAATGGGGGGTTTGAAATCTGAAAAGTAGGGAGAAAATAGAGGATTTCAAATATGTAATTAGGGGGTTTCAGATTCAAGAAAAGTTTGTAAGAAATTCAAAATCAACACAAGAAGATTGAGGGTATTTTTTGAAATAAAATCAGTCTATTTCTTTTTTTTTATTTCGAAACAAATCAAAAAAGAGAGGGGAAAGGGTTTCGAATCTCACCGTGTTGTTAAGAGTTGCCAGGCGTCGCCGTGACCTTCGTCGTGACGCTGAGCCGCCGTTGAATGGCACATAATGGTCGGTCGAGCAGGAGGGGTGGTTGTTGTAGGTTGAAGGTTGAGAGAAAGAGCTTAAAAGTTGTTAGGGTTTTGGTTATGTTCGAACAAAAAAAATTTAACCTAAACCTGTTTTAAACCAGTCCCTTTAAAATGACGTCGTTTTGGCGTGCTTAACCCGCGCGGTGACCCGACCTAAGGGGATAACTCCCCTTTCGGCCCCTCTTCCTATTTCCCGCCTCTGTTTCCGTCTCGTTTTTCGTTTTTATTTCGCATCTTTATTTCTCTTTTATTTCAATTTAGTCACTGAATTATAGGCTTTAATTTCCAGCATGT
Source organism: Hibiscus mutabilis (assembly GCA_019671005.1). Taxonomy (NCBI): domain Eukaryota; kingdom Viridiplantae; phylum Streptophyta; class Magnoliopsida; order Malvales; family Malvaceae; genus Hibiscus; species Hibiscus mutabilis. The sequence goes on along the minus strand of CM033731.1, from coordinate 7,984,973 downwards.
TTTTTTGTTAGTTTGCATTTATTTCCTTATATTTCGTTTCCATTTCATTTCAGTCCCCTTTCCATTTTTTTAGTTTATTTAAATGGTTAATTATGTTGTATATTATTTGGGTGGTGATTTTTGGCCTGTTTTAGTGTTGGTCATTTTGTAAATATGGTCATTTTATATATTATGCTTGTTTTAATTCATATATTCGTATCCATGTTAGCATGATTTCTTTGTTTGTTTATTTTGTACATTATGATATGTGTTAGCTAATGGCGTGTTTTATTTTATTTCAAGTTGTGTCATGTATCAAATATTAGTTTTTTAGCTTGTTGCTTAGATCTGATTAGTTTAATATCATATTATATGCATGTCATGCACGTGTTGTTTTGTGGGTTTTTATATACGTATGCTCAAGCATATTAGGATTAGTTTACTTAAATTTTGAAAGCATGTTTTTTTTTTCTTTTCCATATTTTGTGCTCATTAGGGTATGTTATGTCCTTTTTTATTCATACTTTATTTTTATTTAATTTTGTAAAATTCATATGTTTATGTCTTTTAATACCATGTCAATATAAATGTTTAATATTTGTTTTAAGTTGCATTTCGGATATATATTTTGTCAATGCGGCACCCTCTTATCCGAGCATAAACGAAGCCACTATCAGGTGTAGTGATGGTGGTTGGGCGTTTATTCTCAGATAACGGGGTTTTTAAAATTTACTCGCATATATAATCAAATTTTAATTTAAGTGTCACTTTAATCTGGAAAGTTTAATATTAATAAAGCGGTAATTATTAAAGTACCAATTTTTGGCGGTGTGGGGGTGCTAATCCTTCCCCATCCGTAACCGACTCCCGAACCCAACATTTTTAAATCTCTGGTTTTTATGGTGCCCGACCTACCTTAGTGGATGGTGGCGACTCCATTTTAAATAAAATACAGTTTTTTCTAAAACCCCAATGGAAGACATTTTTAAATACCCAAAAGACCCCAAACGCCTTAAAACTTCATTTTTTTAGATCGCCACATATGGCGACTCCGCTGGGGATCATTTTTTTGCTTTTCAAAAATAAATGAAAGTCAAGCTTTTTAAATAATTACCGCATTACTAATATCGGAAGTTCTGGATTAAAGTGACTATTAAATTAACATTCAGTTGTACTTGTGCGTTTATTTTAACGCATTTAAAACTTGGCATATAAACTCGTCTTTTTAAGTGGGAGAAAACGCTAATGCTTTCGTGAGGATATCGTTCCTCCGTATGGGCCTAGCAAGTACCTTGGGGGCTCGAGTACCTTATGCTCTCGTAAGGATATCGTTCCTTCGTATGGGTATAAGTGAATGGGTCCCCCTGAGTTGAACTCGGTTGAAAGGAGCCTATAATGAGTGATGACCATGGGCCTTGCTACTCTTAGTAGGGGACAGTAAGGAAAATTCGGGCACCTCTTAGCACCAAAACTACATGTAGAGAATATAGAAAGCCCACCCTTTTAGAGCCATGCGGATAACTTAGGTGTTTTAGATGGGATAAATAGGATTGCTCTGCTTGTTGCCTTATCTACTTCGCTTTTATATATCTATTGAGTTTATTCATTACTAACTCATTTCTTTTTTGTTTTATTTTTACTTTACACATACTTTTGTTGCATTAGCACTACATGACATAAAGGTGTTGGTTCAAGTAGTTTGCCTGATCAGAAATCTCTCATTTTTACCTTATTTGCTATTTAATTTATTCATCTAATTATTTTAATTTCGAAGTGACCCATTTTTTGTGATCACATTATATTCAATCTGCTCATTCACTGCACGACATATCATAACATTTTTCATTTTTGTATTTTACCAGCATGAAATACTGGTTCTCAATTTGAAAAATTATCATCGGGAGAAAATCTAGTACTCTAGATATCAAGGCAATATTCAAAGTTGCAAATGAATCCCGTGAGTTCGGAAGTTGAGCCACGAGAACCATTTTTGAATCAGTACTTTCGCATCCAAGACATGCACCTCGCATTTACATGCATACATTTTGAAAATCTTAAAGTCAGTCATTGGGTTACCCCATTAGATACAACAAAGTTGGTCGACCTAACACCTTACAGAACCTCAACAAGAGCCTGATCTTGGGGCATGTCTAAAAGCACCATCCACATCTTTTACAAACATTATGCCTCTAACAAGGTCTCAGTCTGGGGGCATTCTTTGCCAAGGTCCAATCTTCGTTGTCGTGTCGAACTCTTGCATACATGAAATGTTTACATCGACCACAGCCTACAAAACTTCACTTGATCTAAAAAAACGATGAGTTCTCACAGCAAATTTGTGAACCCGACCTAGGGGAAACGTAATACCTTCATGAAGACAATGAAAAACCTTTCAGAAAAGGTAAGCATGCAAATTAAATTTGCTACAAGAGCAGTTTCAAATGATGGCATAGAGTTGAACAAAATTTTGGGCATGCACCCAGATGAAATCAGATTCAAAGAAAGGTGATCGAACCCAAGACGAGGTTCAGGCACCCGCATGCAAAAGACCAAGATCCTAACCAGACCAGTGAGGAGTCAGGGGCATCCCATTGAGGACAAAAAAAAAACAAAACAAAAAAATCATGTCACATTCATGCATGTAGTTGCATTCATCTTGCATTGAACCATTTTTGCATACATCACACATTTAGATTAAGTGCATATATCGAAGTCGCCATGCTTTTAGGGTAGACACGTGCATTTAGGCATAAAATTTATGACTGCATTTTTGCTTACAAACAGGTTCGAAGAAGAGACCGAACATCATCAACATAGGGGCAGCGACATGACATCCAACCTTAGTCTTAGAGAAGGCCAAACACAGAAAAATGTTGAAACATTAAAAAGGGATACTAGTGACAAATTTTTTGAACATTTACTATTAAATGTTTTTTTTTCCTTTTTAGGATTGTATTCCTCCAACGATGGTGTGACAGACGCCAACATTTTCCCGACTATCACTCCTGCCAACAGAAATTCTTTCTAGATCATGCCCTCTGCCAATAGAGAAGCAAAACAAATTTTTTCAGACATAGTCTCGCTGTCAACAATTCAACATCTTGCAAATCATGCCTCTGTCAGTGGTGGTAGGCCAACTTAGTATAGATCTTACCTCTGTCGGTGGTGTTACAGATTAATTTTTCTATCCAGATCCTATCTCTCTGTCGGTGGTGTAGTGGATCTCATATTTTGCTGATCTAGTCTCTCCGTCAGTGGTGTAGCAGATCAAACCTATCTAGATCTTGCCTCCGTCGGTGGTGTTGCAGATCAAATTTTCCATCCAGATCCTATCTCTCCATCGGTGGTGTAGTGGATCTCATATTTTGCTTATCTGGTCTCTCCGTCAGTGGTGTAGCAAATCAAATCCTATCCAGGTCTTGTCTCTTCGACGGTGTTGCAGCTAGACCATACTTTTCCTTGTACTTATAGCAACAAAATATCAAAAAGGAAAAACAAAAAAGGGTTAAAAAGAAAAAAATCAAAAAAAGAAAGAAAAAATAAAAAAATTAGAAAAAGTCAAAAAAAGAATAAAGAAAAAATTATCAAAAAAAAGAAAAAAGTCAAAAAAATCAATCAAATCAAAATGAAAATCAAGTTGTTATCATTTGCCGATCTTGCTCCCCCGTTGATGGTATAGTAAGATCTGCGTTGCTGAAATCTGATCTTACCTCTCCGTTGATGGTGTGGATAGATGCAACTTTATAAATTTAAGGTTCTACCTCTTCGTCGGTGTTGCAGCTGAACCAAATTTGCCAAAGTCTGATCATGCCTCTTCGTCAGAGTTGTAGCTTGATCGAAAAAAAGAAGAAGAAAACCATATGATCCTGCCTCTTCGTCGGAGTCGTAGCTTGGTCAAATCTAATTTTCTGGTTCTGCCTCTTCGTCGGTGTTGGAGCTGAACCAAATTTGCCAAATTCCGATCACGCCTCTTCGTCAGAGCCATAGCTTGATTGCAAAGAAACTAACTATCCGATCCCGCCTCTTCGTCAGATTCATAGCTGGATAAAATCTTCAGACATTGCCTCTTAGTCGGTGTTGTAGCTTGGTCAAATCTAACTTTCGGTTATGCCTCTTCGTCGGTGTTGTAGCTGAACCTAATTCACTAACTCTCGGTCTTGCCTCTTCGTTGGTGTTGTAACTAGACCAAATCCACTAATTCTTGATCTCGCCTCTTCGCCGGTGTTGTAGCTTGATCAACATTATTAACTTTAGACCATGCCTCTTCGTCGGTGTTGTAGCTTGGTCAAAATTTACTGACTTTCTAGTTGTATCAATGTTGTATCTTAAAAAAGAGAGAAAAAATAAAGGAAAAAAGAAGAAGAAAAAAGAAAAAAAATCATCAAAAAGAAAAAAAATCAAATGAGCTTTCAATCCTTCGATCCTGCATCTTCGTCAGAGTTGTAGCTGGATCAAACATCAGAACTTTCATCCACCGATCCTGCCTCTTCGTCAGAGTTCTGGATCAAATATTCAGACCTTGCCTTTTCGTCGGTGTTGTAGCTTGGTCAAATCTAACTTTCGGTTCTGCCTCTTCATCGATGTTGTAGCTAAACCTGATTTACTAACTTTCGGTCTTGCCTCTTCGTCGGTGTTGTAGCTAGACCAAATTCACTAACTCTTGATCTTGCCTCTTCGTCGGTGTTGTAGCTGGATCAACATTACTAATTTTAGACCATGCCTCTTCGTCAGTGTTGTAGCTTGGTCAAAATTTACCCACTTCCAATTATTTGTCTTTATAAAAAAAAGAAAATGAAAAATGAAAAAAAAAGAAAAGCAAAAAAACAAAAAAGCAAAAAAAACAAAAAAAATGAAAGAAAAAGAAGAATAAGTTTTCAATTTTCTGATACTGCCTCTTCGTCAGAGTTGTAGCTGGATCAGATATTGGAATTTTCATCAATCGGTCATGCCTCTTCATCAGTGTTGCAGCTGGATCGAATTTTGTAGACCATGCCTCTTCGTCGGTGTTGCAGCTGGGTCAAATTTTCTTTAGGTATCAACTCATCTTCAATAATGTAGCAAGTTGAACTCGTTTTGCTTCCCCAACAGACAACCCCCTATTCTGAAGATGTTGCTTCCCCAAGAATAACAACGTAGATCAATCAAGTCAAGAAAGAAGATCTGCATCAAAGAGAAAGATGATCTACTGAAGAAAGAAGACATACGTCAAGAGGGGATAAGCTCAGCCGAATCGGACAAAACGGGTCATTTTTAGCCTTTGCTCTATTGTTGTTACACAACAATGAGCAAAGAGGGGCAGCTATAATAACCTATTTTCTCCTGTGTCTTAAGCCCAGTACCCAAAACCTATTTACACCCAAACCAAATAACTAGACCCAAACTCGTACCCGGATCTTAAACCTGACCCGACCCGATAACAAAAAACCCTAAAATTTTAAAACAACCCTAACCCTAGCTGCCTCCAATCTACCGCGCCGCCGTCGCCACCGCCACTCTCTTCCGCTACCGCCGCCGTCATCACCGACAACCACCATTTTGAAACCTCAAAATTCTTCCATAATCCCGAAAATAACCCTAATCCCTAAATCTAACCTAAACCCTCTGCCAAACCCTAAGACCAAACCTAATCCTACCCCAACCACCCGGCCATACCCTGACACCCTAAAAATTCGGCTCTCCTATCACTATATCTGCATCAACAGATTAAAGAAAGAGGGAGTTATTATTTTGGTTTATAAAAACCGAAAGCAATTGTAAATGGAGGGTTTTTTTTTAATTTGAAAAACATGGGGAAAAGAGAGGATTTCAGAGCTGTAATTAGGGGGTTTCAGATTCAAGAAAAAGTTTGTAAGAAATTCGAAATCAACACAAGAAGATTGAGGGTATTTTTTTGGAATAAAAACTGTCTGTTTCTTTTTTATTTTATTTCGAAACAAATCAAAAAAAAGAGGGGAAAGGGTTTCGAATCTCACCGTGTTGTTGAGAGTTGCGAGTCACCGTCGTGACACCGAGCTGCCGTTGAACGGCACATAATGACCGGTCGAGCAAGAGGGGTGGCTGTTGTAGGTTGAAGGTTGAGAGAAAGAGCTTAAAAGTTGTTAGGGTTTTGGTTATGTTCAAACAAAAAAAATAACCTAAACCTGTTTTAAACCAATCCCTCTGAAACGACACCGTTTTGGCGTGCTTAACCTGCGCGGTGACCCGACCTAAGGGGAGGATATGCGCATTTTTCAGGGGTTAATTACGCAAGAGGTCCTTACTCTTCTTCCCCGTTTACTTTCTTGCCCAGGGGATAATTCCCCTTTCGGTCCCTCTTCCTCTTTCCCGCCTCTGTTTCCGTCCCGTTTTTCGTTTTTATTTCGCATATTTATTTTTTCTTTTATTTCAATTTAGTCACTGAATTATAGGCTTTAATTTCCAGCATGTTTTTTTTGTTAGTTCACATTTATTTCCTTATATTTCGTTTCCATTTCATTTCAGTCCCCTTTCTGTTTTTTAGTTTATTTAAATGGTTAATTATGTTGTATATTATTTGGGTGATGATTTTTGGCATGTTTTAGTGTTGGTCATTTTGTGAATATGGTCATTTTATATATTATGCTTGTTTTAATTCATATATTCGTATCCATGTTAGCACGATTTCTTTGTTTGTTAATTTTGTACATTATGATATGTGTTAGCTAATGGCGTGTTTTATTTTATTTCAAGTTGTGTCATATATCAAATATTAGTTTTTTAGCTTGTTGCTTAGATCTGATTAGTTTAATGTCATATTACATGCATGTCATGCACGTGTTGTTTTTGTGGGGTTTTATATACGTATGCTCAAGCATATTATGATTAGTTTACTTAAATTTTGAAAGCATGTTTTTTTTTTCTTTTCCATATTTTGTGCTCATTAGGGTATGTTATGTCCTTTTTTATTCATACTTTATTTTTATTTAATTTTGTAAAATTCACATGTTTATGTCTTTTAATATCATGTCAATATAAATGTTTAATATTTGTTTTAAGTTGCATTTCGGATATATATTTTGTCAATGCGGCGCCCTCTTATCCGAGCGTGGGCTAGTATCAAGCGTAGTGATGGTGGTTAGACGTTTATTCTCGGATAACGGGGCTTTAAAAATTTACTCGCACATATAACCGAATTTTAACTTAATCGTCACTTTAATCCGAAAAGTTTAATTTTAATAAAGCAGTAATTATTAAAGTACCAATTTTAGGCTGTGTGGGGGTGCTAATCCTTCTCCATCCGTAACCGATTCCCGAACCCAACATTTTCAAATCTCTGGTTTTTATAGTGTCCGGCCTACCTTAGTGGCCTCTGGCGACTCTATTTTAAATAAAATACAGTTTTTTCTAAAACCCCAATGAAAGACATTTTTTAAATACCCAAAAGAACTCAAACGTCTTAAAACTCGTTTTTTTAGATCGCCACACTGATCAAGATACTGCTGCTGGCCATACACTGGTACTGCTCCCATTTGTGGGTTTTCATGCATTTGTTGAGCTTGTTGAATACTTTTGAGTACTGTTGAGTGAAATTGACACCATGAGAAGAAAATTGAGGAATTTGCTGCCATAAAAAATTTTCAAATCCAAAAAGCTCTGAAATTCAAAGAAATTTCCAGTCACTTTCATCAGTGGGGAAGAAAAGAAAAGGGTAAGGCAACAATTAATATCTTTCAAGCAGATAATGCATCCAAAAAATGACCATCATCGCCATCATCACCATGAAAAAAGTAATAAAATTCTTAGGTGAAACAATTACTCAATAAATGCCTCTAAAGTTTTCAATTTTACAAAGCAATTATTGTATTAAGCATACAACTTCTTGCTTAAGGAAAAATCACAACCAAAAATATGAAATTTGAGAATTCCCGTCTACAGTTTACCCTTTACCGTATAAAATAATTGAGGGTCTAAATTGAAGTAATATTGAAATATTAAGGGTTATTTTTTTGAAATTAGGACTAAATTATAAAAATGTGTAAAAATTGAGGGTTAAATTTATTGAATTCCTTCAAATTATGACTAAATTGATTGAATGTGTAACTATGAAGAACTAAATGTGCTATTATACAAAAAAATTTAACAACCACTTCACATCTTTAATGGAGATTAATGACACAATTACCATTTTGTAACAAAACATAAAGTTTAATTGTCATTTTGTAATTTTTGAAAGTTTAGTTACCATTTTGTTTTTTCGATGATAGTTTAGTGACCATTTGTGTACATTACCCAAAAAAATCACCTTGTAGTTGACTTGGTTGGAAAGGTATGAAGAAAAAACAATTAAAATAGTCCTTAACGTTTGATGTTTGGTTTCTTTTTTTCGGAATATTTTAGCTTTTAATCTTTTATTTTTGGTTAAAATGTCTTTTATATATATATATATATATAAACTTTGCTTTGTCAAATAAAAATTTTGAAAGGAAGAAAAATAGGAGTAGAAAAGTGAAAATATAAAAAATTATTATATTTTCATTGATTGGCTTAGTAGAAAGGTTGAAAGATTGAAATAGAGCGTAATTTTTTTATCCATTGTTTGATAGAATTAAAAATTGAAGGAAAAACTAAAATTAAAAAAATACATATTTTAAAGTAACGCTAGTCTTTTTTTTCTTCTAAATTGGATTAATTTGTTTACAATTAACTCGTATTGATTTGTTTACACGCACAAATAAAAAAACGACCATCCTATCATTATCCTGCTAAATACATTCAAAATCAAAAAAAAAAAAAAACCTTCCAACTAACTCCTTTAATTCTTTTATTTTTGTACTCAACCAATCAAAGCTTTAAAAATCCATTCCGATTCTGAGCAAGCACATTTGTCTACTTAATAAAGTTGTTCACCTATGTTCCCTCATATTCTCTTAGGTAGGGTTAGAATTAAGATTTGTAAAAGAAATTCATTACAATTCTATCCCTTCGACAATAAATCATGCCAAGTAGGGGTGTTCATGGTAGGTTAACTGTACCGTTTGATCTAAATGATCGGTTAACCGGTATAGTAACCTAACTATTAAAAAATAGTTAATCATTATTTTTTAACGATTAATCGTTATAGCAATTAATCATTTCTTAACTGTTCAATTATAGGTTAATTTGTAATTTATATAAATTAACTATTAATTATTTTTTAGTAGTTTAATTAAGCATAACTCTTTGACCTTAACAATTAAATTAATTAATATATAAAATATAATAATTATATTAATTAACTATTACAATTAATAGTTACGGCTTATCCTAGACACCTTTAATGCCAAGTCATCCATCAAGCCTTAAGAAAAGCCGCAATCATTGACATTAGGCTCTCTTTGGAATTGTTCATATGAAGCGTTTGGATACAATTGTGGTTACAAGGATCATAAAGTTTCATAACAAAAGAAAAAGCCAACACATAGAAACTATCGGCAATGACGATTCATCGCGAGGACATATAACCTATGCTTTTGATAACTTTTGGACATATAACCTATGCTTATCCTAGACACCTCTTATTTCGATGTTTGGTTAATAGCGGGTTTGGGTAAAACTTTTAATTTTGAAAAAACTGCTAATATGAGCTTTTTGAAATTAGATATTTTAACATAAGAGTTTTAAAGGGTCTATTTACACTTAACAATTATAAAAATTTTTAAAATAACCTAAATTTATTTTTTAAAATTTTAATTCTTTACCCTTACGTATTTACGTCGTCACATTCATAAATTAATACTTTTTTATTCTCACATATTTATATTTGGATTAAAATTTAATAATTAATAATTAATTAAATTATATTAAAAATAATTATATAAATAATAAATTAATATATAGATCATTCAAATATTTTTAATAATGTTATATTAAAAAAATTATTTTTCGTAATCTAATTAATATTAGGATAATCTACACACATGGTCCCTTTTGTTTGAGGTTTGTTTTATTTTAGTCACCTGAATTCAAAAAATATCATTCTTGTCACTTACGTTTTGAATCGTGTCTGTTTTGGACCCTGGACCGTTAACCTCCGTTAATAAAGAAAATTAATTTATAATTTAACCTCCAAACTTTCAAAACTTTATTTTTTACCATCTTCCCCAAACTTCCGCACTTTCATTCCCTTCAACGTCAATAACTACTGTTCTTTTCGAGTTAGAGCTGGAGTTAGGAGTGCTCAGAGAGCAGAAAGTCTTGTGCAGGTTTCTGTCTACTTGTTTAAAGTATTAATCTTTTATTGTCTCTATTTCTAAGTTAAGTTTATATTGAAGAGAAACTTGTATGCAGAGTGTCAAGCAGATGAAGCTCGACGCTGAAGGAACTACACGTAAGGACAAGAGAGCATAGGAATATCGGTTTCTCCTTATACTTAGATTTACTATTTAAACCATATAAAAGGATAGTATTATAGCAACACCCTACAACATTGCAATTCGATAATAATGCTCTCATAGCTAGTAACTGGCAATCTTTGTTCTTTAGACCAGCTGTAGAAAAGCTTGAACTTGTGGAATGTGACTTGGAGAAACAAGATACGATTGTACCAGCCATTGGCAATGCCTCAGTGGTCATATGCAACATCGGTGCCAGTGAGAAGGAAGTTTTCGATATTACTGGGCCATATAGGATCGACTACCAGGCCACGAAGAATCTTATCGATGCAGGTAAACAAAATGGAGAACCGCTAGCTTATCTGTTTGTTTGCATCTATTTTGTATAATACTCTGAATCTTCTTTTTTCCCCCTAACGGAGCAGCAACTGTGGCGAAGGTTGACCACTTTATTTTGGTTTCATCTTTGGGAACAAATAAAGTTGGATTCCCTGCAGTTATTCTCAAGTGAGTCCCTTCTTTTTAAGGTTTACTTGCATGTAATTTTGACCTTATATATGCTTTATTTCAAATAGATTGGAGCCAAGATTTAGTGTTTTAATTTGTCTTTTTATCTTCTTCTTTTTTCCGAATTTAAGTTTGTTTTGGGGGGTCCTCGTCTGGAAGAGGAAAGCAGAAGCACTCATCGCAAGTGGTCTTCCCCACACCGTAAGCGCATCTAGAAATGCCTGCAAATTTAGTAAATCACAAGCAATAGAGATGAATCATATCTGGATTTGATTACTCATCTTGAAGTGCCTGTTCAGATAGTCAGACCGGGAGGAATGGAGCGTCCCACCGATGCTTTCAAGGAAACTCATAATATCAGACTATCCACTGAAGACACTTTATTTGGTGGCCTGGTGTCAAATCTTCAGGTGCATATACAAACATTTAATGTTAATTCTCGTATTGCAATTTTTAGGCCTTTCTCACAATATCCATGAATTGAAGGTGGCGGAACTCATCGCCTGCATGGCCAAAAACCGTAGCCTTTCGTACTGTAAGGTGGTGGAAGTTGTTGCAGAAACAAGTGCTCCGTTGAGACCTATGGAGGAACTCTTGCAATGATACCATCTAAGCGTGCGGACATTTCCTCAACTAAGGTAGTGTTATTCCTTTTTCCGATACACAAACTACCTTAGTGTCTAAATAACTATCTGCCCTGACGTAAGCAGGAACCTGATACTCCTACTTCGGCACCTGCTAAAAGCATCGTAATCGAGAAACCAGCTACCCCCACGAAGGAGCCTGTACAAGAAAAAGCTGTGGAAAAGACGCCACTCTCTCCCTAGGCTGCGTAAGCCAATCTATTTGATAGTAGCTGAGTTATTGCCTTCATTTCAAGTATGTTAAACATAAGAGCTGATTTGGTTTTAATAGCTATGACGACTTGAAGCCACCTAGCTATCCTAGTCCAACACCAAGTGGGCCCAAAGAAGTGAGTTCCAGTTCCTCTGCTCCGGCAGAAAATGTCTCAACTTCTACAGAAGGGAACAGTGCGACGGCAACTGTGGCTTTTTCTAACCGTGGTTATTGATGTTGAAGTGAATGGAAGTGTGGAAGTTTGAGGAATATGGTAAAAAATAAAATTATAAAAGTTTGGGGTTAAATTATAAATTAATTTTTTTATTAACGGAGGGTAATGGTTTAGGGACTAAAACAGATACGATTCAAAACGTAAGTGACAAGAATGATCTTTTAAAATTCGGGTGACCAAAATAAAACAAACCCCAAACAAAAGAAACCACGGGAGTAAATTACCCTTAATATTAATAGATACAAAATATTGATAACTAATAAACTATTCAAACAAGTAGTATCAAATATAATCATGTCTTTATATGTCGTTTTACTTATTTAAATAATCAAACAGCTATCCGTTATTAATTTATTTTATTAAATACTTTTATACAATCAATTAATATAATTTATTAGTCAAATTAATTAATATAATAAACTATTAACTAATATAATTTGTTATCAGCAAACAAGCGCCGGCTATAATCTGTAAGGACCGTAACAGTCTACCCCCAAAATTATGGCCGTTAAGCTGCTCATTTGGCCGCCTCCTATTTGTTTGTCACGTTGCCCTATTTGACCCTACATCCAGCTGTCTGACCCCCTCCATTACTCCATTTCCAGCCAGCAAAACAACAACATACAAAAGGAAAATTTTCTCCAAACGCGTGAACCATTTTTTTGGAAGGACGCGTGAACGAATTACCCAAATGTATATATTTATATAAATTTATGAAAATTAATGAATATTTGATAGTAGATCACAGTAGTTGTTAATTGATAATCGAATGTATTAATTGATTTGAGTAATTTATTGTATAAAAGTAATTAGTAAAATTAATTGATATTATTTATTTTTTTAAAAATAAAATAATATATAAATACATGATTATATTCGATACTTGTTTGAATAAATTGTTAATTATCAAGTTTTGATATTTATTAATATGTGAAAGTCATGTTTTCTAATATAGTATTACTAAGGATATTTCAATTTTGAAGGATGTATATATTAATTTTTTATTTATGAAAGTATTCTATTAAAATAATTTGATTAATTATTAAATTTAAATGATATTTAATATATATATATATATTAAACTCATTTATTTGAAGGAAAAATAATTATTTAAACTATGTATGTGAATATGTTTTACTCCAAAAGTATATGTGACTTATTTAAATACAACATATAATTTGTGAGAATAAAAAAATAAGAAACAAAAAAAAAACTTTACTTTACAAATGTTAATGACAAAAGTGTCTATATAACTCTTATATCTAGTCAGGGGCAAAGCTCCCTTGGGCCCAAGGGTCTCCGACCCCTGTTATAAAATTTAAATATTTAGTAAAAATTGGTCTAATAACAATTTGACTCCTGTAAAAAAAATAAATATTCATATTAAAAAATACAAACGTTTATTAAATGTATAGGTAAGTAGGTGTTGAACTAAAGCAGTATGAGTTGTTGTGGTACGCAATTTAGTATCGCTTAAGCATGTCTCGAGTTCAATGTTTTGTGTATACAAAAAAAAATTGTTGAGAGACTCACCCACCAAAGTCAGGTGTGCGACGCAGATCGGTCCGGATTAATTAGGGCATGTGTCTTCAAATTTTTTATCCCACAACTACTTAGGTCCTTGTAAGTTTGAATATTAGACAAATTAGGTTTTGCCCCCCCCCCACATGAATTTTGAGTTCAAATACTTATTAAGCCCTTGCATTTTTGAAATTTAATATTTTAGCCCCTGCCAACGTTTAATCCTGGCTCCGGCCTGTATCTAGTACTCTAAACAGAAAATATTGTTTTTAGTCGCTTATAAGTTTTAGAGGATTCACCCCATCTGTTGTTGTAATCACATGTTTATCAAACAACTAAATTAATAAATTTAACCAGCAAAAATTCTAAAAAGTAATATAAATCCTTCAACTTTAGCTCAAAATTCTATTTGCTAAATATGGTCACGTTTAAATAACTCAACATTTAATTTGAAAATAATTGTATTTAAATATATTTGAATTATAATCTCTTAAATAAAAATAATAACATTAGTATCAACTAAATTGATTTTTTCATAATATTAATTATATTGAAGCTCTATTGACAAGAAAATATTTAATATATTATTTCTATAACACCGATGAGCAAATCGCATACGACAATAAGCTGTCTTCCAAGTGGTCCCCAATCCAGACTGTGTTACGCTATCTCTTTTCTTTCAACAAAAAAAAATTACGCTATCTCTTTGTTTGATACTTGCATATTATTATTATTGGAAAAGATTTAACGTTATACATGTAGTACAAAAAGTGAATTAATTAACCGATAGGTTTTAGGTCATGTTTAGTAGTCCGTTGCATATTTTATATAAAAAAATTATCATATAAAGACTTCATTCAAATAAAAGAAAAATACAACAAATAAAGTCACAATAGGCCTAGATGAACAAACTCGCAACGAGCCAAGCAAGAAAAATCAGATCATGACCAAATATATTGGTCGAAAGTCTTAAAAAACAAAACAGGCAACTATGGCATCCTAAGTAGATGAATGAAGTCGTGCTTCATGACCAACTTAGGGTCCGCCTACGGGGGAGCCTTGACGTGCGGCAGAGCCGACTGGTATTCCAAGGGGCCGGGCCAACGTTGACGACAAAAAATAGTCAACAAAAACCTTTAACAACCAAATCCGTCTCTTCAGAGGAACCACGAAAAGGTAGAGTCCGTCGAGGGGGTTGAAGAAGGGGGAACAAAGCCATGAAAACTTAGCGAACCTGCATCGCAAACAAAATCGGAGCTAAAATCGATAGAAACCAAGAAAAAGAACCTTCGTCGAAACCACCACCTCGCCGCCACAAAGGTTTTCTTCCCTCGCCCATATGCTGGACCTTGAGGAGGGCACAACCGACGCCGAGGGTCAAAAGTCCTCATCGAATAGCTGGGAGGTTTCACAAAAATACCAGATCAAAACTGAAGCAAAGATAAAAAAAACCCTACAGGAAAGGAAAAAAGACGGATAAGGAATCGTAACCCCCTTGACCCGGTCTAATCCCAGACCGAACCGAGCGAGCTACATTAGGTTTATCGAGACAAACCCGAACAATTTACTTAGAAAATGGTCTATTTTTTCCTTTTATCTTGTCTAAATGCATAATTAAGTCCTAAGGTGATCATGCTAACAGCGGCAAAATTTTACAACTCAATCGGGCGTCAAATTGACATCCAATTGCACGAGATTGCACTTTAGGGACCAAAATGTAATTTTAGAAAATTATGTGGACTTTATTAAAATTAAAGATACCAATCCTTAAGTAGTCAGGTTTCATGCATACTAGTTAAATTTCAACTTTAAATAATCACCCAAACTCATTTAATTGCATGTTCAAGAAACAAGGACTAAACTGCAAATATTCAAACTTCAGAAAGCATTTTACTAGAAATAACGACCAGCGTACCAGTACGATCCATATTCGTATCGCAACAAACATATTTTAAAAAGGCGTATCAGTACAGTCCTCAAGCGTACCGATACGAGTATTCAATTTTAAAACAAAGATTTCCAGTGGCTAAAGGGCGTACCGATACGGTTGCCCGTGTACTGACACCAAACTTGAAATGCTCTATTATGAATATGGGTGACCTAAAAGAACTTTAGAGATCTAAGAATAATCGATAAGACTATTATCCTTTAAATCTGGTTATGCTTGATAATGATTTAATTTCTAAAATACTAAGTTAAGAAATGACGAAAATACCCTGAGGTACGAGAATGACCAAAATATCCCTAATAATAAAAGCAATCTGGGAATCTACAATCGAACTGGTAAAACAACTGATTCATCTAAAAACATCATTTTACTTGAAAAGATTTGGTAACAAGATTTATACCTCCAAGAATGTAAAATATTTGGATTTTTCCTGAATTTAGAATAAATCTTTGAGAGTAAATTTTCTGGGAGTTCTTCATAAGTCTGAATAAATTAAAATGACAGAAAAAAATTGAAATGACTGAAATATCCTCGGGCACCAAATTTCTAAATTAACTGGAATGATGGATAAACCCCTAAATTCTAAAATGAATGAATTGTTTAAAAGTACCAAAAGTACATGAATGGATGAAACACCATCGAGTGCTTAAATGATTAAAATACCTATGTAACTTGAGTAAATGGAAGCTTGGAAAATTCTAAAATCTCTGATAGATCGCAAATGACTATAATGCCCCTGTGGGTTTGAAGCCTGACTTATGTAAATCAGTTGTTCTTAAAACTGTTACAATAATGGAAGAATACTGCACAAATACATGTTCAACCATTCGAGGCTCGTTTCAAGATAATTTGTGATGGTGACCTGTTCAATTGTACCACGCAGCTAGAACTAAGTATTATACACGTGTGAGGTGTACCTATTCGAATGCTTGGAAAGTAATGCATTGATAAGACATATTTAATGGAATAGACTTGGAAGCCAAGCAAGCTGTCAGCAATCTTTAGCACCGTATTATAATATTGCCTGAAGTGATGAAATGACCAAAATGCCCTTTTGAGCAAAATTAACTGGAACTCTCCTGATATATCTAGAATCTTGATTGATCCTGATCTACCAAACTTTCCAAAATCTATCATGATATATCTAAATTCATGCATAGTCATGATATAACGAAAATTTTGAAAGATCATGAGGTATAACTCCTCAATACCTGGATGAAGTTAATAATCGTCAGATTCTTTCGAATATGGTTCTGGATTTTAAAATTAGTCTAGATTAGACTATAGTTCAATGTATTCTTTCTGACTGATAAATTGGACTATATAGTGTGCTCCATGTATCCATGCATATTCTCTCTGCTTTAAACCAAGACTATTTGCTCTGATTTAAAAGTGTGACTTTGTTATCTGAAATGAAAGCACAATTCCTGACTTTTGTTTTCTGATACAAAGATATATATGACACATGTTTTTTTTGATATTTCTATCTTCTAAATAAAAAGTGGTTCTGTCGAGGGAATATTATCCGGGATATGATTGAAGATCTGTAGGCTTAGCGTTGATAAGTTTTTCTATCCTCAAATGTTGCATTTTGTTTGATTCATACTTATAGTTTTAAGTTTTAACATCATTTAGCTAAAGGGATAATATGGGCTTCATTGGTTAAATATTACATTTAGAATTTTTTCCTCTAAGGTATAACACATGTCAGATTATTTTTTAATCTATGGCATTTGCTACGGTAAAAGTGAAATCAGATTGCTTTCACCTCGACTTCAATGTTCATTCTCATTTTTTCAATAAAAAAATAGAAAATGGATTGCTTATAGGCCGAATTTAAATAGTGTTTGATTAAAAAATGAAGACGCGTTCACTTTTATTGTTCAAAGTCGAAATCCTTTATATCTGTTTTTAATATATAAAAAAAGAAAGCTACAGTAAAGTCATATTGTAATAATATCGACTCCACCTTTCATTGTTTAAAATATCATAGATCTGAAAATAAAATTGTATGTGCAATACTTGGGGAAATTTCCCCCCAATTGCAGTATTGCAGCAATTTCCCTGGTTAATATGTGTTACAAATTGAAAAAAAATACTAAGGCTTTATCTAACTTATGCATATATGCATATGTTAAGGGTCATTTAAGAGCTTGCATTAAATACAAGATTCTATTTGAAAAGATTTCTATCATTCAATGTATTATAAAACCTTAAAAGATTCCATTAAAAAATTCTCATTTAATATATTAGGGTTTAGGGTTAGGATTTTAGGGTTATGGTTTAAGATTTAAGATTTAAAGTTAGGGTTTATGATTTTAGGCTTTAGGGTTTAGTAATACATTGAATGATCAAGTTTTTTTTAAATAGAATCTTTTAGGGTTTTGTAATACATTGAATGGTTGATTTTTTTTCCAAATAAAATCTTGCATTTAATACAAGCTCTTAAATGACCTTTAACCTATGCACGTATGCATAAGTTAGACAAAGTCAATTATTAAATACCTAATTGCGCTAAAAAAAAGCTAGATACAACATCGTACAATCAAAATTAGATACCAAAAATTATATTAACTTTAAATTCTAACAAAATATTTTTACCATATGAACAACCACTTTCATAAAGAAACCATCAAAAGATGGGAGTACAACTTCAACAACAACAGCCAGGGCACGTAAAATACCAAAAAATGGGCCCCAAGTCAAACCAACAACCTGGGCGAGTGAGAAAGCACACTCCAAAACACCAGAAAGCCAACTTGGAGCCTAAGCATACTCACTTCAGATTCAAAAATAGAAAGAAAAAAAATAAAACAAAAAAAAGAAAGGTAATAATTATAAATCCGATCGATTTCAAACTCTTTACCTCAATCGAATCACTATTTCTGTAAAATGTTTAAAGAAGAAGATGGTATTTTATATATATATATATATATATATATATTATCAAATTAAGATGGTATTTTATGAGGCATACGTCAACAAATATCCATAACGGTTGACTGAATAGTTATATTAGTGTTTATTTTTTTGAAGTAATTTAACCATCAACGTTTTACTTTAGGTCAAAATGGCCTCTTTACCGATAAAAAATATTAGTCAACTGACGATAAATAGCTTGAAATGACGTGAAAACTTATATGACAGTGTACGATGCGATATCAGTGTCATATAAACAGATATATTGACTTTACACAATGACACATTAGTCAATTTTTTTTAAAATTTTATAAAATAATTTTTTAACATATCATTCTGATAAAATATTTCAAATTATTTATTATTACTTAACTAATAATTTTCATTCGTCAAATTACTTAAAAAAATATAAATCAAAATAATTATTGAGTTTTTTTTACGTTATGCCTCTATGTGAACTATCGAAATAACGAAAACGAGTAATGGGTTCTTACTCTAGTACGTCTCCAAACACAATTATTACATTACAAAATAAAGGAGAAATTAAATTCAATAGACATACGGCACATGTACCTTTGTTTCATTGTTTGATGCTTGTGGTCCCCAGTATTCTTTATCCAACGGCTATATCTGACCCATGTGGTTGTGGGGCCCTTTGCTTTGTTACGGTCCAGATCTGTCTAAACAAGTCCGTTTGATCTTGAATGCACATGCTCGCCATTCTTTTTCCATTATTTATAGTCTCTCACTCCGCCACTATTTTTCTTCGTTATTCACTTCACTCTCAATTCTCAAAGAAAGAAACCATAAGGAAAATTTAAGAGAAAGATGGATTGCAGAAGCGCGTTTGCCGTTGCACTGGTTTGCATTGTGGTAGCTGGTGTCGACGCTCAAGCTCCGGCTACCGCGCCTACTAAAGCTCCGCCTGCAGCGACGACGCCTGCCACTGCTCCAGTGAGTAAACCTAAAACCCCAGCTCCAATCGCTGCTCCTACTACTTCTCCACCAACTTCTTCACCACCTGCTTCGTCACCACCGGTTGCCGCTCCGGAGAAGTCTGTAGCAGCTCCAGCTCCATCTAAATCTGCTCCGGCTTCTTCACCACCGGCTGCTACACCAGAAAGTTCTCCACCGGCTCCAGTCCCTGTGAGCTCTCCTCCAGCCAAATCTCCCCCCGCTGCTGCACCGACAACTCCTCCAGAGAGCTCCGCCTCTCCTCCTGCTCCTGTTGCGGCACCAACCACTGCTGAGGTTCCTGCTCCAGCTCCAAGCAAGAGTAAGAGCAAGAGCAAGAAGTCCAAGAAACACAATGCTCCTTCACCTGATCTACTAGGACCTCCAGCTCCACCTACCGGAGCTCCCGGACCTAGCCTCGACGCTTCCTCTCCCGGCCCTTCCGTCGCTGCAGATGAGGTACATTTCACTCTCTTTTCTCACATTTCAATCTGTTTGGCTTATAAGTTACCGTACCACAAAGCAATTCACCAGATCTGAAAATTTAGACTAGCTACAGGAGCGTATGTTAGTAACTGTGGCTCAAATTTATACTTGAATTTCTGCTAATGAACCTTAGAATTTAGAATCTAGAATCTGAAGTGTGGCTTCAAATGGAGAGTTGATCAGATCTGGTATTTGCTCAAAATGAATCAATGATACACGATCAGGATCCATGGTACCTGCAATATTAATCATGTGTAAATGGATAAAAATTGCAGAGTGGAGCAGAGACAATCAAGAGCGTGCAGAAGATAATAGGAGGATTGGTTTTGGGATGGGCAGCCATTGCTTTGATGTTCTAGAGAGGGAGAGATTTGGATCTGATGCTGCTTTATTAATTTAATTCTTTCCGGTCCACTACGACTCCATTGGCTGCTGTGGTTTTGCTGAACCACATTTGCTTTGTAATTCTTTGGGGAAACTTTCAGTCTCCTTTCGTGATTTTCACTACTTCATTCCTATTTGGATTTTGGACTATATTTGTTTTTTTTCCTTTTTATTCCCATTTTGTAATTTCCCTTTCTTTTTTGTTGATTTATTGTTTGGGTCTATTTATAATAAATCACAAGTAGTTAGTTCATTTATCGGTTTTGTTTGACAAGCCGGTTTGAATTGAAAAATACAATTTCTCATGAAATTTTGAGAAAAAATCAAATATCTTTTAACATCGTACTTAAATTATCCAAATCTCTCTCCACACGTAAATTGAATGATAACGAGTGGTGTCTCGTTGAATTGAGTGTAATCGGAGGTCTTTAAGATACCGTGAGAATCGATGTAATTAAGTAGCTAACACTATTTATTTTTTTAAAAAAAAAATTAGGCTAAATACATAATTTGATATGTGAACTTGAGTTTAATGTTTAATTTGATACTTAAAGTTTTTTTGGATTCAATTAGGTACTTGGACTTGATTTTTCTGATCCACTTAGATACATGAACTTGATTTATTAGTTCAACCCAATATCTAAACTGATTCTATTATATATGTTTTTGGGAACATGTAGTTGAGGAGCTGACCTGCAAAGGAAACCTGGAGTTAGAATTTGTAGATATTAGAAGTGTAATGATTGTCCAAAGTAGTAATTCAATTTAGAGTAATTTTGGGTTTTAGTCATTTTTTTAGGGAGAAATTATTAGATGAGTCTGGTTTACTACGTCATTCATGGTCACAGTCAATAAGGTCCATCCATGTCATTTTAACCTCCAAATAACCACCTATTTTTTATTGACATGTAAGAAATAGGTGGAGATTCACCTTAAAAAAAATGAGATAAAAAATTATTATCGGCCGAAACTATGGATGACGTGATAAGCCAGACCCATATAATATTTTTTCTTTTTTAGGTATAACAACCGAAAAATGTTACCACTGTGAAGTTGGAACTAAATCGAGTTTGACTTAGATAAGGGTAACTGATAAGATTGCATAAATGTCTGATGACTATCCTGTTGAATATCATTTTGCCATTGTTCCGCTTGTTATTGACATTGTATAAACTTCATGTTTTGTGATAAAAAGTCGTCATATTTTTCCCTGCTAATTTTCTACTGTTACCAACCAATGCTGGTTGCAAAGGATGCTGTTTATATATTCCATTTGGACAATAACTAAAGCTTTGTTATTGTTGTGTTCTTCTCGGGGATCTCTGCAATATTGGTTTGCCTGCTGTGTTTTAAAGTTGAGGTCTAATCATATCCAAAAACTCAGGTTTATGCGATTGCAGACCCTGAATTTGGACTTCTGTCACTCTACTTCACTCACTAGTTTGCAATAAGATTGCTTTTCTTGCATGCCAAGTCTGACGTGTCTATCAATGTGAGACAAGAGTTGCTAATCTTTGTTAGAACTATCAGCTTGTAGCTGGATCCGACAGCGGTTGCTGAAGTTGTTCGATGTTAATCATATGCTGGCCAAACTAGGAGGTTCTGATAGACTTGAAATTTGAAGATTTCAAACAATTAACTTGTGTTCATGTCAACGCAACGGATGACCCATTCCTTGAACACCCGGGAGACGTTTACAAGTGTTTACTAATATACATCCAGAACCTATGAATTGTTATAGAGGTATTATCATCAGCAAGATTTTCTTTTGAAGTGATTTCTGGAACATCGTTATGACTTATATCTTATATATGTTTTCTGATGTTTTGTTGGCCTTTTTTAATTGTGAAAATTCTCTTTTAATTTTGCTTGTAATTTGGAACTACTAACCTGCTTAGATTTTGTTTGTTCATATTCATTAAAAATTATGTCTCGTATATTTTACATTTGAGATAGATTAGAAGCTATTTCTTTTTCTCTTTCTTGCTTATATGTTAGTGATTTTTTTTAATTTTAATAAATATTCTTTTTTTTCAATTATGAATCTTGAATTTTATCAATGATTTTGAGTATAAATTATATACATAATATGTTATAAAACATTGAAGCTGTTCATGTTGTTATAAAATGTTTTAGATGAAATCTAACACTTGTTTCTGAAGATACGTTTTAATAAAGATCCTTTTCATTGATTAAGATATATTTATTCATAATAATAATAATAATAATAATAATAATAATAATAAATAAATAAATAAATGAGCTTGATTCTGAGATCCATCTGGTTGGATTGTAGCTTCATCCAAAGTCAAAGTCACACAGATGTGGACAAGGCTTGCATAATTTATTAGCCCTATTTGCTTTACTAGGCCTAAACTTTGGTTTAATTAAGGAAGCTTCTGGATTTAATTTTTTTTTACATAGAAAGCTTCTGGATTTTTTTTTTGACATAAAAGAGGGATTCATTAAAAAGCAAAAGAGGCCACGTAGAGCCATACGACAACGCCATGCAACAGCATGGAAAAAACACTCACGTAGAGGGAAGGCAAACACAGGGAAAAAGCAGAAAATCTACCATCGAAAGAGAAGAAAAACAACATAAACCGATCATAAAACCCAAGGGAACAACTAAAGCACCACCCAAGCACGCGACACCTCTAAGAAAGCTCCATTCAGAAACAGACTTTCTTTTTCGTCAGAGACTAAGATCTTGTCATTAAAGGTGTTGAATGAACATGATAAGGAACCAAGGGTAAGGCATGGAGGACGTTCAACACATGATCAAAATCTCCAGCCCAAGCAAAAAGAGGACCCGAGTAGTGAACAATACTCTCAGACAGTCCCGAACGAGACCATAGATCAAACATCATAGCAAGCGAGCCAGCATTAGAAGGGATGATCCATAGGGAAGGAAAGGAAGATGTAAAACCTATATTTGATTTTCATATAACAAGGACTAACTTGTAAAAAGGAATAAATTTTTAATTACTCAAAAGACTCACAAAATTGATAAAGATTCGAACTTAAAATAATTTTTAAGTCAAAACCTTAATCCCCATACATTTTCTAGGTATTTTGGTACTCAAACAATCAAATTGGTCCAGGAGTACCGATACGCCTAAGGCTGTATTGGTACGGATTTTAGCTATTGGAATTCTGTTTTATTCGTAATGGCTATAGGGTACCGATACGCGTGTAGCCGTATCGGTACTCCATTCAAACCTGGGAACCAATTTTGCTTACGAGTATCGATACGACTTCATGCATACTAGTATGTGGTTAAAGATTTCTCAAATATTTTTATTTAATATTCGACCGTTGCCTTGTCAGTTTTATTGGAATCATATCTTTGAAAATTAGTTAACACATACCGATACGAATATAGACGTATCGATACGATTTTTTGTGCTCAACTTATCAGGATTCCAGTAAGCAAAATCGGTATCGATACGGTACGACCCATACCGATACCCTTTGTAAAATGAACACTCTGTATTGATACGGCTTTACGCGTATTGATACCCCTTAGTTGCAACAGTTATTTTCTATCTTGGCAGGTATCGATACGAGCCTTCGCGTACCGATATCAAGTGTTGGCAGACATCATTTATTGAGAGAGAAATGCAACCCAACGGCTATAATTATGATCTCAGCTACCCAAAAGGTTGGAAATCAATGAGGGATATAAAATCAAGTCTCCAAAGTTTCTTCAACAACTATTCATCAAGTCTAAAGCATTCAAGCACACATCCAACAATCTTTGAGTCTTCTAGAGTTAAATCTTGTAACCCACTTGAGTGATCTTATTTGTAATCTTTTTGTTCAAGTATTGGGGTTAGAGTGAGCCTAGAATTGTGCAAACAATTAACCTTGTGAGGGATTTTCAGTTTGCTTCATTTGTATTCTCTTTGTAAGGGTTCTTAAGACTTTGGGGTATAAGTCTAAAGGGAGTTTGTAAGGTTATCTCCTTGAGCCTCAAAAGAAAACAAATCTAGTGGATTTGAGAAATCCTTAGTGTGGATAGCTAAGGTAGTAGATATAAACATTGTTTAAAAGGTTGAACCACTCTAAATTACTTGTGTCAATTTTTATTTGCTTCCACCAAATTTTTAAATTACTAATTCACCCCTCTTAGTCATATTCCATTAATTGATCATCCCAATAGAAGATATCGCCAAACATCGGACCTTCCACACCTTGATGTTGGCTAAAACATAGCAACTTATAAATCTTGCAGATGATCTTTCCCAGTATCATCCGCATAAGAAACGTCATTCTCAACATGAAATGCTGAGGAAATATCCAACTCCCACCATTTTATCATCATGGATCTCAAAAGAAGGGACATTCGTCAGTTTGTAACCATAGGGGTCGATTCCAAGTTCAATAATACCCGTATCCCCATGGGCAACCCGAGCAATCTCAGAACGATGTTTCTTTATGGCTTCTTTCTTAAACCAACTCAGCCTCCTACTCCCATACGAAACACCACGTTTGGAGCGCTCTATCTTGTTCAGGATAGAAGATGATTCTGTAATGGATCCGAGGAAGGTCAGTTGCAGGGCAGCATCATTCGTGATTGCTCCAAATCCACAGTCACCCCAGTTACCGGGACCAAGTTGGATATCTCCTTCAAAGATCTTATCCAAAAGTTCTTTTTTGTATGCATGAAAAAGCATCTTCATTTTCAAAGCTATGTTTCCTTTTTTTGTTGACAGATATGTCCATGGCCAGAAGGGAGTAGGCTATAATGTTGCTAATACTCAAGGGTATCCCAGGGCTCTTGATCAGAGAAAAGGTAGTAGGAGGAGGGACGTTGACCAGAGGCTTGGATGGAATTTTATCAGGCAACGCCAGGAGAGGAGAACATAGATGGCTTGTCAGACTCAACCTAGGACGGTTGCTAACAGGTAACTCGATGGGATTAAGGTTCTCGATTTTTTTTCTTTCAAAAAAGATACCTCAAAACAGGCTTGAAACTGGTCAGAGATAATCCCCATAAAACCTAAGTCAAGATTTCCTGCAGCACTTTTGTTTTCCTTGGTTGCTTTTTTATCAAGAGAAAGGACGTTACCTTTGTTTGCGACAGAAGACAACCTAGGATTCCTTGAACCAAGAGCAATGATAGCCTCGGTATTTGGACCTGGATCCTCTTTACCAGTCTTACAATATTCACCGGAAACTTTCTCAGATTCCGGGAGTTGGATTAACTTCTGATCAATCTTCCCGGTGGCTAGGGACTTCCTCCATGTTTGGTAAGCACGAAGCCAGGGTCCATAGCGAGCAGCTCGCTTATACAATTTGTAGTCAAGCCAACACTCTTTTTCAGCGTGACCAAGATGACCACAAGCATAGCAAAACTCTTGAGATCCTCTTAAATTTGAACGTTACATCGATCGGCTCAAAAAACTTCCGTTTGAGGTTGAAACCCGTCTTGAGAGGGTCTTCAACTCTCATTGCAACTCTAACTCTGAGCTAGCCATCCTACTTAACTTGATGATCTTCCCTAATATTAGACTCGATATACTTTGGGAATATGCTACTGATCTTTTCCGCATTCTTTTTAGTGATAAGAGATAAAGGAAGATTATGGACTTGAATCCAGAACTCATCCAAGAACAAATCAATCTCTTCCAAAGTAGCTTCTGCAGGCCATTCCTTGAGGATTACGAGCCTGTCTTGGACTGACCATGGACGTTGGCTCCAAATCTTCTTCAAGGTCTCGATAGAAAAGAAGACTAAGAGCATCATGTTCTTGCAAGATCGTGGCATTCCAACTCTTCTTCCTTGCAGCTCCACATTTTCCTAAGGATAGCAGAGACAGTGAGGAATTTAGAGGTACGGTTAGAGAGGATCTTACCAACTAAGGAGTGCTTTTTAATGGCAGCAAGGATGACAACTAAGGATAGCAGTAAATATGGTAGTTGAGATTAGGACAACAAGGATGACAAGGGACCGAGAAAGAGAGAAGGAAAACCAAGCCAGTGGACTCACAACTAAACCTAGGAAAGAACGCACTCCTAAGAGTAAGGTCAGCTAGCTAAGAAAACCAAGCTAAACACTCATGAAAAAGACGGATCCAAAGAGAGAAGAAGAGAGCACTATGGACTTTAATTTCTTCTTTCCCCCCCCCCCCCCCCAGAGAGCAACCATTTTGTTTTCCTAAAAACATTACATTCAATACTTGTTAATGCACTCTTAGGGGGAATGGAGTTTGGACTGGAATGAAAGCTTCTGAATTTATTTAGTTAAAGTAGGAGATTTAAATTGGTTTTTTCTTTCCTTCATCGGATCTTTCTAGATATCTTATCCCGGGAACCCAAGCTGTAAACAAAAAGAAGGGGAAAGAATATATATATATATATATATATATATATATATATATATATATATATATATATATATATATATATATATATATGATAAATTAGGACCTCTTACGAGTCACTTAGTCATTAAGAGTGGAACAGACGTTTATTTTTTAATTTTAATTATATTATATTATTTATTGATATAATAATCATATCATTCTATTTATGGATTATAATATCACATCACTCAAATGTAATTAAAAAATTAACATCATTATATATTTAATGATCAAGTGACGTGAATGTTATAATCGATAAACAAAAAAATTTGATGATTATTTTACCTATAATGTAATTTAGGGAAAAAGTGCAAATTGGGGCGGATAATCATAGTAAAAAAAAGGTGTAATTACCAATGGTAACCAGCTTGATATCGCTTAAGTATGTTTAGAGTTCAAGACCTTATTTATACAAAAAACAATCATTGAGAGACTCACCCACCAAAATTATATGTACGATACGGGTCGGTTCGAATTAATCATGGCAAAAACCTAAAGAACTGGAAGACAACAAAAAAATTGCAAATTGAGGCAGATATAAGGGTGGGAATTGGGTGGGGAATATCCGAAAATCGTGGGATCCAAACCGACGGTGATAAAGAATAATCAAAATCTTCGCCAATGGGAACGGGGACGAAGACGAGAGAAGTTTTATCACCAAAGCTCAAATGGGGATGGGGACGAGGATTGTTAAATCTGAACCGTGAGATAACCAAACCGTAACCGTATAAATAATCATGAGGATCCCAAAAAATATCCACAAGGATTATGATATTTTACTAGATTTTTAAAAAATATATATATACTTTATTATCTATATACCTCTAATATATATCTTGATAAAAAAACTTAACTATATTATTATCACTCCAACTTTCTCTCAAACCTAGTCATACTCAAGTTTCTCAATATGTTTCTATTTTAGTTTTTAGATATAAGCTAAAACCTTTGTCTAAATCCTCCCCCAACACAACACTCTTTCAATCTTCATCATCTCATAACTGCTTTTAATCGAAGTATCCAAACTTTATATTTTTTTAAAGGATCCAAACTTTATATTTTGAATTGAATTCACCATTTATTTTGGTCAATAAAATAGTAATTTTGTTTAATTTTTGGAATGAGGATTCCTCGAAAACCATAGGGATCCGTGCGGAAAGATATGAGGACGAAAAAATCTCTGATGCATTTAATGGAGATTTCCCGAAATCGTAGTCGTAAGTGTTGGGAACGAAGTGGGGAATGCAAAACCGTCCATGCCCCACCCGATTCCCACCCGTAGGCTAATAGTCAAAGTAAAAACTAGGTAAAGCACATAAATGGTCACTAAACTATGTCAAAAAATAAAAATGGTCACCAAACTTTCAAATGTTACATAATGGGCATTAAACTTTAGTTTTTGTTACAAAATGGTCACTGAGCCGTTAACTGTCGTTAAGTGAATGACGTGAAAGTTACGAAAATTTGAATAATAACACATTTAATCCTCCATATTTACACATTCAATCAATTTAGTCCTAATTTAACCCTCATTATTGATGTCTCAATTGACTGAATGTGTAAATATTGAGGATTAAATATGTTGTTATACAAATTTTCGTAACTGCCAAGTCACCCATTTAACAATAGTTAACGGTTCCGTGACCATTTTATAACAAAAACTAAAGTTTAATACCTATTATATAACATTTAAAAGTTTGGTGACTATTTTGTATTTTTTGATATAGTTTAGCGACCATTTTTTTACTTTACCCAAAAAAAACTACAAATTGGGGTGGATAATCAAAGTCGAACAGCCTGGATTCCTCGGACAACACACTCTGCATTTGGAGTTGATAAATAAAACATAACCCTTTGTGTAATAAGTGTTTTGTAGGTTCAGTATATATTATATGGGTCCACTATAAACGCGAATTCATCGATGAAAGTTCGTTAAAGTTTCCTCCTTTAAAAAAATTTAAGTTGAAATAATGCTATAGTTAATTTTTATTCATTAAAATATATAATTTTTATTTATTAAAAACATAATTTATATTCATTAAAAATATAATAAATTTGAATATTTTAAATGGCCTCTCAATATAAATTTCGCCATTTGTTTTATTCTCAATGCTCAAGTTATTCTTATTCTAACATGAACAAAGATTTTTTTTTTAAAATAAAGTAACAAATTTACAAAGATGAGAATTTTCTTGAGAAAAAAATATGGCAATTACAAACAAATGCCAGGAACCGACTTAACATGTTTATACTTATCAACAAAATTTAATTTTATGAAAAGAAATAGCAATTTGACATTGTTTTTTATGACATGTAAAAAAACATGTTAAGTGAAAAACGTTGAATTATCAAAAAAAAGTTGAACCCATTAAATTATAAAAAGAACTTTTATTTATAAATAATTTTTTGGAAATAATATAATTTATATATAAAAAAAAGCTGAATTTTTTAATTTAATAATATTAATATAAAAATTGATTTGTTAATAATAAAAATTGAATGATAGAATTTAATTAAATTAATTCAATAATGTCAAATATAAATTACCCTAAATAATACTCATTTTATGGTATGATATATTTTCAGACGTTCGGTCATTTACCAATACTCTATATAAGAAACGTTGCTTGTAAGCCTGGCCAAGTATTCAATTAACCTAGATTTTCGGGTTAACAACTTTCTAAATATTCTAAAAAGGATGAACTGAGTTTTGAATATTCTCATTTGAAGCGATCCAAGAATACAGTTGTACTTATAACGAGGTTGGTTCATGGATATTACCAGTCAGCCAAGGTTTATTAATCTTAAAACACACACTAATACAAATTACAGTGCTAAGTTTATCACTTTTTAAATAAAAAAATAGCATTTTTAGCTAGCTGTATATACGTCTTTTTCTATTGTTTCAACCCCATGAATCACAACTATAAATACCTTTGCAAAACCTCCCAAACTCTCACAAAGAAGAAAAAACAACAAAAAGATGAAGCTCTTATTTGCAACTTCCTTGTTTGTGTTCCTGTTCTTCACCTCATCATTTGCCAAACCCAGACCAGCTGCCCTTGCCACCGTCCCTCCACCTTCTCCTGAACCTGGTAATGTTCTTTTTTTTTTTCATTCATGCAGTTGACATTATCATTGCTATCTCTAATATCACTCGAGCTCAGGACGAATGTCAAATATAAGTATATATTCCATATGGGGTGTCTTTCTTTTGGTTCTAATGGGATTTTCTTTTTACTTGCTAATAGGTTTCTGTGATAGAAGGTGCGGGGAGAGATGTGCAAAGGCAGGAGTGAAAGATCGGTGCTTGAAGTATTGTGGGATATGCTGCCAAGAGTGCAAGTGTGTTCCTTCAGGGACCTTCGGGCACAAGTCCGAATGCCCTTGCTATCAAGACAAGTTGAACTCCAAGGGCCACCCTAAGTGCCCTTAATATTCCCAGTTTCACTGTCTGTCCTCTGAGATCCACCCAGCCATTTATTGGGAAGCAAATTATATGTAAAACAATAATAAAATGCATGTATGAAATAAAGTGTCTACTCAGTAAAACAAATTGGATTGCATCTTATTTCCCAACTACAATGATAATAAAAAAAAATTCTCCCCTTTTTTTCTTGTGAAAGATTTCATTAGTAAAATACTAGATTATACAGTTATATAATGATCTTCCCTCTTCAAATCTAAATGTGAAATTCCAAATCATAAGTCAAAACAACAAATTGAATTGAGACTTGGGATGAGTAGATCACCCATAAAGAAAGTGATATCACCATACAGAATGTCAAACTTTGAATACGGCACAGAAGCAAAACAGCATGAGCATGTTCCAATCAGGATGAAAGGGCATGAAACAAGAGGATAGGAGAATGGACACTTAGCATGTACATAGAGATAAACTATGGCTGGAAAAGTTTAGCAATGCTCTTCAAGAAGTTTTCTTCAAACATGTACAGATACAATATTCCAACTTACAAGATTTAGCTAACCTGAGGATTTCCGGCTCCACCAGCCGGTGCCTGATTTTCGTTTCCCCCTCTTCCTTTTGTAATTAGGGACCTTGGACTTGGATGTCGAAGATACTTTTGCGTCTGGTTGACCAGAATTGTTTGCAGGGAGGTCTTCTCCAGGAGCAAGAACAGTAGGCTTTTTGGTTGGTGTTGGCAGTCTCCTTGGTGCCTGACTTTCGTTTCCCCCTCTTCCCTTTGTTATTAGGGACCTTGGACTTGGACATCGAAGATACCTTTGCATCTGGTTGAACAGAAGGGCTTGCTGGGAGGTCATCTCCTGGAGCAAGAACAGTAGGCTTTTCAGTTGGCATCAGTGGCTCCTCAGTGCCTGATTTTCGTTTCCCCATCTTCCTTTTGTTTTTAGGGATCTTGGACTCGGACGTCGAAGGTACCTTCACATCTGGTTGAACAGAAGGGTTTGCAGGGAGGTCATCTCCAGGAGCAATAACAGTAGGTTTTTCAGTTGGCATCAATGACTCAGTGGGGATTGATTTCCGTTGTCCCATTTTCCTTTTGTTATTAGGGATCTTGGACTCGGACGTCAAAGATACCTTCACATCTGGTTGAACAGAAGGGTTTGCAGGTAGGTCATCTCCAGGAGCAATAACAGTAGGCTTTTCAGTTGGCATTGGCGGATCCTCAGTGCCTGATTTTTTTTTCCCCACATTCCTTCTGTTATAAGTGATCTCAGACTTAGACGTCAAAGATACCTTCACATCTGGTTGAACAGGAGTTTGAGGTCATCTCCAGGAGCAAGAACAATAGGCTTTTCAGTTGGCACTGGCAACTCCTCTGCCTGTTGAGTTAAACCTCTTTGAAAATTACACAACTCTTCCTTGGCAACCTGGTTATGTATCAAAATATCACCCTCAGTCTGCAAATATAATGAAGATCAGTTGTATTACAAATGAAAACAAGATGGTTGAATATGCATATTTGGAATCTAATACTAATTAATATTCACAACATTCATAAAACAATTAAAACCAAATCATAATCAAAACAAATGAAGGAGGAAAAAAAAGGAAGGGAAAAGCAAGTGATTTTTAAATGTTGGGTGGTTTGGAACAAATTTGAGTAAAATTTAGGGTTTGGGGTTAGAATTTAAAGTTTATAGGTTAAAACCTAAATCCTTAATCATATTACCTTAACCTCTAAACCCTAAATTCTAACCATAAACCCTAAATTCTAACTACAACCCTATTTAAAAAAAATATACAAACCTCTAAACCCTATTAATGATTTCAAATGAAAAAACTTTTGTTTCAGGCTATATGTGATTTGAATAAAAATCCTAAAACCTTTTTTTTAAATCAAAAACCAAGGATCATAGAATAGTGTGAAATGTTAACTGAACAAATGAAGGAGGAATTATAAGAGGACGGGAAAAGCAAGATGTTTTCTAGTTTCATATTATATGTGCAACTGAAAAACTTTTTTTTTTCTCATAGTCAACACTATAACTAGAAACAAAGAATGAAACCCAAAATCAAATTACAAGTACAATCCTTTGTTATCTTCTGCTACAGGCCTAAGCAAAGCAAATGATAAAAATGTAAAAGTTGAAGACAACAATAAATGTTACAGAAATGATGGAACAGAAAAACTTAAATGATCAAGAAGAATGTATAAAAAAGAGAACTCACATTGTCATAAGAAACTGCCGCAAGATTCTGAGCAGTTCCCTCAATCATATCAGGAAAAGGTGTAACCTCTCCATGACTTGAAACTGCACTACTTCCAGGCATAAATAGATCTCCCATGTTACCCCCGAAAGATGCTGAGATGTAACTGGCATTCCCTCTCCACTCCCAGGTGGAGAAGAGCGACTTCTAGAACCAGCTAAGGTGTTGCATGGCATAACTGAACTCAATACATTAATGGAAGAGAACTTTTGAGGACTTTCATTAACCACATTGTCAACGCGGGACTTTAACTTGTGAACTTGTGATTGAATCAGATCAATCTTTCCAAGGATCTTTTCTAACCAAATATCACTGTCTCTGAATTCAAGACCTGACAATCCATCACTAAATCCAACATCTTCGTTGCTATTGACCGTTATGTTTCCTAAAATAATCAAGAGAATGGACCAAAATACCCATTAGAGAAAGTCAATTTTTGGAAACACACAATCACAACAGCTATTTGTTGGACCTTGTTCTATTACAACTATGAGCTACACAATTACCAAAACCGAGTCAACTCTAATTCTTACCTAAATTACCATTATCACCATCATGAGCAGCAGTAGCAACAACAAATTTCTTACTATCTGGGAGCAAAGAGAATATACTTATCAGATTTGGACTTGTAAAATGCATACTCAAAAGAATGATCATGGAATTTATAGTTTCATACCATAATATGAGAAAAGGTTATGATTTGACATATATGATGCTAAATCAGCAGTATCTTCAACTCGCTTTCTTTTCCTCCTCTTCATTACTTTCTTTCTTTGAATTTGATAAGGAAAAGGTTGTGACTTCACATTAAGTCCTTCATATGTGAGCTTCTCAGATTCAAAGTTCTTTCTCCGATCATATTCTGCAAGTTCTTGATCATACTTCAATGTCTGAGATTTAAATTCCTTAAGTTGCAATTCTAACCATTTACACCGCCACATAAGGGGACGAACAAACATCCTCCAATGATCTGTCAACTTTCTCTTCCTGGAAAATTTAGGAAAAGAAAGCAAACTGAATAATGCAACATGTATTTGGACATCAAACTGGAATACACTTCATAAATGGAAACAGAGT
Organism: Hibiscus mutabilis; assembly: GCA_019671005.1. Classification (NCBI taxonomy): domain Eukaryota; kingdom Viridiplantae; phylum Streptophyta; class Magnoliopsida; order Malvales; family Malvaceae; genus Hibiscus; species Hibiscus mutabilis. The sequence continues at coordinate 7,951,733 of CM033731.1, read as the reverse complement.
TTTTTTTTTTTTAGAATTGCCAGCCAAAAAAGTGGAAACAATAATTCTATCAGCAAGAGTCAATATAAATTTATGTGCATTAATGGTGGTGAATTTTTAGAAGCCAAAAATTAAAATAAAATTTCATTAATTATCAATAAACTAACACAAAAACAAAATAATTCGAGCTACCAAGAAAAGCACCTTAATAGGAACAACCCATCAAACATTGATCCCAATTGACTCCCACCGGATAATGCCGATTCAACTTCAACATCACTTGTTTCCGAGTCATTCTCAACCCCAGATATCGTGCCACCAAAAGAACTCGAATTCTCAGTGGTATCCTGACATTCAGCAATCGCTAAGCTATCCATGCCAGAATCCGTACATTCAGCTATGTTAATCTCCATATCCTCAGTTCCTTTGGGTATCTTCCCTTCTCCTACACCATTCAGAGTTTCCTCACCAAAGTTGTGGTCCTCAAAATTACTCACAGAATGCATAAACTTATCTTTCGAATCTTGGGGCAAGCTTTCATTTCCATTACCTTTTGAAACCATTTCCATCATTGTATTAGACTCGTCTTTTGGCTCCAATTCAGAGCCTATACTAATCATCATAAAGGCTTCTTCAATTCACCAGTAAGTCAACTTAATTTAAAAAAAAAAACCCTGCAAAATCACATCAAATTCAACATTACCACTTTAACTAAGCAAATTGAATTTTTAGAAGAAAGAGACTACAACTAAATGGCTCATATATTTATATTTACATTTATATACACATAATCACAGCTGCAGAACATAAAAACCTAAAAAATAAACCAAAAAATCGAAATTTCAAACAGATGACAAGTTAGGACACAAGATTATCATAAAGGAAATAAGAAATTAACGCATTGAAATCCACATAAATCGCAAAACCCAAAACCCCAGAACAGGGAAGAGAGAAGAGGAAAAGAAGAACCTAGCATCCGAGTCTATCAACATCTGGGACTTTGATTGGTGGAGGAGATTGTCAGCACCATCGTTGACAATTTTTCGTTTGAAAAAAAAAAAAAGGAGAAAATGCAAGGGTGTGGGTTTAAAAAAGATCGGTGGAGTGTAGCAAATGTTCGGTGTAGAGTTGTGTCGTCAGTGGAAAGGAATAATAAAAGCAGATTTTAAAAGAGGAGAATGAAAGATTCGTTTTTTTTGGGCCTAGTCCCTACCTTATTCGTTTTTTGTTCTCGAGTCCCTTACCTAATCCATTCATATATCAATATTCAATATTACGATTAACAAAATATGTAAAAATAAATTACCAATTTTTATCATATTAAAAAAGTAAAACATGAACTTTGTCGTTTGGAGAGTAGCAAATAGATTTTGATACCCGTTTAGATGTTCGATTTATAATTTTTTGACGAATTTTGACTGTCGAAAAAGTAGATGTTAATTTTAATTGTATATTTATAATGCTTTTTAATATGATATTTGATTGTCAGAACTGGTTAAATAAAACCTTAAACACTAACGTTATTGCAAACATTAAACTTTAAACTAAAATCAAACCTCAAACAAATGTTTTTTTTCCAAGCTTAGGTCAATATTTTTTTCAATTTAGGGCATATTTTTAAAAAACCAAATTTTTTTTTTTTCTCTTTGTTCACTACATATTAAAAAAAAAAAATCCAAATCGGATTTTGAAAAATTAAAAAAACTTCACGTCATTATTTAAGTCTTAAAAAGTGGACTTATTGTTAAGCAAATGAAATAAGATGATTAAATTCCACAACTTTGATTGCTTCTAAACAAAAAAAAAAATGGAACCAATTTTTAGTAGCTAAAATTTTTGAGAGCTTAAACCCCTCACTTAAATTCCCCAAGACGTGCCTCAAACCCAGACATGCTTTATCTTAGTGTGTTAAATGGTGCATCACATTTTGTTTTGTTGACTTAGTGTGTGACCTTGACCAAAAACCTTGATTGAATTTAAATCATTGGGCTTTGATCCATTCAAAAGACCAAACTCGTTAACTCATTTTGTCTTGTTCAAACGTTTGAACCCTCTCGCCTTATCTCTAACCTTTTGTTTGTTTGTTTTTTTTCTCCGAATTGTGATGACCCATCATATTCAACAAAAACAATATAATGCCCCCTTTTAAAATCTTTACTTTAAAAAAATAAATTCCATTAAATATCGAATGTTATTTAAATGTTATTGTCTTATTTATCCTAAATAGCTCTGGTTTTCTTTCTTATTTGAGTTATTTGGTTGTAACCTTCCCGAACTAAAGGAACACGTGGTATCACAGATACTATTTCTAAACTTACTTTATGATTCGGATCGCCTGAATGCGTGACTGCAAATATTATGTTCTATTTGATCCACCATATTCTCTGGTTATCTGATTCTTATTTTGTTATGTTATATTCTAGAACTTATTTTAGTTATTTTAGGGATACATAGTTTTGTTTTTAGTTCAACTGTTTCCAAAATACTGCTATTGCTAAAGCTTATAATTCATACATTCTTTAACCAAAACATGGAACCTAACCTACTACAGGCTACAAGCATGTTGTTTAAACAGTACTCCAGAAAAAGTAAGCTTACTAAACTTAACTTTGTACATAGTCCCTAAATAAATATGCATAGGCTAAACATATGCTTTTAGCTTGAGAAATTCATCTGTGAAAGCAGAGCTCGAAGGTTCCTAAATCAATTGGCTGATCTCATGGTTAGACAAGGGTGAGATAGATCACTCAATTCCTTGTGTCTCTTTTGATGGTAACAAGCGGCGCCAAGCAGATGATGTAATACCTCGAGAAACTAAGTAGATTATAAACGCAATATATGCACCAGTAAATGCAGATACTACACTTGTGAACATTACACCAGTGACTTCAGAGGAGAAGAAGTCGAGTAGAAGATACCCATTGATCGCTATCACCAGCACAGCCACGAGCCATGCAACTGTCTGCAAAGGAGAGGGAAAAAGTTCAAGGAAAATGTAACTGCATAAACGAAAACAGTGGCATAATATAATATGATGGAAGCAAAAGTTGCGCAGCAGTCAATGAGCTATAATAAGAATCCATATACCACAAGTTAAAATACCCACTAATCCACATAGCTTCAACATTGATACTGCAATAATCTAACTGAATTTCCTATCATATTAACCATTATTCCTCCAGGAAGGCAGAAGAGACAAAGAACAAAAACTCTTCTAAATCTTAGACATGTACACATGGGAAGCTCAAGAATCGGGAAAATGAACCGGCCAGTTGACACAAGGATTCTTTTAGACAACAATAGTTGCATGTATTCCGCTGCCCAAAAGGAGTTTTAGGATTTTAGACAACAATGTCGCCAAACCATGTTGTAAACTGTCATTCTTCATTCTTCCTTTAGATCAGAAAAAAAACGACCACTAATCAAAATTAACCAATGAAATAGTATAACTCATCCTGCAGTCAATGCTAGTAGAAAGTCAAAATTACTTAAGGCTGCATGTGTAGAAATGCATTCAAATCAAACTAGAACTCTTCATAACTAAGTATAGGCAAGAAAAGAAAGTGAATATATCAGCAAGGCACAAAATAAGGGCATTAGCAGGCATACCTTGAGCACAGAGCCAATTTTGAAGGTACCCATGATTTGCTCCTTGGATACCAAACAAAGAAGTGGGATAAGTGCAAACGGGATTTGAATCGATTAAAGCACATTAAGCCATTCATTTAATTCATCTATTGCTGATTCAGAAGTATCAAAAATAAGAGCAACTATCACAGTAGGAACAATTGCAAAACTCCTAGTGATCAGTGCTCTTATCCATTTTTTCAACCTCAAGTTCAAGAAACCTCCCATGACGAACTGCCCTGCATAAGTGCCAGTAATAGTGCTACTTTGTCCAGCTGCTAATAACCCAATAGCCCAGATATATAAAATCGGGAATAACCCACCTCCAAATTTCTCTTGAAGATACTGCCCCGCATTCACAAGACCGATACTATCGGCTATTTCAGTGCCATAAAATGCCTTGGCAAAAACAGTTGTGACAAACAGATTGATTATAAAGGAAATCAAAAGAGCGGCGGCAGACTCTATCGAGTAATAATTGAGAGCTTCTTGCACTCGGCCTTTCTTGCTGTGATCGATTTCCCGTGATTGCACGAGAGCAGAGTGCAAGAATACATTGTGAGGCATAATAATGCAGCCCACAACTCCCACGGCTTGTTTGATGGTTTTGGAGCTAAGTTTTGGAATCAAAACACCTGCAAAAACCAAACCATTTGATCATCAGTCAACTACAATATGGTATGGAGTATGAAAGAAATTGCTACAGCCAACAATGGAAAGGAGTGCCTCACCAAGAAGAAGTTCAGTGCCACTGGGTTTTGTTTGACCAAACATCCAAGCAAATGAGACCGCCATTGTAGCAATAAGGACAGCAAAAAATGCTTCCAGCTTCCTCACTCCAAAGTTTTCAAGAAACAAGAAGATAAAACTGGAACAAGGCAGAAAAAGGAAATTGGTTATACTGCACCAAGTTATGTTGATGAACTAGCGAGCTACTTCGGAAACGTCAGGAAATCAAATAAACTTAATCAGGGTTTGACAAAATTATAACATTAAAAAAAAACTCATCACTTGTTCAGACAAAATTGAGCTTTATATTAACTAAAAAAGCTCAAAAATTTTCAAATTTCAGATATCATATATAATGAAAAAATTAAATAAATAAATCTACTGCAGACAAAACCCCACAAAAATACTAATAAAAATTTGAAAGAAAAAAAAATAAGTCATCATAAGAATACTGACCAATCACAAGCTGTAATAACAACACCAGCCCACAAAGGCAAAGCACCATTACTCAAAATCTTAATAGCAATAGCACTTCCAATAACTTCCTGTATATCAGCTCCAATCAAAGCCAACTCCGCCATTACCCACAAAATCATCCTAGCCCAAGTCGGATACTCTTCTCTACACAGCTCAGCCAAGTGTCTCCCCGTCGCCACACCAAGCCTAGCCGACAACAGCTGAACCAGCAACCCAATAGCCGTAGCCCACATCAACAGCCACAGCAAAGAGTAACCGGCTATAGCTCCGGCTTGAAGATCCCCTTCTAAATTCCCAGGATCCAAAAACGCAATCGACATCAAAAACCCGGGTCCGGTGAAAAGCCAAAGCTTTTTCCAGGAAAAGGCGGGACACCCAGTGAGCCTTCATCCCCCGTTTCATCGATTCCGACGATGTGGACTTTTTCGCCTGACTCGTACGCAACATCCTGGTCGGATAATAACGGAAGCCGGTTGTCTTCTGGTGGCATATTCCGGTGTGCCGGCCTACGAGGAGGATTGCTTTTGCTTTTAATCAGGTTTTAGTTTTAGCTATTTTTGGAAAAAAAAATATTGAAAAAAAGCTTGGTTGAAGCAAAAGAAAAGAAATGAAAACTACTCGTCTTTCCCACTCTCTTTGCTCAATAAAAATCGTTGATATTTTTGGATTTATTTTGATTATTGTATTTTTAAGTGAAAATTTATAACACCCATCAAATTATTTTTGAATCTATTGTAATTTTTACAAGAATTTTAAGGTCGATATCGCCGTCATAAAATCTATGACCCTTCTTCATCATCTTTATAGTCTATGTTTCCACCAAAGTTGTCGTTACTATGGTATAATGTGGGTGACGATACGTGAAAATGATAAAAATCCAAAGTTCGGCGTATGCTTCAAAAAATCATTTACAAAAAATCATTTAGCTCCCGCCCATTGTTGGAAGATAAATGGGTGGCTGTGAATGATAAGATCTGTCATCCACTGGATTTGCAAACGTGCTTCCACCCACAGTTGGATGGTAAATAGGTGGTTGCGGATGATAAAAGCTGTCATCCATTGAATTTACAACCGAGCTACCGCCCACAGTTGGATGATAAATTGGTGGCTGGGGATGATAAAATCTGTCATCTACTGGATTTGCAAACGAGCTCCTGCCCACAACTGGATGGTAAATGGGTGGCTGTGGATGATAAAATCTGTCATCCACTGGATTTGATACCGAGCTCTCGGCCACTGCTAGATGTTCATATGTGGTTGGAGAAGTATCACCATACATATCTGGTGTACTAGATTCACTTTGGGATTCATCCTCTTGACTACAGCCCGCTACACTCTTAGATGATTTACCACGACCACCGTATTTTTTAGAAATACTCAACATTGTTCACGTTCTTCCATAATAAGTCAAGTATTGTCTTCCATTATTGCGATAGAATAACATGTACTCTGAATTATCCGACTCCAAATCATCGACTTGAATTGGAGTACGAGGTGGTAACAATTCATGTATGTTGTTCCACATATCTACGTACTTGACATGCCTTATTTCCCATGCATGATTCCCTTTGCCGCGAAAGTCCACACGATGTAGGGTGTCATGATTTAGTGAATCTCTCGGAATGGGCTGGTGGAAGCCAAACTGCCTTTAGGACCCTATCTCCGAACTAGTACTCCACAAAAGCAAAGTGGATCATCGGTGTAACCGCACACCAGAGATAAGAATCAACCATCAATGCTTCTGGTACATTTACGCGTCCACCGGTGTATGGCCTCCAAATAAACTATAAAAATTATATAAATTTAACGTAAAATATAAATTAATTACATAAAAAATAACATGTAAAATTAACTTAATTTTAATACCTCATTTTTACAAGATAAATCAATAGAAGCTCTAAACACTTTCAAATTGTTGTGAGCTAACCCTGTGTGAGCTATTTTCGCATTCCATCTGTATACACATCCAAATAACAGTCGTTTGATTATTTTTCAGATAAAATAAAAATATTTTATAACTGAGTAAACTTAAACTTTCAAGTAAAAAAATTACCTACTGACAAGAGGAAAATTTCTCGAACTTCGAGTAACTGGTGTAAAAAATGGAAGTCGTTCACATGCCCAAGCTTGCAATAGAAACAAACATCCACCAACACCCCTTACCTTCACACCATTTTTATCTAATAGAGCGGCCTTGCACAGCTCACGGTACAAGAACACTAATATTGTTGATCCCCAACTATAATTACGAGCTTCTGAAAATGATGACAGATATGGTAGATACCGTGTATGAACAAGATTGCCAGATTTATCTGGCATCAGTATCCCCCAATAAGCTGTAAAATATAGGCTCGACTTGCACAACTAATATCTTGCGGTGTGTTATTGCGACCGAGCTTGAATTCTCTCTGCAACCAGCTCAATTTAATACGAGATCCTCTCACATCGGTTCCAGCTGGAACCTTTTTGAGGTAATCATAGCAAAGCTTTGCAGCTAAATCCTTCGTCTCCTTAACCAATGTACTTCCGTTTACCGGCATCCTGATTAGCATCACCACGTCTTCGAGCGTGATGGTACATTCTTCACACGGCATGTGAAACGTATAAGTCTCCGGTCTCCAGCGCTCAATTAGTGCGGTAATTAAACCGGAATCATCTTATAGCCACGAATAAATGTGGCATGATAGAATCCTGCATCTTGCAACCATTCAACCATATCAGGGTGTGGGTCATTACTTCTCATGCTTAGATGATGTTTGAAGGTTTCCTCGGTTGCCTGCAATAAATTAATTTTTTTAATAATAATAAATAAGAGAATAAAATATTACTAATCTCAAATTAACTTCTTTAAAAAAAAATTACCATATCATCAACCGCAACACTAGAGACGTGTTGATTTTGTAATCTCAACATAAGATTCGAATCAGGCATCCTTCTAACAAAGCTACATAGAAGACGAGTAAGAAAATATTAATAAAAATAATTACCACTAAATCTAATCTAATCGTAAAAATATTCATAATAAAAAAATAAAACAACTTACTAATTTACAAGTTGACACAAAATATTCGAACTAAATTTAAAAACAAAATATATAAACCTTACTATATTTTCTCGTTCTCCAAATATTTTCTTTCTTCTACTTTTTCTCTTCACTTTCTTCACAAATTTTCGAACTCAACAATACCTTACCTTCAACCCTTCTACCTCTATTTAACTACTCAAAATTCAGACATCAATTATTTAACCCACCACTCTACTTTTTCAGCCTTATCACTGCCCTCAATTCAGACTTATCACTTCATGCTGTGTGTGCGTGTGAACCCTGCCCCGCCTGCATCAGTGTATTATTATTCAAACTTATCATTGTGTGTGCATGTGAACCCTGCCCCGCCTATTAGTGTATTATTAAGGCAATGACCGGTTTTTGAGTTTTCAGTGGCATGCATGCATGAGGTCGGAAGGAAAGAAACAAGACCTCAAAAATTTTTCCCTTGAGGTCGGATAGAAAGAAACATGCCCTCAAATTTTTTATTAATTTTTAGCTTTATTGTTTGAATATTCCCTTTTTGAGATATTAATTGGAAATCCACCCCTTTTAAATAACATTTGGAAAAATACCCTCATTCAGCCCACGTAGGTCAAACTTGTGTTTGACGAAACGAGAGTTTTGCATTGAGTGAAAAGAAAAAAAATAAATTTACCAAGTTTTTATTACAAAGAACTCGCATTTGACGAAAAGCGACTTTGAAACTCGTGTTTGACGAAACGCGAGTTTAACCTACTTGGGCTGAATAGGGGGTATTTTTCCCAATATTGTTTAAAGGGGGTAGATTTTCAATTTTATCTCAAAAAGTAATATTCAAACAATAAAGCCTTAATTTTTGACCATGAGGTCGGAAGGAAAGCATGTTGCTTTCACTATTTTTAAATATATTTTTTTAATTTTTGATCATGAGATCGGATAGAAATAAAGCTGCCCTCAATTTTTTTTATTAATTTTCGACCAAGAGGTTGGAAGGAAAGCATTTAGCTTTCAATTTTTTAATATTTTTTTATTTTTGATGAAGTCGGATTGCTTTCAATCCGTCCTTAAAATTACTGTAGAAATCACAATAGATTCAAAAATAATTTGATGGTGCTATAAATTTTAAAATAGTTTTTTTGGGTGCAATATTGCCCCAGTTTTGCCCAATTTAGACGTATTATTTATATTATTGGACTTTTAATTTATTTTGATTGTTGTATTTTTTAAGATATCAGTAAACTTATAAATAAGGACGAACCTATGGGGCTTGCAAGGGCCCGGTCCCCTAAATTTTGTCAAAATTCCCTTTATCTCCTTTAATTTTTCTTAACTTTTATTTTAATCTTTAATTTTCCCCTAAATTTTGTCAAATTTCCCTTTAATCTTGGGGTGTCATTTTGTTAGTGTGGTGTCGCGGATACGTGGTGCTTGCCGTTTGACTTTATTTGGGGCGTCGTTTGATTAGTGTGGTGTTGTCGTTTGTTTCGATTTGTCTCTGGATAGTGTTTTGTTCTTTGTTTTCTTGGTGTCGGTGTCGCTTCTTGTTTCCTCGATATTATCATGTGTACTATTTTTCTCTAATCTAGGATTAGGGATTTTAATGAGGCGCATGGTATACTTTGTATGAATCTTCCTTTAATAAAATCATACTTATTGATCAATATATATATATATATATATATATATATATATATGAGAATTTATGTTTGGCCCCAATTTTTTCAAACTTTTCCTATTTGACATTTTTATGATAAATTTGGTAAACTTGATGCAAAGTAGTATTTTTATATAAAGAAAAGTTAAATAACTGCAGCATCTACATACAAAGTAATACCTGAATATTAATTTGCAGAAGTTAAAGTTAAATAATTAAAGTATCTAACAGAAATTGATGATTTAATTAGTTTTGTTTTTTTTTTCTAAATGGAAATTTTGATGATTAACATTATCTCAAATTTGAAAATACTCAGGTATACTTTTGAGCATGTTTATCTTATATGAACATCTGGACCCCCATTCAACATTTCTGATTTCATCCATGTTCAAATTTGAACACTCATAAAGTTCGAATGTCAATTTTGTCAACACAACAACTAGACTTTATTAGCAAATACTTACTTTATTAATTTTATATTTAGTACAATGGAAGTATTGAATTCAAAATTGAACCTCCTTTCACTGGCGGATGGTAATGGGGCCAGGTTTTGAAAAACTAGTATTTGGTCCTTTAAATTAAAAAACAATAATTTAACCCCTCAAAAATTTAAAAAATCTCATTAAGTTTCATTTTTTTTACATTTTTAACTTATTCTCCTCCTATAATTTTTAAAACTTCCCATTAAGTCTGTCAATTTTTTTTTGAAAATTTTAGTTTGACACCTATTTTTTAAAAAAAATTTAATCCTTTCCAAAATTTCAAAAATTTCAGTTTAAACAATGAAATTAAGAATTTTAAATAAACCTCGAAACTTTTCCCCCAAAATCCATCACTACCTATTTCAAAATTTATATAAATCAAGTTTTATTTTGATAAACATCGGTATTCAATGTATTGATTCACTTTACTTAAAGAATGTAGGGCGTGTTTTTTGTTGTGTTTGGCTTTCCAAACTAGCTTTTTCACCTAAAAAATTCTAAAAGTAACAAAAAACACTCAACTTTTTAGGGTCAAAACCTTGGTTTGTCCCCCAAACTAACTTCTCAAACCTTGATTTGCTAAAAGCTAATTTTTCTAGCTTTTGTAAAATCTTGGTTTGCCTCAAACCTTAACTTTCCCACCACAACCAAAAACAAAATCGTAATGTCTCATCTCATAACACCAATTCATTTTATTGAATGAATATTAATATTCAAAATTCAAATCTCTTCTCCTACCCACAAATAATAGTTTATTGAAAAATAAATAGTTGTATTTTACAATCTTATCTACGTAATGCTAGAAAAAATAAATCAAATGTGGCAAAACGACGTGGCATTAATAAACTATAAAGGGATGGCGGCTTGTAAAGGGCGACGGGCAGAGAGAGGAAAGCGCGACGAGTAAAGAGTGGCGATGTTGCCAAGTATGTGGCGACGACAAGCAATCGTACGTCTGGCCGTGGATGGCTTGTGGTAGCACGAGTTTTCGTCACCTTTATTGGCGGCGTGTTTTGTTTTCATTTTTCAACATTTCTCCACCAACCTTGTATAACTTTGGCTTTTTAAATATAATCATTAATATGTTTATGGATGATCTAAATATTATTATATTAACGGTACGGATAAAGGGAAGTATTTTATATATAAAAATACAACTATTTATTTTTCAATAAACTATTATTTGTTGGTAGAAGAAGAGATTCGAATTTTGAATAAGTTCACTCAAGCACCAGTCATTTTTGCGGAATTTGAAGACGACACGTTTTAATAACTTATAATATCATCCTTCTATTAACAATATCTTATTGTTTATACTTTAAAACTAACTTTTTAATATGGTTTAATTGAATTAGGTAATATTGACAACATATTATATATAGCTTATATTATACTTAATAAGCAAATATTATATTATACTTAATAAGCAAATATTATATTATATTATATTATTTAATAATATATAATAAACTATTGATATAATTTAAAATATCTATTATTTTCATAAAATATTAATTAATATTTAAAATATATCTATCAATATTTTAATAAATATTAAAATTATTAAAATAAGAATATTATATGATATTATTAAAAATCATTAATAAATGATATTAAAAATAATACTAAATATTATTTTAAAAATATTATAAGATTAATAAATGATATTAAAAATAAAAATAATTTCTAATTTTTTTAAAAAAAATTATTGATAAATATATTTTAAATATTAAATAATATTCATTAAAATAAAAAATATTTTAAATTATTATAATAGTTTATTATATATTATTAAAATAAAACTATATTATTTTATTATTTTATTTATTAATTATAATTTAATCTATATATAATATATTGTCAATATTAATCAAGTATTAAACTTAAATCAGTGATAAGCATTCCCTTATTTTAAAAAACTTGCGTTCGAATCCCATTAATTCTATTTTTATTTTTCTTTAAATTTTACTAATAAGATAACCTTATATAGAATATCTTGTCAAGTTTTTATTCAAGTGCAAGACTAGGCTCAACGGTTGAAATGTCCAAAATGTTCACAAACGGCATGTGTTTGACCCCCCTTGTTTATAATTTAGGTTTCAAATTTTTTTCTCCAATAGAATGTGGTTATCATATTGAAGAAAATATTAAATTAAAATTTAAAAAAGTTATTGGATTAATTTAAAATTAGGGGAAATGATATAATGTGCAATTATACTATTTTTTTAACTGTCACTCTGGATTTTTGTTAATTGTTAACGACAAATAATTTATCAATATCATTTAAATAGTTAAGTGATCTAATTGATAAAATTAATAGATTAATAGCCAAAATAGAACTCATCCAATAGTTAAATGATTATTTATGTAGTTTATTCCTCTCATTGTAATTGAAATATTTAATTACTTGCTTCATTTCTTGTAGGAGTTTAGAAGAGTTGAGGATTGAGGGAACTAAATGGGTAGCCAACCAATTTTCAAACTTTTTATTCAATTTCAATTAACATATTCCACTAAATTGAATGCAATTACATTATACTAACTAAACACGTCGAAAGATGTTATAACCCGTTTTGACCCAAGCCCAAACCCTTTATAATACCAACCAGGTAACCCAAACCCAAATCCATAACCCGACCTAGATTTGACTCATGATCGGCCCAAAACAAAAAAAAAACAAACCCTAAAATTTCTAAACTAACCCTAACCCTAAAATAGACCCGCCGCCACCATCATCCTCCACTGCCGCTGCTGTCAAGATATCGCCACCGCCGGCCACACATTCGAATCTTCAATCCCGAATTTAGACCCTAAACCCTAAATCTATTTTAAACCCCAAAATCCTCAAAAATAATAACAACCCAGCCCTCTGCCAACCCCATACCCTAAATCTACCAAACCATATCCATTCTCATACCCTATTCGACCGACAACAATCCCACTAAATCCGGCTTTGCTTCAGATCTCAGTGATATAATATAGGAGAGTTAATATTTTATGTAAAAATGGGGTTTATAACCCGAATGAAAATGAGAAATGATGAGGCTTTTGTTCGAAAAAAACAGAGTGAAAAAGGGGTTTCAGATTCAAAAAAAAAATGCAAGAAGTTCGAAATTAAAATTTTTCAGAGTTCATCTTTATATTTAGAATCTAAAGCAAAATTTGTTTAGTTTTTTTTTCGAAACATATTTTAGTTTTCAAAAATCAAAACATTGTTTTTTGTTTGTAAAACTCAAAACAAAAAGAGAAGTCTCGAAGTTATCTGGTACCGCCGTGACTACCGCCGTGAGGCCTCAGGGTTGATGAACGACAATCATGGGGGACGGCCGCCGTTCGTTGAAGCAGAGGATGTGAGAAAATAGTAGGGTTAGGGTATTTTTTTGATTAAATCTGTTTGAAATGATAAAAAAACCATGTTGATTTAAACCAGCCAACATCAAAACGGCACCGTTTGGTGCGGACCCGGCTCACGCGATGACCCGACCCGGGGAGGATCCACGTTTCTTTTTAATAGGAAAATTACTCTAGTGGTCCCTACTTTTCTTTCCCATTTTCACTTCTAGTCATGTATAATCACGCATTTGGTCCTTGTGTTTTGATGCACGTTTAATATTACCTTTTTTTTACGTTTTTTTGCATCTTTTAATTTTCGTTATATTGCAATTTAGTCAGTGCTTGTTTTAAATTTAATTCTAGCACTTTTATTTTATTTTATTTATATTTCTTGCCTTGTAATTTAGTCTCCATGCATTTTAACCCTTAATGTTTATTTCCATGATGTTTTATATGTTTTAGTTGGAATCATGCATCATCATCATCATCATCATCATCATCATTATTATTATTATTATTATTATTATTATTATTATTATTATTATTATTATTATTATTATTATTATGTACATATATATATAAGATATGTGTTTATATAAGTGTTTATATTAAGGTTACATTTCTTGTATAATAACTATTTTTTTTATTATGTATATAATTTTAGATATATTTGTAAAAATATGCATAGTATTACTACATATATAATATAAATAAATACCTTTTTTAAAATAATAGCATATATAAACTATTAATTTTAAATATATCTAGCTATTTTTTAGGTAAAATATTTTACCTTAATTATTATATTTTTAAGTTAGATTAATATTTATGAATGTTTTAGAGTAGTATATTATTTTTGTTAGATTCGTTTTTATTTTATGTGTTAGATTGATATTTATGTATTTATGTTAGATTATTATTTTATTATGTTAGTATTTATTTATTTATTATCGCATTGTATTTATTCATGTTTGTCATGTTTTAAGTTGCATTTCGGATATATTATTGTCAATGCGGTGCCCTTTTATCCGAGCGTAAACGTGGTCAGTATCAAGCGTAGTGATGGTGGTCTTTCGGTTTATTCTCGAATAACGGGCCTTTAGAATTTACTCGCACTTATAACCGAGTTTTAATTTAATCATCACTTTAATCCGAAAAGTTTAATATTAATAAAATGTCAATTATTAAAGTACCAATTTTTGGGCGGTGTGGGGTTGCTAATCCTTCCCCATCCGTAACCGATTCCCGAACCCAACCAGTTTTTAAAATTTCTGGATTTTATGGTGTCCGGCCTACCTTAGTGGCTGGTGGCGACTCCATTTTTAAAATAATACGGTTTTTTTAAAACCCCAAAGGAAGACTTTTTTCAAAATCGCCAAAAAACCCCAAACACCTTAAAACCCCGTTTTTTAGCGAAAGCGAAAAAGGATCGCTATAGATGGCGACTCTGTTGGGGACGAAAGTTCTTTGTTTTTCAAAAACAAAAGAGAGTCAAGCTTTTTCAAATAATTACCGCTTTATTAATATTAGAAGTTCCAGATTAAAGTGACTATTAAATTAACATTCGGTTATAATTGCGCGTTTATTTTAACGCGTTTAAAATTTGGCATATAAACCCGTCCTTTTTAAGTGAGGGGGAAAACGCTAATGCTTTCGTGAGGATATCATTCCTCCGTGTAGGCCTAGCAAGTACCTTCGGGGCTCGAGTACCTTATGCTTTCGTAAGGATATCGTTCATTCGTAGAGGCATAAGCGAATGGGTCCCCCTGAATTGAACCCGGTTAAAAGGAGCCTATAATGGGTGATGATCGGGGGCCTTGCTACTCTTAGTAGGGGACAGTGAGGACAATTCGGGAAACTCTTAACACCAACACTGCATGTAGAGAATATAGAAAGCCCACCCTTTTAGAGCCATGCAGATAACTTAGTTGTTTTAGATAGGATAAATAGGATTGCTCTGCTTGTTGCCTTATCTACTTCACTTTTTATTTATGTATCTATTGAGTTTATTCGGTACTAACTCTTTACACATACTTTTGTTGCATTAGCATTGCATGACATAAAGGTGTTGGTTCAAGTAGTTTGCCCGATCAGAAATCTTTCATTTTTACCTTATTTACTTTAATTTATTCATTTGATTATTTTAATTGACCCATCTTTGTGATCATATCATATCTGTTCATTTTGGCATTCACCGCATTGCATATCATGACATTTTGATTTTTTCATTGGTGCATTCGCATATAGGACATATACTTTGTTTTTTTACACGTATTCATTTTTTAGACTGATCCCCGGGATGCCTTGTGACAGCAATACTTGGAAAGACAAAAGGTCAATCAATTAAACATCCCTACAGAACAAGAAGCAAGAAAAAGATGGCAAATGAAGACTTTGTAGGCAGATTTAACCTAAAAACTGGAGTACCATTTAGCCAAAGCCCAGAAAGAGATAAGGGATCAGTTTGTGAAATCTCAACAAGACATACTCAGTAAATTGGCACATATGCTCGGATGCAAGTTTTCTGAACAAGGAGAGGCCTCTGCTATCGGCCTTATGGCAGGTCCCGACAAGGAAAATGAAGATCTTATATATCCTCCAGGGTTCACCCCTACTCAAGTTAAAAATCAAACCAACCTTCGAGTGGTAATCTCTATGAAAAATCTCAACCACTTCAGGCCAGTGCCCCTATCCCGACAAATTTGCCCGCTGTATCAGAAGCTAAGCTAGGGGGCAATCAGGCTGAAAATTTTATCTTTGAGATGGATCAGTTGATTGAATCTAACAAATCAAGAAATGAGCCGTCAAAAGAGATCGATGAGCGTTGCAGACGACTCGAAGAAAAAATGCAAGCCATAGAGATAGATGATACCTTTAATGGATTTGATGCCAGTGAACTCAGTCTTGTCCCAAATTTGGTATTACCTCCAAAATTCAAAATCCCAGAGTTTGAAAAGTATAATGGAACCGGTTGCCCTCGCGCTCACCTCACTATGTTCTGTAGGAGGATGACAGGATACAGAAGAGATGACAAGCTATTAATACATTGTTTTGAGGACAGTCTATCAGGATCTGCCGCCCGATGGTATAATCAGTTGAGCCGCCATCAGATAAAATCATGGAAAGACTTGGCTAGTGCTTTTCTGTAGCAGTACCAACACGTCAGTGATATGGTACCTGATCGTTGGACTCTGCAACACATGAAGTAGAGGTCTAATGAAAGCTTCAGACAGTACGCGCAACATTGGAGAGACATAGCTGCACAAGTCCAAACCCCTCTTGGTGAGAAAGAAACAGTGGTCATATTCATCCAAACTTTGGAGGGCCCAATTCTAGATCGCCTTATAGGCAACGCAACTACCACTTTTGTTGATCTAGTACTATCTGGTGAGCTCATTGAGAATACTGTTAAGAGTGGAAAGATCGATGTTGGTGGAAGTTCGTCTCATAAGAAGCTTTTGTATGCAAGAAAGGACAATGAAGTAAACTCTTCTGGAATTTTTAATATTGGTTATTCAAAGCGGTGACGGTGACACATCCCAAAACTATAAGTGCTCACGGTTCTTCAAGCTAGGTTTCTGGTCAAAAGAAGAATACTGAAAACATAGAATTTACTCTATTACCAGTTTTTATGGAGAATTGTACAAACAGTTGTACGACATCCATATGGTGGCACATTTTTACCGAGATCCGATACAATCTCCCTTCCCAAAATAGTATGATGCAAATGCAAAATGCGATTATCACGCGGGACAAGTTGGCCACACAATTGAAAACTGCTTTGGTTTCAAAAAGTTGGTGGAAAATTCATTAAGCTTGGGGTGGTAAGCAAATGCCAATTAGGGATGCGTTGAAGGTTTGTTAAACTGGATCATGTTTTATCCAGCTTAGATATTGCACTGTCTTGACCATAGTAGGTCCTCTTGTAGTTTTTATCACTTTCAGAGTAATGCTTTTTGTAAACCAATCTCACTGACTCAAGTACAATAATAGTGAGAATTTTTTTGTAAGGGATCAAAACTACAAGTTACAATGCAAGTATATTTTGTTCGTATCTGAGTCTTGAACATCCAAAATGCATAAACGACATCACCCTAAAGTTTCAAATTTATACAAGAGCAGTTTCAGACGATGACATAGAACGAACAAAATGTTGGGGCATGCACCCAAATGAAAGATTCAAAGAAATGTGATCGAACCCAAGAAGAGGTTGGGGCACCGCTACATACAAAAGACCAAGATCCTGACAAGACCAGTGAGAAGTCAGAGGCATCCCTTTGAGGGCAAAGAAAAGAAATCATATCACATTCAGTTGTATTCATCTTGCATTGAACCATTTTTCCATACGTCATACATTCAGATTAAGTGTATACACCTAAGTCACCATGCATTTAGGCATAAAATTCATATATGCATTTTTTTTAAAAAAACAGGTTCGAACATCATCAACATGGGGGCAACGGCATGATGGCCAACCTTATTCATAGAAGAGGCCAAACAAAAGATGCTGAAATATCTAAATAAAAGGTACCAGTGACAAATTTTGTGAATATTTACTAATAAATATTTTTTTCTCCTTTTCAGGATTTCAGTCCTACGAAAATAACTCATTTCATATCTTACCCTCTGCTGATAGAAGAAGAGCAAAGTTTTCCAGACATAGTTTCGCTGTCAATAGTAATTCAACATCTTGCAAATCATGCCTCCGTCAGTGGTGGTACGCCAACTTATCTAGATCTTGCCTCTGTCAGTGGTGCTGCAGATCAAATTTTCTATCTAGATTCTATCTCTCCGTCGATGGTGTAATGGATCTCATATTTTGCTGATATAGTCTCTCCGTCAGTGGTGTAGTAGATCAAACCTATCTAGATATTGCCTCCGTTAGTGGTGTTGCAGATCAAATTTTCTATCCAAATCCTATCTCTCCGTCGGTGGTGTAGTAGATCTCATATTTTGCTGGCCTAGTCTCTCCATCAGTGGTGTTGCAGATTAAATCCTATCCAGGTCTTGTCTCTTCAACGTTGTTGCAGCTAGACCACAATTTTCCTTGTACTTATAGCAAAAAAAAGAAAAAAAAGGAAGAATAAATTCAAAAAAATAAAAAAGAAAAAGAAAAAAATAGAAAAAGTAAAAAATAAAAAGAAAAAAAATTCGGAAAAAAAGACAAAAAAATTTCAAGTGTTATCTGATCATGTCCCTCCGTTGATGGTGTGGCCGTGTTCAAATTGATGTCATCCGATTCTGCTTCTCCGTTGATGGTTTAGTGGAGTCCAAATGCTGAAATTCGATCTTATCTCTCCGTTGATGGTGTGGATAGATCCAACAAATTATAACTTTCAGTTCTGCCTTTTCGACGATGATGTAGCTGAACCAAATTTGCCAAATTCCGATCTTGTCTCTTCGTCAGAGTTGTAGCTGGATCAAGTCTTCAAACTTTGCCACTTTGTCGGTGTTGTAGCCTAGTCAAATATAACTTTCGGTTCTGCCTCTTCGTCGGTGTTGTAGCTGAACCAAATTTGCCAAATTTCGATCATGTCTCTTCGTCAGAGTTGTAGCTGGATCAAGTCTTCAGACCTTGCCTCTTTGTCGGTGTTGTAGCCTGGTCAAATATAAATTTTGATTCTGCCTCTTCGTCGGTGTTGTAGCTGAACTAAATTTGCCAAATTTCGATCATGCCTCTTCGTCAGAGTCGTAGCTTGATCGCAAAGAAATCAACTCTCCGATCCTGCCTCTTCGTCGGTTTCGTAGCTGGATCAAATCTTTAGACCTTGCCTCTTCGTTGGTGTTGTATCTTGGTCAAATCTAACTTTAGGTTATGCCTCTTCGTCGGTATTGTAGCTGAACCAAATTCACTAACGTTCGGTCTTGTCTCTTCGTCGGTGTTGTAGCTAGACCAAATTCATTAACTTTTGATCCTGCCCCTTCATCGGTATCGTAGCTGGATCAACATTACTAACTTTAGACCATGCCTCTTCGTCGATGTTGTAGCTTGGTCAAAATTTACCAACTTTCAAGTTTTATCAATGTTCTATCTAAAAAAAGGAAAAGAGAAAAAAAGAAAAAAAAAGCAAGCAAGCAAAAGCAAAAAAAAGGAAAAAAGGAAAAAAAAAAGGAAATTTTTTTTAAAAAAATAAAAAGGAAAAATTCGAAAAAGAAGAAGAAGAAGTTTTCAATTTTCTGATCTTGCCTTTTCGTCAGAGTTGTAGCTGGATCAGACATTGGAATTTTCATTCATCGGTCTTGCCTCTTCGTTAGTGTTGCAGCTGGATCGAATTTGGTAGACCCTGCCTCCTCGTCAGTGTTGCAGCTGAGTCAAGTTTTCTTTAGGAATTGGCTCCTCATCAATAATAGAGCGAGTTGGACTCATTTTGCTTCCCCAACGGACAACCCCCTATTCTGAAGATGTTGCTTCCCCAAGAGTGACAAGTTGGATCAAGCAAGACAAGAAAAAAGACATGCGTCAAAGAGAAAGAAGATCTACCGAAGAAAAAAGACATACATCGAGAGTGGAGAAGCCCAGCTGGACCGGACAAAACGGGTTATTTGTAGTCTTTGCTCTATTGTTGTTACACAACAATAAGCAAAGAGGGGCAGCTGTACTAACCTGTTTTGACCCAAGCCCAAACCCTTTATAATACCCAAATCCATAACCCGACCGGATTTGACCCATGACCGGCCCAAAACCAAAAAACAAACCCTAAAATTTCTAAACTAACCCTAACCTTAAAATATACCAGCCACCGCCACCATCCTCCACTGCCGCTGCCGTCAAGATATCGCCACCGCCGGCCACACATTCGAATCTTCAATCCCGAAATCAGACCCTAAACCTTAAATCTAGTTCGAACCCCAAAATCCTAAAAAATAATAACAACCCAGCCCTCTGCCAACCCCATACCCTAAATCTACCAAACCATATCCATTCCCATACCCTATTCGACCGTCGACAATCCCCCTAAATTCGGCCTTGCTTCAGATCTACAGCAATATAATATAGGAGAGTTAATATTTTATGTAAAAAATGGGTTTTATAACCCGAATGAAAATGAGAAATGAGGAGGCTTTTGTTCAAAAAAAATAGAGTGAAAAGGGGCTTTAGATTCAAAAAAATGTAAGAAGCTCGAAATTAAAATTTTTCAGAGTTCATCTTTCTATTTAGAATCTAAAGCAAAATTTGTTTAGTTTTTTTCGAAACATATTTTAGTTTTCAAAAATCAAAACATCGTTTTTTGTTTGTAAAACTCAAAACAAAAAGAGAAGTCTTGAAGTTACCTGGTGCCGCCGTGACTACCGCCGTGAGGCCTCAGGGTCGATGAACGACAATCATGGGGGACAACCGCCGTTCGTTGAAACAGAGGATGAGAGAAAATAGTAGGGTTAGGGTATTTTTTAATTAAATATGTTCGAAATGATAAAAAGAACCTTATGATTTAAACCAGCCAACATCAAAACGATACCGTTTGGTGCGGACCCGGCTCACGCGGTGACCCGACCCGGGGAGGATCCACGTTTCTTTCTAATGGGAAAATTACACTAGTGGTCCCTACTTTTCTTTCTCGTTTTCACTTCTAGTCATGGTATAATCACGCATTTGGTCTTTGTGTTTTGATACGCATTTAATATTACCCATTTTTTTACGTTTTTTTGCAGCTTTTAATTTTCGTTATATTGCAATTTAGTCACTGTTTGTTTTAAATTTAATTCTAGCACT
Source organism: Hibiscus mutabilis (assembly GCA_019671005.1). NCBI lineage: Eukaryota > Viridiplantae > Streptophyta > Magnoliopsida > Malvales > Malvaceae > Hibiscus > Hibiscus mutabilis. The sequence goes on along the minus strand of CM033731.1, from coordinate 7,930,713 downwards.
TTTATTTTATTTTATTTATATTTCTTGCCTTGTAATTTAGTCTCCATTCATTTTAACCCTTAATGTTTAATTCCATGATGTTTTATATGTTTTAGTTGGAATCATCATCATCATCATCATCATCATCATCATCATTATTATTATTATTATTATTATTATTATTATTATTATGTACATATGTATATATATAAGATATGTGTTTATATAAGTGTTTATATTAAGGTTACATTTTTTTGTATAATAACTCTTTTTTTATTATGTATATAATTTTAGATATATTTATAAAATATGTATAGTATTACTACATATATAATATAAATAAATACTTTTTTTTAAAAATAATAGCATATATAAACTATTAATTTTAAATATATCTAGATATTTTTTAGGTAAAATATTTTACCTTAATTATTATATTTTTAAGTTAGATTAATATTTATGAATGTTTTAGAGTAGTATTTTTTTGCTAGATTTATTTTTATTTTATGTGTTAGATTGATATTTATGTATTTATGTTAGATTATTATTTTATTATGGTAGTATTTATTTATTTTTTATCGCATTGTATTTATTCATGTTTGTCATGTTTTAAGTTGCATTCGGATATATTATTGTCAATGTGGCGCCCTTTTATTCGAGCGTAAACGTAGCCAGTATCAAGCGTAGTGATGGTGATCTTTCGGTTTATTCTCGAATAAAGGGGCCTTTACAGTTTACTCACACTTATAACCGAGTTTTAATTTAATCGTCACTTTAATTCGGAAAGTTTAATATTAATAAAGTGACAATTATTAAAGTACCAATTTTTTGGGCGGTGTGGGGTGCTAATCCTTCTCCATCCGTAACCGACTCTCGAACCCAACCAGTTTTTAAAATCTCTGATTTTTATGGTGTCCGGCCTTAAAGTCTATTTTTAAAATAATACAGTTTTTTCTAAAACCCCAATGAAAGACTTTTTTCAAAATCGCCAAAAGACCCCAAACACCTTAAAGTCCTGTTTTTTTAGCGAAAGCGAAAAAGGATCGCTACAAAAGAATTAGAAATTTATTGTATTTTTTAATATGCTAGTGTGGTTATAAGATAATATCTGTTCAATTTTCTTAGCCTTTAATAATGTATACACATTGTACACACATGATACTCGAACTCAAGTCAACTGGATGAAATTCATCATCCTTTACCGCTGAGACTACAAATAATTTTTTTTATCTAATTTCAGACCAAACCACGGAGACTACCTTAAACTAATTGTTTGGCCAATTGGTGAGAGAAAGACAGTTACTTGAAGGATTAGAAAATCCCAGACCAGAACTCGTGGTTGTTGGGAGGGAGTCTTGAGATTCCTTTCCCTGGCCATGGTTTCGAAAATTATGGGAACATCAAACTCGGGGTTTTCTCCACAGAAAGGAACAAGTTCGAGTATTGTTTTGGATTTTTCAAATAAGTGTCGACACAGTTTTTCGTCGCACATGCACATATGTCGACATTTACTCACCCAAAGTCTCTGAGAGATTCCAACAAAAAAATTCATTATGATTTTTTAGTGTCATAGTAATATTTTTAAAAACTGGGATAGCCATAATATTTTTTTAAAATATGTGTATTTTAAATATGATGTTCTAAAATAAAAATAAATTAATTTAAGGGTATTTGAATTTTATAATATTATAATTTATGAAATATATTTGTTTAAATAATAATAATAATAATTTTATATATAAAATATCAATTTACAATATTTTTAAGTTATTAATACAGGTGAATGTTTGAAAATGAAATAATATCTAATTGTTATAATTATAAACAATAAATATATAAACACATGTCATAATAAGATAAAAATTTATTCATAGTATGGATATCAAACATTATGAAATTGACATGAAAGGAATTAAATGTAAAATATTATTTTTACCACAAAGGTAATTGTCAAATTAAAAAAAGGTAAGATTTTACAGTTTTTACTTTAAACCCTAAATTTATTGTAAAAGCACTTTCTCTGCCGAAAAGTAGACATTCGACAATTATTTTAAGTCTTTTAATAATATTAATATATTAAGATAAATAAATGACATGCAAAGCTTTTAAATATTTTATCACATGGTAAACATTGGTTTGTCGTGGATCGGTAGTAGTTACTAGTTGTTGGTGGTAGTGGTTTAATTTAGAATTTAAAAAGATAAATTAGTTGTTTCAATAATCACATGGTAAACATTGCTTTAAAATATTATTTTACTTAATTATAATGTATATTTATATATTTTATATAATCAAAATTATTTATATTTTTTTTATAAATATAATGATATTTATATTGCATGTTTTATATCATTTATCCTTAATATCATTATCTTATAATTACTTTTAAAATCACAAACTTCTAATAGTCTAAATTTTTAAAACAATTATTTACCCAAACGAAATAATCATAATTGTTAGCATTCTGAAATGATGTATTTTAAAAGTTCAAAATTTTAGAATTCCTCGTACTAATGCACCTTAAAGTGTGATTACATGAGGGATTTTAAGAAGCAAATTCATTGTATTGTATAACAAAAATTGAAATTTTCAAAATTATTAGGATTTGAATTCTAATTATTCAACTCGTTTTAGTATATAATTTTTAATCCTTTTATAGTATTAGATATATATTGTTTTTACAAATATAATGACATTCATATTACACATTATCAAATTTCAATATTAAAAGTTTCTATCTAAAAATATATATCTAAAATTGCAATTAATTACTTTGTATTTTCAATTGCTAAATTTTAAATGGTATTAACATTTTTAATATCCTTTAAATTCTAAAATTGTTATCCAAATACACCCTTAAAGAAATTATTTTTTTGGAATTAAAAAATTTCATCTCAAGTACATAATATTTATCCTAATTCCTAAAGGGTTTAACGCATATCTGTTTGTCATTGCACTCCAGTTAAATTCTCACTTTGGTCCCTTTTTTTATTTTTTGACCATTATAGCCTCTAAACTTTTTTTATTGTGTTAAACATTTGATCATTTTCATTAAAAAAATATCATGTGACACAATTAAAAGTTGTTATGTGTAATAAAATGTTAAAAATTCTCAACAATAGCAAAAATAGTAAAAATGTAAAACTTCTAGTTAAACAATAGAATGTGTGTTTTTTGTTTTTGTTTTTAATAAATCTAATTACGTTCAACATGTTTTTTTAAAAAAATAAAATTCATAAAAAATATACAAAAGTTTCTAAATTAAAAAAAATAAATTCTTTAAAATAAATTTTGGATTTTAAAAAATATTTTAGATTTCATTTTAATTTTTTTAAACGAAAATGGTTAATGGACTAACGTAATCCCCACAAGAAGGCTGGATTTGTCTGAACTTTGATGGTGCAGTCGACCTCTCGACAAATATTGGTTCGGCTGGGGCCTTTTCCGAGACTACCATGGCAACTTCCTCTTGGGGTTCAACAAAAAACTTGGTCCAATTTGCGTCTTTCAGGCCGAATTTTGGGGGTGTATATGAAGGTTTAAAGTTTGCTTGGGCAAATGGATTCGAACGTGTAACTAACAGTACAGACAGACAATGCTGATGTCATATCGCCTCTGTCACCTGTGAGTCCTCATTCTTTGGTTCGTTTTATTGCTCATCTGTGTAGCAAAACTTGGTTCATCGATCTTAATCTGATCCTCCGCGAAGTAAACGGTGCTGCCGACCACATGACTAAAATCGTGTCTTTACTAGATGGAGTTATCACTGTTCTTGAGCTCCCTCTCGATAGCTTAACTCGTACATTGAGCAGAGACATTCATGATCCTCCGCATATTTGCCTAAGGGCTTGATACTGGCTTTGGTCTCTTTCTTTTTCGAAAAATAAAATTCAAAGACATCTTAATTGAAAAAATAAAAAAAAATATCAAAGTGAGAATGTTAGACATTAAGTCTTTATAAAAGTATACTTTATTAACCAAGTTAATTTTACGCGTGCTTAAAAATTGACCAAACTAATTTAAACTAAAATGATTCAAATTTAAAATAATATAAATGATTAAACTTTTTCCTTCTCATATAATGATTCCAAACGCAGCCTTAATTTTGTATAAAGTGAGAGAGAGGGAAAAGAGAGAGATGGCCCGGTGGGCCTAGGAGAAGTTCACGAGAAACAGTGCCAATGATTCGTTCCATGGTGCTTGCCTCTGTCGTACTCCGCATCGAGGCTAATTATCACTTTGTTTTAAGTAAGGGTAAACTACATAAATGGTCCCCTGACTATGATTCAATTCTTTGTTGAATTCATTGACTATGAGAAGTTACATATAGGTTTCTCGACTAAGCGCGACTAACAAATCGGTTCAATTCCATTTAAAAATAAACAGTTGATGATGTGACAGTTAATAAAACCTGTAGAATAACATATTTAACCCTCAACCTTTATATTTTATTTTACTTTGGTCCTAAATTACCTACCGTCATGAATTTACTCATATGTAGAATAACATTTTTTTATTCAGCTCTGCAAAATCGTCATGAATTTACTAAACTTTGCAAATTGGAGTGAAATAAAAGAAAAAGAAAAGCTTTAGCTAAAAACGGTATGAGATGATTAGTTATTGTTTTAGCTTTTTAAAGAGATTAGCTACCGTTAACAACAATAGAGATTTTGATTCTCCAACTGCTTTTACTTCTCATGAAAATGGGGTTGTAGATGGCTAGTGTTAACAACAATGGAGGTTTATTTTTTTAGAAGGGAAGAAGATGGAGTTTATACATATTTTATTAACCGCCTCATCATCAGTTGTTTATTTATTGGATCGATTTATTAGTCGCAATTAGTAGGAAGATCTATTTGTAACTTCTCATAGTCAAAAGACTCAACAAAGAATTAAGTCATAATCGGGGGACCATTTATGTAGTTTACCCTTTAAGTAACCGCAACAAGACGCATTGGATTAGAACTCAAGGGTAAAAGGTCAGTAGCCATGTAAATGGGACAAGTTTTGCGAGGATTTGCTATATTTCGTATTTAATTGAGTGAAGATAAGTACAAATTTTATGGATGGTGAGGTAAGAATAAGGATAAAAATTAATTTTATCGTGGGTGATAGAATAAGTAAGGATATAACTTTTCACTCGTCTGTCTGCTCCGCATCATCTTTGCCTGTCCGGTTTATAATAAACATATTTAAAAAATAAAATAATTTTAATAATACTCTACTCACGTTTACTGCTATTTTTTTTTAAAAAATAAGAGCATTCAATAAATCACAATTTCTCATTTCTCACTAAATTTTAAAACAATATCGGGTTAAACTTTATTTTCTCAAATTTAACTAGTGTTGAAATTATATTTAATTGGGAAAACATGTGACTAGTTTTTAGGTTTAGAGACTAAAATTTAGAATTGAAGGTTAAGACTTTAGTGTTTATGGTTATGTTATGAGGATTGAGAATATATTTTAGGGTTAAAGTTTAGGGCTCTTAAAAAGATACTTGGTAGCTTTAGACGCTTGTTTTAAACAAAAAAAAATTATTGACGGTGCATCAAATAATTACCTATTTGAATTTACCATTTAAAGGTTCATGACTGGTTTTTTTTTTAAAATGGTGACAATTGAATAATGTCACATATGTGATGAGAGTCTAAAGGACAAACATCTCATACATTTTTTTATAAAAATGATTTTTATATTTGTTTAATTGATACTTATAAATATAATATGAAGTGGATCGTAGAATGTGTATAGAGGAGATTAAGTGAATCTCGGGAGTCACGTAAGTAATGAGACGATGATGATTTTAATCTTACATATCGCGAAAAAATAATTTTAAATTTTATACCTACAACAAGTCGTAAAACGAAAATAGATAAAATTTCTTAACAGAATAGATACAAAGACAACACTCCTAACATCCACTATACTTAATTGACATCCCTAAGTAGCTGGAGGACTCGCCTCTTGTTCAAATTGAGCCACCGTTCAAAACAAATGTGTACATCGTTTTCGAACAATGGAGAGGCATGGAGCTTGCAACAACTTTATTGTGTGGTGCCCATTTCATTCGCAGTGGTCCATGAAAACTATAATAATCTGAACCTCATTCTTTTTTTAGATAATTAATTACAGACCCACCAATCTATACATATATACAATTTTTTTTGATAAATTACATGTCAATATATACATACAATTGACAATTCGTTATTAAAATTTATATAATTAAATTAAGCAATACGGATCGATTGAATTTCAATTCAATTAGCGTTATTATATTTAGAAAGATGAGTTTGAATACTATTAAAAAAAACATGTATTATACTTTTATCTTTAAAAAAATTTAAATTTTATAAAAGAAAAATAACCTTAATTTCTCTTTTTAAGCCAACTGCTTTTCCTTTGAAAAAAGAAGCTGCAGTTCATTTGAAATACACATTTCTAGATCAACTATTTTGGAATATTTTTAAAATTTTGTTTAGTTTCCTTGTATATTTTATCCATTTTGAGTATCTTTTAATCCATATAATATAGGGGACATATTCTAGTCTTTTAAAAAGACTTGACCGAATTTTTGTCTTCAAGGACTTGGTTTAGTTAGGGTTGAGCAAAGAGATTGAAAATTTTGAAAATCAAATTAAATTGTATGCTTTGAGCAGTTTTTAGTTTAAAAATCAAATTTATTTAAATCAAATCAAATTGAATTGTTTTTTTATTTTTTATAATATAAAATAAGTAATTTTATACTTAAATAATGAAAATAATTCTAAAATATTATATAATAAATATTATTTATTTAAAAATATATTTTAAAATATTTGTGAAAATAATTTAGGAATTATATCAAATAATGCCAAAAATCATAAAACAAAGTCATTATGTCAAAATGTAGTAAAAAATAAAAAAAATATAAAAAACTAAAATTAAACCAAACCGAATCAAATAGTTATGAACCATTCAAAAAATCTAAAGAACCCGATTATATTGAACCGATCACACTCACCCTAAATTTAATGGTGAAGAGAAGGTTGAGAATTTTGATTTTGAGCCGTACTTATTCGGCCCGCATTGTTGGGCCTGAAAAGGTTCAATCAGGTGCAGCTATGGGAGTTATTAAGGTGAAATGTGTGCTGGAAGCATTACTCTACAAACTTTTAAACCGGATTCATGCATCACTTGGGTATAATTTTGATAATTATAAAATCAAAATTTTAAATTCTTAATCCTAAATCCTAAAAAAAAAAATCCTAAACTCTAAACATTATACCTTAAATTCTAAATACTAACCTTAAGTTCTAAACCATAAAACCTAAACTCCTAAACTAAACTCATAACCCCTAAAATTAAAAGGTTGTGTAATTACACAACTTTTGTATTAAAATTTGTTCTCAATCGAAAATGCCTTTTCATTCAATTTTCTTTTCTCAATTCTTTCAAATAAAAAAGAAAAGAGAAGCAATGCTTAATGGAGTTATGGAGCACAAAGTTTTCTCACTTTGCGAATAATTCTTCTGCACACCTTATTTTCCTCTTCATAAAATCCTGCAAAAATAACACACACACTTACATAATTAGATTTCTGAAGCCATCATTTCCTGATGAGAAAGAGGGGAAAATCACTTTGTTTTAACATGTGTCTTTGAGCACAATCATAACAGGTAGCACAATGTCCGCAAGGAACAAAGAAACAATTCCTTTGTTCATCATAACAAATTATACAAATACTTGCATCGTATAAATCCTCGCCGCTACTACAACTTTCTGTTTCTACATTATCTTCACGTGTTCCATATGTTATCGGTACCGCCTTTTGGGGCATAAAGGGTCAGTTTCGGACTCGGTTGCTGCTGCCGTGACCGTCACATCCTCTAAATCACCTCTTTCATCTCCTAACTCTGTCAAGTACTTAACAATCAGCAAAATTACCACCACCACCATCACTGCTGCAAAAAGCCATTTAAGAATTTCGGGTTACATTTTAATCCATGAAAAAAAAATAGAGATTTTTCGATAGTACTCACCTAGAATTGAAATATAAGCCACAAAACGTGCAAAGAAACCAAGGGCGTCACACCAATCAACTTGATCATCCTGTATCAGATCATACGTTGTTTTAGTTGTGACTTGTGAGTTGAGGATTAAAGAACAGAAACGAAACCTGCAACCGGGACTCACCTCGCTTGATAAAGTCACGGATCGAGAGTCGTCACGGTGGAGTTTTAGTCGATTCATTGCATATAGAAGGGAGCACATGTTTATGGATTTTTTTTCCTGTTAGCTACTTGTCCTTCTTCCTACTAATATCTGCAGATAAATATATGCATGCCGCTGTTTGCACAATGATGAAACATTAAGAAGAAAAGTGCAAAATACAAAACCAAGTGCTCAAAATGGTATAAAAAAAGCATTAGTTCATTTACAGAGAAGATTTACAACCAAGATTGTAAGTGCAGATATGAAAATTTCAGGTGGAAAATGTTGCTGTATTACCTCAGATTCATAGAGAAAGAACAGCTGCATTCTCCATTAAACAAGAGCTGAACAAAAGTGTGAAAAGCCTCGTGTTTGAGAAGTGTAAAGCTAACGGAAGAAACATAGGGCTGCCCTTTCCATAATCGATATTTAGACAGTGAAATTTGAGGATGACAAAGATTGGTAGTTGTTCAAATCCAGCACAACTAACACCTCAGACAGGTGACTGCACTGCCGAGTCTTTGTGCTTTGACTAGTAGGTTATATACCTCATAAACAATGTGTATACGAAGTATATGTACGTATATTGAACGTTAGATTGAACTTTGAAAAGTATTTAAGTTAATGAATTTGAAATATGCTTGTTGATAATAAACTTAACTAGCTGGTAATAAATGACAATAAAGGCATTTTTTTTCATCGACAAATTTTTGGGAAATTAAAAAACGTAGAATGGGTTTTGGGTTTGGAATTACGAGGGCGTTAACACTTAAACACTTAACAAATTAATTATGCTAAACATTTATTTTTTAATTAATAAATATCAATTTAAGTTAAACTATAGTTAATAAACAATTAAATAAACTTAAAATGGGTTAGGTTTTTTGACCCTAGTACTAGCAGAGACGATTTTTTTATTTTGTCTTTAATTTGTATAAAAGATTTGAGAAATTTTTAAATTTTTTTTTTGATAACGTGGTGTAACAAAGTGAAACAAGAATAAGAATTAAAGAGATAAAAAATAAAGAGAGAGATTTATATTTATTCTCAATATAAAATTTTTACAATGTCTTCTTCAAGCTTTATATTTATATACATAAAAGATAATTATCATATAAAACTCAAAGTACATCAAATTCATATTTAATAGACATAGATAAAGTTATAATCAAATAATCAACATTCACCTAAACAACTTTTAATTTTTCAAACTAATATTCTGACATCGTCACTAAATTTTAGTATCTGTAAGGACGTCAACACTTAACTAATGAACCAAACTAAATTATTTAATTTTTGACAAATATTGTACTTTCGATGATTCTTAATATTATAAAACTAAATTTAATATTTTCTTATCACCATTTATTTTTATGATTACTTATATATACTTTTTTTTTTTTACTAAAACCGGTAGACTTTATTAAAGTGGTAAAAAACATTACACATAGTAAAGAGTAAAGTAAGGGCATAAAAGGAAAACAAAAACTCAAAAGAGGTGACCGGTCAAACTCATCTACTCCACTAAGCTAGAAGCTTCAACATAAACTAGAAAGAGAACGGGGAGGAGTGAGATTTCCAGAAAGAGTAGATCCTGAAACACAAAGAGAATCTGGATAAAGGAAACCATCACAGGGGATCTATCCAACGTCTGTCTTCAGTAACAGCTCTCAACGCACTCGGTGGTGTTTCTTTAACCCCAGAAACGGTCGGTCATGTCCGAAGTGAAATAATTTGCAAGGTCGTGGGCAGCTTGATTACCAGAACGGGACGTGAACACGAAGCGGCACTCATTAAGGTATTTCGATAATTCCTTCACCTCCCATATGTAGGCACTGATGACCGAGAGATCGGAGGAAGTACCCTGTAATTTCTTGATGACAGATAAACAATCCCCTTGGAGAATGGTAGAATGAAAGCGCAAATCATTTACCAGGTAAATGGCATGCACGGCGGCTACCGCTTCAGCAGCGAAGGGGGAGGGGATGTGTCGAGCAAGTCTGCAGCAAGCCCCAAGCACAAACCCCTCGGCTTCTCTGATAATGACTCCTGACCAAGAAGATTTGTCTGAAGCAACAAATTTAGAGTCAAAATCGACCTTGACCAGATGATCAGGAGGGGGTGACCAGCGTGTGGGATCCTGATTTCGAGCACCTAACAATTGCGGAGACAGATTAGTAATTTCAAGCCGGTAGGATCGAACAAACGAGGTAATATCTTCCTTACTCTGAGACACACCTTCATGTACCCATTTATTCCTTGCAAACCAAAGAGACCATAGAGTGATTAGTATCTCTGTATGTTTGTGAGTACCATTGGTAGAGTACATCCAGGAAAGCCATTCTTTAAAACTAAAATGCCAGACATATGGGGACAAGAGTAACCAAGTAATTCCCAAACTGAATTAGCCAAACCACAATCCCATGCAACATTAACATGAATAATAGATTCAGAATATAGGTTGTAACGAGGGCATAAACTATCAGGGGAAACTCTCCGGATGAACAAATTAGACTTAGTAGGGCAAAAATTGTTTATAAATTTCCAGACCTGTAGTTTAATTTTGGAAGGACATTGAGTAGCCCAGAGATTTCGATACAATTGCTGGTCCACTTGACCCAAAGAGGGACTGGGCAATAGCCACTCCTCACATAATAGATGCCAGTCTGTTCCCCACACCAAACTAGGCAATCATCCTGCCAAAAATGAGAGAGAGGTATGGCCAGGATTTCTGCTGCCTCATCCGTAGAGAAAATATTCTGAACCAACTCTTCGTTCCAGGCCGACGAATCACAGGTGAACAAATCCAAGACCTTATTAATGGATGCTGGATTTGATTCAATTTTGTGAGGATAAGGACCTGGGACCCAGTAATCATTCCAGACCGAAATGAAATGACCATTCCCAACCTTCCAAATTCAAATGAATACCCATCTCAAGTAGCTTTCGAGCACTCCATATACTTATCCAAATCAGTGATGGGCTCGAGCCTAACCGAGCCGAAAGGAAGGATGAACTAGGGACGTACTTTCGAGACACCAGCGATGAAGGTCTTGATATCAAGCGCCACCCTTTGTTTCGTGAGAAGGGCCATATTAAATTTTGACATGTCGCAGAAACCCAAACCGACATCCTCTTTTAGCAAGCATAGAGTAGGCCATTTACACCAGTGAATACCTCTTTTCTAACTAGATTTTTGTGCAAAGCGTTTTAGAAAGCAGAAACACACTCATAGCATAAACTGGTAGAACTGGCAAAACAGATTTGATAAATACTTTCTTGCCTCCTTGCAATAGAGCATGAACACTCCAAGAGTGAGATTTAGAGTTCATTTTATCGCTGAGACTTGTAAAAGCCTCTCTTTTATTGCGGGCAACTATAAGAGGGAGCCCCAGGTATTTTTCTGGGTTGGAGGAATTGGTAACCCCCAAGATACGTTTAACATTCGCCGATTTTCATAAGTGTTGGAAGAGAAAAAGAGTCCTGACTTATCAAAGTTTACCAATTGTCCAGAACTTTGGCCGTATAAAGTGATGAGATCTTTCAAACGTGTTGCTCTTGAGGCTGAAGCCTCACCAATCGTTGGCAAACAGTAGATGAGTTACCAGTGGCGCATATCTATTGATCCGAAAGCCATGAAGAGAGCCATTATCAGTCGCCTGCCTTAAGAGTAAAGATAGACCTTCTCCACATAGAAGGAATAAATAAGGGCTTAAGGGGTCCCCCCTGACGAAGACCGCGGGTGGGGCTAAAACTGTTATCGACAAGGCCATTGATCACAACCGAATAAGTCACCGAGGAGAGGCACTGATCAATAATAGATAATAAAGACTTAGAAAAACCTTTCTCATCTCGGCCAGCACAAAACACCACTCGACTGTGTCATATGCCTTACTCATATCGAGTTTAAGGCCATATATCTAATTCAGTCGGTTCTCTTTTTCTGAAAGGAGTGTAGGATCTCATAGGCGGAAATCGCATTGTCCATAATAGACCGCCCCGGGACAAGTTCACTTTGGGCTTCATCAATACAATAATCTAGAACTTTTTGGAGGCGGTTGGCTAAGACCTTAGATGCGATCTTAAAAATCAAATTGCAAATGCTTATAGGCCTATAGTGTGGCATAGAAGTGGGGGACTCTATTTTGGGTATCAAGACAATATGGGTATTGTTAACAGCCTGCATATTGACAGTACCCTTTAGGAGATCGATACAGAAATCAGCTAACTCATCGCCGAGCAGGTGCCAAAATCGCTGATAAAAAAACACACCAAGTCCATCTTCACCAGCACCCTTCAAAGGACTCATTGACTGAAGTGCCTTATAAACCTCATCCTTTGTGAACTCCCTTGAAAGGGAGGTGTTTGTGTCAGCAGTTGTACATCTATGGATCCCCCGCAACACAGATTTGATTCACTGATCCTTGTGTGGAGAGCAAATTTTGAAATACTCTTGGGCTTCCAAATGAACATCCTGGACCTTATCCAAACGAGCCCCATCAGCTGTATCTAAAAAAGTAATTTTATTCTGTCACTTGCGTTGAGAAGCAAAATAATGGAAAAGGTCGTGTTTCTGTTCCCATACTGTAGCCAATTCGCTCGCGCCATTCTGCTCCCAATATAATTCGTACTTATCAATTTCGAGATCTAGGGCCAACTTAGTATCTATAATCTCAGTAAGTACCTCATATGTAGGGGTAAGGTTCACTAAGTCATCAAGTCTTCTAGAAAGAGCCTTGTTCGTGACTTTCCGAGATGTCCTCAACTTATTGAACCACCTTGTAAGGCCAATGCTCGCGGACTGAAGACGTTCATGAAACATGCCAGCCGAGGATGACCATAGCATGGTAAACTCATTTTCGTATGAATCCTCAAGTAACCATGCCGCTTCAAATTTAAAAAGCCAGTGTCTTTGTTCATCGACATTCGCCCCCGTATTCAGCAACAAAGGGTAGTGTTCTGACATAGAGTAAGATGAGCCAAAGAGAAGTGAGGAAATAGGGTCCACCATTCTTCATTCGCAACTGCCCGGTCAAGACGCTCACAAACATTAGTGGTAGCGAAGTTACCTTTCTTCTGTGTGTACCATCTCCCTGTGTATCTAAGATCCGACAAAGAGCAGTCATCAAGGGCCGCTTGAAACGCATCCATTTGTCGCTGATTACGTATCCGACCACTAGACTTCTCAAAAGCAAAGAGGATCTCGTTGAAATCACCAATAATCATCCACAGTATATTGGGAGAATCGTCCAGTTGACGTAGAAGAGAAGAGGATGATGTTTATCTTAGGAGATTTGGGTTCAAATTGTTTTGTTTGCAAGGTGTGTGTGCATTGTCAAAAATGTTAAGAATATATATAAACATATACTACCTTGTAATCACTTTAAGACTATTAAAAAAAATTAATAATTTTAAAATACACTTCAATTACAAATATAAAATTTTAAAATTATTAATTAGGCTAAAAATACTAAATTCAATGATTATATATGAATAATTATAGGCTTAAAGGCACATGAAATCCTCATACTTTTGAAAAAAAATCAATTAAGTCTTGAATTTTTTTCATCAAAATTTGATCAATCTATCTATTTAATCAATGTTGGCAGTCAAAATTCACATTTTTTTTAAATTAATTGACTCCAACTGTCATATCACAATGTTGTCAAGTGATATTTCTAAAATTTTATTAATTTTAAAATAAATTTATAGAATTATATAAGAATTTAATGACTTTTTTTTTGGAATTTTTCTTTAAAAATCTATAGCTTTTACGAGGTAGAATCTCAACATATCACGTGGTAGTAATATCTCAAAAAATGTTGAAATTTAATAGACAAATCAAATGACTTAATTGATTTAATTTCTTGATTTGAGGGCTTAATTGATTTAATTTCTGATTTGAGAGTTTAATTGATTTAGTTTTTGATTTGAGGGTTTAATAGGGTGTAAAAAATGTTCAAAGGCTTAATTAGTCATAATTATAAAAACAAGGGTAAACTACATAGGTGGTCACCCAACTATCATCTTTTTCCTGTTTTGGTCACCCAATTAATTTTTTTCGTCATAACCGTCACTAACGTTTCGTTTCGTTATTATTTTGATCACCGGCCATTAAAAGCTTAACGGAGATGGTGACATGTCATGAGATAATAACACTTTTAGTCCTAAAACTTGTACATTCTATTAATTAGGTCCTAATTCAAACTAACTCATCAAATATATGAGTCAAACCCTAAATTTCTCATTTTCTTTCTTCTTCCTCTACAACAACACTTCTCTCTTTTTTTTCTTCTTTTCTATTTTCGCTAACGTTTCGTTTTCGGCACACCCGTAAAATACAATATTGTTTCATCCAAACTTCCCATTTTCTTTCGTTATTTCCCCCCAAATATTAGAAGAAAGGCTAAAGGGGTTATTTTGCCCTCGAGCTCGACCCAAATTAGCAATGTTGTCTCTCAAGCGAAAACGCGCTCAATTAGGCCTTTCAGTTTGCATATTGCAGCAAATTAGCCCCTTAACTAACGTTGACGGACGAAATCATTAATTTGGCCGTTAGTTTTTAACGCCTCAGCCGTCTGCGCCACATGGTAAGCCATGTCAGCATTGAAATGTCAAAATGCTGATGTGGCTTCAGTGCTGATGTGGCCATTAAATAAAATAAATAAATATTTTAACCAATCAGATTGGTTTTAAAGTATAAAGTTAAAATAACTCTACATATAGAGGAGCTGGGAATCAAACTCAAGTCTTGGGGAGAAAAACTCAATGCTTTACCACCAAACTACCTCATAACCTTGTTAATAAACACTAAATGTAATATATAACCTCATCCTAATAGCATGGCTTATTCTTTTTCATTACGTGAGATTTGCTTGCTTTTTTATTTTTATAGGTTTTATTTTTCTGGATCTTGGTCAGTTTTGTGGCTGTTGAGTTTTGGTTTTTGATTATTTTTTCTTCCCACATGGGAAAGGAGAACAAAAAGCTGAGCTTCTTTTTTGAGGTGTTGCAATGGCGACTCATACCAACAGTAGCAAGATAGAGAAGTTGGCTTCCATTGATGCATAACTATGAGCTTTGGTTCCTGCTAAAGTAAGTGAAGATGATAAATTGGTGGAGTATGATGCTTTGCTTTTGGATCGGTTTCTCGATATTCTTCAGGATTTACATGGCGAGGATCTTAGGGAAACGATACGCTATTCTTCAGTTTTCGCTTTGTTTTTTATGCTTGGCTTTAGATTGTTTGATCTCATGGCTTTGTCTCAAGTTTTAATGGCGATGGACTAACAATTTGTTTCGGATAAACATATTTTAATGTTGAAAACTAATGCTTAAAAGACATTGACTTCTGGAAGCGAATTTATAGGTTTTGAAGGTGAAATGCCAATGCAATTTGTTAGTTCTGTAGTTAAAACAAAAAAGCTTTTGAGATTTTAAAGTTCCAAAGCTAATCTCGAATAATGATGAAGAAGAAGAAGCCATGCTATTTGGATAAAGTTATATATTACATTTAGTGTTTATTGACAAGGTTGAGAGGTTGGTCTGATGGTGATGCATTGAGCTTTTCTCCCCCAAGACTCGAGTTTGATTCATAGTCTCTCTATATGTAGAGTTATTTTAACTCTTTAATTTAAAACCAATTAGATGATGCCATGTGTCATCGTTAAAATTTAATATAAAAATAAATATGTAAAATAAGATAAAAATAAAATTTTATTTATTTGCCATGTCAGCATTTTGACTTTTCAATGGTGACATGGCTTGTCATGTGGCGCAGATGACTGAGGCGTTAAAAATTAATTACCAGATTAATGGTTTCGTCCGTCAACGTTAGTCAAGAGGCTAATTTACTGCAATGTGCGAATTGAAGGACTCAATGCGAAGGACAACATTGCTAAGTTGGGTCGAACTCAGGGGTAAAATAACCCCTTTAGCCTAAAAGAAATGATCAATTTCATTCTATAATCATTTTTTCCTTTAAACATGTTTCTTTAACTCTTAATTTTATAAAAAAATAGAGTACAAATTAAGAATTTTTGGCAACAATTATATTTATTTTTGTTCTGGATTTTTTAGAAGAATTAAACGTGTAAATAATTTAATATACGTGATATTTAGTTTAGCTTTGATATTAATTAATTTGTTTATTTTTCATTTAAAGTTTTTTCTATATATATGTAGTTATATTGAAGAAGCAATGCTCCTGCTCTGTGAGAATCACAAATAATACTGATTAATATGTTGTTTTTAAGGTCTGAACTTTAAATTATCGCTTTTGAAGTTCTTTCTATTTTATTTTATTTTATCTTTTAACAAAGTTTGAAACAATATTGTATTACTTGGGTGCGTTGAAAACGAAATGTTAACGAAAATGAAAAAGAAGAAAAATGTTGTTGTAGGGGAAGAAGAAAGAAAATAGGAAATTTAGGGTTTGAACCATATATTTGATGAGTTATTTTGAATTAGGACCTAATTAATAGAATATACAAGTTTAAGAACTAAAGTGTTATTATCCCATGACATGTCACCATCTCTGTTAATTTTTTAATGGCCGCTGACCGAAATGATAACGAAATAAAATGTTAGCAATAATTTTGATGAAAAAAATTAGTTGTGTAACCAAAATAACAAAAATGTGATAGTTGGGTGACCACCCGTGCAATTTACCCTAAAAAACAAAATGTGGTAAATAAATATTGAATTTAGTTTAAAAGGTAAAAATCTTATATCAAACACAGTTTAACCTAAATATAAGTTTTGTAACCATAAAATAAATTTTTAGTTTGATTTAATGATTAAGTGTTCATTTATCCTTAGATCTCAGTTTGATCAACTCCAAATCCATTATATATATTTTTCTATAAAATCTTGTATCAACTATAATTTAACTTTAATATATTATTTATTAATTATGAAATTATTAAATGTTGACGTTCCCACAAGTCTTTAAGTTCAATCCCTGCTAAACTCCCGTACAAATTACAATCCTAGGTTTGAATCCCAAAACTCTTCCATGTTTCCTTTAATTTTTCACTAATAGCTACATTGAAAAGACGACAGAAATTTCATGAATTCTTTTTGTACAAAAAAGTCATAATTAGGATACCTTGGATATAATATAGCATACACATGTATATTGTTACGGTCTGCGAGTTTGCAACTGAGATATACGCACGAGTTGTCCATGAGGTTTTTTACAAAATCCTGAGCTTGCCTAGAAAACCACCTGACTTGGTCTGGCCGTTGAAGACTAGAGAAGGCCTGATCATATTGAAGCTGAGAATTTGATAGATGACATCTTATCAGGGCATATTCCAAGGGATAGGAATATCCACCAATGAGAACATCCATGTGAACGCGAACCTAAGAAAAGTATTCCAGAGTGATAGACTTTTATAGATAGCTAAGATGTAGTTGGTAGCTTTCGATCTAAGCCGCTGAAGTAAATCGATCTTGATCATTCATTGTACGGGGATTCAAATATAAATAGAGGTTTCCCACCTCATTTGTAAATCATCCATATCTTGAGTAAAAGGCATTTACTCTAAATTCTCTCTTGAGCGTTCTTCCTTCGTTTTTGAGTTTCTTATCTTGTTGTTTGCTTTCACTTAGAACAATTCAGCGTTCTTAGTGCCTAAAAAAAGTTTAATCTTTTAAAGAGAGTTTAAGACTAACTTTATCGTGTTTGTCTCAAGAACAACGACTACGACCTCATGATTCGTTAGGCTAAAACTCTAGCCTCGTGATAATATATACATACTATATAATCATGATAGAAGCACTATCATAAATAAACCCACAATTGTCACCGTTAAAATAAGACAAATATATTAATTACTAATTTCGTTCTTTCCATGTAAATGATTATTGTTTGTATAGATTAAGGGGGTGTGTGGATCATGGAAAAAAGATTACCAAGAGATTTTTTTTTTAGAATTTAACTCTTACATTTGGATTGGGGATAATACGCTATACCAACAGTAGGGTTATTTTAGGTTTTTTCTAGGAATGTCAATTCCTTTGCTCCCTTAGGTATTTGATGATTCCTCTCTTTTAAAATAAAAATATCTTTGTTAAAGTATATATTTCTCTCTTTTATCATTCCATTTCTTTCTTACAAACATATCGTGAAATTTTCTTTTGTTTCTCTAACATCCTGAAATCCCTAGAGGAAGAAAAATCAGCTCTTGGGTAAGTTATCAAAGTATTTTAAATTATATTTTGCTCGATAAAAAAGGTAAAATTTCAGTCGATTGTGAGAAATTTACTTGTTTGTTTTGTTTGATTTTTTATGATTTCAGTTTGGGTTTCTCTTTCCTTTATAAAATTTTTAGTTCAAGTTCTTAGTTCTATGCAATTCTTGCTTCTTGCAGGTTAGTTTGGTTGAAGTTTAGACTCCAATTTCAGTGCAAAGTGCTGGTTAGGTATGATTTATCACACATGTTAAAATTACCCAAATAGAAATAACCATGAAAGAGGACCGCTCCTATTTGATACATGTTATTTTGTGTGTATTTTATTATGTTTTGTTTCTTATTGTACATTTAAGTACCTATTGAACTTCAAAAGTATAAAAATTGTGTAAATTTGACCACATTCATTATTGTTTCATCTAAAAACTTGCACCGGTATAATTTGTTAGTAGGCAAAGACTCCAAGTGCATAAGATTTGTAATCTGTTAGTAGACAAGGACCACATGCATAGGATTTGTAATACAAATTACAAAGACTTGCACCGGTGTAAGTCTTTGTAATTTGTTAGTAGGCAAAGACCCCAAGTGCATAAGATTTGTTATACAAATTACAAATACTTTGCAAAGTCTTGTATTCCTGAAATTCTAGTTGTCTTATGAAGTGTTCCGTTTAACCCATACGTCCATCCCTGCATAAAATATTGGATTTGGATTATATATAGTAAATAAACTGGTTGGCATCTTTGTAGTAAGTCATAAACAGGAATTTGGAGAAATATCATAAATTGGTTGGCATAATTTAGATAATCTAATGTAAATAGTTTTATGAATACAAATATTTTCAATTTAATATTGCAAGTTAAACTTGTTATAAAAAATATTACAAGAATAATTTGGTAAAATTTACTTTCAAGTAATCTTATATTCCCTTAACCAAACATTGTCATCTCATATTCATACCAAATAAGCCAAACAAGAAAATATAACATTCTCAATAATGTATTAGGTAATGTTACATTCTAGTAATCATATTCTTAGAAGTAATCATCTTTTTTGTGAACCAAACGCACCCTAAAATGTATTAAATCATTTAAATATTTAAATTTAAATAAAGTATAGATTAAAATGTATTGAATCATTTAAATATTTAAATTTAAATAAACTAATGCATATTAACATCTAAAGACCATATATTCCATGAAAAATATTGTATAAAATTTAAAATTAAAATAATTAGTATAAGAATTCAAATTTAAAAATTCGTTAATAAAAATATGTACGCTTAATGTTCTTTTGCTTATATTTATTTTTATCCGTTTCATGACTTTCAACGTCGTAGCGGATGTGCATGATTAAGTACAACACAATGCTATACATCATTTGATCATAGCTCACAAAGCAAAGGCCCATGGTTCACAATTACAAATTACAACTACCAAATGCAGCTAAGAATGCCTAATCCACAAAATACAAAACCTACGCTATTGTTACAGTTTTCCCTTTTCTACTGCAATGAAAACACCTATTCCCCTCATGTAAGCTCCAATCCATTAAATAGAGGGAAGTTTCGAGGATTGTTACATTCTAAAGTCTAAGACGCATAGCGTATTGTTTGCGAAACAAGCAGCAATCTTGTCACCTTCCTTGTTCCAACAGACTTCAAATATTCCGCCATTGCCGGTATATGTTTTCACAATCTTCCCTTCCTTCAAAGACCAGATGTGCATAGACTTATCAAGAGATCCACTGGCTAGATACTCTCCATTTGGGCTAAATGCAACCGAGTATACAGGGTCCCTAGCAGGTTATATCAATAAACTCAGTAAAAAAACAGTGAAATGCAGTTCCTGTTGCAGTTGACGTTTTTGCCTAAACCATGCTTGATTAATTGCTCATTTCAGCATCAACAAGGCTAGTAGTGATGTGCTGTCATCGCTTAAATAGAAGAAACAAATAGGTAACAGATTTGAGGGACGCTACCTGTGTCCATACAAGCTGTAGAGAAGTTTCCCTAGTTCCACATCCCACAGCTTTACAGTGGAGTCAAATGATGCACTACATAAAAAAAAAAAGATGAAGCAAATAATAACTTAAACCGGAATTCGTAGCAGCAGCTCAGGCGATGCAGTCTACACACTACATGAATTTCAATTATAACTAAAGGAATCCTCATCTCGGAACTAAAAAGGGATTTACTTTCACACCAAATAGCATGACTGCGAACATAGAATGTATCAGACGCATGTTATTCTTCTCTTTTATTTCTCCCTTTGCTCCTCCAGGTTACTGCAATATTGTTGCATCTCTAATAAAAAACTTACGAGCTCTTTCAACTTATCTAATCCTCAAACCACTGCATCCTAAATTGAGATCCACAGCCAGCACAAGCTTTAGAAACAATGCCTTCGTGTCGCAACCCACTCGCATCATATGAAATATCAATTAAAATTTTAAAAATTATCATCATAAAATATGTACCGGAAAGAGAGAAAGTACAGAAGTATGATGAAGATTAAACAATGAGGAAGAGACAGATGTATAATTACACATCTTTATCGATAAATTAAATCAAGTTCAAAGTTGAAAAGATTATCAAGTAAAGGATAGTATTTTTCTATTTGAGACAACTAAGTCAAGCACATCTATCAACTGGCTTCAAATGTTAGACTTAATAAGATGCACAACTTAATTTTACCTTGCAAGAACTAGCTGCTGGTTAGGATTGTTTGTCCCTGGCCCTGTAGGACTCCATCTGATGGCATATATCTCCTGCAGAAGAATTGCTCAAAATTTCCCCTAAAATCACATATAAATGCACCCAGACATGCACGGACAAATTATATAAAAAACTTGGAAGCCCAAAAGTACCTTTGAATGCTCCCTCAGATCATGAACATACTTGTCTTGCTTCATACACCATATCTGCGTCGGGACTTTCTATTAGTGAAACATATAAGAAGAAAGGAATGAAAACTTTTTTTTAAACAATGAAAGGAATGAAAACTAATATATAAAGCTGAAGCAACAACAGAAGCCCAGACACAACACCAACAGAAATACAGGTATAATAATCCAAAAAGGTGGCATGTTATTTTAAAATTATGTGTTTGTATTTAAAAAAGGAAAAGAATCAGACGAGGCGCAACCAAACAAAAAATGTATATTGTCATTAAGGATGTCTGCTAAGTAATGAAAAAAGATAGCACATACAACCTTTGCAGTGATATCATCAGAACAAGAGGCCAATAGTGAACCTGTAGGATCCCATTTGACACAATTTACTTCACCCTGAAAAGCAAAAAGTTCGATATATGAAAAGGAGATTAGAGTTCAAATTTATTTTAAAAGCTTTACATATCAAAATCAAAATCAAAATCAAAATCAAAACATTGTTTTTAGCTATGAATTAAAGCCCATTGCTGGCAAGTTATTGAAGCCATAATGCCAGTTCATTGTAGTAAAAGTTCCCTAGCAATTAGTTTCGCAGAAAAGCAAAAGAGAATTAGTATATGAAAATATTTAGCTCTTGAAACATTCTCCTATAAAGGAGAAAAGGATGTTAGAATTTAGAGACACAACCAAGATGCATAAACATTCATTTCACACAAACAAAAGCTATGAGATGTATTAAGGATTGGCATATCAGTTCAAGCATACAAGAGGAAAATTGGTATTATGAATTTCCAGCTCAAATTGAACATTGATCTCGGACCTAATTTATCAGATGCAAGTAAGGGTGAGTATTCGATCAAATCTAGTAAAAAAACTGAGTTAGTCGAGTAGACGAGTTCTACTTTATCATTCAAACTTTATTTAAAAAAAATTCAAGTCGAGTTGTTCGAGTTTCTGTTATGGTACAAATTGGTTCCAATTTATATGGCTTTCTATAACCATATATGATATACATTTATATTTCTTCATATTTTTTTGACAAGTGAGTAAGATTTGTTATGTTATTTAATAAATAAAGTACCATCTAAAATTCTATAATATACTTATAATATTATTTTTAAAAGGAATTTTGAGGACAAAATATTGATGGGAGTAGAAAGAATTTACAAAGAGTTCCAATCACAAGACTAAATTGAATAAAATACAAAAATGAGACTAAATTGCAAAAACATGAAATTTGTTTTCAAAACATGGAATTGAAGAAATAAGGAAATCATGCAGTGTTGAGGGACTCAACTCTAACTCGAAAACCGATTCACAAATTACTAAAAATTTCGAGTTATTCAAGTTGACGAGTACTATTTTGTCATTCAAACTTTATTTGAATTTTTCTCAGAGTCAAAGTCAAATCGAGTGGAGTTTATAAAATTCAATTTTTTTGAGTTGAATCGATTTTTGCTTACCCCTAGATGCAGGTAACAAAAATTTAATCTAGAAATGAAAAGAATAGAAAAAAAAGTTAGGGAAGAGCACTGAATTTATGGGGGACATTACAAGCAACACATTTTATGCAGCCTAAAAGTTGCATCAAGATTAATATTAGTTAAAATCTAGAGGAATCAGGTTTATGCCTTTCCTGGTCAGTTTGAACCCTGTTTGGATCCAACAGTTGGCACACTTTTTTGACAAAAACTAAATGAACCAACCAAGAAAGTTGTGAGATTATTAGATCATTAAGACCCAAAACAAACCTGATGCCCCGCAAATGTTTTAATAGGGCGTGTTTCTCCAATCTTGCAAACATATATCATATTGTCTGTGGAGCTTGTTGCAAATGAAACATATTATTCCGCCAATCAACATCAAGGGTTGGACCTAAATGGTAAAATGATGAAACCCAGGGTAACTGATTATGGGTTATGCAACAAAAAGCCAAAGATTAAAGTTTAGTGCAATTGTCCACCTGTGTGAAATTCAAACTGCTGTTTCCATTCCTCGGCCTTCACAACCCACACAATTGCTGTTTTATCACAGCTTCCTGTAAGAAGATAATCACCCTTCTTGTTCCACTTCAGAGAAAATATAGGTCCTTTGTGTTTACTCAACGTAGTTCTTAGTTCACCTAAACCAAGAAAGAATTTAGTGACAGAGAGAAAAAGGGGTCAAGGAAGATGAAGTGTAAAATTCTCACAATCAGTCCAAAATAGCAATGCAATTATAAATAGCTAAAAGTATAACAAGTTCAATTAAAAACATAAATATCTGAAAACTGTCTCAAATGCTGGTTTAACAAAATAGATTTGTTGCCTTTAATTTCAGGATATAGAACGGAACAGATAAAGTAACCCAACTTACCATTTGTAGTCCAAATCCTTGCTTGGCCATCATATGAACCTGTTGCAAGCAATGTCCCCTCACCCTGAATACAGGTAGGAAAAAGGGATCATTACTTGTTCTATATTGAAAAGAATGACAATCAAATAGGCAAGTAGCTAAAGAGCAATTTATAGAATCTCCAATAAGTTCACTGGCTGCACAAGAACAATTAAAAAGACACTTTAAACAGCAATGTAGAATGACAAACAATTAGGCAAGCATCTATATTCTAAACTGCCATTTCTAGAATTTCCAATTAAGTGCACTTACTGAGCAAGACCAATTAAGAATATACACTTTAGATAGAAACAATTGCTTCTTACAGAAAAAGACACCATTGCAGAGTAAAAGTACTTGCATTAGTTGTAATCCTTGTGAACCGAACATCCATCAGAAAACAAACCAATACGATTACATGGTCAACTTTCATTCTGCTTTAACAAAAAAAAAACCATCTAAGGATAATAAAATACCTCCTTTGCTTCATCAACACCTGAATGCCCAAAAAGATGGATGACTCTCCATATTCGTTGCTCAAAGATCCAATGTTATTTATAGTCATTACAACTGAACTAATCAGATTTACCATATGATCTTGAGAAAACAATATCAAGTTTAACTGAGGAAGACTACTCCAAATCCAACCTAATTCCAGCAGCCAAGTATTCTAGGAAAACTAAAGCAGGAAGTGATACATATAAAAGCTACCAACAGCTATTATTGTTGCTTCTTCTTTGTGATATCTCTAGTCATTTCTTTTATTACATTAAATCTTATTAGTTCTCCTGCATAGTGATAGGTCTATACCAAAGCATGTAAAAAAAACGTGACAATCCATAACACCAAATTAAGTGAATGAGAGAAGATAAAGTGTTGGGCCTGTTCTGTACTAAAAGGAACCAAAAATTAGTCAACAACTTAAGCCTCCAACAGTACTCACATTCCAATCAAGTGTTGTCACATCTTTGCTCTTCTCATTTGTTCTTCCTTTTACATGCTTCAAAACTAGAACATTTAAAGGACTGTTTTGTGCACCAGATTTGAAAAGCCCATCAGATATTGTCCAAATACGAGCTGTAGAATCCCCAGAACTAGAAAATCATGCAAGAAGAGTTCAGTGAAAGTGAAATAAACAAAGAAACTTTGTGAATACACACACTGACTAAAGGCCATGCTACACACATTAAATACTCAGATGACATGTAAACTACCAAAAATCAGAAAACAAGAGAACCAGCCAAATATAATGGAACTCTTGGCATAGAGCAGCATGATCTCAGTTTGGTTTTCTGAAAGACCTCAATCAGTATCAATAGCAGTGGAAATAGGCACTTCTGCTGGACATGAAGAACTTCAACTGTCCAGCCCTGGAACACATTACAAACAACAAATAAACCTGACTACAGGTCCTAGAGTCACAAAACTGGAGAGTGCACAAATTGCATTACCGTTTACAGACCACTCAACTGATTGGGTAGGACTATTAAAATGGTTTTGCTACCATCAAGGCTTAACTCGTATCATTTTAGAACTTCTAAACTTGCTCATTTATCTAACACAAAAGGTACAGCTCATGTAGCAACACAAATCAGCAAGGTTTGACGGGAAAAAAAACCAAAATGACTGGAAACACAAAAAGTAGAGAAAATACATATGTAAAGGACCAAACTATCAACATAAGAAACATTTCATTACAGTAAAATACTCACCCAGATGCAAGAAGTGAACCAGTTGGGCTCCATGCACACGCACAAACCTGTAGCAATAAATGCTCAGAGAGAGGAGAGAGGGAATAAATGTGCATTTGTGCAAGTCCATCTTGGTACATAAGAAGATTCAAAAAGGCTCAAACCTCAGAAGTGTGTCCTTCCAAAATGGTAACCTCAGAGCTAGGAATTTCACAAGCATCATGAGATGCTGGAGTCGACGTAGTAGCAATATCCATAGGTTCTGGTCCTACATAAATGAGAAGCAATAGGAATGAAAATGAATGACCCTGCAAACAGTTTAAGAGAGCTATTTTACATGTATATGAAGAAAAACACAAAAGGCCAAGGCTGATAGAAAGATACTGATACAAACTAGGAATACATATAACAAAGGAGATAACTAACCTACAAAAGTTCCATTTTCTTCATGCCTAACAACATCCTTTTCTTCTTGATCCAAAACCATATCTCTATAAGCAAGTTCTTCTGGTTGCTTTTCTCTCTCCTTATTGCTTTCAGCCCTCTCCCTTTCCTTTTCACGTTCCTTCTCCTTTTCATTTCTTTCTTTCTCTCGCACTCGTCCACGCTCTCCATGTTGCTCCCGCTCAACCTCTTTATCTTTATCTTTATCTTTGTCCCTATCTTTGTTTCTATCCTTCTGGATATTCTTCCTTTTCTCTTTTATCATTTGCTGCAATTGATTTACATCCTTTGTTATTATATCCAAAGGTTGTAAGAATGAGAAATCTTCATCCATTTCTGCATCATTCTGCAAACTCAAAACAAACCGTGATGAATATATACATAATAGTCTTAGCTATCATCTGATTCCCCACACCAACCAAAAAATTATCAATAATGATGATAATAATAAGGATCCTAACATTACTTAGGTTGGCTTCCATCTCCAAGTACTGAAGTCCTTTTTGAACAAATGCGATAAGCGCCCCAGGAGGAACCAAACTCCCATCAATAGTACACTTATTAATGCCTGCTTCATACCCCAAAGTAAATGCTGAATGTGTAAAACCTGCAGGCATTTGATAAGCAGAAGATGGCTCATTTGAAGCTTGAGAAACAATAATGTATAACAAAGGAGTCCTCCCCCAGTTTTTCCCAATATAAATATCTCTATGTAAACAAAAAGAAAAAAATATTAAAATTAGAGAAATTGTTTCATAGTTTTCTTAGAATTTGAAGCTTGAGAAACAATAATCTATAACAAAGGAGTCCTCCCCCACTTTTTCCCAATATAAATATCACTGACAAAACAAAAAGAAAAAAATATTAAAATTAGAGAAATTGTTTCATAGTTCTCTTAAAATTTAAATTTAGGCTATGCTTGCTTTTGAAGGGAAATGGAGGGAAGAGAAAAAGGTGAGGAAAGAAAAAAAAAACGAAATGGATTCAAGTCAAATAAGGGTTTTCCTCCAACTTTGGTGATGATTTGTATTGGGCAGTTAATCAGGGTCTTGCAGCTGACCACATCAAAAAAATTAAGGAATAATAACATCTTTACATTTAATGATTCAACATACAGAAAGCTAGAATATGTAAAACACATTATGTAAAGGTACTTAGCCATCCATTTTCCTTCCACCAAAACAACAAAATAAAGAACCAATTTCCTTTTGAACAATTTCTTTCCTTCCTCTAATCCTACCAAAAGGTCATAATTAATAAACTATCTGTGTAGTGTGTCTAGATTTTCAATTCAATACTACATGTATGCAAAAATGTGAAACAGGAGATGCCTGCTCAACCAGTGCAACTACTATAATGTTAAATACCTAACGTTTCAGAAAAAGAGAGTTCATAGAGGGAATGAGGGATTCTCATCAAAGACATCTGGTGCCCTAGCCAATAGCACTGAATTATTCTGGTGATAAAAGCTATGAAATTCAAAACCCTAAACAAATAATACTAAATATCAGCCATCCCTTTATACGGATCTATAGCCAAAGTGTACTTCTGGACATCATAATACCAAAAATTAACCTCAAAATTACATTTCATACGCTCTAAATATTTTTTTTTTCTCGTTTCTTTTCTTTTATTTACACGAGCAATGAAATAACTGCTTAAATTACCAGTTAATAATCGAAAATACAGCAAAAAGGAAAAATCAACTAGGTATAGAACTAAAAAGAAAGAAAGAAAATATTCAAAAAGGATCGATGTAATGAGCGACTACAAATTAAAGGAAAAAATTGAACTGACCTGATTCTTGAAGATAACGGAAGACGAGGTAATTCAACTCGACGGAGGTGATGGAGGTCATAGTTACGTAAGCCACTTAATCCAACGGCTAAACAATAGAAAGCTCAGACTATCATTAAGCTATTATTAGATTTTGCAGAAAGCCAGAGATAAAGAGGGGCGGAGAGAAACGAATATTATTTTCTAGCATCTTTTTTTTCTTTCTAAAAAAAGCTTTATTCCATTGGACTGGGCCTACTCCACTGTTTGAACCACGAGTCTCGGATGATCGACGTATATCTACTTAGGCCCGATATAGTTAGGTTCAGACCGTTCAGTTTATTTCCCATAAATCTTATTAAACTTAACGAGCCGGTTTCCGTGATTCTAAAGGTTGGACTGAATTACAAAGTACATTGTATTTTTAAAAATAGAATTTATGTTCGAATTTTAAAGATAATATTATTAAAAAAAGAGAGCAACAAATTTCTAACATGAACTATAAAATGAACATAAATTATATTAGAAGGTAGTTTTATAATTAGAGATGACAAAAGAAATCGTATTTGACAATTTTTGATATGATACAATTTAATTGAGTACGATTTTATGAAATTTGAATTTCATGTTGTTCTTTTAAAAAAAATGGTCGAGTCATGTTTAGGTACGGAGAGAACCCACTTCGACATGAGCACATTTGGCCGGTTGGCTAAGTTGTTCATCTTTGTTCTCTCACTTTCCTTAAGTCATGAGTTCTAGACTCACTAAAAGTACTCATTCTCTTCCCCTAGAGTCTTTCATTCCTTCTAGATAGAATTAGAATTAAATTTAAAATTTGTCAAAAATTATTAATTGGGTTTTTATAAAACAAATATATAAAAAAATAGTATATAAGATGCGAGAATCATGGTATTAAATTTAATTTAGTTTGACTTTATGTTAAATTGAACAAATTAATATTTTATTTGATTATCTTTTATTCTAATAAAAATTGAAAAAATATATTAAATCGGATTTGGTCGGAGTCAAATTCCAATTAAGTTTTAGGAGTTGGTAAAGTTATATTTAAAATCAAGTCGAATTGGAAAATCAGAATCACGTTAGGTCAGGATTGGGTTTTATTGAAATCATGTTAGATTGAAATCGGATCGGCAAAAAATGCATACTTGACTCGTTGCCATCCCTATTCATAATTAGAATATCCAAAAACTTGCCATACCTGTCTTTTGTTCGACTCATTGTTTCATTCATTTCCTCGCGCTCTCCACAATGACAATTTGATTGACGCCGATAGACTACTGAACAACCGTTAGGGTGTAAATGAACAGAGTGTTCGATGAACCGTTCGTTTAACGTTCGTTTATTAAGTTAAATAAATGAGCATAAACAAAAAAATTATGTTCATTTAATAAACGAACGAACACGAACATATGTGTATTCGGTTCGTTTATGTTCACGAACAAGCTCGTTTATAGGATGAAAATGCTTGTGGATGTATCTAAATACTACGTTTTATTGTTGCTAAGGATGTTATATAAGTTCATGTTGAAATGTAAGTTTTATTTTTTTGTTTTTGTTTTATTTATTTATCGTTAATTTAGTTAACATTTCTGAACATATAAGCGAACACGTTTGCGAAACTTAAGCGAACACGTTTGCGAACACTTAAACGAACATGCTTGCGAACACTTAAACGAACACGTTCGCGAACACTAAACAAACGAACACGAACACCTTCAAAAATAAATACACGAACACAATATTAAAAATTTAAACAAACGCGAACTGAACATAAACACCTTTAAAAATAAAAAAATGAACACGAACATAATCTTATTCGTTCAAGCTTGATTCATTTACACCCCTAACCACCACCAACTTCTGTTTTGCAAATCTAGAATTAATACATACGGTGAAAACATAAAATGTAAAAATAGATCGAGCAAAACGCAGCGGAAGGATCGAAATTCATAAATACCTCCAGCCATTGTCAAAAACCGTATGCCAAATTGAGATGTGGTTGCACCACCGTCGAGCACGTCGGATCACCGTCGAACACTTGAAACCACCATGGAAAATCCTTGAACCACCGTCGAATATAACGAACTCGACTACAAAAGAAAACTAAAATGCCAAAGCCTTCTAAGCACTCGAGAAACCTCACTAGATGGAATAGAATACTTTGTATTTCTTGGTGCTTAGGAACCTTGTGCCAATGGGTATTTTATAGGGGTGATTTCCCATCAAAACCACCGGTTAACTTGAACCATAATTCCACGCGTCCACCACAACTGAAAGTGGAATGTGCAACATGGGAAGTTAAACTATACACGTTGCTTTTAGTTGCCATATGCAACTCTACGAACCACACTAATGGTTGGTTATCCAACATTCTCCCACTTGGTTCGTATTATCTTTAAAGTCGAAATATAATGTATGAATCATGGCGATATTTCCTCTATGGATTTGAGTAGTATCTTCTATGTATCACAATACATCAAGTCTCAACACTTTAACCCAAATACTTAATGAATAAACCCAATGTTTATTCCAGGTCCAAACTTTAGTAACATTTCTCGAAATAATTAACTTAATGTGTACACAACATATATGCAAAACATCAAACTTTATTAGAGTTTCAACATAATCGTTCTTACAACGAAAATTTACAAAGTGGGAACAAGTCCCATAGTGACAACATGATCCTTAAATTTATGTGGTGGCATGCCCTTAGTCAAAGGATCAGCTAACATCTGCTCAGTGTTAATGTGCTCAATGACCACTTTTTGTTCTTTAACATTTCCCTTATGGCTAGATACTTAATGTCGATGTATTTACTTCGACTTCCACTTTTGTTATTCTTAGCCATAAAGACAGCAGCTAAATTGTCACAATATATCCTTAATGGCCTAGAGATTGAATCCACAAATCTCAGCCCATAAATGAAACTCTTTAATCATACTCCATGTAAGGTAGCCTCAAAACACGAAACGAACTCAGCCTCTATAGTGGAAGTGGCAGTCAATGTCTGCTTGACACTCCTCCAAGATATAGCTCCGCCGGCAAACATAAATATGTAACCTGATGTTGATTTATGTGAATCAACACAACTAGCAAAGTCTGAATCAGGATAGCCAATCACCTCCAAATGGTTAGATCGTTTGTACGTAAGCATGTATTCCTTTGTCTCTTTGAGGTACCTTAAAACTTTCTTTGCAGCTCTCCAGTGGTCCATACACGGATTACTCTGATATCTTCCCAACGGCAAATGCAATGTCGGTCTTGTACAGACTTGAGCACATTAGGCTTCCAACAGCAGAAGCATATAGAATGTTTTTTATTTACTCCCTTTCAAATTCGTTCTTCGGGCATTGGTTTAGATTTAACTTATCATCATTCATGATAAGAGCAACACTAGGTGAACAATCTTTCATCCGAAATCTTTCTAAAACTTTTTTGATATAGGTTTCTTGAGATAGACCTAAGACACCTTTATGTCTATCACGATGAATCTTAATGCCAATGGCATAAGATGCATCACCCATATCTTTCATATCAAAATTCTTAGAAAAAAATTATTTCACCTCATGTAGCATACGCATGCCATTTGTTGCAAGTAAAATGTCATCCACATATAGAATAAGAAAACAAATTTTACTCTCACTGACCTTCTGGTATATACATTGGTCAGTGATATTCTCAACAAAACCAAATAAAGAGATAACCTCATGGAATTTCAAATACCACTGGCGGGAGGCTTGTTTCAATCCATATATAGATTTCTTTAACTTACAAACCAATTTTTCACCATCACTAGAGGAAAATCCTTCAGGTTGTTTCATGTATACCTCTTCCTCCAGGTCATCATTAAGAAAAAGACAGTTTTCACATCCATTTATTGTAACTCAATGTCAAATTGAGCTACTAACGCTAACACAATGCGTAAGGAATCTTTCTTAAATACTGGACTAAAAATCTCAGTGTAATCAATTCCTTCTCGCTGAGTGAATCCTTTAGCAACAAGTCTTGCTTTATATCTTTCTATGTTGTCTTTTGAGTCTCTTTTTATTTTGAAGACCCATTTACATCTAATGGCTTTTACACCATTCGGCAACGGTACAAGATCCCAAACTTCATTGTTTTTCATAGAATTCATATCATCCTTCATAGTATCATACCATAATTTTGATTTATTGCAGCTCATGGCAGTTGAAAATGACTTAGGGTCATTTTTAGCTCCAACGTTATAGTCAGATTCTTGTAAATACACAAAATAATCACTAGAAATTGCTGATTTTCTTTCTCTAACAGATCTCCTTAATGTTAAACCAACATTTTCTTGTGGATCATGTTGTTCAACTGGTTGTTCAATAATTTCTGGATTTTCTTGAACAACTTGATCTGCTAGAGTGTTTTCAGCAGGTTGTGGAACTTTATTGATTGGTTGTTCAACACCCGGTTGAGCTTAAGGGTTGTTATATATGATAACCAATCTCTCACTTGAAGAGGATAGATGACCTACGGGTATTGAATCCCGAGACAGACCACTCCCACTGATTGAGTCATTCTCAAGAAATTTTGCATTTTTTGGTTCCACAATTCTAGCGCTATTAGATGGACAATAGAATCTATAACCTTTAGAATTTTCGGCATATCCAATGAAATACCTACTAATGGTCCTTGGGTTCAGTTTTTTTTCTTGTGGGTTATAAATTTTCACTTCAGACGGGCATCCTCATACGCGTATATGTCACAAACTCGGTTTCCATCCTTTGAATAACTCAAAATGTGTCTTTGGGACAGTCTTGGTTGGAACTCGATTTAATGTATACAGAGCCTTTTTGAGAGCTTCAACCCATAAATACTTAGGTAGCTTAGAGCTATTAAGCATACTTCGCACCATGTCCATTAGAGTTCGATTTCTTCTTTCCGCGACACCATTCTGATCAGGCGAGCCTGGCATGGTGTATTGGCCAACTATACCATTGTCTTGAAGAAATTTCGCAAATGGACCAGGTGCTTATCCATCCGCAGTGTATCTACCATAATACTCACCACCTCTATCTGTTCTCGCAATCTTTATTTGCTTACTGCATTGTTTCTCTACTTCAGCCTTGAAAACCTTAAAGGCTTCTAACGCTTCACTTTTATGATGAAGCATGTAGAGATACATGAATCGTGAGTAATCATCTATGAAAGTGATGAAGTATTTCTAACCTTGCACATCTATATCTGGGCAACAGATATCAGAATGGATGATTTCCAATATGGTCGAACTCATCTTGGCACATTTTTTGACTTGTTAGTCTGCTTGCCCTTAATGCAGTCTATACAAGTATCAAAATCAGTAAAATCCAAGGTATTGAGTACCCCATCATTTACTTATCTTTTAATCATTTCGATAGAGATATGTCCCAAACTCTGGTGCCACAAAATAGAGGAATCTTCATTTATAACACAACGTTTAGTACCAGTTTGAATGTGCATAACATTATGAGTGGCATTATTTTGTAAATCAATAGAGTAAAGGCCATCACACAAAATTCCATTTCCAACAATTTCATATTTATAAAACAAACTGAAACTAACATTTGAAAAATTAAAACAATACCCCAATGGCACAAGTCTTGAAACAGAAATTAAATTTCTAGAAAAACTAGGAATATAAAAGGTTTTTTCTAAAATTAAAACAAAAACACTATTAAGCACTAATTCGCAGGTCCCAATAGCTTCCACATGCGACTGCATCTTGTTTCCTGAATAGATGTGTCGTTCAGCTCCCACTGGTTCCCTCAGGTTTTTTAATCCCTGTAAGGAATTTGAGACATGGATTGTAGAAACAGAATCAATCCACCATGTGTTATAATTAACATCAACCATATTTGACTCAAAGCAAACAAGTGAGATTGATTTACCTTTCTTTTCAAGCCAGCCCTTATGCTTGACACAATCATTCTTCATGTGTCCTTTCTTTTTACAGAATAAACACGTGAACTCTTTCTTTATGTCTGCTTGGGGTTGCATCTTAGCCTTCCCATTTTGCTTGGCTTGGACTGACCTCTTTCCTTGAATAATTGTCAGTGCACTCTCTCTCATCTCCAGTACGAGTCTACCCTCTTCTTAATCACACATGGTCAAAAGTTCATCAATAGACCATTTATCCTTATGAGTGTTATAAGAGATCTTAAATGGCCCATATTGAGGTGGAAGAGTGTTCAATATATATTGCACCAGGAAAGATTCAGACATTTCAACCTCAAGTGCCTTAAGTTGAGCTGCCAAATCTTGCATCTTATTGATGTGATCACACACACCTTTCACTGTAGTAAGCTTTAGTGATGTGAACTTCATAATTAGGGTGCTGGCTAATGACTTTTGAGAAGTCTAAAACTGTTTCTCTATAGCCGTTAATAGCTCTTTGACATTCTCATAATGCTCAATCGAGCCACGAACATCAGCAGGAACTTTGCTCTTAATGAACATAATACTTAAGCGATTGGATCGCTCCCACTTTTCATATAGAGCAAGATCAGCCTGATTGCTAGTGTCAATGATATGTGGCTCAGATTTCCTTATAGCATAGTCAATATCCATACACCCCAATTGAAGAAGAATAACCTCCTTCCAGAACTTAAAGTTCTCACTGGTTAATTCAGGGATATCTACTTTATTATCAAACATATTCATAGATTGTAATGCTGCAAAATAAATTGACATACATGCTTATTATAAAATTAAGGCAAACATAAGTCATAATTTACCAATGCAAATTATGTAAATAATGAATCTAGTGACATAAAAGTTGCTTGTGGGCTAAATTTTTAATTCGATTAGATCCATTTTATGATAAAATTATTTTTCTATCCCTTATATAAAAATTATTAAATTTATTTTCATAACTCCTGTGGGTAATTATAAAAACTCATCTAATAATTTTTACCTTAATAAGTTATGTAATGGGATTTAATATCTAAGCTTTCCGTATGTGATTTTTAACCTTAGTAATTTTATTTAACTAAAGATGTTGTAGCTAGTCTTTAATTAAATAAAATTATGAAAATCACTTAGCTAGATATTAACCCTAAACTTTATTCAAAGTTGTTGCTAATTCATTATGCAACATTTTATGTCTAATCCTTGTGAGATCCTTACTGTAATTTTTATTTAATTAAAGTTGTTGTGGCTAATTCTTTAATTAAATAAATTATTCGATCCCTAGACATATATCCTATAGTTTTTATTGCTTAATACTTTATGCAATAAATCTTAAAGTTTTATGTACCTAATTTTATGTATATAACTAATTACCGGATAAGTTATATAGCATCTCTTAATTTAGGCACATACAAAATTATTTCTAAAATTTATTTTTAATAAACTTATTAATAAATTTTAGAAATTAATTTAACAAAATCTTATGATTTTAAAACAAAAGTCTGCAACATTATTTTTCTCAAAATTTTAGAATTTAAAGATCAACATGACATTTTAATTTTGAGAAACATACAACTTTAAAACGACAAGGCAAAGATTTAACCATGCTCGGATACCAAATGTGGTTGCATCATTGTCAAAAACGCAGCGGAAGGATCAAAATTCATAAATACCTCCAGCCATTGTCAAAAACCGTATGCCAAATTAAGATGTGGTTGCACCATCGTCGAGCACGTCGAATCACCGTCGAACACTTGAAACCACCGTGGAAAATCCTCGAACCACCGTCGAATATAACAAACTCGACTACACAAAAAAAACTAAAATACCAAAGCCTTCTAAGCACTCGAGAAACCTCACTAGATGGAATAGAATACTTTATATTTCTTGGTGCTTAGGGACCTTGTGCCAATGGGTATTTATAAGGGTGATTTCCCATCAAAACCACCGGTTAACTTGAACCATAATTCCAAACCTTCTAGTTGATAAATGCTCGACTCTTATTGATCTATCATCTACTTTAGGCCCACAGATTGATTCTTTTATCTTGATAAGTATTCGTATTTGCCTCATATATGTTGTGATAGGGGTAAATATTTGGTCGATTCAAGTAAAAGAATTTCGAGTTTATTAGATTGACGAGTCATAATTTTATCATTCAAATTTTATTTGAACATTTTTCGAATTAAATCGAACCATTTGAGTTCATGTACAAATTTAACATGGTCCATCTACTATTATGAATGTCATGGTTGTGTTTAAAATTACTAACATCGTAAAAAAATTCAGTTTTGGATACTAAGGAAAAACATTAATAATAGACTCAAATTAAAAATAGTAAAAGGTCATAAATTGTAATTTGACCTATAAGTTATAACTTTTTTAGCTTATTTCAGCAATCTTTTAGAAAGTTTTGTTGGTTGTTTTAGTCCCAACCAAGAAAAATGTACGACTTGAGAATGATCATACAATCTTTTTCATTGATTAGTGGACTAAACTAATGAGAATATATAATTTGCAAAGAGTTACATTTGCATGATCAAATTGAATAAAATAAAAAGTTGAGAAATTAAATTAAAAAAAGATGAATTAAAATTACATAGGTACTCTATATTGACCGATGAAAATGTGGTTCATATTTGGTAAAAAAAATGGGCTTAAAACGAAGGGAGATTGAAGAAACACAAAATCATGTAAAATTTAGGGACTAAATTGAAAAAGAAGATAATTGTTGGAAAAGGAGAAAATAAAGTTTCGTAGGTATTCTACAAATGGATGAGGAACACGTGGTTCAAATTTAGGGATGGCAAAGGCGCGGGGCGGGTTTTTGGCCGCCCCGATTTATAAACCTATAATCCCGACCCTGCCCCGCCCTGAATATAAATATTAATTTATCTGCCCGACCCTATACATTACCTCATAAACCCTACCCTGACCCAAAAATTTAAAAAATATTAATCTTCGTCGACGATAAATGTTAGATCCGACCAAACCACGATCACAATCACAAAATATAGGTTTCAAGAGACTTTAAACCTATATAAAAAATAAAATAAAACTCAATTAAATTACTCACATGAAAAAATACATATTTAAAAGAATAAACTTGAACCATTGACCGTCAGAAATAGATATGTTAAAACTCGAACAACATCTAACAAAAATTTACGATAAACACAAATTAAAAAAATAGCTTTAAACCCCCAAAAGTGTTTATATAGTGGTATTTTCATAAATATTATATATATATATATAATTTAAAATATATCGGGGCGGGGCGAGGAATTTTTACCTTATACCCGAACCCGCCCCGACTCAATGTATTTTAATACCGGCCCCGCCCCGCCCCGATCCCCAAAATTTAAGAGGAAAAACTCGATCGGATCAGGTAATTTTATCATCCCTATTCAAACTTGGTCAGATTGGACTTAAAACAGAGGAAGAATTGAAGAAAGAATGAGATCAAAAACCAAATTGCAAAATAAGGAAATTTAATTTTTCGATTGTTCGAATTGGTAAAATTTTAAATCGAAATGAACTCGAAAAATGCTATACTAATTCGAGTTGACTTCAATAACTTAAAATTGGAAAAACAATAAGTCAATTTGAGTTTTACTCACCTAATAAATTGTGATAAAACTGGTTATCAATCTGCCATAATACTTTATTGTTGTTGTTGTTGATGGTGTCAACAATGGTGTTTGCACGGTCATATTTAATGAAATAAATGAATTAGTTTCCTTGGAAAATGAAATTTATACTGGAATCTTATTATAACTATATTTAAAATTTTAAATAAATTATGAGCAAGTATATTTGGTCGGTTGTCTAATTTGTTTATTTTTGTTCCTCTAAAGTTTCGTTTCCCCTCCCTTTTAGGTAGAATTAGGATTATATTTAGAATTTGGCAAAAAAAATTAATGAATTATTAATTTATATAATATCAATTTTAATATATTTGCATATTTGTGTCATGCTTCAATTAGGTTTTCATATTAATTTTTTCTCATACAAACTCACACACCACATTGTCAATGTTGTAAAAAAACACCCTTACCATCAAAATGTTCTAATTGATTTGTACACTTTCCCACGTTACAACAAATAGGCTTAAATGAAAAATAGGTGTCCAAAGTATGCCTTTTTTGAACTTTATGTGCCTAAAGTATTTTTTTTTGTAAAAATAGGTGCTCAGAGTTTCAAAAGTTATAATTTTAGGTGACTGACCATTAATGGGTGTTAAAAAAACTTTAACCAATCAATGTTTGACACGTGGCATATTTAAATTATTTTTAAAATAAAAATACCCAAAATTTTCTGTTTTTTCAAAAAATCCCAAAATTTTGAAAATTTTACAAAACAGTCCCCAAATCCCTAAAATTACTCGAACCCCCAAATCACCGCCGATTGTCACCGCTTCCGCCGCCGATCGCCGCCCCTGAGCACACCGGTTTGATCGCCGGACCAAGGCGGTCATTTCCCCCAACACGGCGTCGCCAAAAACGGCGAACGACGTGCCAGTCAAATGTCCATTTCGCGTTTGACGTTTAACGTTTGACTGCATGTTGTTCGCCATTTTTGGCGATGTCGTGTTGGAGGAATGACCGCCTTGGTCCGGTGACCAAACCGGTGTGCTCAAGGACAGTGATCGGCGGCGATTTGGGGGTTTGGATTTGGGTAATTTTAGGGATTTGGGGACTGTTTCGTAAAAATTGAAAAATTTTGGGATTTTTTTGGAAAACTGAAAGTTTTATTTTAATTTTTAATTTTGAAAAAAAATGAATTAAATATGTCACGTGTGAAGCATTGATTGGTTAAAATTTTTTTAACACCTATTAATGGTCAGACACCTAAAATTATAACTTTTGAAACTTTGGGCACCTATTTTTACAAAAAAAAATACTTTAGACACCTAAAGTTCAAAAAGCATACTTTGGGCACATATTTTTCATTTAAGCCCAACAAATATGTAAAAAAGGCAATTACACCAGACATTCTTAATTATAATTAAGATTCTAAATTGATCTATGAACTTCAAAAAGTTCTAATCGAGTCTTTAAAGTATCGATATTATTTCAATTAACTACTTATGTTAGTCTAGCCATTATATTGGATGTTAAATGCTAGCTAGATCCAAAGTGAAACATGTTTAAGACATGGTGATCAAAATTTAAACATTGTGCACCTATTGTATAGAAAACTTGGATATAATGTATACGTACTGTTTTTTATACGTCAAATATGAATTCTCATGAAATATGTGTACACGTGTTTAAAATTTGATTCAAGTTTTTTAAATATACTCCATGTCATATCTAAACCAACATTTAATACTCAAACAAATTGTTTGTCTAACGAAAGGACCTGATTGGAGTGATGTTGATAGTTTGAGGACTCAATTATGATACTTTGAAGTTTGGGATCAATTAGAATTTGATCATAACTTGGGGGTGTTTAGTGAAATTAGTTCCAAAGAAATTAAGAGATTTAATTTTGGGTAAACTACACCATTAGTCACCCAACTATTAATACTTCCTATTTTGGTCACCGAACTATTTTTTTAGCAAAATCATCACCAACGTTAGGTTTTAATTCTGTTTTGGTCATCAGCCAAAACTTATATATTCTATCAATTAAGTCCTAATTCAAAATATTTCATCAAATTTAACCCTCATTTTAAATCTTTGGACCAAAACCCAAATTTTCCACCTTTTCTCTTCTTCCTCTATGCTTCAACATCCAAATTCTCACGATGAATTCCAGGTGGGTTTGTGTATTTCTACATCAATATTTCAATAATAAAAAGGCAATAACGAAAGCAAAGTGGTAAGGGAGAAATACAAATTATATGACATATAAGCTCACTTTGGAGGATTTTTTTTATTTTAATTTAGTTTAATTTTCTCTGCCATTATCATTAGTTACAGAGTGAAGCAATATTTGGGTTTTTTTCAAAGCGTGATCAGTTTTAAAACTTAAGGCTCGATGAAGTGAAAAAAAAATAAAAGCCTAATTTTTTGATTTTTTCCTTTTGATTTTGAATTTTAAGTTTTGATCTGCATCTTTTTTTCTTTTCTGAATTTTTGAATATTTAAAATTTTTATCTCATTTAACATTTCTGATGATTTTTTTCTATTTTCTTTTTAAATTCAAGTTTTATATATTTGATGCATGATAAATTGTGATGAAAATTTAAGACCCAACTCAATCAGTTTTAAAAGATCGGCATTTGCTTTCATAGTTTTGTAATGGCTTAATAGCCAAACAGGTGCCCAAACTATACTTGTGGCTCACTTTTGGTGCCTAAACTATTTTTTTGATCTAAATAGGTGCCTAAACTTTCATTTCGGTCATCTTAGGTGCCTAACCGTTAACTATTATTATTTTTTTATAAAAAATAATTTTTATTTTATTTTTTAAAATTTAATTTATTTTTAACTTAATTTATAAAAAACCCTAAAAATTCAAAAACTCACAAAATGGCCCACAAATTCGAAATCCCTAACTTCCCCAGCCGATTCCACTGCCGATGGTCTCGCCGCTGCCCACCATATCCGTGGTCAAACCACCACGACCATTCCCCAACCACCCATCATCAATGCAACACCCCGAACCCGTCCCGGATCCAAATCGTCACTTACGGGTCACCCAAAACCGACCCATCAAAATTTCTTATTTAAAACCACAAGTTGGAAATTCTTGAACGGTCCATTTCTATAAAATCCACGTAGATAAAGAGATTAAAAGGGTTTACAAAATACGAGTTCCACATAAAGTACATCGTTTGACCAAATAACAGAAAATCAAAATGAAAATACAGACTCGATTGTGGTAAGGTCCTATGAATACAATCAGTCCAAACTAAACATCAAGTACTATACTCTGAAGCTGGCCCGATGCTGGGAAATCCTCTTCGATGTGCTCCTCCAAAAGCAACATGTCAACCTACGCACGGAAAAACCACAATTCCGCACGTTGAGCTAAAAAGGCTCAGTGGTACATTTCTACTCTACCACAATTCATGAATAACATAAAACAAGCATGCATGATAATATAATCAAGAGTACACAGAAATGCTTCTCAACATCTAAGGATCATCTTCTATTCTATCCTAGCTAGAGCTTACAACTATTTCAAGATACCACTATTATGTAAGGAGACCACCAAGCCATCCCAGGCTTACCATACGCAAGGTCCCACCGATCATCGAATTACGTCCCATACCCTGATCACGTAGCCCAAGGGTTATCTAGCCTATACCCGAGATCACAAAGCCCAACGAGTTACATCTCATACCCTGATCACAAAGCTCGAGGGTAATACAGCCCGTACCCGAGATCACATGGCCCATCGAGTAACAACCCTACCCTGATCACATAGCCCAAGGGTAAATTAACCAACATCTATCATCCACACAGCTACGTAAATAACATACATTCCCTAGTGGCCAACGAATCCCTACTATTTTCCTGTGCTCAGACAACCGTCAGGTTACCCATGATCACATGCCCGTCGGGTAAGGATCATATCCGGATCACTACAGCCACATATACATCCCAGACATACGTGGATCATATAAGCCACAAGCAGTCTTTTTTTTAGATCACACAGCTGAACAGGATACTCAAGATCACATAGCCCATCGAGTTACTCGAGCTCACACATCCCTTGAGTTGTATTTTCATATCCTGATCACATAGCCCAAGTATAGGTTTTGGACCGCATCCTGATCACATAGCCCAATGATAGGTTTCGGACCGTATCCAGATCACATAGCCCGTAGTATCCATCCCCTTATTTAAGTGCCCTTGCACTAACCCTAGGACATCCAGATTCCTAAACAAGATACATAGGTTAACAATGCTCCCCCGAGCATTAACATATCTCACCGAGAGATAAAAGGCATTCAGCCAACCATTACCAATGCCCTAAGGTATGACTCGTTTGTTACAATAACTAGAATACATCTTTGGGATTCATTTACACTTTTCTCGTTAGATTATTTTATTATTCGTAGCAGCCAGCCTATAGGGCATCCCTTCAGCACACAACAAGGACCCCGGTCTTCCATGTAGCCTTAACCGATCCACCACGGATCTCTATGGATGATTGAACAAGTGATCCACTCAAATAATTACTATGCCATTAATCCACGTATGGGTTACCAACCTTAATT
Source organism: Hibiscus mutabilis (assembly GCA_019671005.1). Classification (NCBI taxonomy): domain Eukaryota; kingdom Viridiplantae; phylum Streptophyta; class Magnoliopsida; order Malvales; family Malvaceae; genus Hibiscus; species Hibiscus mutabilis. Next base: position 7,889,056 of record CM033731.1, on the reverse strand, counting down.
TCATAGTTTCAAGATTTGTTTTATACCTTTAGGGACCCACCAGACCCTTTACCTCGAATTATAGAACCCTCAAATGCGAACTTAACTTTCTTGGGCAAATTGCCCAGCGAGTATCGATACTCCAAGACGAGTATCGGTACTGCCCTCTAGGTATCGATACTCTCCCATGAGTATCGATACGCTAATTAGGTTTGAAAAAATCAGACCATAAGCCGTACCGATACGCTACGTACCGTACCGGTACTCATCATCGGTACTAAGATCGCCTCGTACCGATCTACCACGTATCGGTACTCCCACATACGCGTACCGATACACTAAGCCTCTCATAGGCAATCAACATCGCGTACCGGTACTCCCCAATGAGTATCGGTACCCTTACTAGATTCGAATTAGTTCATCCTAAGGACGTACCGATACGCTACGTATCGTACCGGTACTCAAAGCCTTTCCAAGCAATGTAACAGTGCGTACCGATACGCCCCCTTGCATATCGGTACACGATGGCGTCTCTGGAATTCTTATCAAGTGAGGGGTACCGATACACGGGATGGCGTACCGGTACTCCCCTCACAACCTGTCTCTCAATCTACAAATGAGTACCGGTACGCAACCACCTCGTACCGGTATTCGAGCCCAGTTTTTGAAACCTGGAGCTTGATATCTCACCAATCCCACCTTTAACCACCATGGTTAAGTCTCAACACGTTCTTACAAGTTATTTAGAGTATTATGGGTGGTGTTTTTATCGATTTTACCCGTTATTAACACATGATATATGATTTGCCATTAAATGGGGGTTTAAGCTTCTAAAACTTTAACCATACAACCCAAAACTATAAACCACACAAAGCAATCATCTTATGAGGCTCATGAAATATAGGAGTCAGAGATGTACTGACCTCAAGCAAAGATTCACGAACTAAGGTAGCAACCAAGCTTCTTCCACCTCTTTTTCCTTGCTCCAAGCTTCAAACCCAACTTCCACAAATGATGAAGATATTTTTCTTGAAAGATAGATCTTTGGGTGTTGAACAACTCTTCCTCTAGCCACAAACCGGGATTCTTACACCACACTAACAAAATTTCATCTTTACCTTGAGTTGGGGGGGTTCTTAAAGGAGAGAATGATAAAGAGGAGAATGAGACATGATGACTTCATCCTCTATCCCTCAATGCAGAAAAATAAAAAAGGCATCAGCCTTTTTCTTTCTTTTAGGAGGCAATTACCCTTTTACCCTTTATTAAACCTTCCTCATCCAAACACAAGCCCAACACCCAAGCCCAACATGACATGGAAGCCCATTAAGCTCAACATCTCAGCCCATTATAATCCGAACATTCTACCCGACATATTGGTCCAAGACCCGGGTCAACGCCTATTGTTGACTCGAGAAATTCGGGTCGTTACAACTCTCCCCTCCTTCAAGAAATTTTGTCCTCGAAATTTAAATAGATGAAAGGGAGACGTAACCAACACGAATCTAACCATTTCACCATTCAAAAACGGATCACCTTGATTAGGGAGAGTTCTCCCTTAACCTACCTTAAACAGAACACTAAACCGCACGCTCTTAACACTTCTCTTGAGATTTTTGACGACTCCTTTTTCAGCAACCAACGACACTTATGACAAACCGCTAAGCATGATAACATAACCAACATCGAGCCACCCTGTTCAAACATCCACTTAAAGAACTCATTTCTAAAGAATTCTATCTCGGTTAACCAACCTTTCTACTAGCATCCGTCATCCAAAAACTAAACTTAGACTTCATCTACGTCTAAAACGCTACACCACCTCCCCAACCTATTGTTAGGAACGCAACACGTCAAATAACCATATCCCAGTCAAACCTTTAAAGGACAAACAAAACCCTAACAACCGATCATTATTGTTAATCTATCTTGAATCCAACAGACCTTTTCCCCAGACTTAGGCCACCAAGACGAGATTTAAACTTCGTTTTATCCAATTATTTTCGATAGGGCTAACAACCACTCTCGATCCCAACCACTTGGTTCCGAGAAATGACCATCGTCACTTAGGAACTCACACAAGCAATCCAAAACTTAGCTATTCTACTTACGAAGGTCTAAACACCTTCTTCCTAACCCTTGCCTCGGTCTCAACCATCAAATGTGGAAAGCCCTCTAACTGCCCTCAAGGATCGCCAATTGGTCCGTCTAACAACATTTCTTTATAAAGCAACCATCCAGTTACCCTCAACACAACTATTGATCCACATTTCTGTTGCGCTACTCTGATAACTTCTATACTATTTGCCTTACCGATAACAACTCTGGTCAAACTCAATTGGGCAATCCTCCAACCCCACAATATCTAGCTCAACATGTAAACAAGCAAAGCAACTATGCTCACGATTCGCCCTTAAGACCTCAACCATAGACATCACAACCTTCATTTACCTTCCTCTACGGTACCCTTGCTCTGACAAACCATACGCGAAGCTCTCATATTCTATGGCCAAAACAAGGTCAACGATCTCACGAAACTGGCAGTGGTCTTCAACTATTGCACTACGGCTCAAAACATCCAAAACCACTAAACAAACTTCTCCCACGCAGATACGATCTCGATGAAGTACTTGGAAACGATACCCAATCGGTTGTTCGCACAAGTATGCCTCCAACAAAGAGTTCGTTAAGTACCATACCATGAAGTGATGTATACCAACAACGAACTCAACCTTACCTTTATCGCGGTTCTAAACCACAATCAACCGGTAAGATTGCTCATTCACTAAGGGTACCTCCATACCCTCAAAACACCTGTAACACTAAGACTAGAAACTCTCAACTTTCGCGTTTACAACGCAAGCTAAGAATACCTTGCAACCTATAGAACCTTCCTTGAGCTAGCACTACGGAACACAACGTTCACCTTAGAGAGGTTAAGATTCTACACAACCAACACTGACAACTAGATTCAAGAAAACTAAAACTTCATAACTTCTCGCTCACATCTTATAGCGCACATGCACTCTCCACAACCATCTACAGTAATAACTTATCTAGCCAAGGATGCAACTCTAATTGTCATCTAAAGCAACAATAAACCCAAGGTTTACTAAGATACACATTACAAGAATCGGTAAATTACACAACCGAAAAGCTAAACGACTAACGCAACTGCTGAAACCAACACAAAACTTAATTACTTGACATATCATCAGTTGCAACACCGTCGTCTCTAACTTGAGCAGCAGACTGCCTAGAAACTCCTCGCGCGTCAACCCTGGCGGTGGATCTCACATGACCTCCACCTCGATAACCTTATGGTGCCTTAGCTTTACCTCTAGCAAAACTCTGATCGCGATGGGAAGTAGCCCACCTTCGAGACTGAACTGATATATCATCATCCACAACTGGCAATCCTTTACCATGTGTCCCAGTGCCTGACACCTATAGCAAACCCTCCGAAGTGGGAAGCACATTTCGAGGTGATTTCTGCCACAATGCTCGCATGCTAGTGGAAGCGATACTCCAATAGAACCATCTGTACTCCCTTTTGAAGCAAAAATAAAAGGGTCTCTACGAACCCTCGATCTAGACCCTAAGTCGACTCTCGGTAGCTGGTCCAAAGAAACTCTCTTCGAACTCCTCGAAACCTAAAACCTCTTATACGGATAGGGAGAATGACATATGATATTCTGGGTCTCCACATTATAACCTCTAGAATCCTCGAGCTGATTAGATGCTGAACTCTGAAGCCGTTTAAGTGCCTTCGCACTATTGGCTAACTCAGAGAATGTCCCAAGCGGACCCGCTGTCACATGTAACTGAAGGTCAACATTCAAGCCTTGTCTGAACCTCTTGCACCTCAACTCTTCCATGGAAACAAACTCTGGAGCATAACGGCTCAAACGCAGAAACTCTTGCTCATAAGCAAACACCGTTCGATCTCCCTAAACTAGATGTAGAAACTGGTATCTCATCTCATCCATATGTACCTAACTGATGTACTTCTTCCGAAACTCATCCACAAATATATCTTATGTCGGTCGTCTAGGCTTTAGACCCAACTCTACGGTCTCCCACCACTCGTGTGCATTGCCCTTAAGAAGGGAAATAATGCAATCAATATCATCTTTCGGGTTTTCCTTTATCTGCCTCAAGATTCTTTGTGTATCACGCAACCACTGGTCAGCCTTGATCAGGTCATCCTCACCCAATCTTTCGAAACTCTTAGGTCTAAAACGATGAAGCCTCTCTACAGGGGTCTTGCAAGGCGTCTCAGATTGCCTCGGGATAGCTTACACCACACACAAAATGGCAGAGGTTAGGTCACGGAAGTGACTTGCCTCTCCACTACCGGTTTCACCTTCCATCGATCCTTTTTTTCTGAAACACAACAAACAAGGTGGCACATCAGGATTACCAGTCTTATAAAGTACACTTAAATTTAGGGACTTGTATCCACTAGACACCTTATCACGACCTTTTTACCACCTCGAGGTTTCCTAGAATCGACTAAACATAGGCTCTAATACCAAAATATAACACCCTGAACCTATCCTGGATCTAAAGCGTCAGTTACGGGTCACCCAAAACTGACCCATCAAAATTTCTTATTTAAAACCACAAGTTAGAAATTCTTGAACGGTCTATTTCCATAAAATCTACGTAGATAAAGAGATTAAAAAGGTTTACAAAATATGAGTTCCGCATAAAGTACACCGTTTGACTATATAACATAAAATCAAAATGAAAATACAGACTCAATTGTGGTAAGGTCTTATGAATACAATCAGTCCAAACTAAACATCAAGTATTGTACTCTGAAACTGGCCCGGTGCAGGGAAATCCTTCTCGATGTGCTCCTCCAAAAGCAACATATCAACCTACGCATGAAAAAACCACAATTCCGCACGCTGAGCTAACAAAGCTCAGTGGTACATTTCTACTCTACCATAATTCCTGAATATCATAAAAAACATGCATGATAATATAATCAAGAGTGCATAGAAAGGCTTCTCAACATCTAAGGATCATCTTCTAGCCTATCCTAGCTAGAGCTTACAACTATTTCAAGATACCACTATTATGTAAGGAGACCACCAAGCCATCCCAAGCTTACCATACGCAAGGTCCCACCAACTATCGAATTACGTCCCATACCCTGATCACGTAGCCCAAGGGTTATCTAGCCTATACCCGATATAACAAAGCCCATCGAGTTACATCTCATACCCTAATCACAAAACTCGAGGGTAATATAGCTCGTACCCGAGATCACATAGCTCATCGAGTAACAACCCTACCTTGATCACATAGCCCAAGGGTAAATTAACCAACATCTATCATTCACATAGCTACGTAAATAACATACATTCCCTAGTGGCCAACGATGCTTTACTATTTTCCTGTGCTCACACAGTCGTCGGGTTACCCGTGATCACATAGCCGTCGGGTAAGGATCATATTCAGATCACTATAGCCACAGATACATCCCAGACATACTTAGATCACATAAGCCACAAGTAGTCTTTTCCTGAGATCACACAGCCGAACATGATACTCGAGATCACATAGCCCATCGAGTTACTTGAGCTCACACAGCCCCCGAGTTGTATTTCCATATCCTGATCACATAGCCCAAGGATAGGTTTCAGACCGCATCCAGATTACATAGCCCATGGACACATCGAATGTAATCGGTCACATATCCCGGAGTATCTATCCCCTTATTTAAATGTCCTTGCACCAACCCTAGGACATCCATATTCTTAACCAAGACATATAGGTTAACAATGCTCCCCCGAGCATTAACATATCTCACCGAGAGATAAAAGACATCCAGCCAAGCATTACCAATGCCCTAAGGCATGACTTGTTTGTTACAATAACTAGCATACGTCTTTGGGATTTATTTACACTTTTCTCGTTAGATTATTTTATTATTCGCGATAGCCAGCCAATACTGGCTTCCCTTCAGCACATAGCAAGGACCACGGTCTTCCACGTAGCCTTAACCGATCTACCACGAATCTCTATGAATGATTGAACAAGCGATCCACTCAAATAATAACTATGCCATTAATCCACGTATGGGTTACCAACCTTGATTTCATAGTTTCAGGATTTGTTTTATACCTTTAGGGACCCACCGAACCCTTTACCTTGAATTATAGAACCCCTGAACGCGAACTCAACTTTCTTGGGCAGATTGCCCAGCGAGTACCGATACTCCAAGATGAGTATCGATATTGCCCTCTAGGTATCGATACTCCCCCATGAGTACCGATACACTAATTGGGTTCAAAAGAATCAGACCACGGGTTGTACCGATACTCTATGTGTCGTACCGATACTCATCATCGGTATTAGGACCGCCTCGTACCGATCCACCCCGTATCGGTACTCCCACATACGCATACCAGTACGCTAAGCCTCTCCTACGCAATCAACATCACGTACCAGTACTCCCCAATGAGTATTAGTACCATCACTAGATTCGAATGAGTTTATCCTAAGGACGTACCGGTACTTAAAGCCTTTTTAGGCAATATAACAGTGCGTACCGATACGCCACCTTGCGTACCGGTACACGATGGCGTCTCTGGAATTCTTATCAAGTGAGGGGTACTGATACACAAGAGAGCGTACCAGTACTCCCCTCACAATCTGTCTCTCAATCTACAAATGAGTACCGATACGTAATCACCCGGTACCGGTACTCGAGTCTAGTTTTCGAAACTTAGAGCTCAAGATCTCACCAATCCCACCCTTAACCTCCATGGTTAAGTCCCAACACGTTTCTACAAGTTATTTAGATTATTACGGGTGGTTTTCTATCGATTTTACCCGTTACTAACACATTATATATGATTTGCCATTAAATGAGGGTTTAAGCTTCTAAAACCTCAACCATACAACCCAAAACTATAAACCACACAAAGCAATCATCTTATGAGGCTCATGAAATATAGGAGTCAGAGATGTACTGACCTCAAGCAAAGATTCACGAACTAAGGCAGCAACCAAGTTTCTTCCACCTCTTTTTCCTTGCTCCAAGCTTCAAACCCAACTTCCAACAATGCTGAAGATATTCCTCTTGAAAGATAGATCTTTGGGTGCTGAACAACTCCTCCTCTAGCCACAAATCGGGATTCTTACACCACACTAACAAAATATCATCTTTACCTTGAGTTGGGAGGGTTCTTGAAGGAGAGAATGATAGAGAGAAAAAGGAGACATGATGACTTCATCTTATATCCCCCAATGAAGAAAAATAAAGAAGGCATCAGCCTTTTCTTTCTTTTGGGAGGAAATTACCCTTTTACCCTTTATTAAACCTTCCTCATCCAAACCCAAGCCCAACACCCAAGCCCAACAAGACATGGAAGCCCATTAAGCTCAACATCTCGGCCCATTATAATTCGAACATTCGACCCAACGTATTGGTCCAAGACACTGGTCAACGCCCGTTGTTGACCCGAGAAATCTGGGTCATTACAGTCAGTAACCGATGATAGGTGTGCCGATCGACTTTCTAACGTCGAAGAAAGCTAAACTCGCGAAAAGAAAGCCGATCGGCACACCTATTGTCGTTTACCGGCGATGGGTGGCTGGGAGAAATGGTCGTGGTGGTCTTGAACAGTAGTAGTGGTCTTTGGCGAGGCAGTCGACGGCGACAGCGATGACAATTTGGGATTTTGGGTTAGGGATTTGGGACTATTTTGTTAAAATTTAAAACTGTTAATTTTTGTATAAAATTTTGAATTTTATTTAAAATTAATTAAAATAAATTAAAAATTAAAAACATGCCACATGTCAAATTTTAATTGGCTAACGTTTTTTTAATAGTCAGGCACTTAAAATGACCGAAATGAAAGTTTAGGCACCTATTTAGAGCAAAAAATAGTTTAGGCACCAAAAGTGAGCCACATGTATAGTTTGGGCACCTATTTGTCTTTTAAGCCTTTTGTAATTGTAGTCAAAGATACTCCTGGAATCACTTATTTGGTGTAGAAAAATGCTCGAAAACTCAGTGTCCAAAGCAATGTAGGGTAATCATCCACGACATCACAGATTAATTCGAATTTACAAGTCAAATTTTTATCTCAAACTTCCCTTATGTATTCAAATTCACAATTTCTGAATAACTATAAAAACTCAAATCCCTTAAATCAATCACAAAATGAAAACAATAGTAGTTTCCCATTTCTCCAAATCAACTGAAAAAAACCCTATATCTTGAAAAACAAATCAATTCCTTGAAAATAAATAAAAAAATAACAAAACTAAAGAACTTGAGGTATTATCCCGAAAAATAAAAAATGTTAGGATGATGGCAAAAGAAAAATGAAAATCAAATCAAAATATTTATGAGCTTTAAGAGATTAAATGAATTACAGTAGAAAAACGAGTTTGAAAATTTGAGGGTGTATTCAATATTATTTTTCTTTAAAAGAATGAGATTGATAGGCATGGTTATAATTTTTACTGGGTAAGATTTAATGGACAGACATGACGATGATAATTTTTACCGGCTTCTATGACGACAGAAGGGGATAGTGGCAGCAAGATTATAGTTTGGGTTAGAGGACCAAATTGTTATATTTTTTAAATATTGAGGGTTAAATTTATTAAATTATTTTAAATTTGGATTAAATTGATAGAATGTTCAAGTTTTGGGGACTAAAGCTATTATTATACCAAGCCATGTCACATTTGCTGTTAAGTTTTAACGGAAAATTAATGGCCGCTGACCAAAACAGAATTAAAACATAACGTAAGTGATCATTTTGCTAAAAGAATAGTTCGGTGACCAAACCAGGAAAATAATATTAGTTGGGTAACTAATGGTGTAGTTTATTCTTTAATTTTTTGGGCTGTCTTTCCTGTTTAACCCTTATTTTGAATTGGAGAAAATCCCGCTCATTGTCTAATTTAAAATACCCTTTCAAACGTCTCCTTCCATTACAATAGCCGAAAATACAAAAAAAAAAAAAAAAAGAAGAAGAAGAAGACATACGCTTGATTTTCACCGAAACAGCAAAGCCGAAGTAAAAAGAAAGCAATGGCGACGAACATCGGTATGATGGATGGGGCTTACTTCGTCGGCAGATCTGAGATTCTTTCTTGGATCAACATTACTCTCCATCTGAGTCTCTCCAAAGTCGAAGAGGTTTTTTTCTTTCTTTCTTTTGTTATGAATCGATAAACTTTTTGATTTTATTGAAATGATTTGGATCTGGTTTTCAGGCATGTTCTGGCGCCGTTCATTGCCAGTTGATGGATGCGGTTCATCCAGGGATGGTACCGATGCACAAAGTCAATTTTGATGCCAAAACCGAATACGAGATGATCCAAAATTACAAAGTCCTCCAAGATGTCTTTAACAAACTCAAAATCACCAAGGTCTTCATGTTTATTTTTATTTTTCAAGGATTTCTTCTTTTGTTTTTCTGGTTTTGATTTTTAGTAAATTCTTTTTTCATTTTTGCAGCATATTGAGGTGAGCAAGTTGGTGAAAGGAAGGCCGCTTGATAATCTGGAGTTCATGCAATGGATGAAAAGATACTGTGATTCCGTTAATGGAGGCGATCTTAATAAGTAAATTTCATTTAAACCATGATTTTTTTTATTATTTGAAAGGTTAGTTTGATTCTAGTCCGATGATTGTTCTCTATATGCCAACAGATGGTTTCTTTTCCCTATTTAATTCAGATTAACTAAAGTATTCAAATTTTAGGAATTTTGGCTAACATTAATTGTGTTATATGGATTTAAAACCAATTTCTTCATTAGAATTTGGCATTTTTTTTATTAATCTTTCTTCCATCACTAATATGACAGATTGCAATAGTTTGTAATATTTGAGTCTTGAGAGTTTCAATCTGCTTGTATTAAAGGGTTTTGTCAGTATCTGATACTGACAATTAGGCCTGAGTTGTGGAATGTTCATGATTCGTAATTGAAATTCATGAAACTGGTTGTTTTACTTGATGAATGGTTTCTTGCATTTGATTAAATTGATTTGGCCCTGAGCTCAATTTTCATAGTTCAACTGATTTTCATGAAACTAGTTGTTTTCTATAACGAGTGGTTTCCATTTGATACTGGCATTTAGGCCTGAGTTTTAGTATCTATACTAATAATTCACAATTGAATTTCATGAAACTAGTTGCGTTACTTAATAAATGGTTTTGCCTTCTGGTGTTGTTTTACTTCATCAAGGCTTTTTTTCCCTTTTAACTGTGTGTACATCCCATACGAATTAAAAAAATGATAAGATCCGTGAGTGATTTTTGCCGTTGTGATTTGTAGTTACAATCCACTAGAAAGGAGAGAAACTTCTAAAGGAGGAAGAGAAGCAGGCAAGAAATCAGCACCTCAACAATCCTCAACCAGGGGTTCAAATGCTGCTCCTAGACCTTCATCTTCCCATGCTCGAAGGAACAACAATGATGTTCCATCATCCACAAACCCTTCTAATCAATCGGCAAAGGCATCAACCAAACCATCTACATCAATTGCTGCTTATGATGAACAGGTGCTTATATTCTTGGAGTAAATTGATAATTTTATTTGTTTAAGAATTAAGAAGAATCTGATATCTTCTCCTGCAAAATATAGATCACCGAGTTGAAGCTATCTGTCGATAATCTTGAGAAAGAGAGGGATTTTTACTTTGCAAAGTTGAGAGATATTGAGATTCTCTGCCAGACTCCAGAAATTGAAGACTCCCTGGTACTCTCTTTTGACATTCAGATTTATATTAGGAAAATGTTAGTATAGTAAACATAGTTGTTGAAGTTGTTTGTTTAAATGTTTTACTCTATATGTTATTGCAGATTATTGCAGCTATCAAAAAGATTTTATATGCTACAGATGGTGATGCATCAGTGGTGACTGAAGCTCAAGCCATGGTGGCACTTCACTCCAAGGAAGTGGAGGCTTTGAGTCCAATTGCTGAGGCATCAGAAGAAAAATCCAGTTGTGAAATTCAGAAGAGGAAAACCATTTTGAACTCTGATGTAGATGCAGCTGGAATCATAACATTGTCTCCAAGGCAAAGGCTTACCGATGCTTCTGATGTTCACTGCAGTGGGTCACCTCTTATGACTTGCTGATGCTACAAGCTTCGCAAGATCTGCTTGACAATATAGTTTTGTCAAATTTCTTAGGTATATAATTACAGTTTTATCTGCTGTTTCTATATTCCATCTAGGGGTGTCTAGGACTGTTAAGAACAGGACATGATATCCGTCATCCGAATTGTTAGCAGTCTGTTGGATAATGTTGTGTTTTTGGAAGGTGTAAGAATAACATGTTTATTATATGCAATAAAGAAAATCTGGGATGATTATCTAGGCACCTTGATTCAGCTTCTCTTTTTGCATATTTTTGTTATGGGAATATGAATGATTGTTTCTCTATACTGTCTAATAATTTTTGCAGTTTACATGTTTTTAAAGCCTGCAATGTCTTTGTTTTACAGATTGGTATAATATGATTTATACAGGTATTGGGCAAAATGTCACGGTTTGTCTTGCGAGTACTTAATAATGTGCCTAACTGTTGTCCGAGGGGTTGGAAACAGGTCATGAGGAAAAACTATTAAAAACTCAGTTTGGGGCACTGGATTTGCAGCAATAAATGTGACACCAATATTGTCACAATATGATATTCTGCTTCTGTAGACAAACGTGAAACGTTTGTTGCGTTGTTCTTTAGAACATCATGAAACTGAGTAGACCCAAGATAGATGGTATACCTGATGGCAGGACGATGATTAGTAACATCTCAGCCCTCTGTCTGCATTAGCATATGTGTAAAGAGCATGTTGGGTTTGGAGTAAATACGAATACCATTAGAAGATGTTTCCTTGAGATATCAGAGTCCTTTGACTGCTTTTCAGTGGTCGGTGGAGGGGGAATTTTTGAATCGAGTAAGTTTATTGATTGAGAAATACATGTCTGGCCTTGTCCAATGACACTCCTATACTTGGCCGGTCGATATAGGTTTTTAACCGACTTTTGGTCACCTGTACCGACAAGGGCCTTGTTTTTGTGCCTTTTTGTTGGAAAGTATTGACAGAGGAACATATGAGAAGCCAAAGAAGAGCTTCACATGATACTAAGGCTTCATTCGGCGCAGATTATAGAACGGACGTTCCATAATATGAGTTTGCAGGGGCCTTGTTTTGGGCATTCTTCATGTTTGGCCTTTGTGGTGGTTCAAGGCCATTTCAGATTCCGGAATGAAGCCTAAGTCAGGTCGATCATTTCTTTCAACTTTTGTGGAACACTTCATTACCAAGTTTAATTCTAATACAAAATTCTGATGGAAATGCCAAGACAGCTTCTGAAATCACTTGTAAACTTGCCTTGCATTCACCCGGCCAACGCCATTGCCCATTGGTAAATTATAATGTTGAACTACTCACTACTTTATACATAGGTTCACCTAACATAGCCTCCCCAAAATTCACCCATTTTTACCTTCCAACTAGAAATAAAAATTAAAACCTGACACCGTTTTCATAGATAAAGTAGTAAAAGCTGCTGTTACAGTTCTTACTTTCTTCCTTTTCTTGGAAAAATGATAGAATAACATCCAGAGTAGAGTGATGGTGCCTTTATGAAGGCCTTGATTGGCACTGATAAACTGGTAATCACCATAACCTAAAAAGTTAAAATCCTAGCAGGGCTTTCTGCCATTTTGGATCAGAGTTTGTAACATTTTACATAAAAAAACAAGTAAATGAATCCAAATCCTGGAAAAAGCAGTACCTGATGTACCAAGAGAGCCATTATAGCCAGCAAAGACAAAAGGTCAAAATATGTTTTTTTATTAAGAGTTATTTCATTCCCAGGATTTTTTATTTTTGGATCAGAGTTTGTTACATTTTACCAAAAACAAGTTTGAAATTTAAATTGGAAAAAATGAAGATAATATAAATATTTTTAATTACACAACGTAATAAATATAAACATTTTTATTTTATTAAAATAAAAAGTTTTATTAAAATAAAAAGAGTTTGGAATATTATATATATTCCATTAACCATACAGTTGCATTTAATCATTACTGTCATGGGAAAAGACAAGAGGTATAGACAGATTTCTTTTGATGTGGTGATATTTCTCTTTTGTTTTTTATGGCATGCAGAGCTTTGAGCACTGTTTGGATGGCTACCAACCTGAAGGAAAATTAACACCGGTTATACTGTTTTTGGTGTTAGGTGGATGTGGGGGAAGTCTGTGTTAGTGCCATCAGTTCCAGTGTTTTTTGGCCGGTAGGTATATATATACATACGATCACTGTTGGCAAAAATTCTTGAGAAAAAATTACAAACCCACTTCTGAGCGAAACACGCCCTTAAAACATAATATAAACAGACCAAAAAACAAGAAGACTGAGGTTTGGATCTTTTCATGGTCGCCGATGTACTGTTGTTCGTGTTAGAACCTAAACATGTGTCATCTTCATCACACTAATGTGACAAACTATTGAATGAATTCCTACCAAACTAGAACGTGTTGCTTTTTTGAAATTATGCGGATGGTTGTACATTTTTTTGTAAGAAAATTCAGTGATTCCAGCTGTCGCGTTTATTAAGCTGAATAACTTCACTACTTTAGACGTACACTACTTCCTACTTTTCCTCAAACTTCAATATTTTTTTTGATAATTTCAAACTTTACAGATTTGAGCATTTTCTTAATATTTTCTTGCTAATTTCAAACCGGTTATTGTTCCGTCATATTTAGGTCAATTTGATAAAAATAAATAAAAATTTGAGAGACACGATAAAAATTTAAGGGCTGCAATAGCGAAACTAATAAAGTTGGAGGTCAAAAAGATCATTCTACCTATAAAACGGAACATGGCGCACTTTTCTAAAAATTTACTTATGGAATTAAAAAAAAATCATTGATAATTATCAAACATGAACTCTTATAGCAATATTTTTAAGGGTAAACAACTTTTCTGGTCACTCAACTTTGTTTGTTTTTTTGTTTTGTCAACTGACTTCAAATTTTCAATTTTCTTGATATACTTTCGAGTTTCACTTGTTTTGGTCACTCGGCTGTTAAGTGGCTTAATTTCAACACCAAAGCATTGTGCTTTGGAGCTTTTTATTTATGAAAATATACTATAATTCTAACCTTCTTCATCCCCAGGTCAAAATCCTTCTCCACTGTTGTCCACCATCATTTTTGACACAACTGTTACCAAAACAGTCCCTTTTCCCCCTCTTTCGTCTTCTCAGTTTGTTTGTTTTCTCAAAATCGACAAAACTCGAATTAAAACTTTGACTATCTTGGTATGATCTACCGTCTCCATCGTTTGATCAACATGAAATCAAGATACATTGTTTTTCTTCTCCTTCTCGAACTCCCACCGTTCAAATTTGGAAGAAAAATACTCTTGCACTAAGGAATAAAAGGGAATCCAAAAATCTAGGATTGATAAGGAAGTTTTAGGGGTTTTGTGTAAATTTACCCAAAAATTTAAACGACATTAAAAACTTAATGACCGAGTGACCAAAATGAACAAAGTTTGAAAGTTTAGTGATAAACATGAATTTTTTTAAAGTTGAATGGCCAAAAAGGAAATGAAAAGAAAGTTGAGTGACCTGAAAAGTAGTTTACCCTTATCATAAATCAAGCAATATTTTGACTTCGAGTTAGTTGGAATGTGCAGAATCTGGTCGGGGTAGAAGTGAAACCTCAAGTGTTGGCGGACAAAATATGGTGTCATTGGGGTAGGACTGGGTTGCGGCATATTTAGTATGTGACTAAAAAACGGTAAATTTTAAATTTTATTTACTAATTGAAAATATTAGACTTTTTTATAATATTTTTTGATTGTTTTTTTCAAGTTTGTAAGTATCGATACTTAGTTTTTTTTGATAAATTTTCATTTTGGGACAAAATAAGTATCAATATTTGACAAAAAATAAAAAAAACAACCAAAAATATTATCAAAAAGTCTAACATTTTCAGTTCGTGTACAAGTTTTAAAACTTAACATCTTTTAGCCGCACCCTAGACATACCACATGTTAGACGCGTCCGTGTAATTGTCATATCAACTTACGAACACCAATTGATCGTCTAACAACCATAGTTGTTTTCCTTGGCACTTTGGTAAGCTGAAAAGCTAAATTTTCAACAGGTTTTGTTGTATTGATTGAAACCCTTCATAACATTTCTGTTAGGACCCATTGTTTCAATTTTTTTAAAAAACAATGTTTAAATTTAAGAGAAAAACAGAAGAAGATTACCTCGCATGATGTAGCATATGACACATTAAAAGAAAGGGTAAAAACTAAGCTGAGAAAATGAGATGGAAATCACAGCAGGAGAAGATGGGGGTGATATGACTGCCAATGAAGAAGTTTTGAAAGTAATTATAACATACTACTAAGTTTTACCAAGTAGAAAATGAATATATGACCAGAAATTGAAGGCAGTGATAAATGCAGGACTGTGATAGACTAGAACAAGTTTTTGACCGAGTATATGTTGTATTTCAAGGATACGGATCCCCCTCGTTGAAAGTACTCTCTCATTTTTACATAGTAAAACAAGGGGATCCGAATCCCAGATTGATTATTATTTCTCTCTCCTCTATCTTGTTTTTTTTTGTAAAACAGCAAACAAGCACAAGCATTCATCCATCTGCAAAAAGCACAAAGTTAAAACTTGGTCTTTCAAAGCACCGTTCGACTTTGGTTGGTCTGTCTTAGATAAATATTAGTTCTACTTTCACCTAAATTCTATGATGAATGAACAAAAGTAATAGAGATACATGCAGATGCAGAGATGTCATGGATATATGTTTGTTCACAATCATACATTAGAAGAATCAGAGAAACATCCATATCTTCTCATCGGCAAACAGAAAAACCAACTACCAAAGTCCAATCGAGGAGCAATTTAGCAGATATCGATCCTCCTCCGATCCATGTTAGACAAGTTTGGCCTCATAGGCAATAATAAGTTCTGAAACACATACTGATTTTACACCAAGTAAAACAGTCAACAATACTCGAAAGAGGAATTATACAATAACATGTTTAATATTACTAGTTATTATGACACGAGATTAACGGGGACTACTAAGCACATCAACGTCAAACATACGGTTAAGTGAAGGTAGCCGCATTTGCTGATCCGGTGCTATACTCCTTTTGAACCGTGGATGTGGAAATGATGAGACCGAAGATGTCACAGCCCACGAATCAACCGAGTTATCACAGCTGAAAGATGCATCGTTGACGCCATTAGGACTACTCGGAATAGATCTATGCTTCCGTTTGTGGCCTCGGTTTCCTTTGCAATGGCTTTCCAATAACTCTAAGATGAGCTTGTAGCAAGCATTTACTTTATCCTGTTGAAAACGAAACCACAATCAAGATCCAATGGAAGTCTTCGAAAAATGCCCCCCAACCCCAAGTAATTGTGTATACAAACCTCACATATCTTGAGTACACCGATAAGCTGTTTCTGATATTCAAGGTAATGGCATGGTTCGATCTCTTTAATAACATGAAGCATTGTTGCAGCAGCTAAGATCGAAGGTATATAAAGCATGAGCCTTGAATCTGGATCAAAATTGAATTGGAAAAACTCAAGCTATATATACTAAGCATACTTAGGAAAACAAAAGCTAATTTTTGACTGATTACCAGCAATGAGAAACAGAAGCAAACGCTCACATCTTCCAAGGAACTCCAAATGCAAATGTGTCTTCAATCCAAGCCTACTTGTAATGTGATTGAAGAAGGAAATAGGTGTCACAGGGTTCATCCTCCATTGCAGAGTTGACAACACCAAAAGCTCCATTCTCTGTATGGTATTTGAATCAAACACATACTTTGATTCCTCCACCTAAACGGAAGGAAAAAGAACATCAATATCCCATCTTTGATAACCCAATAACAAGTTTTAGAATCACAAATTTAACAACAAAGTAACAAACAATCTTAGTCACATACTTGGAGGTCTAAAAGGAGTGGCACTTGGGTTTCCTCGACCTTGACAGCTAAAGAGAGACAAGCCACAGCAGCTAATTGTCCCATCCATGGCTTGTCTTTTTGAAACTTCAGGCTTGAAATGAACCTATCAAAGTAATTCACAGCAAGAACCAGGGTCAAAGCACGGAACCCATGGTGTTCCTTAACCTTGAAAATCCACTCCAAAGCTTCTTTGCGAGCCAAAACTAATGGCTCATCTGAGTTAACATCAATGTATCCATGGTGGGTTTCTTTCTCCTTAGACATTAGAGAGAGCAACTCATCATTTTCCCAGAACAGGTCGTGGTCAATAAAGAACAAAGGTAAAAATGTCTCCTTTTTCACTGTTCCACCGAAATTTTCACTTGCGTTGTCTTCAAAATTACACTCTTCTAAATTTTCTTCTTCGCAATACAGCCCATCAATGATCAATGGTGGGTTTTGAATCTGCTGAGTCTCTTCCTCTTGCAGAGCCATAGCTTTCAAAGCAGAAGAAAATAAATCTCCCTTTCATTATAATACCATAAAAACCAAAGAGAATCTGAAGCTCATTTTTCACTCTTTCATCAATTCCTCCAACAGTCTTGAATCTGGGTAAATATGGTATTACCATGTAAGAGGAACAGAAGACGAAATTATATAAAATAACAGAAGCAGCAATTTATGGTCTAATATTAAAAATTCATAATAAATGCTGGGGTCTATTTCAAAAATTCAGATATATTTCATAATTTATAATAAATGTTAGGATTTTTTATATAAAATATAATATATTTTATTTAACAAAATATGCAAAAACATACATATAAGTAGATATCATTCAATTTTTTTCCTCATTATTTCCTATCGTAAATTTTCAGAATCCTCTCTGAAGATCCAACCCTCTCTTGCGATGCATGCATGTTAGATTAGGGTGGGTAAAACTTGGCGCAAAAAAAAATCGACTCGTTTTGAACTCGACTCGTAATTTTATAAATTTGACTCTAATTTTTTTTTAATAAAGTTTGAGTTATGAAATGAAAATTCAAATAACTCGAAGTTTTTAGTAATTAGTCGATCATTTTTCAAATTTGAGTTAAGTCTGTCAATTATGCATGATATATTATGTATATCACATGTGAAAATATGAAGAAATATATATGTATATCTTACATGGATATAGAAAGCCGTTAAAATTAGAATCAATGTGTATTATAACATTATAAATAATTACAATTAAATTTGTACAAAAACTCGAAAACTCGACTCGACTTGAGTTTCATAAATTTGACTCGATTCAAAAAAAAATTCAAATAATATTTGAATCGTAAAATAGGACTTGTAAATTCGAATAACTCAATTTTTTTTACTCGACTTGACTCGATCGAACGCTTAACCCTAATAGAGATATTATTTCCCTTTAATTAGTTATTGTATTATTATTATTATTATTATTTGATTATAAGTAAATTATATCAATGATCATTGAACTTTTATGACGTTTGTACTTTGATCATCAAAATCGTAAACCTTTTTTTAATCGTTGTTATTGAGAATTTTTATTTCAGTCACGCAACAGTTAAATTTCTCATCACGTCTGAGCCAACACGTATATGCCATTCCATTTTTTGAATAAATATTGTCTTCAATAAGGTGATAACATGTGTAAAAAAACATAGAAAACATGGATTGTTAATGAAAGAAACCAAACCTTAAGACTTTTGGTAGAAGGTATGACACTTAACTATTGCACAAAGCTAGAAAGGGCGGTAAACGAACTAAACGTTCAACAAACTATTCAACAAAAATTTCATTTATGTTCGTTTATTTATTAAAGGAATAAACATGAACAAGATTTTTTGTTTGTTTAATTAAATGAACGAACACGAATAAAATGCTCATTCGTGAACTTTCGATAATCTGTTTATTTATGTTCGTTTAAATTTATTCACATATGTTCGTTTATATTTATTATTTTTCATAACAAAAGTATTATATTTAAAATTTTTAAAAACATATATTAAAAATATGAAATAAAAATTAAGCAATACTCAATGTACGAGACTTCAAACTTTTTAAATAAAAAACCCTAGACATTTCATTTCTCCATTCAAATTCACCCTTTCATGCTCTCCTTGACAGGCTCACATAGTCGCTTTCAGCCTCTAGATCTCGACCTTCTATTGCTCTCCTCTTCGTTGTTGACATTCCGTTGTCGACGCACACTGTCGTCGTTGTCTCATCGCCATCACAACCTCTCTCGAGCGCTCCATCGCTCGTCATCTGCTCAATCTAATATCTCCTCTTCAAATAGTCGATCTGCTTTTTTACAAGGACTTTTTGTTTTGACTTATAATAATTTTTACTTTTCTGTTTTGGCTAATAATGAATATGTTGTATATGTCATTCTTTTTATAATATAAAATTTCTCAATTTTTTATCCAATTATTTGACTCAGTCATAGGTCATAGACTAACAATCTCATTCGACAACAGAGTCCTATTAACTAAAAGAGAATTTTATTTTGTGGTTTGTAAGGAAATTTGACACAAATATTGTGATGGGAATTTTTCCACCAAAGTATTGCAGTGGCCAAATTATTTCTAGAAATATTGTGGATTGAACAGTGCACTTAAAGTCAGATTCTGATGAATTCGGATTTGAAAAAAAAATGCCCAAAGGCTTGCTCACCTGAATCTGGCTTTGGGGAAAAATTGCCCTGGAGTCTTCCTCATTTGAATTCGACTTCAAGCTAAAGTTGATTCCATTTGAATCCGACTTTGGGGAATAGGGGTTTATTGAGTCTTCCTGCAAAATGTCAGCCTTTCATGCATGGTAAATTGTTGCATGCATGAATCGAATATGGGGTTGATTGAGTAGTTGGATGGACGGTGGAATGTAATTGGGTATGTGGTGTGAGTGGTTGGGTTTAATTGTTAAATAGGGGTTGAAGATAGATAGTTGGGAGAAAAAAATTTAGAGAAGAAGATTTGGAGGTTTGGAGAAAAAAATTGTATCTTGGGTAAGATATGTAATTTATTTTTTATTTTTTTAATATAATTTGATTAGTTTTATTTTTAATGTCTATTTTTGTGGTTATTACGAAAATGTTTTTTATTTTATTAAGTTAATTTTTTTTGTGTTAAATAGGTGGTTGAAGAGAATGGAATTTGTGAAGAAAAAAAGTAAAGAAAGTAAGATTTGAAGAAAATATAGTAACTATATGTGTATTTTAATGTATATTTTTGTTGTTTGATTTTTTTGTGTTAAATAGGTGGTTGAAGAGATTTGAGAAGATAATATAATAAGTAGATTTGTATTTTATTATTTAATTTAAGTTAGTTATTTTTTAAAATTTTTAAGTTGATGTTAACTATATTTAGAGAAAATATAGTTAGTTAGTGGATATGTGTAATTTATTTTTAAATTTATAGTTTATTAGATTTATTTATAAAATAAGAAAAAAATGTTTGTTAATTTATGGATGTTTATTTGAATATTTGGAGAAAATAATTAGATATTTAACTGAATTTTTAATTTAGGTTCATTAGTCATATTATTATAGTTAATTTGAACTAATGTTATTGTTAATTGTGTAGGAAAATAGAAGGGGAGGTTTAGGGTTTATTAGATTTATTTATAATATAAGAAAAAATATTTTTTAATTTTTGATATTTATTTGAATATTTGGGAAAAATGAAGTAAGAAAGAAAGAGATTGATAAAATTGATTAAACCTATTCCGTTTGCAAATTAGTAAGTATTTTATTTATGGTCATCATAGTTTTTTTAAATTAAATAGAATGGATGTGCATGTGTAAAAATTAATGAAGTAATAAAGAAAGATTGGTGAAATTGATTTAACCTATTTTCAAATTAGTAAGTAATTTATTTATGGTCATTAGA
This sequence comes from Hibiscus mutabilis, assembly GCA_019671005.1. Classification (NCBI taxonomy): domain Eukaryota; kingdom Viridiplantae; phylum Streptophyta; class Magnoliopsida; order Malvales; family Malvaceae; genus Hibiscus; species Hibiscus mutabilis. Next base: position 7,868,174 of record CM033731.1, on the reverse strand, counting down.
TAAGAAGTTTTGAAAAAAATATAGTAAGTTTATGTGTATTTTATTGTTTATTTAAGTTCTTGATTTGTTTAAAATTTTAATTTTATGTTTGAATTTTTGATGTCTGAATATTTAGAGAAAATCTAGTTTGTTTGTTAGTTAGTATATGTGTATTTTAGGGTTTAGGGTTTATTAGATTTTCTATAATATAAGAAAAAACAATTTTTAATTTTGGATGTTTATTTGAAAATTTAGGGACAATAAAGTAATAAAGAAAGAGATTGATAAAATTGATTAAACATATTTCGTTTGCAAATTAGTAAGTAATTTATTTATGGTCATCATAGTTTTTTTAAATTAAATGGAATGGATGTGCATGTGTAAAAAATATTATATTTTAGCACTAAAAATTAAATTTCAAATGTGCAAATGTAAAAAATAAATTATTAGATTTAAACTAAAAGTAACCTAAATATTCGATTAATGATAATTGTTGATATGATATTTTAAAGTAAGATTATCCGAGTTATTTTTTATTTGATTATGATTATTATATTTTAACTTAGTAGATTTAGTCCCGGTTTACTAATATTTTGCAATATATGGAATGTAGGATGGAAGAGCAAGCTCCTCTGTTGCATTTACAGGATCGACACATTACTAGCCTTAGGGTTGATGAGCTGGTACAATTTTTTAAAAATTTATTTATTACAAAATCGGTAACTTATGTATATTTTTGCTAATAATTATGTTTAAATAATGCGTTATTTACAGGATACAGAGGATACATTTAAACATCATCTATGCATGGTAGCCAAACCCCTAGAGCACATAATCCTGAATTTCTTGTATGTGGCAGGATTTTATCATGCTACGTTCCTCCGTGGGTACAAGTTGGTTCCTGGACTGATTACCGCTCTAATTGAGCGTTGGAAACCCGAAACCCATACATTCCATATGCCTTGTGGAGAATGCACGATCACGCTTCAAGACGTGGTTTATCTTATTGGGGTCCCAGTAAACGGAAAGCCATTGGTCGAGCGTACTGAGGGTTCAACTGCTGCAATTTGTGAAAGGTACCTTGGAAAGGTCCCGTATGGAGGTAACGTGAGAGGGTCTCGTATGAAAATGAGTTGACTGAAGAGTGAATTTTGACTCGATGCCTATAGTATAGCTGATGAAATTTATAAGGTCAGTCGAGCATATATCCTACAGATGATTGGAGGGATGCTGATGCCAGATAAATCTGGAAATATGGTAAGTGTACGGTATCTACGTTTTTTGGATACTCCTTAGGTAGCTGATTGTGAATATAGTTGGGGATCAACTATATTAGCGTGCTTGTATCGTGAGTTGTACAAGGGTGCTAAACTGGATAAGGGTAAGAGGGTAGGCGGTATTGGTGGATGTTTGTTGTTGTTGCAAGCGTGGGCTTGGTAGCGACTTCCCTTTTTTACACCGCTTACCCGAATAGATGTACAATTTCCTCTTGTTGCAAGGTAAATATCTTTATTCTTAGATGAATCTTTAAATTTAATTAACTTGTTCTTAAAATATTATTTTGATTTGTGTGCATATGGTACGAGGAAAAGCATGACACGGGATTGGCGCACAACAATGTTAGAGTTTGTAGATCTCTTATTGATTTCCATTGTCAAGAGCAGGTATATGAGTGGAAAGCTTATTTAGTTAAATGTATTATTCACATTTGAGTTAGTTAGATGTATTATTAAAAATCATCATTTATTGCAGTTTATTTGGAAGGCCTATGAATATGACGCGGGATTGGTACCAGAATATTTGATGAATGATGCAGCTTTATGGTGTAGTGTTACACCGTTGATCCATTTTTCTGTTGTCGAGTTCCACTTTGCAGATAGAGTGTTGAGGCAATTTGGCTTTCACCAGCCTATTCCGTGTATTCCACGTGACCATTACCATCTCCATGCCTATGATGGACGTGGCAGGCCAGATACGAATTGGGAAGTCGTACATATCGAGTATATTGCTTTGTGGAACAATAGAGTTTCATTGGTGCCAGAACGTCATCTAGAAGCTCCCGATTTTGATTTCGAGAGTTCAGAGTACATGATCTACTATCGTAGTAATGGATTACCGTATTTAACAACTCTCGAAGAACGTGAAGAATGCGAGAGGTACCGAAAAAATATGGTGGCAAAGGTAAACCGTCAAAGACTGCAGCGGGCGCATCACGGAGTGCTAACGTTTGTAGTAGAAACCCTGAAGGTTGGCCAACCACATGGGATCTAGATATGAGCACAGTAACATCGATGGATATATGGGAAAAGGAACCGGCTCCTACTTGTGTACAACCGGAAGTGGCCCCGAGATCCTCAGATAATATGGGGTTTACTGATGGTGGTAGTTATATACCCGAGTTTTATTCGCCTCATACATTTGTACATCCAAAAGTGGGCTCGAGGTCTTCAGGTAACTAGGGTTTGATGATGCTGGTTTATACAGACTCGAGTTTATTCTGCCACAGTCACCCAATTACTCAAACTTTGGCGAGAACATGAATTTTCAAGAAATGCAAAATTTCCTGAATTCACCAGATATTATGAGAGGGCAGAGCGGTTACATGGATTTTTTTATAACACCGCCTCCTATGTCCTCGGTGACTGAGGATGTTGAATAGGATCTCGAGGCACCACAGAGGCCACGACGTGCTCGACGACCGTGCAGAGTTATCTTTCGACCACACCCCGTCATGGGCAGAAATTACATAAAAAATAATTTCCCAGACTGTTTGAATTATGTAATTAGTAATGATGTTGAACTAATTTTTTGAATTCACTTAATCGAAACTCTTTGAGCAAAATAGTTGTTGATTAATTATGTTGTATATGTTTTTGAGATATTCGTATTTTAATTCACATCAATAATATGTATGAATGTGTTGGAATTTTGAAAAGTAATTAAATAATTAAATTAATACTGATTAATTTGGACAACTTAACATAACATTATAAATAACACAACATAACATGACATTCACTTTAATAATACTTTCAAATAAAAACATTGTAAATCACTGAGGCATAGGCACGAATCTTGGCTCATTTGGATAGTTTGATCTGGAATGTCCTTCAGCCCTACATATAGTACATCTCTTTCGTTGCCCCTTCTCTCTGCCATGAAGATCCATACTCGTATAGATACGAGTCGATCTAGGTCAGCCATTTGGATTTCTACGGAGTGTAGGATCCGGTAACCATTTTTCATGCTCCACTGACGGCCAATAATTTGAATTTGCAATCGGTGGGAACTCGCTTATGTAAATATTGACCATCCTGTGGAGATTGAAGCATTCATCAACATAAGTGTATGGATCAACCCCTACATGCATACACGCTACAACTGCATGAGTACATGGATGTCGCCATGCCTGGAACGCTCCACAATCACACCACTTATATCTGAAATCGACTCTAAATACGTTTGAGTGCGCTACTTTGTTGTTGCGTCTAAGACCAACAACATCAAATGTCTGATTGATTCAGTCGAAGCTGTGAACCTTCAGCGATGTTGCCTTCGTCACATTCTCTTGCATGTTCCTCACAAGGTTAGTAGCCCAACTTTGCCCCCTATTTATTAAGGCCTCGATTTCATTCCCTTTAACTGCCCAAACTTTCGCCAACCTGTAGTACGTCTACTTCACCAGGCTTGCAATTAGGAGATGGCGTGATCCTTTTAGTACTCCATTTATGCACTCTACAAGGTTGGTAGTCATTTGTCCGTATCGTCTACCACCTTCGTCATACGATTGGGCCCATCTTTCCCTCTCGATATTGTTAGCCCAACTCCAAATATGCTCGTCGTACTACATTAAATTCATCATCTTCCTTTCAAAATCTGGCCGCTTTAGTAGATATCTTGTTTCATAATATTGTTAGTATCGAGACAAATCAAAACACACAAATAAATAAATGATATGCAAATATAATTGAGTTTGAAAAAAAAGATGCTTACCCATACTTAAAATCTCACTGCGAAGATATTGATTTTTGAACATCTCGTAGCTGTTTTTACCGATATGACAAACATAATATGCGGGGTATGCGTACGGCGGTGTCCAACGACTTCTGCCTCGATTAATTGCTGCTTGGATACCTGTCCCCCGATCGGATATAATGCATACCCCATCTTTTCGGACGACATGCTCACGTAAATTAGTCAAAAAGAAATTCCAAGCTTCCGCTGTCTCTTGCTCAACAATAGCAAATACAATCGGGAATACATTGTTCTCACCATCTTGCGCAACGACAATCAACAGAACATGAGAGTATCTCCGGTACAACCACGTGCCATCGACTTGGATCATACGTTTGCAATACCGAAAGCCTTCAATGGAAGGCTTGAACGCCCAGAAAAGTCGATGAAAAAATTTATGGCCTTCAACAAGTTGGCCTTCTCAGTCATATGCATCATTGGTTTGATACCTCACTGTAGTGCCTGAGATGAAATTTGTCATTGCTAGTAATAAAGTTGATATCTCGTTGTACGACTTATCGTAATCACCATACACCGACTCCATTGCCTTATCCCTTGCACACCACCCCTTCTTGTATTTTATCTGGTATCCAAATTGTTGCGCAATGGTTGCCTGAATCATTGAAACGGGAACCCTTGGATTTGTTTCAACCAACTTCATCACATGATGGCTTATTACACTTGAGTCCAATTTCTGATGGTCTTGGTCGATGAAAGTTCGTAAACATGTGTGCTCGCCATTGTACTTTGTGACCTCCCAATGATTTTTCCTCTGAAGCTTGGACACTCGAATCTTCCAATTGCACTCTTGTCCGTATTTCACACACTTGGCAAAGAAAGTCCTCTGGCTGGATTCTACAACAACGTAGTCGACGTGGTTCTTGATGATGTACTCTTTCACTGCCAATGTAGCTTCATTCTTGTCATCAAATTGAAGCTTAACATATAATTCACCATGCTGACTTGAAGTTAAATGGGGCAAATTTGGGAATTGATGTGCCATCATCGCATCGAAATCCACTGCGCTCATGTGAGAAGGAGGCTCATAGAATGTAATGTCGCCCCCGGTCGGAACGAATTCTCCAACATAAAAATCAGGGGCATCACCAACGTCATCAGGGAACAAATCGGGATCCCCAATATCTTTATCTTCGCTGGAATCGTCAAGTGTTTATCCCCATCGACCTTGTAGGGGTTCCACATCAACTTCAATAGTCGGATCAACACCCGACCCGTATGATGAAGCATATGTCGAAGGCCCGACTGGCTGAAATGCACTCGATGTCCCACTTGCCAACATTACGACAAAATTGTCTCATGGCATATCAATCTCATTACCGAAATCCATTTCAACAGATTCTCCAACTACGTTTCTAGATGGGCTAGGAACATCACACACATCGGCAAACAAATCAATATATCGAATCTCCATAGATTCATGCTCTGCAACCATCATTCCAACATCATCATCATCTTGGAGAGTGATTGTACAATATCTAACCGGATTGTCACATGTCAGCCACCGGTAACGCAATCCATGAATTTCTGTTCCAATTTTCTGTGATATTTTCTCCTTCATTTCTCAAAACGTGATTTCCTTTTCGAATCTCATCTTTGTAGTGCTTTCAGATTCAAATACAACCCCGGCATTAGTTTTCACCATTTGTCCATTGTAATGGATAATCGTCATAAATCTGTTGTTGCTCATTTTCTCTGCATATTCAAAACACATAAATGAATTCTCAATCATAATACACAAATCAAAATGAATATACAAAATCAAAATCTTCAAAAAGAAAATTTTAAATTCCGTTACCATCTAAGTTCTTTTTGAATATATATTTTTAATAAATATACTATATTAATTTTTTAAATATAGTTCTAATTTATTTTTCTAATATACTAAATCAAAATAAACATAATATTTTTTTCTAACATACTAAATCAACTTTAAAACAAATTTTAAAAAAAATCTGATTTCTCATGCATAAAATTCGAACTATCTCAAATAATAAACTACATGCATAAAATTTAAAATATATGAAACATACAAAATAAAACGACCAAACACAAATAAAAACAAAACTCTAAAAAAATTCGAATATACTTACATTCTTTTCTCCATTGATTTCTTCTTCTTCTTCTTCTTCTTCTTCTTCTTCAATCTAAAATTTTCTTCCAACCTTAACTATTTAACACAAATTTTTTTTATCCCCTATACTACCCCTATCACTCCTTTACTAACAATTTCAAATTTTATACCTCTACCCCTATACATTTTAAAACAACAGAAAACTATCCCATTCAAAAATCACATCTACCACCCCCCCAAAATAAATATGTCACCACCCTTCCCCAAAAATTACAGCCTAAACCCAGCCTAAATTCAGCCTTTAACCTTATATTCGAATAAAAAACTATTTACAACACAAGAAATCAGGTGCATGCATGCAGAACTCATTTTTTTCATGCATAAACCTATACCTATATTCGAATCAGAACCCTTCCCCAAAAATAGACCGAAGTCTATTTTCCTAAAAAATCAAAACTATACTAATCCCAATTACACCCAATTCAAGGCCTGCATTTTTTCTTTCTCAATTTTCATTTCATGCATGCAGCAATCTTTTCGTTTCAGTCTCATGCATGTCGTGCATGCAAGCTGCACGACATGACAGATATTCCCTAAAGTCGGATTCAAATGGAATTGACTTTAGCTTGAAGTCGAATTCAAATGAGGAAGACTCCAGGGCAATTTTTTTCCCCAAAATCGGATTCAGGTGAGCAAGCCTTTGGGCATTTTTTTTCAAATCCGGGTTCATCAGAATCCGACTTTAAGTGCACTGTTCAATCCACAATATTTTTGAAAATAATTTGGCCACTGCAATACTTTGGGGAAAAAAATTTCCATCACAATATTTGTGTCAAATTTCCGGTTTGTAGCTTTCTTGTTAATACTAACATCTACTCATTGTTGAAACACATATGTATGATGTTTTCTGTAGTGGTCAATTCTCCTCTCATGATGATCAATAATTAAACAACTATATTAGATATTATTATATTATACATTTTAAAATATAAACATTAGTGCTCAAATATATATATATATAAACACTGTATTAGATATTTAAAAAATACAAATATATTTAATATTATTTTTTATAAAAATGAGATCGAGCTGGAATGGAACGTACTTAAAAAATGATATAATTGTTTTTAAAAAATAAATTTTCATAGTTAGATCTAAAATTTTGTTAATTTATAATCCTTTACCTTTTTATATGAAAAAATCTTTAGCCGAGCAGAAAAATAATACCCGATTCTAAACCAGTAGGGGCCGGGGCGACTCTCTGACAAATTATTGCTACGTTGCCTTGCCTTTACATCTTCTGATCTTCTCTGCCAGAAAGGAAAAGCGCACTCGTGTTAAAAAATTTCGATTTAGTCAAGTTTATAAATCTTATTTTATAATTTAAATTTTATTTAAATTTTTTAATCTAATCGAATTAAGTTAATTTAAGTTGTTCGAGTTTCTGTTTAACTTTAATTGTAAATATTTATAATGTTATGGTACAAATTGGTACCATTTTAAACAATTTTCTATAACAATATATATATATATATTTTTTCAAATGTGATATAAATATATTAGGCAGAGTTGAAAGATTCAACTCAAGCTTGAAAACCGATCCACTAATTACTAAAAATTTTGAGTTATTCGAAGACCAATTTGATAAATCAAACTTTATTTGAAAATTTTGAGTATAGTTTATGAAATTATGATTCGAGTCAATTTGAGTTGAGTTTTTCACGTCGAGTCGAGTAAAAAATGATTTTTTTAGTCGAGTTGAATTTTGCTCACCCTTATATACGGTGGTTAATGAACCCTAAATTCAACATAAGACTCAACTCAATCTCCTTGCTCAACTCATCGGATTAGATTCTCGAGAATCTTTGTTAAAAAGCCATGAAATACCCCAAAACTTTTGAACTTCTTAAACTATGATCTACACAGTTCATTATTAGACGCCTCTGCCCTAGGATATTTTCTTCCTCTCACCAATGGTTGGGCTACGCGTCCAATCGAGTCGAGTCAAAAAAATTGAACTAGTTGAGTTTATAATTCATATTTTACGATTCAAATTTTATTCGATTTTTTTGGATTCAAATCGAGTCGAGTTTTTGAGTTTCTGTACAAATTTAATTGTAATATTTATAATGTTATAATACAAATTATTTCTAATTTAAAAGGCTTTCTATATCCATATTCGATATATAAATATATATATACTTCATATTTTTCACATGTGATATACATAATATATTGGAAAGAATTGAGGGACTCGACTCAAACTTGAAAACAGATAAACTAATTGCTAAAAATTTTGAGTTATTCGAATTTCCATTTTTATAACTCAAACTTTATTTAAAATTTTTTCGAGTCTAGTCAAGTTTATGAAATTATGAATCGAGTCAAAACGAGTCGGGTTTTTTCGCGTCGAATTGAATAATTTAGTTTTTTCGAGTCGAGTCGAGTTTTGTCCACCCCTAACCAATGGCAGCCTTTCTACAATTTGAATCGTCGAATGAAGTCCCCGATCTATGGAAGCCCAAAATCGGAAATTGGTTTCCTTTTTCATTTTCTTTTTAGATTAATTGAGTGACTCATTTGTGATATTTTTTCCTACTAATAATTGGATGACATGTAGTATAATTGATCAAATTATAAAATTATCAAAAAAAAAAATTCTTAATGGCGACTTCTACCGCATGTTTATTCTTAACCACCCAGCGACATGTTTGTAACAACCGACGAATTAAACGACTTATTTGTAACTTTTAGAAATTGAATGACGCATTTATAATCTTACTAATAATCGAGTGTCAATATAATCTATCCTAAGTAATCTAAATAATTTTGCCAATTTATATATTTTTACAACCATTTCAAATAATTCTTGGTACATTTTAATTTACTAAGTATTAGTTATGTTCCCATTGTAGGATCATAAATAAATGTTGTTGGATGGAACAATATTACCACTATCCAATGAATTAATGAAATATTTCTCTCTCTCTCTCTATATTGCTTATTTTATTAATAAAATATAAAATTATTAATACATATATCTGAATGCAACTATATCTATACCTTATCGTTTATCAGTTATATATGTATCTATGAGAACATGCAGTTTCCGAACAAATTATGCATAAATAACTACAAAATTAATAAACATGCCCTAGAAATAACATTCAACAAAACAAATTAATAAACATATGGAATTTAAATTAGGTTAAATTAAGTATATCATCACTGAACTTTACTCTCAAATTTATTTGGGTCATTGAAGTTTCAACGTTTAATTTATTCACTGAAGTTTAGACATTGAACGTTTTTTGTCACTCTTTCGTTAACTTTTTGACGACGTCCATTTACCGAAGAATGGAGGAACTTCTTCAAAATCCGAATTGTGGAAAGCTTTATCAGCAAGAGGGAAGCAATATACTGAGAAATAGGTTCCATTCAGCGATGGGAGAGGGAGACCGGAAAGGAAGAAATCGAAAGGTTTTTGCTCAATTCGTGGACTTTGGGACACTTTCCGGCGAAATAGAAGTCGGATTCAAACTCAGGGGGCGGGGCAAAACGACTGGTGATATTTGGTACTGAACGACCATCATCTATGGTGCGCGTCCGACGACGATAAACGGTGAAGTGACAAAAAAACGTTCAATGTCTAAACTTCAGTGAGTAAATTGAACATTTTGAAACTTTAATGACCAAAATAGATTTGAGAGTGAAATTAAATGATGATTTACGTAATTTACCCTTTAAATTATCCTCTAATTAATCCTGCAACGTGGCTTCACCTGTATGTTGTCGATTTTTTCACTTTTGCAGGTATTTTTTAAAAACAGGAAACAACTTTGGATACCGAAAACCTACAACAATTTAATTATACTTAAAAGGTAAAACCCAAAGCTATTAGAGTTCAACCAACATATATGCCTAATTTAATTAATTCTTCAATATACACGTATATTTTTTTTCAGAATCTCAGCAACTTCGGTCTGGAAAAAGTAAATAATAATAATAACTAAGATTAGAGCACCTATTAAACGGTTGGAAAAGGTAGTTGTAGTAGTAAAAGAGGGATGTAATTTATTTTTAACAATATGATTTTTTTGCTTGAAATAAAGTTTTTTTAAGATGAAAATTACAAACTTTTTAAAAATATTTGGAAAAATAATTAAGGCCTTATTTAATATTTTTAATTAATTGCGGAAATATACAGTAAATACTTAAGCTCGTTAATCAACAAAGTAGATATATGAAACATGAATTATGGAGCTTAAAACGGTTTTCTTTTTCAAAAAAAAAAAACAGCTACATCGATTAATGGAACCAATAAAATCAATTTTAACAACCCTTGAAATCTAACTGTATTAATTTTCCCTTTAATTCAAAATAATATTGTATGGAGGGAAAAAAAACTTTGGATAAATTTTTAAGTACTCAAAAAGACTCACAAATTAACAAGTATTCGAACTTAAAATTATTTCTTAGTCAAAAACTTAAAACCAAAATATTTTTTAAGTGTTTTTGTACTCAAATAGCCAAAATTTGTCTAAGAGTATCGATACGCCCTTATCCGTATCGATATGGTTTTAAACTAATGGAATTCGTTTTATATTTAATGGCTATAGGGTACCGATACACGTCTAGCCGTATCGGTACGCCATTCATCCTGAGAACTAATTTTGCCTTTGAGTATCGGTACGACCATTGTGCGTACCGATACGGGGTGTTAAGATTTTGTAAATCTTTTGCAATTAATATTCAACCGTTGCTTGTCAGTTTATTGAAATCATATCTTTAAAAATTAGTTATAGCGTACTGATACCCTATTAGGCGTATCGATACATTTTTTCGTTCTCAACTTTCTCATATTCTAGTGAGCAAAACTAGTATCTATACGGTACGAAAGCCTTTGTAAAATCGACTCTTCGTATCGATACGACTCTTCGCGTATCAATACCCCTTTGTACAATAGCTCTTTCTTCTTTTAGCATGTACCGATACCGAAGCTAGAGTATCGATACCCTATGCTGACAGACTGTATTTATTGCGGGAAAAATGAAGTCTAACGGCTATAATTATGATCTCAGCTACCCAAACGGTTAGAAATCAATGAATGAGTATATGTTCAAGTCTCCAAAGCTACAATAACTATTCATCAAATTTAAAGCATTCAAGCACATATCCAACAATCTTTGAGCTATTAGAGTCAAATTCTTGTAACCTACTTAAGTGTTCATACTTGTAATCATTTTATTCAAGTGTTGGGTTTGAGTGAACTTGTAATTGGGCAAACACATTACCTTTCAGAGGATTTTTCAGTTTGCTAATTTTCTTCTTGTAAAAGAGAGATTTCTCAGAGCTTTGAGTTAGAAAGCTTTGAGTGTGTAAAGGTTTCCTCTTGAGCCTAGAAAAAAGGAAGAAATTCTTAGTAAATTTGGAAAAATCTTTAATGGGAAGCTAAGGTAGTGGATGCAAACCTTGTTAGAATGTTTAACCACTATAATCATTGTGTCTCAATCTTTTTATTTTCCAATTTGCTTCCACAACTTTTTAATTGTCAATTCACCCCCTTCTTGGCCACTTTCACCATTGATTAATTATCCCAACATCTACCCTAAACTCGACCTTACAGTTCTAGAGCTTGATCTATAGTTGATGATGATATGTAGATTTGTACAAATTTTGTCTTATCTTATCATATTAGAATTTGTTACGAAGATTTTGTGTAACACTCTGAAAATAATAAAGAAAGAAAGAAAAAAATGATGATGAAATGATGATAAAAATGAAAAAAGATTGCAGCTGCAGGGACTTGAGATCCCGTGACCCATGCTTGGTGAATCCAAGCCTTAACCGTTTAGGCTAAGGATCATTCTTGGTTAAATTCTACACCAGATTACTATTAAGTTATGTTTTATTGTGTTAAACTAATAATAAGTAAAATCTGACCTCTCATATACCCCCATTTTTATCACCCGCATTGAATGTGAAAGACCAGAGGGTTCCAGAGATTTCTCCAACCCCCTCTACTATCCGTGTTTCTCGATCTCTGCCACCACCGTTCGATGTTTGACACCGCCTCATTCATCGAAGGCACCGTCATCTCGTGAACTCGGCTCTGATCTCCACTCGTAATCGTTGTGAGTCGTTCATCGTAGAGATGCTTTTGAAGGTTCGGTAAAGAAACCAAGCGTTGCTCTATGTTTTTCAGCGATTACAGCTACGTTTGCCGTCCGTTCACAACAGCGCCACCCGCAACAGACTCCTCTGTCAAGGCAAACATAATCGTGGTCACCGATCTCTATTTTATCGCGGTTAAGGGTGGCGTCAGAGTTACATCAGGTTTTTCTGATTTGGGTAAGTGTAGTAAGGATTTTAGTTCGGTTTTAGTTAAATAATCAATTGTTGGTTACTTTACAGTGTTGAGTGGCTTTTTGGGATTGTTATCGCCATTTTGATGTATTTTCCGGATGTTTGGGACGTACGTGGCCTCTACACACCTTCAAGGGGCAATTTCTAACCACCTTGGTCGGTACCCCGATTTGAACCGGCTTGACTGAAGCTAGACCCGGTCTGGCCTCAAGTTGAACCAGCCTAGTGAAACCGAATCGGTCTACGCCCAACTCGTCTGAATCGGTTAATCGAGTCAGCTCGCCTGAGTAAACCCAATTAACTGTTGACCGACCTAACCCAGCCTGTGATCGTTGACCACTGGCGTTAGCGTTTACTGATGACGTTAGTGTTAACTTTTACTAAAAAGTTATGTAACCCCTTAGACCCGCCAATGCATTATACCTAATTCTAGGAGGCAACATTAGGGTCCCAAGAGCAACCCATAGTAAAAACCGAATAAAATTCTGTAAATACATTAAAAACTGTAAACAACTTTTTGTTTAAATACCATTTAGAAATTATATAAACATATAACGAAATTTCAGAAAAACATATTACAGACTCTGACATAAAATAAGACATGACACACATGCCCACTAATTATACCGGTACCATACTCCGAAAGCAACATCGATAGAACTCTAACCACAGATGTCTATCACTACCAATGATATATTTCTTCTATCTTGCGATAATAAGAACAACGTGAGCTTGGGAAAGCTACACTAAAACTGAGCTTGGGAAAGCAATGCAAGCATTGTTCTTTATCTGATCACCTAAGTACTAGACAAGATGCTTATAGTCCGAATAATCAGATGGGATGTAAATTTCGAAAGCTGAACTGCAGGAATTAGTGTGTTTCATTAATCGCATATTGGAAGCATACATAGAGTTTCAAATTTTAGTGAATTAATTCAATAGGGTAGAATTGTAGAAGGGAACGAAAAGTTTTATTTTAATTACCTAACTACCTTCCAACCATACACCGATATGCAATATTCCAGAACAGTATCCAGAAAGACTTACCCTAGGCCCATTTAGGCGTAGGAGTTTACAGAAAGACTTACCCTAGGCCCATTGGGCGTAGGAGCTTAGGTCCAGAAGGACTTACCAGCGCTGAGCCTACATGACTTCAATCGTATCCCAGATAGTATGCCCCCAGATAAAATCAGTTTTTATCCAGTAAACAGTAATGTCAGAAAACATATATCAGATATATTTTGTATTAGAAGACATAAGCCAAGAATTGAGCTTTCATTACGGATAACAGAGTCATACTTTTAATTCAGAGCAGATAATCTTGGTTTAAAACAGAGAAAATATTCCTGGACACATGGAACACACTATATGGTCCAATTTATTCCTCTTGGTTGGTAATTATCAGAAAGAGAACATTTAACGTCTGACAATTTTGGACTGATTTCAAAATGAGGTCCCTATGAAAAGGGGTTCGGTACTAACGGCTCAAACCAGACATTCAAAAGTTGATACATCAGGATCATTGAGATTTCAGATATATTGTGAGTGATCCAATCATTAAAGCCTACAAGGGCATTATGGTTATTCTGACCCTTATGGGTAATTTGGTAATTTAAGCCAACAGGGTATAAACGGTGATATACAGAATTATAATCACTCATTTTTATCCGGTTTGTGAATATTGTTAATATAATAATTATAGGGTATTATTATTGCATGTGGGCGTGTTATACTATGTGTTTATATGTACGTGTGACTAGTGTATATGAGCCATGTGTGTGATGTGTGTAAATGCATGTATAGTATATATGTTATGTTATGGATGCATTAGTAATTATTATGTGTGTGTTCATATATGTTTGCATGTGCGTATCATTAATGTCCTTGTTATTTTGGAATGTATACAAATGAGTGTTGCATGAAGTGTATGTATTATTATTAAGCGTATTTATGCGTGAATGTATGTTATCACAATTATATGTATGTGTACGTAAGTATGTATATATATATGCATTTATTATTTATTATATTAATATATTATTATTAATATATATATATGTATAAACAAATCTGAAAATAAAGGCCCACTGTTACTATTAAATCTCCAAGTCCTTAATTACAAAGCCCAAAAAAATATGCTGTATATAGTACCAGGCCCGATTGGCCCGATCTAATTAACCAAAAAACTCTAGAATTTAATCTACCACCCCATCTTTATCTTGCAGCCGCCGTCATCCTGGCCGTTGGATTAAGTCTTGATCCAACGGTCTAGATCAGTCCAAGATGATCCAGCTGGCGTGCGTGATGTCACTCTCCAGATTGCTCGCCTCCCACTCGCGTGTGCGTTGCACGCGCGAGACCGTTCGTTCTCCCTCTGCCACGTGTCTAGATCAGAGGCAGCTTTGCTCATTCCAAGACCAGATCTAGGCCATTCATTTCCCATGCAATCACAGTCGTTGGATCAGATCCGATCCAACGGCCGTAAGTGAATCTGACAAGACGGACAATGCCACCATGCTCCCTCTGCCGTCGTGCATGCCACCCCTCACTGGCCATACCGCCCAGACATGTAAAAATTAGAAAAAAGCTCAGAAGTCATATCCAAAATAACCACTGTAATAGCATTTATTTTGACAAATCTTGTAAGCAAAGGAAGTTCAGCAAAAAAAGAGAGCATATATGATGAGATTTACCCATTTTGGACTCAGATATCAGTTTTAGAAATAAATAAAAAAATCCCACCTTCTTCATCTTTCGTACACAAAAAAAAAACAGAAAGGTATCTATTCATATTTAGCTTTGCATGCATGTATATATTCCAGAGATAACAGGAAAAAAAGAAAAAAGAGTGGGTGATTTACCTTCAGCCGTCAGTTCCCCCGCCGGCGACAAGCCATCGGTCTCGAGGCCGAATATGGTGAGCCAAAGAGGGAAAGTTTTTGGTCTAGTTTTAGTAGAATAAATGGTTTTTAATTTGGTCTTTCTTAGATCTAAGAAAGTGAGGGCCCTTTTTCTAAAATCTAAGAGTAGATTCGTGTTTTGGGGTGGAAAACAGATGTTTTGGGATTGGTCTAAGGCTTTGCCGACGCCGACTAGCGGCGGCCGACGGCGGAATAGGCGGCGGCATGTGGCCGGATTCTGGGTTTGAACCCAGAGAGATTTTTTCGGTTGAATATCCTAGAGAGTTGAGAGGACTGTCTCTAAGGGTTTAAAAAATAAGGAAAGAAAGAAATGAAAGCCGGATAGTGTGTTTTATAGGGGAAATAAAAAGAAAATGGTTTAATTACCACATAAGGACCCCCGCGTCCTTCAGTTTTTCAATTCAAGCTCGCCCCTTGGTCCAATTCCAACTTGGGTCCCTCCCTTTTTTAAAATTCTTCCAATTTCATCCCCGAATTAAATCGAACTCATCTTCAATTGGAAAAATTACCGCTTTAGACATTTCGCGTTTCAGTATTTTACGTTTTGGGCTTGCCCCTTGGGCATATTACACAGTAGGTCCCTTCAGGTTTAGTGTATCTTGAAATTCCATCCTTAAATCGGGTTTTATTTCCCTTTGATTTCTGCCACTCTGTTTTATTTCATTACATTTTTGTCCCTTTTCTTGTTTTAAATATTTATATCATTTGTTTCTTTATTTTCTTACCATGCTTGCATTGCTTTTCTGTTGTGTATGTATTCGCTTTTATATATTATGTTTTTGTTGATTTTAATATGTGTATTAATACAGGTTATATCATGCTTTTATTTTATTTGTTCATGTTGTGTACGTTTGTTTATATGTTATGTTTTGGTTTTAGTTAGCATTATGTTTATAGGTTTACATGAGTTCTATGCTCATTTTGCATCAAAAGTCATATATTAGTCTAGGGTAATATGTCTAGCATGTGTCATGGTAGGTTTTTGTGATTTTATTGGTATGTGCTATTAATGTTATATCTCTTGTTTTGATTAACTTATGCATGTTGCCTTTTTATTTAAATGGTACGTAGGTATTTACAAATAATTTACATGTTTATGTATCTTTGGTCTATGTATAATTCTTGCCATGATCATGTTAACATTTGGAAACATTTTGATATAGATATTTAGATGTGTTGTTTTAGTGTAATATTTTAGTATTTTGTTTTGCTTGCCTAGTATCATATATATGTATCATGCATATTGCATTTGTTTTTCTTATATATGTGATTAAGCATGTTATGTCTAGTTAATTCGATCTCGAAACATGTTTTTTCTTCTTCTTTCCTTTACAGTGTTGGTGTGTATATGTTTTACTTATGTTTAGTCTTGATCCTTGTACATGTCATTTATATCTATGTTCATGCATTTTATTATTTTTGTTTAATATTAGGATGTTCCTTTTTTATGTTTTAGTATCATGTCATGTATATATATTGTTTGTGTTTTTATATGTACGCATGTTAGGATTAATTACTTTAGTTTCTAAAAGCATGTTTTTTTTCTTGTTCATGTATTTTATTAGTATCGTTTAATTTTGTAATCTTCTCATTTTTATGTTTTAATATCACGTCAATGTAAATTGTATGTTTTAGATTTTGTTTTTTAAGTTGCATTTCGAATATATTATCGTCAATGCGGTACCCTTTTATCCGATCATAAACGAGGCCACTCGAGAGGCAACTAGTTCAAAGAGCTTTAGAAACAAAGACAACTGAAAGGAACAAGAGGGAAACTAGAGTAAATGCCTTAGAGTCTTATTACTCTTCTCAAATAAGAGAATGAATGGAATGAGATGGATGATGGATTGGATGATGAATGATGGGTGATACAAATGAGAGTGGGAGGCTCTCTATTTATAGTTGAGCTCCCACTCAATCAATGGTCTGGATTGATTTACATGGATGGCCAGGATTAGCCCAAATCCTTACAAGAATCTCTAATCTAGGAAAGAATATCAAATCCAACCTAATTACATCAATTAGTAGGTTTCTTTCCTCAAATAGTTGATCACACCCGATATGGCAAGATTCCTCCTTTGACTCATTGTCTCCTGCCATTTCTGAAAAGCTAGTGTGATCGGGCTCTCTAGCATTCTCCAAGTGTTGGGCTACGTCTGGTGGTCTTGGCAAGTCTGATGATCCGCTTTGAACCTCTTGGGCGGATCCTTGCGCAACTGTCTAGGACCAAAAGGTTTGGGCCGTGACACCTTGCTAATGCCTTTTTGAGTCAATACAAATATGCTTTAGATTTAGCGCCCTGTCGTCAATTTCTTCAGAATGAGAAAATGAGACCAAATGAAAGCTTCAGGGAATATGCACTAAGGTGGCGATGTTTCGCGACCCAAGTCCAGCCTCCTATAGCGGAAGAAGAGTTGAGTCTCATGTTCCATGTAACGCTTCCATCTCCTTTCTTCGATGTGATGTTAGAGAAATCGAGAAACAAATTCGAAAATTTCATGACAATTGAAGAGATGATAGAATACGCAATCAAAGAAGAAAAATTGAGGTCTAAGTCCAATGACCGAATCGAAGACGGAGAGGTAAATGAGTGTCTTCTCTAGGTTCGCGTGGCCGTAATAGAAGAAGACAGACTGACACCTCAGGGTCATCAAGGAAAATTCCTCGGACGAGCGCAAATTTTAAAGTGTTCGGAGCATCCATCTCAGATATATGGCCTCATTTGGTAGGGGGTCACTATCTTGCTCCTAGACCGATGAAGATTGCACCTGATCTATCTACCTATAGTTTTGACTCGAGTAGTACATGCGAATTCTATATGGGGGCACCGGGGCATCCCACCAGAAAATGTAGACCTTTATTGGAGGAGATCAAGAAGCTGATCACTGATGGGGCCTTGACACAAGAGCTGATCCTGCAATGGAGGACCAAGGATGAGGGGCAAGTCTGCATAGTGCTGAGGAAGCCAGAGATGTCTCTACATTAAAAGACTTTCTTGAAGTAATACAAGGAATCAAATTTACTACTTGTGGCCCACATGTGGTAAAGATCTTTTGTGACGGGGCATGTTTGTTGATTTTTATTCCAATGAAGAACACATTTCGCTTAACATACAATGTTCTTAAAAGCACATAGATGTATATTTTCTCGCCGTTGTTGGATATCAATTGCAAGATGTAACATTAGATGGGTATTGTGACAACGATGAGGTGTGATCTTACCTACCAGACTCTGATCGGCAAAGCAAGATTACTACTCTTTCGATGATATTCAAGGACGAAAAAGCTCTGAATGTCAACCATGTAGAGTTGCTTGAAATTGAAACTCTAGGCATAATCTTCTAGGTAGTAAAGAATTAAAAATAAGAATTACAAAATTACAAAATAAAAAAAAAAGAAAAAGGGGAAGAATTGAAGGAAAAAAGAAGAAAAGATGAAGGAAAAGAAAGAAAAAAAAAGAAGAAAGAAAGAAAAAAAGAAGAAGAAAGAAAGAGAAGAATAATAAAAAAAGTACTCCTATGTTCGAAACCTGGTAATAGGCTTGTTCGGATAAGAGTGTGGGAATTTTGGGGAACTCCGCTGAAGCGATAAGGTGGCAATACACCATCCAATTCAAGAAACCTTAGCTTCATGAGTGATGGTAATATTTTCAAATCGTGACTATACCGAGTAACTTGGGGCAATGTTGTTTGCTCCATCATTGTCGTCAAGACAAAGGACTATGACGAATTGATTTCCTCAAATAATGATAAAAGCGTAAAAAAACAACAAAAAAAGAGAAAAGAAAGAAAAAGAGGAGAAAGGAAGAGAATAGAAAAGAGAGGAAAATAAACGATAGTATAGGTAAAATTAAAACTCGCACCACCTAGAACTCTATTTTTAGAGTAATATTTCTGCGCTCGAATGCTCATACAACTCCACCCTTTTTGGGGGCAGAGCAGATAATGAGAATTGAGAAAGAGTAGTATTCTGTAGCAACGCGGTAATCATGATGATGAACCGAGTCACCTGGGAAGATTTCACAGCCTTGAATTACTGAATGGTTGAATCTAAGACGCTCTTGCACTTGATATCCAGAGCTCCTATTATGTGATTTCAAGATCATGTATGTTAATCTAAATGATACCCTTCAGTGGAATGTCAATCAACAAATTGACAAGTTAAAGCAACAAAGGTTTCCATGTATTACTTCAGAGATAAGATCCAGAATACAAGGTTGCGGATATTATTGGAGCACCTAATCAGAAACGACCCCACAATGTATAGGATGAAGATGATGACAAGAGCATATGTGTTAGACAACTTAAGAACAAGAAGCGGGTTTCAGCCATGATGCCTTGGTTGGTTCAAGAAAATGAATGACGAACCAGGACGAGAATGAGATTACAAAATACGGGGGACGATAAGAGGTAAACATTGAGTCTCCAGGGAATTAAAGCACATGGATCGAGAAATAGTTCCCATTAAGAGACAGCAAGAAGATTGAGATTAAGTTCAGAACATAAAAGCATTTTGCTCACCCCGATGACGAAACTAACAAATACTCAGAATGTTGGGTCAAAGGAGCTGGAAGGTAGCCGAGCTCAAGATCGAGTGAGGCGATGCTGAACAGGAAGAATGGTAAGAATCTCTGCACATGCATGATATAGAGTTAGTTTGTGAAGCGGGCAGAGACCCCGAAGAAGAAAGGCAAGTGCTCGTGCAAAAGAACAATAACGGGTACTCATTTAACAAAAAATGACAGAAATAAAGATCAAAACTAAGCATACTGCAAAAAGAAAGGAAACGGAAAAATCTGAAGAATGACTTTTCAGGGCATAGGATTTTAAAACATGTCTAAAAATAAAAAGAAATAAAGAAATAAAAAAGAGAGAGAGAATTATATCGCAAAAGGGTTAAAAGATATGAATCAGATAAATAACTGATCAAAGGGCATACTGCAACAGAAGAAAAGAAAGGAAATCTGAGAAATAACCTTCCAGAGTGTAAGACTTTAGAATAGAAAAAGAGAAGAAATGAGAAAAAGAAATAAAAGAGAGTGAGAGAAAATGATAATAAAAGAGAAGAAGAAGAAAGAAGTGAAAGAGAGAAAAGAAAGAAGAAGAAAATAGAGAAAAAAGAAAAAAAAGAAAAAGAGAAGAAGTAAAAGAAAACATGACATTGCATGCATCATATAGATGAAGGCATGTCAATTTTTGCTTGTTTTTAGACAGGTATTTGAAGAATTGTCAAAGAATTTACTAAAGAAAGAAAGATCCGCAGCCATAGCAGCATGATGCTAGATGTTAAATCCTTCGGGTATCGGTAAGTCCTTCGAGCATGTTGTTAAGTCTTTCGGGCCACCAGCAAGTCTTTCGAGCATGGTGATAAGTCATTCGGGCCATCAGTAAGTCCTTCGAGCATGATGCGGTAGCCTTAGTAGCGTGAGTCCAGAAAGATCGGCAGTCATAGCAGCGTGAGGCCAGATGTTAAATTCTTCGGTCATCGGTAAGTCCTTCGGGCACGGTGTTAAGTCCTTCGGGCCACCAATAAGTCTTTTGAGCATGGTGATAAGTTCTTTGGGCCATCAGTAAGTCCTTCGGGCATAATGCGTCAGTTTTAGTAGCGTGAGTCCAGAAAGATCGGCAGCCATAGCAACGTGAGGCCAGATGTTAAATCTTTCGGGTCATCGGTAAGTTCTTCGGGCCACCAGTAAGTCTTTCGAGCATGGTGATAAGTTCTTCGGGCCATCAGTAAGTCCTTCGGGCATGATGCGGTAGCCTTAGTAGCGTGAGTCCAGAAAGATCGGCAGCCATAGCAGCGTGAGGCCATATGTTAAATCATTCGGGTCATCGGTAAGTCCTTCGGGCACGATGTTAAGTTATTCAGGCCACCATTAAGTCTTTTGAGCATGGTGATAAGTCATTCGGGCCATCAGTATGTCCTTCGGGTATGATGCGGCAGCCATAGTAGCGTGAGGCCAGACGACGGTAGCCAGAGTAGCGTGAAGCCACATGGTAAGTCATTCGGGCCATCAGTAAGTCCTTCAGGCATGATGATAAGACCTTCGGGCCACCAGTAAGTCTTTCGAACATGGTGATAAATCTTTCGGGCTATCAATAAGTCCTTCGGGCATGATGCGGCAACCTTAGTAGCGTGAGTCCAAAGATATCAACAGCCTTGTAAAAAAAGATAAAAAAAAAAGAGAGAGGGGAAAAAGAAAAAATGAGCATAAAAAGAGGGGAAAAGAAAAAAAGAAGAAAAATGAGAAATAAAGAAAAAGAGAAGAAAAAAATCAAAGGCAAAGGTTATATAAAGGAGAAGCCTACGTTTTCGAGCCCCCAGTGAAATGCTCCATATAGGAAGAGCCCTAACTCTAGAATCTCAAAGAAGAACCAAAGGTGAAGAAGTTCTATATAGGGATGACTTACGAGCCTGAAGATCCAGCCAAGGAAAAGCGGAGAGTTCCAAAAGAACACGTGATTCTGAAGTCGTGAGCAGGGAAATCGGATAAAAATGAGTACTTTTGGTCTTTGCTTTGTTCTCGTTTCACAAGAACAAGCAAAGAGGGGTAACTGTAATCACTCATTTTTATCCGATTTGTGAATATTGTTAATATAATAATTAAAGGGTATTATTATTGCATGTGGGCGTGTTATACTATGTGTTTATATGTACGTGTGACTAGTGTATATGAGCTATGTGTGTGATGTGTGTAAATGAATGTATAGTATATATGTTATGTTATGCATGCATTAGTAATTATTATGAGTATGTTCATATATGTTTGCATGTGCGTATCATTAATGTCCTTGTTATTTTGGAATGTATACGAATGAGTGTTGTATGAAGTGTATGTATTATTATTAAGCATATTTATGCGTGAATGTATGTTGTCACAATTGTATGTATGTGTACGTAAGTATGTATATATATGCATTTATTATTTATTATATTAATATATTATTAATATATATATGTATAAACAAATCTGAAAGTAAAGGCCCACTATTACTATTAAATGTCCAAGTCCTTAATTACAAAGCCCAAAAAAAATATGTTGCATGTAGTACCAGGCCCGATTGGCCCGATCTAATTAACCAAAAAACCCTATAATTTAATCTACCACCCCATCTTTATCTTGCAGCCGCCGTCATCATGGCCGTTGGATCAAGTCTTGATCCAACGGTCCAGATCAGTCCAAGATGATCCAGTTGGCGCGCGTGATGTCACTCTCCAGACTGCTCGCCTCCCACTCGCACGTGCGTTGCACGCACGAGACCGTTCATTCTCCCTCCGCCACGTATCGAGATCAGAGGCAGCTTTGCTCATTCCAAGACCAGATCTAGGCCATTCATTTCCTATGCAATCACAGCTGTTGGATCATATCTGATCCAACGGCCATGAGTGAATCTGAAAAGACGGACAATGCCACCATGCTCTCTCTACCGCCGTGCATGCCACCCCTCACCAGCTGTACCGCCCAAACATGTAAAAATCAGAAAAAAAGCTCAGAAGTCAGATCCAAAATCAACCACTGTAATAGCATTTATTTTGACAAATCTTGTAACAAAAGGAAGATCGGCAAAAAAAAAGAGCATATATGATGAGATTTACCCTTTTTATACTCAGATCAGTTTCAGAAATAAAAAAAAATCCCACCTTCTTCATCTTTAGAACACAAAAAAATAGAAAGGTGTCTATTCATATTTAGCTTTGCATGCATGTATATATTCTAGAGATAACAAAAAAAGAAAAAAGAGTAGGTGATTTACCTTCGGCCGTCAGTTCCTTTGCCGGCGACAAGCCGTCGGTCTCGAGGCCGAATATGCTGAGCAAAAGGGAGAAGGTTTCTGGTCTCGTTTTAGTAGAATAAATGGTTTTTAATTTGGTCTTTCTTAGATCTAAGAAAGTGAGGTCCCTTTTTCTAAAATCTAAGAGTAGATTCATTTTTTGGGGTGGAAAAACATATGTTTTGGGGTTGGTCTAAGGCTTTGCCGACGCCGACTAGTGGCGGCCGACGGCGGAATAGGCGGCAGCATGTGGCCGGATTATGGGTTTGAACCCAGAGAGTTTTTTCGGTTGAATATCCTAGAGAGTTGAAAGGATTATCTCTAAGGGTTTAAACAAATGAGAAAAGAAAGAAATGAAAGCCGGATAGTGTGTTTTATAGGGGAAATAAAAAGAAAATGGTTTAATTACCACATAAGGACCTCCGCGTCCTTCAGTTTTTCAGTTCAAGCTCGCCCTTTGGTCCAATTCCAACTTGGGTCCCTCCCCCTTTTAAAATTCTTCCAATTTCATCCTCGAATTAAATCGAACTCATCTTCAAATGGAAAAATTACCGCTTAAGACATTTCGCGTTTCGGTATTTTACGTTTTGGGTTGCCCCTTGGGCATATTACACAGTAGGTCCCTTCAGGTTTAGTGTAGCTTGAAATTCCGTCCTTAAATCGGGTTTTATTTCCCTTTGATTTCTGCCACTCTGTTTTATTTCATTACATTTCCGTCCCTTTTCTTGTTTTAAATATTTATATCATTTGTTTCTTTATTTTCTTACCATGCTTGCATTGCTTTTCTGTTGTGTATGTATTCGCTTTTATATATTATGTTTTTATTGTTTTTAATGTGTGTATTAATACAGGTTATATCCTGCTTTCATTTTATTTGTTCATGTTGTGTACGTTTGTTTATATGTTATGTTTTGGTTTTAGTTAGCATTATGTTTATAGGTTTACATGAGTTCTATGATCATTTTGCATCAAAGGTCATATATTAGTCTAGGGTAATATGTCTAGCATGTTTCATGGTAGGTTTTTGTGATTTTATTGGTATGTGCTATTAATGTTATATCTCTTGTTTTGATTAACTTATGATTGCTACCTTTTTATTTAAATGGTACGTAGGTATTTGCAAATAATTTACATGTTTATGTATCTTTGGTCTATGTATAATTCTTGCCATGATCATGTTAACATTTGGAAACATTTTGATATAGATATTTAGATGTGTTGTTTTAGTGTAATATTTTAGTATTTTGTTTTGCTTGCCTAGTATCATATATATGTATCATGCATATTGCATTTGTTTTTCTTATATATGTGATTAAGCATGTTATGTCTAGTTAATTCGATCTCGAAACATGTTTTTTTCTTCTTTCCTTTACAGTGTTGGTGTGTATATGTTTTACTTATGTTTAGTCTTGATCCTTGTACATGCCATTTATATCTATGTTCATGCATTTTATTATTTTTGTTTAATATTAGGATGTTCCTTTTTTATGTTTTAGTATCATGTCATGTATATATATTGTTTGTGTTTTTATGTGTACGCATGTTAGGATTAATTACTTTAGTTTCTAAAAGCATGTTTTTTTTCTTGTTCATGTATTTTATTAGTATCGTTCAATTTTGTAATCTTCTCATTTTTATTTTTAATATCACATCAATGTAAATTGTATGTTTTATATTTTTTTAAGTTGCATTTCGGATATATTATAGTCAATGCGGTGCCCTTTTATCCGAGCGTAAACGAGGCCAGTATCAGGCGTAGTGACGGTGGTTGGGCGTTTACTCTCGGATAACGGGGCCTTTAAAATTTACTCGCACTTATAACCAAATTTTAAATTGATCGTCACTTTAATCCGGAAAGTTTAATATTAATAAAGCGGTAATTATTAAAGTACCAATTTTGGGCGGTGTGGGGGTGCTAATCCTTCCTCATCCGTAACTGAATCCCGAACCCTACATTTTTCAAATCTCTAGTTTTACGGTGTCCGACCTACCTAAGTGGCCGGTGGCGACTCTATTTTCAAAATAAAATACGGTTTTTTAAAAACCCCACGGAAGACATTTTAAAACAAAATAATAAATAAAATACGTTTTTTTAGCGAAACGGATATCGCTACAAGAATTCAGGAATTTTAGTTGCTCTTCATTTTTATGAGTCCCTTTGAACTAATCGAAACCCATCAATACCATGTTTATTATTTAGCCGGATAGGTACACCTTAAGTATTTATTTCTCAGAACAGACTACAGTGTAAAACAAAATGGTTTGCCTTCACCAATTAACCATTAAATGTACTATGAGAAAACGAACATATATTCAAGCAGTATTTTCCCAGTATTCGAACATGTGCATTGCACCCAAACTCAATCCATAACATCGAATGTACCTATGAAGAACATGTTACTCTTACCATTAACTATGTACTTTCTCCAAATAAATCGAACATGCCTTCATATGATATTCTCCCAATATCACATTAGTATCTGAAACAACCAACAAACACGGGTCGTGTAATACCACTTTCAGAGTCATTCCATTTGTTTGGCTTTATTGGTATCTTAATCCATGTTTTAGAGGTATTTTCAATCATTTTAGTATTCGAAGGTATTCCAGACACTTCAATGCCAGAAGGTGTTTCAATTATCCTAAGCCTTTCGATCCTTCCAACTATTCATTCATTTCAAATCTCGAGGGTATATCCATCATTTCAATTAATTTGGCAAGTAGTGCTCGAAGATATTTTAGTCTTTTTGGTCATTACAGCCATTCCGATCAATCAGCCTTATTAGTATTTTCAAACCTTTTGTCACTTCAATCTTTTACACCACTTTGATTAATCCAGACATATGAATAAATTTCCGTAAACTTATCTTCGGAGATTTATTTAAAATTCAAGAAAATCCAAGTACTTTACAATTTCGAAGGTTTAAGCTTTGTTACCATAACTTTCCAAGCAAAACGAGGTTTTCAGATGAATCAATTATTTTACCAGATCTAGTGTAGATTTCTAGATCACTTTCATTGCCAAGAGCATTTTAGTCCTTCTTATACCTCAAGGGCATATTTGTCATTTCTCATCCAAGCATTATGAGCATTAGGTCTTTTATCAAGAACTAATCTGGTTTGGAAGTTTCAAGGTGAACTGTTTTATCGATTATTCATTATTGGATTACTTACTGATCATTAATTCCCTATTTGAGTCATTCAGGTCTTATCCAAATTATTATCTTTCTATCGTAATCAGTATGACTTTAAAATATTCAGGCATTAATCAAATTCATTCATGCATTAACCAATACCAACCAATTCCGTAAAGCATGCAAGAGGTAGTAAAGTATTACCTTGAATCCTTGCTATATTAGTCGACCCTTGAAACAACATTTGAACACTCTCGAACCTGAATTTGACGTCTTCTACCTCTTGAATATGAAGATATAAGAATACCTTCAATTAAACATATTTCAATTTTAGTCCTTATTCACATTTCCCTTAACTGGATAATTAAATACATATACAAACTCAGGTTCAAGTTTAGATTTGGAGGCTTTCGGGTTAGAATTTTATAAAACTGACTTAAAAAAATGAACTCATGACGTCGAAAAACATAAAATAAGGGTTTTCAAAAATTTTGACTTTTCAGGTCAAAGTCAATGTTGACGTCAGGTCAACGATCGATGTTGACGTCATTGGTCAATTGGGCTGGCTCAAGCGAGTTGACTCACTGAGTTGACTGGTACATGTTGACTCGATCAACGGGTTGACTCAATCGGGTCGATAGGCTTAGACCGGTTTAATATGAGTTTAGGTTGGTTCAAGGTTTAAGGCTATTGGGCCTTATTAGGCCGGTCTAAAACGCATTATAATAGGCCTATCTATCGGTCTAAAAGGCTAAACCGGCCTGACCAGACCAGCTTATAGCCGAACCAGCTCGGTCCACAAGCAAACTGACCATAGTGGTCAAAATTTGACACCGACAACATTTGGTCACCACACGTGACTCAAAATAGTTGAAAACTCACCAAAAAGGCCAAATAACCCAACCATTTGAAATTTAAAAGACTTACTGAACTTACCACGACCTTAGAACGGTGGAGGATGGCCGAAAGATGAGAACATCGAAAGGTTTTCTCTAATTCCGGTGATCTTTATGACGGCATTGACAAGACGACCAGCTGACTGGGTCTTGCTCGTCTTTGCACGGAGAAGATGATGACAGTAACGGTGCAATGAACATACGAATAGAAGAGGTCAAAAAACACAGTGAACAACGACGGTTATACAAGGGTTTTTGGTCACCTTCATCTGGAAGTTCACGACGAACAGCCACCAGCAACCTTTCACTGCGAGTGACCGGTGGCTTCAAGTTCAGGGTAGAATGGAGGTTATCTGGGTAACAACGGTGTAACACACCGCCGGGCGGTGAGGCTAGATCGGCGGTGATCAAGGAAAAGAAAAGGAGAGGATGAGTGGGGAGAAGAATCTGGAAACTGAGGAGAATTGTAGGGGAGTAATTGTTGGGTAGGTGAAGAGTCAGATTGATATTTAATTCGGTTTAAAACCCCCCAAATTTCTACTTCAAGTATTAATCATCCCAACACATGACAGATATGAGCACTTGGCTCAAACGGTTAAGGTTCAAGCATGCCAACCATGGGTCACGGGTTCAATCCTTTTGGATGACATTTCCCTTTTTTAAGCATTCAAATTAATCAGGGTGTGATAAGTCAGATTTTTAAAAACCCTTATTTTATATTTTTTGACATCTTGAGTTCGATTTTGAAGTCCGTTTCACAAAATTCCAACCCAAAAGCCTCCAAATCTGACCTTGAACCGAACTTACTTATGTATTTAATTATTCAGTTAAGTGCAATGTGAATAAGGATTGATTATGGATTTTGAGTAATTGAAGGTAATCATATTTCTTGGTACATGAGATTTTTGAGAAACGTAGAATTCGAGTTAAAGAGCGACCGAATGTGGTTTTAAGGGTCGACCGATATAGCATGGATTCAAGGTAATACATTACTACCTCCTCTATGCTTTATGAAACATAGTGGTATCCGGTAAATATTTTCATGATTATTTTAAGCATATGGTTAATTCTGTTAATGTCTAATCGATTACGAAAAAATGATAGTAAACCAGTTAAGACTAAATGCTCGGTTAGAAAGATGGGTGACCTATAAGAACTTCTGAGATCTAAGAATAATTGATAAGACTGATACACTTTAAATATGGTTATGCTTGTTAATGATTCAATTTCAGAAATGCTAAGTTAAGAAATGACTAGAACGTGCAAGAATGACTAAAATACCCCTTGGCAATAAAAGCGATCTAGGAATCTACACTTGATCTGGTAAAACAACTTATTCATATGAAAACCTTGATTTACTTGGAAAGATACGGTAACAAGATTTATACCTCCGAGAATGTAAAATACTTAGATTTTTCCTGAATTCAGAATAAGTTTCCGAGGATAAATTTTCTGGGAGTTCTTCGTAAGTTTGAATAAATTAAAATGACAGAAAATACTAAATTAATTGAAATGACTAAAATATCCTCGAGCACCAAATTCCTAAATTAACTAAAATGATGGATATACCCTCGAGATCTGAAATAAATGAATAATTGGAAGGACTGAAAGGATCAGAATAACTGAAACACCTTCAGGCATCGAAGTGCCTGAAATACCCTCGAATACTAAAATGACTGGAAATACCTCTAAGACTTGGGATAAGAAATACCAATAAAGCCAAACGAATGTAATGGCTCTAAAAGTTGTAATACACTACCGTGTTTGTTGGTCGTTTCTGATACTAAGGTAATATTGGAAGAATACAATATGAAGGCATGTTCGATTTATTTGGAAAAAGTACATTATTAATTGTAAGAGTAACATGTTCTTCTAAAAGGCACATTCGGTGCCAAGGATTGAGTTCGTATAAAATACACATATTCGAATACTTGGTAAGTATAACAATAGTAAGAACTGTTCAATCTTAATAGACTTGGAGGATGGATAAGCCGTTAGAAGTCTTGAATATTGCAAGTAATTGTGCTACCCTTATTGGGCTAAGTTACGAAATAACCCTTGAAAGTTAAAATGATCAAAATGCCTTTATGAGCTAATTGTCTAGAAATTTCTGGTATATCTAGAATCTTAATTGATCCCGATCTACCCAAATTCCTAAAATTTATCCTAATATATCTATTTCCTGCATAGTCATGATATACCGAAAAGTCTAAATAATCACGAGGAATAATTCCTAAATACCTGGATGAAGTTGATGATTATCGAATTCCATCGAATATGGTTCTTGATTTTGTAATCAGACTAGAATGGATTATAGTTCAGTGTCCCCTTTCTGTTATTATTAAGGATCTTTGAGTGATAATTTGGTTCATCTAGTGTGTACCATGTATACATGACTAACCTTCCTAATCAAAAATTAAGTCTATCCATTTCGATCCCAAGTGATCATGTTATCTTATTGATAAGTGTTCAAAAGTACTATTTTTATTACCCTTTTTACTCATATTATTGTTAGACTTAAGCTCATATTAGTTGCATAATTAGTCATTCATGCATTAATTCATGTTTCTTTCCACCGTTGAGCTTGATTACATAACTTTGTGATTTTTATGGAAAAAGATGATGGTTTGGTGTGTTTTTGTGTGTGTGCAGAATCACTTGCCTAAACAAGGCTAGAACCAGTTGCCAGGGCAGTGCATGAAGGAGATGCCGAGCTAGTTGCCTGGGCAATGCTTGAAGGAGATGCCGAGCTAGTTGCCAAGGCAATTTTCGACAAAGAATAAGATGATATGGCAATCAAAATTGATGACTAGATAAGCCCAAGATGACGTGGAGCAAAGTTAAATTCCAAAGGAGTTTGATTTCCATGAAGAGGTTAAAGAGAAATTAAATCCCAAGAAGATAGGAGAAGTTCTAGAAGGAATTTAAATATAATAAAGAATTATATTCTTTAAATATAATTTAATTCCAACTTAACTTCCTCCTCAAGAAGGATTTTGACCTAGCCATCTCCTATTTAAATGATCAAGCCTTCAAAGAGAGTTGTGCAAGAAGAGAGGATTTTCGACAACTCCAAAGGGCAAGAAGAAAGAGATTTCGACAAGAGAGCAAGGGGGAGAGAGTTCGATTTCGTCTTCTTCTTATTTCCTTCCATTAGATCCATGGTTTGGGGATTATTCTTTGTATATCTTTTGAACCCAATCATGAACTAACTTGATTGGTTGGGGTTATTGTGTTTTGTTGTTGTGAAAAACAATTGGATTTTGTTTAGGTTTTTGAGTTGCAATTCAATTTTCAAAGTTTGTTCATTCTTGGTTCTCAATCTTGTTTGCGAGTGAATTGGGAGAGGATCTCGTAACTTCATCTATTTATCTAATATCGAGAGAGTTAGATTCAAGAAACGAATGAGCATGGTCTTTATTCAATCAATTGATGGTGAAGACTAATCCGGCTTAGGAATAAGTTTAGGATTTCAACGGCTAAGAGGAGCGCAAGATTGGTTGTTGTTCACCCTTGATTCACGTAGGGATGCATTATCAAGGCATGCGCAAATAGCTAGAGTTTCGACTTAGGGATAAGAAGAAACCATTGAAGAACGCTTCGCCGAACTTTGGAAGTGAATGCTCAATTGCTCAGGCAATCGACCCATCCTTAATTGCCCAAGCAATCTGATCAGACAACGAAGGGGACTTGCCCTGGCAACCAACCAGGCAACACGGCAGAATTGCCCTAGCAATCAACCAGGCAATTGCAACCAAATTGCCCTGGCAATCGACTAGGCAATCATAACAGAATTGCCCTGGCAATCCGGCTGCTACTCAATCACCAAGACGATCCAATCGGCTATCACACCTCAACTCACGATAACCTGGCCTATTCTCTCTTTTGATTTCATCTATTCTTTTAGTTTATTGCTCTTAGTTTACTCGTCAATTAGAACTCCTATTATCACTTGTGTTTTTACTTTTCACAATGCAGTAACTTAAGCAAAGTGGCCCAAACCAATCCCTGTAGAGACGATACTCGATACTCATATCACTTTATTACTTGCGACGTGTATACTTGCACAATTACGTAGCACTTATTACACGCAACAAGTTTTTTGGTGTCGTTGCCAGGGATTGGCAATTGGTGTTAGTTGTTTTTGTTATTGCATTTTTTTCTTAGTTTTACTAACTTTTCTTTTTGTTTGTTTTATCAAAAAAAAATTAGGTGCGCTTCAAGTTAAGGGACATCAACATGTCGGGAAATAAAAGCTGATCTATTCGAGAGTTGATGTTGGAAGATATGAATCAATCTAATCAAGAGTTTCTTGCACCCTTTGATGATTACCTATACCAACCGAGAAAAGCCCAAAGAGCTTATACTGTGGAAAAATCTTGTGCTATGTGTGGAGAACATCATGTGTTTGAAAATTGCCCTCACATTTTTGGTGCATATAACTACATGGAGGACCATAGAGGGAACCAACAGCAAAATTCTTCATGGTATGGTCAAAAACCTCAAAATTTTTTTTACCATAACAATTTTGCCATGAAGAATGATATGACATGGCAATGTAGTCCTTTTCAAGAGCATTCCAATTCCTTGGAGGAAACGTTGCTAGCTTCCTTGGCTAGACTTGACGGATCAATTGAAGAGATTCGAGAGCTATCAAAGTCCATAAATACGAGGATAGCTCAGTGGGATGCAACCTTGGGGGGTTCAGAAGATCAATTGAGGAGATCCACATATGTCATGGATAACATGCACCAACAATTCATTCCTAGGGATACTGAAGTCTCAAGGCAAGAGGATGCCAATGAGAGAGACTGTCCAACACATGATGAGCCTGAGCAACAAATTAACTCGGTAATGATTGGGGAGCCTGAACAGAGCAATGCCGCGACAACACTCAATGAAGCTGAGAACAACAATACTACAACAATTTCTGAGGAACCCGATGCCCAGAAGGTTACAACGTTGATGTTGAAGCAGGAATCTGTAGATTGCTCTCATCTACAGTTGCCACGGTAATTGCACGACCACATGCAAGATCAACGAGGCGATAATACTATGCCAATGGAATATGAGCAGGTAATGGTTGAACCTTTTGAATTCTATAAAAACTCACCTCGTCCATTGTAGGTATGTCTTGAAGAACCGATGTTGGTAGACTTGAAGCCATCAAAATCTCTACTGATGGAGATGTTTGAGAGGCCAAAAGAAAAAGGTGTTTGGATTCGTAATGCTTTTCAAAAAATTGGTTTTTCCCTTGACTTACAGCAAATTTTGGCAACTGATTGCCACAGCAATTGGCTAGAGCAGCAATTGCCACGACAACGAAGGCTACGTCCAACCATGATAGAGCCCGACAAGAATGAGGTAATTAAATGGTTGGATGTTGATATAATTTTTCCTAATAATATATCCATGCCTTCAGGAATAGTAGAAAGGTGGAAGATGTGTATGGACTATAAGGGAACACGAAAGAAAGACACCTCCACTATGGTAACACAAAAGGGAGTAGTAGCAAGCACATTGGCCAAACTCTTTTTGGGCAATATTGTCACCCGATGGAGGGTGCGGATGGACTATAAGAAGTATCGGAAACGACTCTCCTCAAGTTTTCTCAGATATGCAGTAACATTAGAAGATGCATGATGGCACTCTTTTCAGACATGGTCGAAGACTTCCTTGAGATCTTCATGGATGATTTTTTAGTTTTCGGTAATGACTTCGACAGTTGCCTCAGCAATTTAGAGAAGGTGTTGGCAAGATGTGAAGAAATTGATTTAGTCCTCAATTGGGAGAAGTGCCATTTTATGGTAGATGAAGGAATAGTGCTCGACCACGAGATTTCATCCAAGGGAATTGAAGTAGACAAAGCAAAGGTGGACGTGATTGAGAGATTACCCCCACCAAGTTCAGTTAAAGGAATCCGAAGCTTTCTTGGACATGCAGGTTTTTACAGGAGGTTCATTCATAATTTTTATAAAATTACTAAACCTTTGTGCAATTTGCTTGAACATGATAAAGTCTTCAATTTTGATGATTCTTGCGCCCAAGCATAAGAAACCCTAAAGAAAAAGCTCACCTCGGCACCCATTGTCGTTCCACCAAATTGAAAACTACCTTTTGAGCTCATGTGTGATACAAGTGATTTCACGGTAGGAGCAGTCCTAGGCCAACGCACAGGACAGGAAAGGAACAAAAAATCAAGTGGCCAATCACTAATCACGTTTAGAACGCAATAGGGAGGAGGACACAGATTTAGAGATATGCGATGCATTCCTGGATGAGCAACTTTTAGTTGTCTCAACAACCATGGATGTGCACGCCTCGGTAACCCTTGACGCCTCGGCAACCCTCGATGCCGCAGTAACCCTTGATGCCTCGGCAACCATGGATGCGCATACCTCGGCAACCCTCAACGCCGCAGCAGCTCTTGACGCGCACGCCTCGGCAACCATAGATGTGCATGCCTCGGCAACCCTCGACGCTCAAGCAGCTCTTGACGTGCACGCCTCGGCAACTCCAGACGCGTACGCCTCGGTAACCACTGATACACATGCCTTGGCAACCCTTGACGCGTATGCCGTTGTAACTCTAGACGATCACGCCTTGGCAACCATGGAAGCAGTTGCCACGGTAACACATGCCTCGGCAATACCCTGGTACGCGGATTTAGTTAATTTCCTTGTTTGTGGTATTTTACCTTATGGCCTTACTCACCAAGGAAAGAAGCGGTTCCACCATGATGCTAAGCATTACTTTTGGGACGAGCCTCTTTTGTTTAAACAATGTGCATATCAGGTTATACGTCGATGTGTCCCTAAAGAGGAGCAGCAGAATGTACTCCAACAATGACATTCTTCATCCTATGGAGGACATTTTGGAGGAACACGTACCGCGGCCAAAGTTTTGCAATCCGGTTTGTATTGGCCAACACTGTACAAAGATGCCCAAGAGTTTTACAAGCAATGTGATCATTGCCAGAGGACGAGCAATATCTCTAGATGACATGAGATGTTGTTCCAAAACATCATCGAGGTGGAATTGTTCGATGTATGAGGGATTGATTTTATGGGACCTTTCCCATCTTCATTCGGTAACCCCTACATTCTACTTGTCGTCGACTACGTGTCTAAATGGGTTGCGGCATCTGCAGTTCCCACCAACGATTCTAAGATCGTGCAACAATTCTTGCAGAAAAACATATTTACACAGTTTGGGATACCGAGAGCAATTACCAGTGATGAAGGCAAGCACTTCAACAACAAACTCATCGCCAAGATGTTACAACGCTTTGGTGTACCTCACAAGATTGCCGCGACATATCATCCACAAACCAATGGGCAAACAAAAATTTCCAACCGAGAATTGAAGGGTATACTCGAGAAAATTGTAAATCCCTCTAGGAAGGATTGGTCAGTAAGACTAGATGACGCACTTTGAGCATATCGCACTACATTCAAAACACCCTTAGGTATGTCCCCCTTCCGACTTGTCTATGGCAAAACATGCCATCTACCGGTGGAAATCGAACACAAGGCACATTGGGCAATCAAGACCGTGAATTTGGATTAGAAAAGTGCCGGACAAAAGCGTTTGTTAGACCTCAACGAGATAGAAGAATTTCGTGCACTCGCCTATAACAATGCACGAATCTACAAGGAGAAAACAAAGCAATGGCATGACAAGAAACTACTGCCGCGGCAATTCATGCCAGGGCAACTAGTTCTCTTATTCAATTTTCGGCTAAAACTTTTCCCGGGAAAACTGAAATCAAGATGGTCGGGACCATTCGAAGTTGTCAAACCATTCTCCTATGGTGTCGTGATAATCAAGTCCATTACCGACGAACATGAATTCAAAGTTAACGGACAAAGATTGAAGCACTACAACGGTGCCCATGTAGAACGTAACAAAGAAGTTGACACCTTAGGAGATGCATAAGCATGCTCTCCTTTCAATATTTTCTTTTTATTTTTCTTTTTATTTTTTTCGAACTATTTTTTCTATTATTTTCGGTTATTTTTTTCTCTTTATTTATTTTTGGAATTTTAGGAGATATTTTATTCATTATCTTTAGTTTCCAGG
Organism: Hibiscus mutabilis; assembly: GCA_019671005.1. Taxonomy (NCBI): domain Eukaryota; kingdom Viridiplantae; phylum Streptophyta; class Magnoliopsida; order Malvales; family Malvaceae; genus Hibiscus; species Hibiscus mutabilis. The sequence goes on along the minus strand of CM033731.1, from coordinate 7,832,919 downwards.
TTTTCTTTGTTTTCTTTTCTTTTCCACAACAAGACTCACAACCACCATGTTAAGAAAATTCATTGCCGACTACTTGCCACAGCAACCACAACAGAGAATGCCCAGGCAACAACAATGGGTTCGGCAACTTCTGATGCCCAAACATGGATCAAGTCAAAGCAATGCTATTCACGCTGTACTAGCCACAAGCATTCAACCACTGACTGGAAAATGAATCAAGCAAACGGCACAAAGGAAACTTATCACTCGAGGTGACGACCTCTCCGACTAACTCATTTCATTTAGTTTCTTTTAAATTTTGTTTCACTTTTACATGCATTGAGGACAATGCTTCTCTCGAGTTTGTGGGGGTGTTGGTTTCTAGTTAGTTTCATGTTTAGTTGCATTCATCTTTAGCAATCACATATAGGTTGCATATGTTACTTGCCATGCCTTTAATTGGATTTAATTGCTTAAGACTTGTTGAATATCCAATGATGAATTTTTGCCACTGCACTTAATTGAAAGAACCTTTAATTTTAGGATTGCATGAAAAGAGCTTAGAATTTTACTATGATGCTGAATTTTTTTTACACGGTTGTGGCTTGTTGATTGAAAGAAACTTAGTGAACTTAGGTTGCTTAAAATTTTGGTAAATTTAAAATTGAAAATTAAAAGTTAATTTCTTGCTAGAGGTGCCCGAAACTGGCTCTAGTAGTAAATGCACTTTCTTACTAGAGGTGCCCAAAACTAGCTCTAGTAGTTAATGCATATTAAAGAATCGTTAGAGGTACCCGAAATTGGCTCTAGTCGACTAAAATAAAATGAGAAATTGCTTACTTTGCTAGAGGTGCCCGAAACTGGCTCTAATAGTTAATGCACATTAAAGAATCGCTAGAGGTGCCCGAAATTGGCTCTAGTGAAAATAAAAATAAATGCCCCGATAATTAAATTGATAAAAGCCTATTGTTCACATAGAATCTTGAAAATCAACTTGTACACAACTACGCACACACATTGTCACAAGCATTATAGTTCGATTCCGGGTAATTTTTGTGCTATCCGAAAAATTAAAAGGTGATCATACTTTGTGCCACGGTTCCGAGGTTTGAATTCAAGTTTGAACCATGTCTTTGATGATTAAAGTCTTGGCAGGTAATTGTTAGTTTGCATTGCTTGAGGACAAGCAATAGTTCGAGTTTGGGGGTGTGATAAGTGTTCAAAAGTACTATTTTTATTACCCTTTTTACTAATATTATTGTTAGACTTAAGCTCATATTAGTTGCATAATTAGTCATTCATGCATTAATTCATGTTTCTTTCCACCGTTGAGCTTGATTACATAACTTGGTGATTTTTGTGGAAAAAGATGCTGCTTTGGTGTGTTTTTGTGTGTGTGCAGAATCACTTGCCTAAACAAGGCTCGAACCAGTTGCCAGGGTAGTGCATAAAGGAGATGCCGAGCTAGTTGTCAGGGCAATGCTTGAAGGAGATGCCGAGCTAGTTGCCAAGGCAATTTTCGACAAATAATAAGATGATATGGTAGTCGAAATTGATGACTAGATAAGCCCAAGATGACATGGAGCAAAGTTAAATTCCAAAGGAGTTTGATTTCCATGAAGAGGTTAAAAAGAAATTAAATCCCAAGAAGATAGGAGAAGTTCTAGAAGAAATTTAAATATAATAAAGAATTATATTCTTTAAAGATAATTTAATTCCAACTTAACTTCCTCCTCAAGAAGGATTTTGACCTAGCCATATCCTATTTAAAGGATCAAGCCGTTAAAGAGAGTTGGGCAACAAGAGAGGATTTTCGACAATTCCAAAGGGCAAGAAGGAAGAGATTTCGACAAGAGAGCAAGGGGGAGGGCTCGATTTCTTCTTCTTCTTTGCTTCTATTAGATTCATGGTTTGGGGATTATTCTTTGTATATCTTTTGAACCCAACCATGAACTAACTTGATTGGTTGGGGTTATTGTGTTTTGTTGTTGTGAAAAACAATTGGATTTTGTTTAGGTTTTTGAGTTGTAATTCAATTTTCAAAGTTTGTTCATTATTGGTTCTCAATCTTGTTTTCGATAAATTGGGAGAGGATCTTGTAACTTCATCTATTTATCTAATATCGGGAGAGTTAGATTCAAGAAACGAATGAGCATGGTCTTTATTCAATCAATTGATGGTGAAGACTAATCAGGCTTAGGAATAAGTTTAGGATTTCAACGGCTAAGAGGAGCGCAAGATTGGTTGTTGTTCATCCTTGATTCACGCAGGGATGTATTATCAAGGCATACACAAATAGCTAGAGTTTCAACTTAGGGATAAGAAGAAACCATTGAAGAACGCTTCGCCGAACTTTGGAAGTGAATGCTCAATTGCCCAAGCAATCGACCCATCCTTAATTGCCCAGGCAATCGCGGGAGCATTGCCCAGGCAATCTAATCAGACAACGAGGGGGAATTGCCCTGGCAACCGACCAGGCAACACAGCAGAATTGCCCTGGCAATCAACCAGGCAATTGCAACCAAATTGCCCTGGCAATCGACTAGGCAATCATAACAGAATTGCCCTGGCAATCTGGCTGCTACTCAATCACCAAGACGATCCAATCGGCTATCACACATCAACTCACGATAACCTGGCCTATTCACTCTTTTGATTTCATCTATTCTTTTAGTTTATTGCTCTTAGTTTACTCGTTAATTATAACTCCTATTATCAATTGTGTTTTTACTTTTCACAGTGCAGTAACTTAAGCAAAGTGGCCCAAACCAATCCCTGTTGAGACGATACTCGATACTCATATCACTTTATTACTTGCGATGTGTATACTTGCACAATTGCGTAGCACTTATTACACGCAACACTTATGTAAAAACACAACCTCAGGTTCCTGATGTTTGATACAAGTATACTCGATTTATGGGTCCTAATACTCTAATTCCACTGATTAAACACTGGCTTGTATCCTGATTCCTGACATACTGCCACTAATTATTGATATAACGGTTACCGCTCAAGACTGTTTTACTGGGTTACTTTCGGGATAACATAATAAGTTTTTGATAGGCACATGTACGCACTGGCCTTCTATCAGATTCTTATGCCTCATGCTAGGCTCTTAGGCCTCATGTTCGGTTCTTATGCTTCGGCTAGGGTGATTCCGCCTAGGACCCAAAGTAACCCCTTAGGTTAGAACCTACGCCCATTGGGCTTGGGTAACGCCTGTATAGATGCAGTTCTGGGGAACTGCATTCTGAAGTACGGTTGGAGGGTAGTTAGGCTGCTATTAAATTTTCCTATCTCCTCCTTTGCCTCTGTCGAAGTTCTGCAGATGTTTGAAACATTTTGTCTATTTTCTTGTTCTACAATTGATGATACACCAAAAACCCTGGCTTAATTCCTGTAAAATATCTCTTCTTTATGATTCTTCTAGATTGTAGAATTTTCGACTGATATTCAAAAGTTCAAGTAATGAACAACCATGCTGCCTCTAATTGTGGCGTAATACGAGATTCTATACCGTAACGTGAACCTGTTGATGTAATGATCTTTATGTCTATTTTATGCTTTACCTTATACCTACATGTTGATTATAGCATCTCTTGGTAGTTCTGTAAGCTCACGTTGTTTTTACCATCGCAGGTTAGAAGAAATCTATCATGGTATAGTGACCGACATCAGTGTTTAGAGTTCTCTCGGCATTGCTTTCGGAGTACGGTACTGGTACAGTTAGTGGGCATGTATGTCGTGTATTGTTTTATGTTAGTGTCTGTAATATAGTTTTTGAACTACAGTTATATGTTTAAATGATTTTCTGAAATGATATTTTAAATAGAATTTTGTATTATAAATTTAATTGTATATATAAAGAATTTATTTGGATTTTTACAGTGGGTCGTTTTTGTGACCCGAATGTGACACCTCAGATCGGATCGTATTACCTGTATCGGTCTGAGAGTGTTACTTTTTGACAAATTTCTATACTCATATGTATTATTTTCGTATCGTGTTTGAATTATTAAATTATTTTTGGTTTTTATCGGACAACAATATTGTGAGGTTTTTTTTATCATTACAAATTTGAGAAGACGAAATTGGCCACTTCAACTACGGTTTCATCACCCTATTATCGTATTTCCGTAAGCTTGAAGTGTGCCCACTTTGAGAAATAAAAAAAAAATACAATTGTCATGAGAGATTGCTTTGCCTTTACTGTCATTCTCTTGAGCAACAATATAAATTTAAATCAATGTCAAGCTCTTTAGCTTTGACTAAGTTGTTACATAAGAAAGATAATACATACATACAAGCATGATGATGCCTTCAAAAATTTAATCCATTTTGACTATCCAATTCAGTATATTGTAAATTAAGTTATTTCAAATGCTTATAATTCATATGTTGAAATGAGGAAATCATAAAAGTTGATAAGTTAAATTGTAAAAATATAAAATTTATTTTGAAGCTAATTATGTATTTTGTAGTAGTTTGAAAATACGTGGTTCAAATTTGATAGAAAAAAATAGACTTAAAATGAATAAAAAATTAAAAAAATTAATTGTTTCAAATAATTTAATTCAATTTATTTAAATAGAGTCGAATTTTGTTCACTCTTAAATTATATTGCTTCCTCAACTGGTTCCCGAGGACGAAAACTGCTTGATGAGTCATCGGGGATATAAATAACAACTCATGAGACAGTTCCAAGTCATAGAATCTCAAAATGGAGCAATGTCGTTTCAAGGCCAAGGATGCGTACTCTATTAATAATTACCGACCCACTCGTTTGTTGAAACTATAACAAGTCTTTGCGACGAGAAATTATTCTATATATTTTTTCCCAACATATTATCTATGGTTCTTATCAATAATTTTACACTAAATTAAGTTTTTTGTCAACTTATGTATGAGGAAAGTCTTCTTTAATGTTATGTTTTTTTTTCTTTTTGGTCGACCAGAGGAGGTTCTGAAACCCGCCATTATTGCTGACTTGTAAATAAGGACGAAATTAGAATAAAATAATAAGAGGGATCAAAATTAGAATGGAGTTAAGGGAGGGGTCAAGTTGCTTATCTATGAAATTAACAAGTCCCTAAAAGATAACTTTAAAAAATAGGATTTAGATTTAATCTCACTAATTTTAAAATTAGTATATCTTAAAAAATAATTAAACAAAAAAATTTGACAAAACTTAATTCTACTAACTTCAAAACTGATAGAGCTTAAAAAAATTAAACCATAAAAAATGAGAGATACCGAGACTTAATTTTAATAGTTTCAAAACTTCCATAGATTAAAAATGAAATTAAACTATAAAAAGTTTGGGTGGGCTAGGTCCCCTTACGCCCACGCAATATTCCGCCCATGCCTCTGAAACAAGGCCATTTCTTGCCTGGTCTTGGATGCTTTGATGGGAGAGTCTCCCAGTAGAAATTTTCTATTATACACAATGCTTCGAACTCGAGATTTACTTAAGTAATACCAAGCTACTTACCACTTGGATTAATCCCCATTGGTATAAGGATCTTATTAATAGAGGATGTGTATAATTAGTATATACCGATTATTTGAAGATAAATTGTAATGTTTAAAAGTTTAGAGATTGATTTTGAATAAGAATAATTGTTTAAAGATAAAATCAAAATGTTTAAAAATTTAGAGATCGATTGAAAATAAAAATCACAGTTTATTGATAAAATTAAAACGTACAGAATTTTAAAGTTTAATTTAAAATAATAGTCGTAATTTGAAGACCTATGGTCCAATTAACCAAGGAAGAAATGAAATTTGGCAAAAATAAATAAATAAATAAAACGGTGGGGAGTGGGGGGGGGGGGGGTGGCGATTGCGAGGAGGACACGCAGGCTTCTCCCATTTGACGGTTAGGTACCACCTATTATTTCAACCTCTGTTATACGCATTAAAATTTCACTGCCCAACAACGGTACCTGATTCATCCTCGCTGATAACCGATAACAATCCCACAAAAAGAGAGAGGCTATTCTCAGTTACTTTCCTCCGGTGGCGCGTACTTCCACCCGCCGAAAATGGGACAATTCCCTTCCGCCGCTTTGCAACGGGAAACCTCCCTCACCTTCTTATCCTCCTCTGCTTTCGTTTCCGGCGAGGAATTTCTCGGTGAAATCGCGGATTACACCGCTGAGATTCCCAACGAGTGTTTGGCTTATATTTTCCAGTTCCTCGGCCCTGGCGATCTGAACCGGTGTTCCCTTGTCTGCAAGATGTGGTTTCTCGTCGACGGTTGGAGCCGCCACCGTTTCTCTCTCAACGCCCAATCTGAAATCGTTTCTTCTTTACCATCTCTGTTCACGCGTTTCGACTCCGTGACCAAACACGCCCTACGTTGTAGCCGTAAATCAATCAGCTTAACGGACGATGATTTGCTTACGATCTCAATCCATTGCAAAACCCTCACACGGCTGAAACTCCGCGGTTGCCGCGAAATCACTGACGAAGGAATGTTCACATTTGCTCAAAATTCTAAGAATTTACGAAAACTTTCTTGTGTCTATTGCATGTTCGGCGCTAAAGCTTTAAATGTTGTCCTCTATCATTGCAAGAATTTAGAAGAGTTATCGGTGAAAAGGCTCAGAGGAATCCATGACGGAGCTGAGCTGATTGGGCCTGGAGCCGCTGCTTCTACATTGAAAGCGATTTGCTTGAAAGAACTTGTTAACGGTCAGACTTTTGCACCGCTTGTGGTTGGATCAAAAACCTTAAAACTTTGAGAATTATTCATTGTTTGGGTGATTGGGATAGTGTCCTTCAGTTAATTGGAAATCGAAACGGCAATGAAAATTTAAATCGTGATATCAATTATGGCAGTAGTAACTGCAATCCTTTGATGGAAATTCACCTTGAGAGGCTTCAAGTGAGTGATATAGGCCTATCTGCGATTGCAGAATGTACCAAAATTGAGAGTTTGCATATTGTGAAAACCCCAGAGTGTTCGAATTATGGGCTTGTTTGTGTAGCTGAGAATTGTAAGTTGCTGAGGAAGCTTCTTATTGATGGATGGAGGACTAATAGGATTGGAGATGAGGGTTTGATTGCTGTAGCCAAACATTTTCCCAATTTACAAGAACTCGTTTTAATTGGTGTTAATGCTACCCTGTTGAGCTTGTCGGCCATTGCATGTAATTGTTCAAAACTTGAAAGATTAGCTCGTTGTGAAAGTGGAACTATTGGTGATACGGAGATTGCATGCATTGCTGCAAAATGTATGGACTATGGCGTTGAAGAAACTTTGCATCAAGGGATGCCCGATTTCAGATATCGCCATTGAAGCACTTGGTTCCGGTTGTCCCAATTTGGTAAAAATTAAGGTGAGGAAATGTAGAGGAGTGAGTAGTGATGCTGGTGAATGGTTACGACTTACGAGAACAAAGAGGATCGATGCTGATCAATATGGATTCTTTTGACATAGATTGTGGTTTTGAGGCTAGTGTAGGCGATGGTGGAGTTCATGAAATCGGCGTGGAGTTTCCGCAGGCGGTTGTCCAAGTGACTGGTGCAGATGCTTCCACAAGCAGCAATGGTAGGTTAGCATTGTTGAGATCAAAGCTGGTGCATTTTACCTGTAGGAATTTTGTAGGACTTTGAAAATTACTCTTTCTCTGATCTCATTGCAAACAAGTAATTCCCTAGGATTTTCTCGTTATTACCTGTAGGCATTGTAGCGATGTCTTTTTCTGATACTTCTCATCACTAAATAAAAACGATCGTTTTTCGAAGGACTTTTGAATGGTGTTTGTGACTCTTTTGGATATAAAATATTTATTCCGTGGGGTTTTTAAAAGAAACCGTATTAAAAAATGGAGTCGCCACCGCCACACTAGGGTAGGCGGACACCATAAAACCAGATTCAAAAAGATTGGGTTCGAGAGTCGATTCTGGATGGGGAAGGATTAGCACCCCACACCGCCCAAAAAATTGGTACTTTAATAATTACCGCTTTATTAATATTGGATTTTCCGGATTAGAGTGACGATTATTTTAAAATTCGGTCATAATTACGAATTAATTTTAAGGGTCCCGTTATCCGAGAGTAAACGCCAACCACTATCACTACGCTCGATCATCGGCCCCGTTTACGCTCGGATAAAAGGACACCGCATTAACAATTTATATATCATATGCAATCTTAGTGGCAAAAATATAAAACATGGCAAAATATTTAAATGCAATAAATATTGACATAACAGAATACTAATCTAACATAAATGATATACTAGACTAAAACATGCATATATACATATTAATCTAACTCATAAATAAAAACATATCTAGCATAAACAAAATACTAATATTCATAAATATTAATCTAACATAAAAACAAATTCAACATAAAATACTATTCTAAAACATACATACATAAATATTAATCTGACTCATAAATAAAAACATATCTAACATAAATAAAATATTAATATAAAACACAAATTTAAAACATATTAAATATTAATCTAAAACATAAACATACAAAATAAAAAATAAGACTAAAATTTTAAGATAACTAATACTTCATTAAATTATAAAAATTACAACACTAATAAAAAAGGAAAGAAAATATACCTAACTAGGAGCTCGAACAGCGAATCCCGACCAACCCCACCGAGATCTACCGCGACCCTCCAAAAATATTAACTAGATCGGACCTAAAATAGGATCCCGATCGAACAGTTAGGACCGAGGATATTACCCGGTCTGGGCTAGCCGAATTGGCCTGCCCTTGCCGATTCCAATTGTTGCAATTGCCATTTTTTCTCTTCAATTGGCGTGATTGCAATTCAATTTTCCTCCCCATTCTTGCTGCCAATTGCTTCTATTTATAGGGGTGAGGAGGGTGACGTGGAGCTTTGTGCTCCACTCCCTCCCCCTTTTTTTATTATTATATTATTATTTTTTTTTTGCTTTTTTTTGCCTTTTTTATATATATAATTTTAGTATTATAATAACACTAATAACACTAAAACCCGGTCAAAATGAGTGATTACAGTTGCCCCTCTTTGCTTGTTCTTGTGAAACGAGGACAAAGCAAATATCAAAAGCACTCATTTTTATCAGACTTCCTTGTTTGTAGCTTTGGAAAAACGAATTCTTTTGGACATCTCCGCTCTTCCTTGGCTGAATCTTCAGGCTCGTAAGCTCTTCCTATATAGAGCTTCATCACCTTCCGATCTTGGAGTTACAGGCTCTTTTCGACACAGAACCCTTCGCTCTCATTTTTATCAGACTTCCTTGTTTGTAGCTTTGGAAAAACGAATTCTTTTGGACATCTCCGCTCTTCCTTGCCTGAATTTCCAGGCTCGTAAGTTCTTCCTATATAGAACTTCGTCACCTTCCGATCTTGGAGCTACGAGCTCTTTTAAACCTGTAACCCTTCGCTCTCATTCTTATCGAGACTTCCTGTTTGTAGCTTTGGAAAAACGAATTCTTTTGGACATCTCCGCTCTCCCTTGGCTGAATCTTCGGGCTCGTAAGTTCTTCCTATATAGAACTTTTGACGTCTGAAGTCTCGGAGAGCTACAGGTTCTTCCTATATAGAACCTTTCACTCTAAGACAATGAAGCTCGGAGTCTTTCCTATATAAGACTCTTTGCTTTTGACACAACAAGTTTCCTATATAACCCCGTGTCATAGGTGAATTGCTTTGACTGGGAGTTCTTCCTATATAGAATCATGAGTCTTCACCTTGGAGCCATCAGTCCCTCCTATATAGAACTTTTGACGTCAAGTCTCGAGCTACTGAGTTCTTCCTATATAGAACCTTTTACTCTAAGACAATGAAGCTCGGAGTCTTTCCTATATAAGACTCTTTGCTTTTGACACGACAGGTTTCCTATATAACCCTGTGTCATGGGTGAATAGAACTGCGAGTCTTCACCCTAGAGCTGTCAGTCCTTCCTATATAGAACTTTCAGCTTCAAAAAACCTTGGAGAGGTGGATTCTTCCTATATAGAAACTCTCTCTAGAGCTTGAAAACATGTGCCTTTATGTAAAGACATTGTTTTCTCATTTAGGATTCACACCGTGACGGTCTTCGATGTCTCTTTGGATCTGCAGAAACCTGTCTGAGACGAAAACAAAATGCTATGACAAATGAATGAATTGACATGCTCCTAATTCTAGTGATGCTTGACTATTCATGATGCATGAGAGTCAATCTCTGGGTGGGCTTGTTTTGGTCCTCATTTGATCTTGACGTCCGTTTTCTCCCTTTTTACAGGCATTGATACTCCGCCTTACTGTCAGGTTCAACCATTCCAACCTTTCTTTTTCTCCAATTATGATTTGGAATTTAAAAGCGCCCTTTCGGGTTTTCACTTTAAAGAGTTTTTTTTTTCTCCCAAGAGATCTCTTTTGTTATCTCGTGTGTCTTCTTTGGATAGATAGGACATGTGCCATTGGTCATCCTACCTAGTTGTTTAAAGCTTCTCACCTTCCCTAGCCATTATGTAGGGAACTGGAGGACGGAGTTAACATCGTTTTCTTTAATCACCTGCAATTTTCAAGGTTAAATCATAGTAATGCTCCGAAATCTCTTGTTTCATTATAAGCCTATGTTATCTTATTTGACTAAAATTGACAAGAAGGCCAGGAATGGATGCTCAAAAACACGGTTTTATTATGATTAAGGGCTTTGAGATATATTAAAAAGAAAGGTATGACACGTATAAGTTAAATACAAGATCTCTCATTATCTTTGATATGAATGATACATGATCCTGTCAACTGGTGTAGAATTTTTGCCTGAAGCCTTCTCTTCACAATGTTCATGAAGATGCCCTTCTCTTCGGATATTCAACTTTTCAACTTACCCGAGCCGCCCTTTGCGGGTTTTCAACTCGAGTCCTTCCTTTGCTTCAAGACGCCCGGCTTCGGGTTTTCGTCCTGAGCTCTCCAAATTTTTTTTTGTTCTAAAGTCTTACACCCTGAAAGGTCGCTCCTCAAATTTCTTCATCTCTCTACTGCTTTCTGTATGCTCTTAAATCCTTTTGTGCGGAAGGCTTTCTTGTCTTTAGGGTTATCACCCGTCTTCATAAATGATCTTCTGGTTCTTATATCATTCTTATAAGAACCTTTGTCATCTTCTTGGCTTGGCGTTGCCCCATTCAACCACGGGCTCCACTGTTTTGAATTTTCTGGCCCATCCTATAGAGCCTTGATCTATTTCTAGTCACCAGGGTGAGCCAAGATGCTTCCATCCCTTGATCTCTTCCTTGATTTTCTCGCAGCATTTCGATGGGAACTAACTTTCGGTCCCTATGCTTTAAATCTCATCATCATTCATTTTTAAAGTAAAGTAAAAGGCAATTTACCTGTGTATATTTCAAAAAAAATAATGATTGTTTGAAAAGATAACAGTTCATTTCAAAATCACAACTTGGACATTTTGAAAACATTGTTTGGAACAAATGGTAAACATCATAACTTTGGGAGAAAATGTCAAACCTTTTTAAAACATGTTTGCCCCGAAATATCAAACACCATAATAGCGCATCTGTTTCAAGTTGCGAGACCAACTCTAATGAAGCGCATATTTAGAAGATCTTAACCATTGTGGAGATATATGCCAATGTATAGTTTCTTCTGGTCTAATAGGCTTTTGAGATGAACAACCCTACCTAGTTTCTACCCTGTTTAAGGTGGCTCTCTTAATCTCACTATCTCACCATGCCCCATCCTTCCCTCATTTGGGTGTCGATCAAGCACTTCAAGTTTGACGTTCCTTGAAGAAAAGTTAACCCTTATAGGCGGAATAAAATCAAGAAGACATTCTCATTCAACTTGGATATTTATGGATGACCGTAATGGTCTTTGGGGCTTGTAATGTAGGCCTTTGGTTTATGGTTAAGTGAAACAATATTTACATACTTGTGTAACTTGGATATGCCCATTATTCCATCTCTTTTTTTGGATCACTCTAGACTGCCCGTTTTTGGGTTTTCACCCTAGAGTTCATTTCTTTTCTTTTTATTATATGCTTTGCCTTGCATTACGGCTATATATACTTGATGTTCATTTTCTTTCAAGAATGTTTGATCCTTCAAAACTCCTCGGGGCGAGATTTCTTGAAGGACTACGATTACATTTAAGAAATTCTTGTGATTGGCACGCCAAGATGAAATGTTATTCTTTCTTTTTTTTTTCTCTTTTTTTTTTTTTTTTTTTCTTTTCTCTCTTGGATCGCTCTAGATTTGCCCATTTCGGGTTTTCACCCTAGAGGTCACTTCCTTCTTTTGTACCTTTGGATCAATGTATTTTGGTGGATATTGATGCCAGCATGCTCAAAGGACTACTCCTTTTCCTCATTTTTAGGATCACTCTAGACTGCCCATTTTTGGGTTTTCACCCTAGAGGTCATTTCCTTTTTCAAAATTGGCAATCTTGGGGCTGACTTGTCTTGACTTGGCTTCAATTCGAGCTTCTATACTAATTTTCAAAACTGTGTTTTACTTGAAATGTGGATTCCTTCATCTCTTGCTCATAGTTGAAGTCTCGTTCTTGTATTGTTTGATCTGTGTGTGAAGCATAGACTGTATTCTTTCTTTCTTTCTTTTTTTTCTTTTTTTTAGACTGCTCACTCTGGGTTTTTAGCATTGAATCTCTTTCTTCTTATTCGAGTCTATGAATGTATCCTCGAATCAACACGGATCTATACTTTGGGTATTGATGCGATCTTCCGCTTCGAGTTAATTGCCTCTCTGCGGTTCTTCCGATATTTACTCGATCCGGATTGCTTGACCTTCGATCTTTTTTTTTTTTTTTCGTTTGGACATATCCATGTTTTCAACCACGTTCTTACGGTGATTTTCTGATCTTCGTATCCAATCTGTCTCGGACTCATCTATGTCTTACGGTAAAGTAAAAACAACACTATTCGTTGTCATATTCACAAATGTCCCGAGAATGCCTTGGGGGTAGAGGTTTAGGGTCAACTTTCGTTTCAAGGATCTAAAACGACAAGTGCACGAGAAGATAAATTCTTAAAATGGGAATTGCCCATTGTCTAAACACTCGCCTTTGTTCCTCTGTTGGCCTAAGTAAACTAGCGGATACTCACATTTACAATATCACCACAACATTCAATCTCTTCTAAATATATGCAACTTAGAGTTGATCTTTGGGTTTGAAGCAAATGTCTTTATTGCATTCAAAATTCGAGGACTGGTATAGAAATTATATATACATATGTCCATTCAAAAATGTGTGTATATGCATATGGGAAAACTACCCCATAAAAATGAAATGTTTAAAGAATCAAGAATGTAAAAATGCTTTTCTAAATGGAAATGTGATTTTTAATTTTAATAAACAATGATTTTTTTGTTGAGAATTTCTTTGTGAAATGATGAAAAACCATAGGGACCTTTGGATTATCTCCGTGCTAACTCATTCTGCCCCTTCCAAGGTAGTGTAGGCTTGCCTCTTCTCTTGTTTTTCCACCATTGGATCAACTCTCTCGTCATGACTCCTCGTCAACCAGCTTTCTTAATTTTTCTATTAACGACCCCAAATTTCTTAGTGTCATGCCCCAGCGCCTCAATGTTTTGAAAGTGGTACCCATTTATCTCTCTATTTTCTTCTGCTCCTAGGCGGTCTGGTCTTTAAACTTAGGTCCCGGAGTGCATGTTCGATTTCTCATTGTCATGAAGTCCTCAAAGCTGGCTTTCATTTTCCCGAGCATCTTATTAAAGAAGAAATAAGAAAGATGACATGGAATTCACTTTCCTCTTCATCTACTGAGGGCTGCACTTGGGTCGCTAAACACATACACCTCAAAGCACATTCCTTGAAGCTTTAATCAGGTTTCATCTTCGTACCACACGGAGATACGACGACTTGCTCTTGGGTCCAAAGTATATCATATCACGGTAGGTCTGCTAGACTGTCGGGTAAGTAGTGGATCGGTAATTTTCAATGTAGCCCCTATCTTTTTACGAGAATATGGTCACACGAATCTTGGGGCATCTTGGAAATCTTTGGAATCCAGAGGAACGACCAAATCGAGGCTCAAACATAGTTTTCTTGTATTAAAGGCATCAAACTTCTTTTTCTCTTTTTCTCTCGAGTCCATCTTTTTAACCGCTCGAATCTTGATTTTTGAGTGTGTTCAATTCTTTTATTCACGATAAAACTCTAATTGTTCTTTGGATTACCCTCAAAAATTTTATGCAAGGTGTAAAATATGTCATGATTGTACAATGTAATGCAATGCAATGCAATGTAATATAATGCAATGCAATGCATGAATGCAAATGCGGTGTTGATTCTCGAACAGTCCTTAAAAGGCTTTCAATCAGTAGAAAAATGTCTGGTTGCAAGAAACTAATAATGAATTACAGGTGATAGTTAGTTTCCTTCGGAGATCTTAACTTCGGAAGCAAAACACATGCTCTCCACGTCTCGACGTCATCTTGAGGATGATGGATGACTTCGTCTTCTCTTCTTATTCTATGGACTCGTGACGTCATGATCTTTATTTTTTTTTATGGCTTCTAAAAATAACATCAACAAGTGCAGGCATAATGCATATAAGATCTTTTAAGGTGCAAACGAATAATACGTCTAAACAGGGATGGATTCTATCGGTCCTAAGGGAGTACTTTAAAAAATTTAGGGTTTAAATTAAAATTCTCAAAGATCATTTGGTTTAAAAATTTCCCTATTTTTATTATCAAAAATTTTAACTTACTTAAAAATGAAACTTTTAGGCTTCTTTTTGTTATTATTATTATTCGAAAGTTTTATGAGAGAAGAAGTTTCAAAGCAAAATAATAATATTTTTAATTTTTTTTTTTTTGAGTTAAATTAAAATCGAGAATTTTTAAAATGGTCAAATGTGAAGATTTAAAATTGGGGTTCTGCGTCCGATTGAATCTTCGTGTCGTCGCGCGTGCCTTATTGTCGTCATCGTCTTTCTTTCGCGATTGGTCTTTGCTCGGCTAACTTGATATTTGTAATATTATCGTTCCCGGAAAAACAGACTTTTCTATTTTGAAAGCCTTTTAATGAATTGTTCTTGAATCAACACCATGTCATGATATGCAACATGAATGCAAATAAAGGCGTTAATTCCGCTGGTAATCACCCTTTCGAACGACTTTCATGGGAATTAAAGGGTCCAGATTACAAAAAGATCCATATTACAAAATGAGTCCCTATTACAAAAAGAGTCTATTACAAAGTCTTAATTACAAAATAAAGTTCTACACATAATCCCTAGCTCTACCTCCTAGCTAGTCGACAGCTCTGAGCAACTTGATAAACCTTGGTGCTTCTTCTATGTCCGGGGTTACGAAGGGTCGGAGAGCCGCGACTTGATAGTTAAGTCATTCACACGCTTTGCAACTCGTCGTATGTCCACCATCAGGGTCTCATGTGTATACTTTGGCACTACACGCTCGTTCGGCAAATTGTTACGTCGGATCTGTTGAGTAATCTCTAACCGATGTCACGCGACTGGATCGATGCTGTCCTTCCTAAGACACCTTTTTTCCATGATGAAAGATTTTCTAATCGGGCAAACCACTTGAATCAACGCCTCTATGTAATGTGGATGCAATGATAATGCAACAAAAATATGTGTAAAAATAAAATAAAACACAAAAAAAAATGAGTTAGTACTTAGGATAAAAATAATAAATATATAAATAAAAGGACAAAATTAAATGTAATAAACACACAAAACAACCCTATTTATCCCGTCTAAAACACTTAAGGTTATCCGCATGGCTCTAACAGGGTGGGTTTCTATGTTCTCTACATGCAGTGTTGGTGCTAGGAGGTACCCGAATTGTCCTTGCTGTCCTCTACTAAGAGTAGCAAGGCCCCCGATCATCACCCATTATAGGCTCCTTTCAACCGGGTTCAATTCGGGGACCCGTTCGCTTATGCCCGTCATGAAGGAACGATATCCTTACGAAAGCATAAGGTACTCGAGCCCCCGAAGGTACTTGCTAGGCCCATACGGAGAACGATATCTCCACGAAAGCATTAGCGTTTTCCCCCCACTTAAAAAGATGGGTTTATATGCCATATTTTAAATGCGTTAAAATAAACGCGCAATTATGACCGAATGTTAATTTAATAGTTACTTTAATCCGAATTTCCAATATTAGTAAAAGCGGTAATTATTTTAAAAGCTTGACTCTCATTTGTTTTTGAAAAACAAAAATGTCCCAAAGAGAGTCGCCATCCATAGCGATGTCTTTTTCGATACTTCTCATCACTAAATAAAAAAAATCGTTTTTTTGAAGGACTTTGAATGGTGTTTGTGACTCTTTTGGATATAAAATATTTATTCCGTGGGTTTTTAAAAGAAACCGTATTAAAAAATGGAGTCGCCACCGCCACTTAGGTAGGCCGACACCATAAAAACCGAGATTCAAAAAAGATTGGGTTCGGGAGTCGATTCTGGATGGGGAAGGATTAGCACCCCCACACCGCCCAAAAATTGGTACTTTAATAATTACCGCTTTATTAATATTGGATTTTCCGGATTAGAGTGACGATTATTTTAAAATTCGGTCATAATTGCGAATTAATTTTAAGGGTCCCGTTATCCGAGAGTAAACGCCAACCACTATCACTACGCCTGATACTGGCCTTGTTTACGCTCGGATAAAAGGACACTGCATTAACAATTTATATATCATATGCAATCTTAGTGGCAAAAATATAAAACATGGCAAAATATTTAAATGCAATAAATATTGACATAACAGAATACTAATCTAACATAAATGATATACTAGACTAAAACATGCATATATACATATTAATCTAACTCATAAATAAAAACATATCTAGAATAAACAAAATACTAATATTCATAAATATTAATCTAACATAAAAACAAATTCAACATAAAATACTATTCTAAAACATACATACATAAATATTAATCTGACTCATAAATAAAAACATATCTAACATAAATAAAATATTAATATAAAACACAAATTTAAAACATATTAAATATTAATCTAAAACATAAACATACAAAATAAAAAATAAGACTAAAATTTTAAGATAACTAATACTTCATTAAATTATAAAAATTACAACACTAATAAAAAAGGAAAGAAAATATACCTAACTAGGAGCTCGAACGGCGAATCCCGACTGAACCCCACCAAGATCTACCGCGACCCCTCCAAAAATATTAACTAGATCGGACCTAAAATAGGACCCCGATCGAACCGGTTAGGACCGAAGATATTACCCGGTCCTGGGCTAGCCGAATTGGCCTGCCCTTACCGATTCCTATTGTTGCAATTGCCATTTTTTCTCTTCAATTGGCGTGATTGCAATTCAATTTTCCTCCCCATTCTTGCTGCCAATTGCTTCTATTTATAGGGGTGAGGAGGGTGACGTGGAGCTTTGTGCTCCACTCCCCTCCCCCTTTTTTATTATTATTATATTGTTTTTTTTTTTGCTTTTTTTTTGTCTTTTTATATATATAATTTTAGTATTATAATAACACTAATAACACTAAAACCCGGTCAAAATGAGTGATTACAGGCATCTTCTCCAGCACCCCCTTCCCTTTATTGTGCTGAATATGCAGTTTATTTCAGCTATGTGTATGTTTTCTTCTTTATATATCGTTTTGATAATTGTGTATGGGTGTTGCATATTATATGATAATTGGCAAGTTATCGTTGTCTGGAGCAATTCAGATTTTTATTTCTTTTAATATTCTTGGTTTCAAAGGGCATATATGGATCTTTGAATTCTTGATTTGAACACTCATTGCAGTTTTTCTTTACTGGTAAGCTTCAATTCTGAAGTCAATACAATATTATCGAATTTGTGAACAATAGCAATTATTCTAGTTGTATCTTCTGTGAATGAATGATCCATATTTTGCATCAGGTCTTCTTTTATTTATATACAATTAAACCCTTAATGCAGAATCAGTGTATAGTTCACTCTCTTTATAATCTTCTTCATCTCCGAAACTGAAGACCAAGGCATCAGCAGCAGTTGTCATGATATCACTCGTTGACAACGAACTTGTTCAGGGGATCTCGAATCCGGAGGAAGGTTTGATAACGCCATTAATAATGCTACTGTCTTCGATAGCATTGTCCAACCAAGGCTCTTGATTTTTTATAGATAGTTGACAGTTCCATGCTTTGACATCCCTATTTGCTCGGTTGCAGGGTTAGATTGATCACTGGATTCCGTATTCGGTTTTCAGTTGACTACTTCTCCAACCCCTTGAATCATCTCCTGTGCATTCGGAGAAGACATCATCATTGTCGTCGCTTCCAGAAGTTTTAGGTTTGCTTTGAATTGGCGTTGACTTCATTGTTGGCAGAATTTGTAGTCGTAATTTACCAATTGGATCTTAATCCAAAGGATACGTTGCGAAAAGGGCTTAAGTAGTTAAATTACTTTAGAGGGAAGAAAAGTACGAATTTCAAAACAAAATTTGTATGTCGCTTTTTTGTGTCCTTTATATGTTCCACCAATGATTTTGTCACGTGTATTAATGATTTTTTCATTATTTTTATTGAATATTTATATTCTATTGATAATACACGTGACATAAAATCATTAGTAGAGCATATAAAGAGACGCAAAAAAGAAACATACGAACTCTATTCCCTCCATTTTGAACTTAAAAATGGAGAAGGAAAGCTTACAAAATTCGGATCCTTACCTGTAAAATTCTACGTTGTTGAAGCACATGCTTATGTCGGAAAATTATTTCCAGCTAATTTAGTTAATTTTTACTCTCTAATAATCTGTGTATTAATCGAATATTAACCAACAAAATCTCCATCGTGTACTTTGAACCGCGGCCCGAGCCTGACGTTAGGTCTGGTCTGCTTCACCTTTTCCTTCAGAATCCCAAAATTCGAAGACATTTACAATAATGGTTTTTATATACAAATGCCCCTTCAAGGAGTTATATAACAGTTTTATAATTGAGAAAAAATTTCTTTTGATGAATACAATTTGTAGAAGGTATAAAGATACTGAATTATTAAATTTATCATTTGTATGTGAACAAATCTTATTTTTGTTTTATAATTTGAATTTGATTAAAACATTTAAATTAAAGCTTTAAATATATATTTAGTATTTGAATTAGACACATTCTTTTAAGTTAGTATTTAAAGAAATTTTATTCTCAAATGAATACCTGAACTAGGCATTTTTTCCCAAATGATACTTAAAGATTTTTGCTCCCAAATTGGTATTTGAACTAGGCATTTTTTTCAAATTGGTACTTAAAGATTTTTGCTCCCAAGTTGGTATTTAAACTAAGCACCTTTTCTCAAGTTAAAGCCAAAATTTATGCATTCTATCAATTTGGTCCTAATTCAATAAATTTAATATTTTATATTTAAAAATCTTATCAACTTAGTCCTTGTTCTTTTCTTATAAATGTTTTATCATTCTTCTACCATAAAAAATTTAATAGTAACTTATTGTTTTATAGTCGAATCTCGTGGGCAAAGAATTCACGTTCATGTTTTCTCAAAAATACTAACGGTTGTTGGATTGAGTAGGAAAGAAAAAAGTTGGTATTTCTTAAGTAATATCTCAAGTTGGTATTGTGGGTTGAATTGTGAGAGTTTTGTCCCATTTAAAGGGTGCAATTGTTTTGTTTTTTTTTAACTAAAGGTCGGCTACACTTGAATCAAGAAAAAGATATAAAACAAAAGGCATGAATAAGATAAAAGAACATTTGAAAAACAGTTTCAAAACAAACCCAAAAAAGGCAAAAACAGAGATAAAAATAAAAAATATGAATAAACAAAAAAAACAGAACAAATAACTAAAAAAAATTCAACAAGTCTTTAGGACCGACGAAAAAATCGAAAAAAAATATAGTCAACAAATCAATCTTCAATTACATGACACTTTTGGGATTACAAGAAGATAAAATATCCGGGAAAATGTATCGAGAGAAGCTATTAGGAGGTCATCGTGTCAAAATATATGAAATCGTTGATGACTGATGGACAACAAAGGGTACAGTTTTTAAGGGAACATAAATATTCTATCTTTTTTTGGTTTCCCTATTTATGCTCTCACACAAAAAAAATATATTTATAACTTAAGATTATAGTTTAAGGTTAGAGCTTAGAATTTAATGTGTAGGGTTTAAGGTTTAAAGTTTAATATTTATGATTTAAAAATTAAGATTATGAATTTCAAAAATTAAAAATTAGAGTTATGGCTTAAATTTATTTATTTTTAATATTTGGACATAAATGGATGAAAAAAAAAAGTTCATATGATTTTTGCTCGTTGTTAAGGTTTAGGGGTTTTTTTGGCCGCTAACAAATTATATCCCCTTCTTCAGACCTCTTTGGGCTATTTATCACATTAAGCCTCAAACGATATTGTTTCAAATAGAAAGCCGAAATAAGGAAATGAAAACCCGGATTCAGCCCAATTATTAGATATACTGTCGATGGGGAAAATAAAAATAAAATAAAATAATATAATATAATATAATATAATATGTCATTGTAATATATTTAAAATTTTAAAAAATAAAACAATTCTTTTATTTTAATCTTACTTATAAAATATTCATCGAAAATATACTTAATAATAATTCAAACACACAAGGGAAAGTTTTATTTTTATCTGAACAAATATAAGACCTTACCAATAAGGGTTGGCCTAAAATGGTAAGTAGCTTAGTATCACTTAAGCAGGTTTCGAGTTTAAGGCCTTGTGTATGCAGAAATTATCCGCTGGAAGACTTACCCACCAAAGACAGATGTGAGACGCGATTCGATCCGGATTAGTTAAGAGTAAAGCCTTTTTTCTCGTAACTTTTTTTGGATAAATTACATTCGGTATCACTTAATTTATAAATTTAATAACAAACATGTCAGTTTTGTTTTAAAACTTTTAAACATATCACCCATTTAAAATATTATTATAAATATGTCGTTGATTGTTAAATATTAGATGGAAATATTGATGTGACTTGGTATAATAAAGACTATAGTCCTCAAAACTTATACAGTTTATTAATTTGATCCTAATTCGAAATAACTCTATAGATCTAATCTTTCATATTTAAAACTTATACAATCTAATAAACTAGATTAATGAGTTAATAGGTTGAATGTCGTGGTTATAAAAAAGACAGGCTCCTTACATTATTGTAATTACTAAGGGTGGCAAAACTCGACTCAACTCAAAAAAATTAAATTATTCGACTTGACTATATGAGAAAAATACTCGACCCATAATTTCATAAACTCTATTCAAATTTTTTTAAATAAAGTTTGAATTATAAAATAAAAATTTGAATAACTCGAAATTTTTAATAATTAGTGTATCACTTGTTAAATTTGAGTATGAAGAAATATATATGTGTATTGTATATGGTTATAGAAAACCGTTTAAAGGAACTAATTAGTATCATAACATTATAAATGTTTACAATTAAATTTGAACATAAACTCGAACAACTCGACTTGACTTGAAAAGTTTTCAATTATAAAATGTCTCTTCAACTCAATTAACTCGAAATTTTTTTACTCGACTCGATCAAATTCCACCCTAGTAATTACTTTTAACAATTTCATAGGTTGCTTAGTTAGTATTTTATCTATGTAGTAAGATGCATGTTTAAGAGAGAGTACTTGAACTATAAATTTAAGGAACCTTACCTGAGTTAATTATGTATTATTTTAGTATTTTAATGTTGTTTTTATTAAATTAGGATAATTTATTAGTAGTGGCAGTTTACTTTAGGTGTAATTAAAGTTTTATTATTTTAGTGTCTTTTTTTCAATTTAGGGTTAAACTCTTTTTTGCTTTTTTAAGGCATATTTAATTCATTAACAAGATATACAAGAAAATTTCGAGTTTTAATAAAATTTGGTCACGAGCCATTCTTTTCAAGACTGATTGATCCATCTCGTTTATTTTTTTTTTTATACTCACATTACTTGATAAGAGTTATCTAGGAATGAACTGTTTTTAATTACAAGTTTATTAGAGACGACGTGGACAAAATTAATATTGTTTTTGCTAATCACAAAATTGATTGTATAATACGAAAGATAAATTATCTCCTATTTTCTACAACAAAAATCATAATATCTTGTCAATTTACTAAACTTAAAAATTTAGAATTTTTTGGAATGTATAGTTTCTCCCATTTAAAGCCAAATGACATAAACGAGTGCGTTCTGAACAAGCTTGAAGATGATTGCTTCTGTAATTTCCGTCTGGACTTCCTACTAGTTAATGCCAATTTCTGGATCGAGGATTGCGTACACCCAAGCATAAAGTTTGTTTTTGGTTAAAACTCTATCGGAAGTTCTAGGATGAGGCACCTTTAAAGTACGGTTAAAATAAGGAGATCTTACCAAATTTTTATTTAGTTGGTAAGAATTTGTATAATTAAGGCAAAATCTTCACAAAGTCTTACCTAATTGATAAGAATTTCAGTTCTACCTAAATTATTACTCAGTCCTACATAAATTCTTATTATTTTGGTAAGAATTTGTGTAGTAATAAGCATCTCCCCTGTTCAGTACAACAAGCCTGGCGATGAAAGAATGTTTGGGAATAGAAAAGTTTCACCCTTTAAAGGTCAAATTTAATAGCATAACATGCATCTGAGTTTGCTTTTATGCAAGGATAATTAAGTTTTTCACTGCCATACATAAGACGTAGGATAACTAAGTTGTTCAGTTCCATACATAAGACCAAGAAATTATCATGTTTAGTATAAATGAAATTATTTAAATAAATAACTTGAAACGATGGCTCTTTAAAATTGAATATTCATTTTGTAGGGTAGCACAGACCCACCAAATTGTGGTTGCAATCTGATGAGTGAATTTGGACATTTTGGTTCATTATCCTTGTTCAATTCATGGGGGTTTAACTTTTAAGACTTCAGACAGAGGAAATGGTTTAGTGGCATGGCCTGACTGTGAACTGTGAAGATAGACCAGATACCTCATCACCATGTGATTGTCAATTACTATTTTATTTCCTGACAATATATTGGACTACACATTTTTGTATTGACTTGTATTATATATGTGGGAGAGAGAGAGAATTGATTTGGTTTCAACACTGGCCTAAAGGTATCGAAACCTTGGATTAAATTTGTAAACTTTGCATATTAAGACATTCGATTGTTTGAATGAGTCTTCTTTGGTTCAAAAACTTTTGATTTGTCGTTAATGATATTAAAAATGATGGTGAATGAACTTAGTCAATGCTCGACTCGAGTTGTCTCGACTCAAACTCGAGATCGACTTGAGACCTTAACGAGTTGAGCAAGATCCAATTCGATTCGATAATTTCGTGAGCAGTTCGTTAATTTTTTTATATAATATGTTAGTTTGGTGTATTTGTGGGTTGTTGCTTTGGGTTTTTAATTTTGAAATTGTTTCACACACTATTTACATAATCTTTTTGTTAATTTATTTTTATATTAAGATATATATAGTATTACTAGATTTCACATATAGGTAAAAATTCGACGAGCTTAACGAGTTGAGTCGAGTAACGTGTTTTTATAACAAATATGAGTCAATCAAAATTTTATCAAAATTATCGAGTATTGAGTCGAGAACGAATCGAACTAATTTTGAGTCGAACAGTTTTCAAGTTGAGACAAACAATGTTTAACTCGTGATCGACTCACTCGATAAACACCTATAATTCTAACTTTAAGAAATTAGAGAATAAATAGTGCTAATGGTTAAAAAAAGAAGAAGCTTGTGAATATATTACGAGTAATTAAAATGAGTTTGAAAAACAACACTATATATGAAAAATACATTTAAATCCATCTCCATGTGGTGGTGAAGAATCACACAAGAGTCGTGGTCAAAGTTAAGTTCCCATGCGTTGATGAAGAAAATTTAAATTATTATAATACACTCCTGCCTGGAAATTTCAATATCAAGGAATTACATTATTGCAAGGATTGTCAATTGATTTTCAAAATATTTGAATAAAATTCATGCCCACAATTTCATTCCTTTATTTTTTTTAAAAAAATAAGATTATAATAGCGATGAGATTATATATTGAGAAAGGATTTATTATATTAGTGCAAAATTAAATTAATTTTATTAATTTTTATAGGCATTATATTACAAAAAAGTATTTAAAGTATACTGACATTTTTATTTAGATACTTAAAGTATTTTTAGCCAAAAATGTGTTTTAAATATTTTTACAGACTTTTTGATTAAAATAAATATTTAAAATATTTTTTAATTAATATCACGTGTTATTTTTTAAAAACTTAAATAAAAAATATACTTTAAATACCTATTTCGGCACTATCTGAATTAAAAACTTGCTCCTAAACCATCTCCGTGGCCTAATTCGGCTATACTATCACACAAGCCACACACTGGGAAAGTGACACAAGGTCGAGAATTTAGCCCCCCAAAAAGTAAACATCGTCATTGTTCACTAAATTATTTTAAGTTTTTTGTTTTGATCACTATATTATTATTTTTAACAAAATAGTCAATAATATTATTATTATTTTATTTCTATCACCTGTTGTCAAAAAATTCACAGAAAAATAGGAAAGAGGGAATAATTTAGTGACCAAAATAGGAAAGAAGCAATAGATTAGTGACCAAAACAGAAAAAAGTAATACTAGTGACCAAAATAAGAAAAAAACATAACAGTAGTGATGATTTTGCATAAAATAATAGTTTAGTGGACCAAAACAGAAAAACTAGAATAGTTTAGTAACCAACGGTAATGTTTACCCAAAATAAATCATAAAAGTCAACTGTTTCATGCTGGCAACAACTTTCTTCCCACTCTAATATAATTAATTAATAATTATTATAGATCTGACGTTTTAGGACAACTTTTTGACCGGACTTTTCCCCTCTGTCCTAACCTCTTTTAAGACCAATTTAACCCATAATAATCACATGAAGACAAAATCACAAGTAAACCAATAAATAAATTGCATTTGTTAAGATGGCAGCTTAGTCACGTAATTTGACCATAAGTCCATCCTTTCCTTTATCAACGCCACCTCGCCCTTCATTTTCCTTTCACTTCTGATTTTATTTTCTTTGTCCCCTTTTTTTTTTCCTTTGAATGGTTTTGTTTCAGCTATGGCTACGGAGCTGGTTATGAGTTATAGAAACAGCAACGCTTTCGCATCGAAAATGGAAGAAACTGCTGTTCAAGAAGCTGCTTCTGGGCTTGAAAGTGTCGAGAAACTCATTAGATTACTCTCTGAAACTCAACAACAACAACAACATCAGAATTACAGTAGTTGTAATAATCAATCTTCTGCAATCTTAAGGAGATCTTCCATGGATTTAGAAATGGACTGCAAAGTTGCAGCCGACGTTGCTGTTTCCAAGTTCAAGAAAGTTATCTCTCTTCTGGGTCGGACCAGGACTGGCCATGCCCGTTTTAGACGAGCCCCTATCCCGCCCCCTGCTACAAATACTGGTGTTAACCAAAACCAAGCGATTCAAGAGCCAGAAACTAAGGTTTATTACCCAACGCCGATCAAGCAGATTCCACCGCGGGTCACCGCTCATCATAATCAGAGAGGGGGTTTAGAGAGGAAAGATTCATCAGCAACCATCAACATTTCATATTCTTCAGCTGGGAATTCGTTTATGTCGTCACTGACGGGAGATACTGACAGCAAGCAACCATCTTCCTCATCTGCGTTTCAAAACACTAATCTTTCTCAGGTCTCTTCTGCCGGGAAGCCCCCTTTGTCTTTTTCTTCTTTGAAGAGGAAGTGTAGCTCTGAGAACTTCGGCTCCGGCACTAAATGCAACGGCTCTTCTGGTCGCTGCCATTGCTCTAAGAAAAGGTACATCATGTCAATCATACAAAGTTATCAATTTCAGAGTTCTCGCTATGTTTAATTTCTTACACGAGTTTGGGTGTGTTTCAATGTTTGTCTTGGTCAGAAAGCAGAGATTGAAAAGGGTTGTAAGGGTTCCGGCGATAAGCCTGAAGCTGGCTGATATCCCACCAGATGATTACTCATGGAGGAAATATGGTCAAAAACCAATCAAGGGTTCTCCACATCCCAGGTATAAAACAAACTAGTAACTACTCTTCCAGTCTGAAACAAAGTTGATAGTTTGAGATCGGTATCTAACACGTTCTTTCTTGTTTTGTCTGGTTTTGAATCATGATTGGAACAGGGGTTACTACAAGTGCAGCAGCGTGAGAGGATGTCCAGCTCGGAAGCATGTTGAAAGAGCTTTAGATGATCCGTCGATGCTAATTGTTACCTATGAAGGCGACCATAACCATTCCCTCTCAGTTGCAGAAACTAGCAATCTCATCTTAGAATCTTCATAGACCAACTTTCATTTCGATCTCTCAAACATTTGACAATGGTACTTTTCCCTGTAAAATATGTGCCCAAGCTTTCTTTAATCGTGTCCTTCCATCCCTTTAATTGAAGGATCATTTGAAATTGAAGGAAGAAAAAAATGGTAGAATTGGTATTAAATTTTGCAGTTATTATCAAAGAAAGAAAGGGAGATTCAACTCCATTTAACATTTTCAATTTGTTTACTTTTACTTTGTATTCTTGTTTATATATGAGATGCCTATTACTTTTATTGGATTCATGAAGCTAATTTTCTACATTTAAATGGTATTAAGTGCAAAAAAGAAGGAAAAAAAGTAAAAGAAAGGGGCTGAGTCAAACAATAGGAAAGATGTGGGCCATTTTTCGTGTTAGGGAGGGGTTGACTACAAGAAAATAGGTTGCCAGTTGGGCCGACTACTTAACTACAGTTTGGTGATGGTTGTAGAATTTAATAAAGTTTATTTATGATCCAACAACATTTTTTTAAATAAATTATTTATATTTAATTCATTAATTAAATAATTTAAATTAAATATTATATAAATTAATTATAAAATCACTCTTTTAATCAACCATGTTTCATTAACAAGTTAATATTCAAACTTTAGACTAGTCGATAATCAGGATATTTTATTTTTTATGATGTGTACATTTTAATTCAGTTTTTATGTTCATATTTTATTTACATAAATAACATATGTTAATTTCAAATATTTTTAAGTGAAAGAAGATAATAAATCTTCCAATATTTGTCTCTCTACTCAGATTTCAATCATCAATTTCTTTAAAAAAAAACTCAAATATTTATTACATTTATGGTTTGCCTCTTCCAATATTGATGTTCATACTATATGATATGGATGGATGAATACAAAATTTGGTGCGCGTACATGTAGACGAGAAGGAGATTAGGCAAAAGTCAAAATGGGTGGGTGGAAAATGGTTAAACGTGTACGTGTTGCCTTTAAGGACGGATTGAGACCCAACGTACTGTTCGTAATTGTGTTGTTTGGCTTTGCCTTTGCTCAACGTCAACCTTTGTAAAGTGTGCGAAGGTGGCCGGTCCATTCATTTATTATCAACAACAGCATTGGCATTGGCATGTGGTGGATTGGTTATCGTCATTTATTCCAAATTATTTCAACCCTTTCCTACTAAAACCATAAACATAAAACAAAATCAAACATAAGATGTCTCGTCATGGTGGATTTGTTTGACTCCATCTCAATTATTTGAACCTAATTATTGAATTTTCATTATCTAATTTTCGTCCCTATTTTATGAAGAAATAAATCTTTCACTACTATCACATTTCGGTAGAAATAAATTATTATCACATGCAATCAGATAAATCTTACAATTTTGTAGCGACTTTTCTTCCGGCCCCGTTACAAAAAATTATAAATTAGATTAAAAGGAGAGTCCCGCTTTTATTTTAAAAAATTATTTAATTATTTAAAAGTTGTTGATTTAAAAGAGGAATTTGGAAAAAAAATGTATTTTTGAAAAGTATGAAGTCACTACCGGCCACTTTGATAGGTCGGACACTGTAAAAACAAAAACCAGATATTTCTTTTTTTTAAAAAACTAAGGTTCGGGAGTTGATTACGAATGGGGAAGGATTAACACCCCCACACCGCCCAAAATTGGTACCAAATAATTATCGCTTTATTAATATCAAATTTTATAGGTTAAAGTGACAATTAAATTAAAATTTGGTTATATGTGCGAATAAATTTTAAGGGCTCTGGTGTTCGAGGGATAAACGAAAACTACCAACTACGTCTTAGACTGGTAGTCAAGTTTACCGTCGAAAAAGGGAGCACCGCATTGGCAATTAAATATGTCGAATATGCAACTTAATCAAACAAGGTAAAAAAAACAAGATAAATGCATGAAATAAATAAATATTATTATTAACAAATAATAACATAATTAAAATAAATACAATTAAAATGATACATATAATATAACATGGGTAACATATAACATAGAATAGAAATCATACACTATATACTTATACTTATGTATAAAATAATCACCATAATATAAATATATAAAAAACACTAATATATATAATATACATATTAGGTGTATAAAAAAACTAATATATACATTATAATATAATATGCATATATAAAATGTACATTAAATAAAAATATTACCAAAAATAATTTTATATAACTTAGTATATATAACACATAATATAAATATATGTGTAATATAATATATACAAAAATACTAAATCTACATATATATTCTTATTTAAATATATACATATAAATGTAACACAATATAATTATATACTACATATATATACATATATTCAAATATACATAAATACATGGCAATAAATCAGTAAATTAAATAAAAACATATGTATTGAACAAACTAATATCAACAAACATGAATAATATATCAAACATAAAATTTTTAAACAAAATATACAAAATAAAGGACTAGAATTAAATAAAATAAAAGATAAGGAACCAGAAATGCCATTTTACCATAAAAGAGAGTTAAAATCAAAAGAAAATGGGCCTAATTGAAAAACTGTAAAAAATGGGGTACTAAATTGCGATTTTCCCTTTTGAAATAATTAAATAGAATTTAGGGGTATGATTGAAAACCAGTTAAAACTTATAGGGACTGATTGTGTAACTAAACCATGTGGTAAGCCGGTTTTGCAAACAAAAGTAGGGCGGAGGGACCGAAGAGGTGATTTCCCCATTTAAAAACTGATTAAATCTAATACGGGGATAAGATTGAAAGATTTTGAAAACTTAAAGGGACCGGAGACTGAATTTAAAATGCGGAAGGGTTGCGGGAGTAATTATTTAGGGGCGGAGGGACTGAAGTGTTATTAACTCATTTTCAAAATCAAATGGTCTATAAATAGACCTTTACACCCCCTAAACCACAGCCTTTGGCCATTTTAATTTTTTGTTCTAAAAAAACAAACCCTTATATTTTTTTCTCTGAAACAAAACACCCAAAACCAGAAAATAGTCACTTTTCGGATCAAAACCTCCCAAAAAAGTCAAGAACACGATGGTGTTCTTCGTGTTCTTCATGAACAGGAAGAACACCAACCTAGAAACACCCTTTGAGCCTAGAAAAATGTGGTGGTCCGACTACTCCGACCACCACGACCAACCTCCGGCCAGCGTGAACAAGTACCGAAAATTATAAAAAAAAACTTTTTTAGTCTTTTCCCTTTTTTAAAAACGAAACCAACCTTATTTTGGTGAATAAAACGCCAAAATTCATCTTTTAAAAAAAACAATATCCCCTTTTTAACACAAAAACCACGATCCCTTACTCCGGTTCATCCTACTCGGCCAAGGGTGAGGGCTTGTCATCAGCAAAGGATTATCCCGGCGGTGAAGGTTAACCCTAACCTTTCTTTTCTATTTTTCTTTTATTATATATATTTTTTAGTTTTAAAAAATATGCATGCAAAAAAATAGGAGAAGATGATACCTCTAAAATTTTCGATTTTATTTCATCTAAAAACCCAGTACAAATGCTTGATTACATGAGTTATATATGCTTGATTTTTTTATTCGGATTTGTTTTTATATACAAGCAAAATAAATGATTTTTCTGTGCACGATGCTTGATCTGACATTTTCTAATTTTTTATGTTGCTTATTGGCCATGCTGGTGGTTGGGGGAGCCGGTGAAAGACGAGATGATTTCCAAAAGAGGAACGGTGGTCGTTGATGAAGCCACGTGGCGACAATTGGTGGTTGGAAATGAAGAGACTCTTGCGGCCAGATTTAATCTCAGGTTGGATCAGATTTGATCCAATAGTTGAGATCATTTTGATAATGAACGGCTCAGATCGCTTCTTGGGGTTTACATGGCAGCGTCAGATCAGGCCACGTGGCTCTTGGAAGCTGGGCGGTCTTGTGCGTGCCTAGCTGTGGCCAGCACGTAAACTTCACGCTGCCGGTGGATAGCCCCCTGGACTGATCCTTGTCGCCGGATCAAATCCTTTGGCTGTGCACAAAATAAAGAGAATTAAATTAGGGTTTTTGATATTTTCTAGGGCTTTAGGATTAAATGGGTTTGTGTTCGGCCAGTATAGGCCTTGTATTTAAATTTTGGTTTTGGGGTTATTATTTTTTGTAATGAATTGGACATTAATAAAATGGGTTTTAATGTATGTTGGATCTATATTTTCTTTTTACTTATAACCCAATAATAATAATTATTAATAATAACTATTAATATTTGTAATAATAATACTAATACATATACATGCATACACACATACATGCATATTATATTATATACATACATATGACATACAAGCATTGATACAAATATCCATGCATACTCATATATATATATATATCATTAAACTAATAATAATAATGCATACATATGATAATATATACATGCAATACACATATGTATACATACATATATAAATAATAACAACATATACATGTATACATTAATATTAATAATAAACACGTACATGCAAGCAACATACATATATATATAATATTGATAAACATGTGCATTACATATATCCATATACCACATACATATACATACATACTAACACTAATACATACATATGGACCCACACCTATATTCAAATATACATATTACCACACGTACATATAGGCATTAATACATATATACATACATACTAGCATATATATATTAATTAGTACTACTATAATATTTACAACCCGGACAAAAATGAGCGATTACAGCTGGCCCATTTGCTTATTCTTGTGAAACGAGAACAAAGCAAAGACCAAAAGCACTTATTTTTATCCTATTTTTCTGCCATTGGCTCTGGAATTACGGGCTTTTCTGGAACTTTTCGCTCCTCTTCGGCCAAATCTTCAAGCTTTGATCTCTTCAATTCCCCGATTCGTACTCGTATCGAGATTCAAAAGAAAAGCTTGACATCACGCCTAAAGGTCTTGCTAATGGCCCGAAGGTCTTATCACCATGCCCGAAGAACTTACCGGTGGCCCGAAGGACTTACTGATATCCCAAAAGACTTAAGATCTAGATTCACGCCAACACGGCTATCAATCACCCTTAAAATATGGATTCACGCCAACACCCAAAACACCAAAACCAAATGGTCAGGGTCCAGAAATACCATTTTACCATAAAAAAGAGTTAAAATCAAAAGTAAATGGGCCTAATTGAAAAACTATAAAAAGAAATGGGGATTGAAATTGAAATTTTCCCTTTTGAAATAATTAAATATGGTTTAGGGGTATGATTGAAAACCAGTTAAAACTTATAGGAACTGATTGTGTAATTAAACCATGCAGTAAGACGGTTTTGCAAACAAAAGTAGAGCAGAGGGGCCGAAGAGGTAATTACAACATTTAGTTTTTAACCCATTCAGTTTTTAAATGGGGATATTACCTCTTCGGTCCCTCTGCCCTACTTTTGTTTGCAAAACCGGCTTACCGCATGATTTAATTACATAATCAGTCCGTATAAGTTTTAACTTGTTTTCAATCATACCCCTAAATCTTATTTAATTATTTCAAAAGGGAAAATTGCAATTTCAGTCCCTTTCTTTTTACAATTTTTCAATTAGATCCATTTTCTTTGGATTTTAACTATCTTTTATGGTAAAATGGCATTTTTGGTCCCTGGCCATTTGGTTTTGGGTGTTTTGTTTCACAGAAAAAATGGGAGGGTTTATTTTTTTGAACAAAAAATTAAAATGGTCAAAGGCTGGTTTAAAGGGTGTAAAGGTCTATTTATAGACCATTTGATTTTGAAAATGGGTTAATAACAATTTATTCCCTCCGCCCCTAAATAATTACGCCCGCAACCCTTCCGCATTTTTAAATGTTGAAATCACCTATTTGGTCTCAAACCCCAAAAAAAGAGTCACTTTTCGGATCAAAACCCCCCCAAAAGCCAAGAACACGATGGTGTAAATCTTGATCCAACGGCTTAGAACGTTTTGATAATGAATGGCTCAGATCGTTTTTTTGGGGTTGACATAGCAGCATCAGATCACGCCACGTGGCACTTGGAAGCTGGGTGGTCTTGTGTGTGTCTGGCACGCGCACATGGGAAGTCGAATGGCCATCGCATGAGCTTCACACGGTCGATGGATAGCCCCTTGAACTGATCTTGGCCGTTGGATCAAGATTTGATCCAACGGCTCTCATTTGGCAGTGCAGAAAATAAAGGGAATTAAATTAGGGTTTCTGATATTTTCTAGGGGTTTTAGGATTAAATGGGTTTGGGTTTGGCCGGTTTGGGCCTTATATTTAAATTTTAGTTTTTGGGTTATTATTATTATTTGTAATGAACTGGACATTAATAAAATGGGTTTTAATGTATGTTGGATCTGTTTTTTCTTTTTACTTATAACCCAATAATAATAATAATAATTAATAACTATTAATATTTGTAAGAATAATACTAATACATATACATGCATACACACACATGCATGCATATTATATTATATACATACATATGACATACAAGCATTGATACAAATATCCATGCATACTCGTATATAAATACATATCATTAAACTAATAATAACAATGCAAACAGATGATAATATATACATGCAATACACATACGTATACATACATATATAAATAATAACAACACATGCATGCATACATTAATATTAATAATAAACACGTACATGCAAGCAACATATACATATAATATTGATAAATATGTGCATTACATATATCCATATACCACATACCTATGCACACATACTAACACTAATACATACGTATGGACCCACACCTATATTCAAATATACATATTACCTCACGAACATATAGGCAATAATACATACATACTATCATATATATTAATTAGTACTACTATATTATTTACAACCCGGACAAAAATGAGTGATTACAAATTCGAATTCACATTATAAGTCGAGGGATAAACATCTTAGTCCCGTAGATCAAATGTTGGATTCTAAAATTCCATGCCTCCAAATACCTTATGTTTCATTTTATTTTATTCAAAAGAATAGTTGAATATTGAAAACACAATAAAAATACAAATACCAAAAATAATATTTTATTTGAAAATGATTACATAAATCAATTAGATTAAACTTTAATTTTAAGTTCCGCTAAATATGAAATTAAAAGCAATACCCAAAGGGATAAAAATAATTAGAATTATAACTTGCTGATTTTAAGACAATAAGAGGAATAAAATCAACTTTGAGGTAAAATTATGCTAAATTAATTATTTCGTTTTATTTTGTTAGACTAAAATGATGTATTCTATGACCAACAACTAATTGATCTAGTGAGATATGTTATTAGTGTTAACATACAAAGAACTCAGAAAAAATGATCTTTATTGATAATCATAAAAATGGGTGCCCTTAATGGCTTACACTTGATCTATTTATACACGTTCAAGAACCCTTAATTGCATGAACTGCATGGATGCAGTTGTAGCGTCATTCAACTGCCTAACAGTATCAACCTCTAACATTTACCCTGCTCTCTGAGCTCGGGTAAGACTTCACGATCTTCAAAGACCGAAAGCTTTCTCTTGAACTTTTTAAACTTGTCAGCTGATAATGGTTTAGTAAGAACGTCTGCCAACTAACTGTCTGCTGGTACACGATTAACTTGTAACTCGAGGGCAATTATTTTTCCTTGATAAAGTGCAAATCAAACTTGATGTGTTTGGTTTTGGCATGCAATATCGGATTGGCTGCCATGGCTCCAACACAGGTGTTATCACACCAAATTCGTGGGATTTCATCTAATTGCTCTCTCATCTCCTTTATTACAGCTTTTATCCATGTAACTTCAGCAGTTGCATCGGTTAGGCTTCAGTATTCAGCCTTCGCGGTTGATCTGGACACTGCCCGTTGTTTCTTAGAACTCTATGTTAGCAGGTGGTTCGCATTATACACATATTACCCTGAAATTGATATTCTGTGATCCTGATCACTAGCCTAGTCAGCATCTAAGAATGCACTGATGTTAATACACTGTTGTACTTGAGCAGGAAACCATAACCCATGATCTTCTGTTGCACTAGCCCAGTCAGCATCCAAGAATGCACTAATGTTAATATCACATCAATAGTATTTGACACTTTCGAGCCAGCTTCAATCTCAACACCGATCTTCGCAAATTCTAATCACTCTTTTGAAGCGATAATCGAATTCATGTAGGGTGGCATCTCAAGAGCACTCAGAGATATAACTCAAGTCTTTCTTAGTGTATAACTCCAATGGCACATTATACAATTGAAACCAAACAGGCAAACGACACAAATCAAAATCTAACCTCTTCATATTTGGCTATCATTTCCTTAAAACAAGTGGTTTATTTTGAATGTGCCATGGTCTGTTCTCTAATACTATTCCTAACAGCAGAATTGGTAAAGGAGAAAACATATAAGTTTGAGCCAGCTAAACTTACCTTGATAGTGGACTTCTTCCCCCAAATAATTTCAATGATTCTCTTCATCGAAGAGAAATTTGGAGGCAGATCCAACAAACTGCCCAAAAAGAGCATACTTCCAGTCCACAATATCATCATCAAAGACAGAAGACATAGGATCAACAGCCACAAAGCCCTCCACAAGTCATTATCTTACCGTGCGCCATTGTTATCTTAATTGTTTGGCTAAACTATAAAATAATTGCCCAAATTATGTATTTTTTTATAATAAGTGCCTAAAGTATTTTTTGTTTAAAATATGAAAATGAAAGTTTAGGCACCTATTTGAGCCAAAAAAAATACCTTAGGCACCTATTTCAGCCAAAAATGAAACGTTAGGCACTTATTTCAGCCAAAAAATACTTTAGGCACCTATTGCAAAAAAATGCATAATTTGGACACTTATTTTATAGTTAAGCCTAATTGTTTTTAACCCAATTTATATTTTATGTAATTATTTCATTTCAATAAATCAATTATTTACACACATGTAGCGTGGTCAATTCAATCACAAGATGTGTAATATATATTTTGGGATAAAGTAGAAGAGATTACAATCAAATCTATGCAGATATCATACTAGAGGCGAAAACAAACTTTATTGACCCAAAAACTGGGAGGTCCAAGTACATTTTCTAAGAGAATTCAAACCCCAAAATAGTTAAAATTACAAATCTCAAAGCTTTAAGGCACCCCTCCAAAATCCTCAAGGCGTTGACGGTGATGGATTCCGTCTCAACCTCCGTTCCCCGCCCATGAACAAACCTAAACCTCTCCTCTCTCCTCTCTTTCACTTAAACCAACTCCCTAAACCTCTCCTCTCCAACCCCATGGCCCTTATCCAAACCCGAACCACCCACTCGGATCCACCCCCAAACTCCGACGCCGACGACCTCCTTTGCTCCAATCCACAGCAGAACCAAGAGGAACAGTCTTCTTCTTCTTCCCTCGATGAAATGCTGTCGTCGATAGTTTCTCCGGGGAAGTACCTAATCGAGGTCTCGCGGTTTGAGAGGGCATGGGCTAATTGGACCAAGCATGGGCTCATTGGACCAAGTTTATCGTTGCCCCCATGGTTGACAACTCGGAGCTTCCGTTTCGTATGCTTTGTAGAAAATACGGGGCTGAGGCTGCGTATACCCCCATGTTACATTCGCGTATTTTTACAGAGAATCCAAAGTACCGTTCTGAAGAATTTTCTACTTGCAAGGTAATTCCTTTTCATTTCATTTGCTAAAAGGATTTATGGGCTGAACTTTTTTTTTGTTTGTTTTCATTTTCTTTAAATTTATATGAATTAATGATCGCAGGAGGACCGTCCGTTAATTGTCCAATTTTGCGCAAATGATCCTGATACGTTACTTGAAGCTGCAAGGAGAGTCGAATCTTATTGTGATTATGTCGACATTAATATGGGGTAAGTTATGATCCATTCGAATTAGTGTTATTTGCTTTTTAATCGAAATTCAGTAACTTTGGATGTAAAAGCAGAGTATCTTTAAAAAGATTATAAATTTATCTTTCATGGAACAAATTATACGATTTGCTTTTGTGTTGAATACCCTTCATGTAGTTGATGCTGAACTATATATGATATTATCTTTTGCCATTTGGGGAAGTAAAAAAAAAACTGTTATAAAGATCAAAATTTTTCGATTTTGTATGAATGGCCCTGTCGTTTATGTGTAGCTGTCCGCAGCAGATTGCTAGACGAGGATATTATGGAACTTTCTTGATGGATAACCTTCCTCTCGTGAAATCTTTAGTGGAAAAATTGGCGTCGAATCTTAATGTACCTGTTTCTTGCAAAATCAGAGTGTTCCCTAAGTTAGAGGATACTCTGAAATATGCAAAGATGCTGGTTGCTCTCTTTTAGCTGTTCATGGCCGAACAAGAGATGAGAAAGATGGGAAGAAGTTTCGAGCCGATTGGAATGCCATTAAGGCTGTTAAAAACGAGCTTAGAATTCCAGTTCTTGCCAATGGGAATATTAGGCTTATGGAAGATATTCTTAACCGGCTGGAAGAGACAAGCACTGATGGTGTGCTTTCAGCTGAGACTCTTCTTGAGAATCCTGCTCTTTTTGCTGGATTCCGGACTGCTGATTGGGTAGCTAACGAGGAAGACTTTGTAGATGCAAAACTAGACCAGGCAGATCTGGTCGTGGAGTATTTGAAGCTTTGTGAAAAATACCCTGTCCCATGGAGGATGATCCGATCTCATGTTCACAAAATGCTAGGAGACTGGTTTAGGCTTCAGCCACAAGTTAGAGAGGATCTAAATGCTCAGTCCAGGCTGACATTTGAATTTCTTTACAGTCTGGTGGACCGGTTACGAGAGTTGGGTGTAAGAGTTCCACTTCATCAGAAGGATACTTCAGCTGCCAGAGACTCGGCTGAGGTCGTCGCTATTTGATTAGCCGGTCCAAAGTTAATTGAACTGTAGGTGCATGGAATAAGGGAAAATCGGATTCTACCATTTGATTTGTTATTCTTCCTTAATTCAAACAACAATATACAATTTTTAACCTATGAGTTGGAGAAGCAGGAGGGCTTTTGAGCTAAAAGAAAGAAAACCCTAATGATTTATTTCTGTAGAAGATTATGAACTTGCTATTGTATTATCTTCCCCGCGGTTGGGTAAACCTTGTATTTGTAAGGCAGTGTTGTTTTCTAGAAAATTTATTCAATTTGTTATTGTACACTAGAAATGTAGAAGATTGGGTATTTTGAACATCTATTTCACTTTGATCGTCTTATCATGGACTCTTAGATATCTTCTCTGTTTGAAAATGCAAAGAAATGGTTAGAAGATATTTCAGACGTTAAATTAAACCATCTAACTTTAATTATTAACGAATTTAGTCACCGTCAAATTAATTTAAAGGAGAAACTGACTCAACACTCCTACATGGCATCTCTTTTCTACATCAACAAATTAAAATTAATTGACAGTTTAATAAATTTTTAATTATTTTCCAATCACGTGTCAATTAGATTTTCTATCTCATTCTTCACTACTACTTTTAACCCGTTGAAGATCAACTTTAACTAAGTTACTCTGTCTTTAGTTCTTTAGATGTAAACATGGCCGCAGCGACCTCTCCTCAATCTGTTACTTACCATTTTCCCATGTCTTCACTCTTTCCTTCATCCCCCCCCCCCCAAGGTGGATTCAACTCTTACCATTTAGATATATAGTCTTATGAAATAAACGACCAAACCCGTGTTTTGTTTTTCTTGTTTTCTTTGAGAATCGGTCTCTTTTGTTTTAATTTGTGATGTATGAACACAGAGTCTAACACTTCCTTTTTCTAGCTCTAGTCTCTTGTGCCAAGAAACTTGTTTTTCTGAAACTGTTTATTCCAACCATTAGAGATCATGTTTTTTGTTTCAGAGAATGAAGATGGTTAGTACATTGAGAAGTTGGTTCAAAGAGAAACGGATGTGGGATTCACAACTAATCCCTCTTTAGTTTTACTACCCACTCTCATCCACCAGTAAAATCCGGTTGCAATCTACTCCTTTGGATGTCATTCATTGCAATAATTGCAAAAGCTCTTTTCAACATGAATGTGCTTCAATTTATATTAAAAATCATATCCCATAAGTCTTTATTGCTGTTCATTCGGAAAACAGCACCCGAGTTTATCGTGGTTCATACCGGTATCGTTAAGGCAGCAGCGATCGGCATGCTTAAGAATCCTATGAACACGCTTACGTGAGAGGAATTGTACTAGCAAATGTTCCCAAGAATTCGATGATGATGACTTGGAAGACAGCAGTGCAGCCAAGGACAGCCACGAAAACGTAGTTATCTAATATATCCTTGAAAACATTTATTTCCTCCATGTTACGTGAGCTGATCTCATTGAAAACCTGTGGAAGTCACCGAGCATACTTTGTAAGCTAAATCATGGAGTCGGAAAAGCGTGCATGTAGCAAAATATGAAGGAGCTCATAATAAAAAGGTTACCTGTCAAACATGCTGAGGAGAAGTTAACAATCAGTGCAATGATGTTGACTGTCAGTTGAAACTGTACAAATTTTTGAATATTTATATATACTTTCATGAATGAATGGCAAGGAGAAAGATGCGTGTACTTAATTAATTGTAAGCAAACATACTTCCTTGTGGGCTGGGCTGTGAAAGTATTTGATTCAATGCCCCTTTTGAAGTATACATTATCCCTGCTGCCTGCCCCAAATCAAATCCAATCTCATGGACCTCAAAAACAAAACATACTTGGAAAAAGCATAAAATGGCGTCGCCCGGACTCGAACCGGAGACCTTCGGTGTGTTAGACTGACGTGATAACCAACTACACCACGACACCTTTGCATCTTAAGTTTCGATTATTATATATATTCAAAGCATGAATGTTAACATTTCGTTTTGAAATATCATTTTGGTGCATTTGCAATCATTACAGTTGGGTATCACAAACTAAAGCTTTTGGTTTTGGTGTCATCATTAATTCAATTAAATGAAAATTAAGGAATTTTTAAGTTTGTATTTGATTTTTTTGTTGTTGAAAGAATTAAGTTTGTATTTGAAAACTCATAAACGAACCAATATTTTGCATAGAAATTCAATAAATACTCTCCAAAAAATTATAGCGTGATGCACCTAAGGACGAGGATTCCGATAACTCCATTAAATGATTTGAAATTTGATTATTGAGATTAACTCATAATTCCAGTCCATTCACTAATAAAGATAAAGAGTGAAGTGACAAGAGAGGCACATGTCTAAGTGCATTTAGCTTAGAAAGATGGGGCAGTGTAGCGAAGTCCTTTTCGCTAAAAAATCGAATTTTGAAGTGTTTATTAATTTTTCGAGTATTAAAATATTTATTATGTGGGAGTTTTGAAAAAAACATTTTATTTAGAAATTGGAGTCGCCACCGGCCACTTAGGTAGGCCGGACACCATAAAAACAGAGATTTTGAAAATTGTTGGGTTCGGGAATCGGTTACGGATGGGGAAGATTAGCACCCCACACCGCCCAAAATTGGTACTTTAATAATTATCGCTTTATTAATATTAAACTTTCCGGATTAAAGCGACGATCAATTTAAAAATTGACTATAAGTGCGAGTAGATTTTAAAGGCCCCGTTATCCGAGAGTAAACGCCCAAGATACTTGGGTATTGATGATATCTAAGTGTATCTATATTGGGTATTGATGATATCTTCTGCTCGAAGTTATTTGCCTCTCTGCAGCTCTTCTGATATTTACTCGATCTGGATTGCTTTGGCCTTCTGATTACCATTTCTCTTATTTTCTTTGGTTTTTCGTTTGGACATATCCTTGTTTTCAACCACTTTTTTCTGATGATTTTCTGATCTTCGTATCCAATCTTTCTGGACTCATCTCTGTCTTCTGGTAAAGTAAAAGAATATCATTCGTTGTCAAATTCACAGATGTACTGAGAATGCCTTCAGGGGGTAGAGGTTTAGGGTCAACTTTCGTTTCAAGGATCTTAAATGACAAGTGCCTGAGATGATAAATTCTTAAAATGGGGACTGCCGCCCATTGTCTAAACACTCGCTTTGTTCCTCTGTTGGCCTAAGTAAACTAGCAGATACTCACATTTACAGTATCCCCACAACATTCAATCTCTTCTAAATATATGCAACTTAGAGTTGATCTTTGGATCTGAAGCAAATGTACTGTTGTATTCAAAATTCGAGGACCTGATATAGAAATGATATATACATATGTCCATTCAAAAATGCATGTATATGCATATGGGAAAACTACCCCATAAAAATAAAATGTTTAAAGAATCAAGAATGTAAAAATGCTTTCTAAATGGAAATGTGATTTTTAATTCTAAAAAATATATGTTTGAGAGTTTTTTTTCAAAGCATTGAGATTTTTTTTGCGAACTGATGGGAAAACCATAGGGACCTCCGGACTGCCTCCCAAGTACTAACTCATTCCGGTCATTTGTAGTGCAGGCTTGCCTCTTCTCTTGTTTTCCACTGCTGGATCAACTCTCTCATCATGACTCTCTCGTCAACCAACTTCTTGATTTTTTTCTATTAACGGCCCCAAATTTCTTAGTGTCATGCCCCAGCGCCTCAATGTAGAACTCACATATACCTTGACCAGATAAGGCCATATGTCCGAGATAGACTACTCCGAATATCTCTAAATATGTAATTGTTCGAGGTATTTTTCTCGGTGATTCGGAGGAATCTGCCTATCTTTTTCTTTTACGATCACGAGAACCTTCGAAAGTGGTACCCAATTATCTCTTTCTTTCATTCTGCTCCTAGGCAGGTCTGGTCTTTAAACTTAGGTCCCGGAGTGCATGTTTGTTTCTCTCTCCGACTGTCATGAAGTCCACAAAGCTGGCTTTCATTTTCTCGAGCATCTTATTAAAGCAGAAATATGAAAGATGGCATGAAACATGGAAGTCACTTTCTTCTTCATCTACGGGAGGTTGTACCTAGGTCGCTAAACGCAGCCACCTCAAAGCACGTTCCTTGAAGCCTTCATCAGGTTTCATCCTCCTACCCTGGAGATACTGACGACTTGGCGCTAGGTCTAAAGCATATATGTATTGCCCATAAAGACGTCGGTTAATTCTCAGCATTACTACACTTGGTCTCTACTCAAATAGTTGTACCATATCACGGTAGGTCCTGCTAGACTGTCGTAGAGGTAGTGGATCAGCAATTTTTCATTCTCGATGTAGCCCTCTATCTTTCTGCAGGACGTGGTCAGGTGAATCTTGGGGCAGCTTGTTCCGTCATCATGTGTAAATCTGGGAATCTTTGAAATCCGGAGGAATGACCAAATCATGGTTCAAACAGAGTTTTCTTGCATCAAAGGCATCAAACTTCTTCTTCTTTTTTTTTCCCTCTCGAGCCCATCTTTTAACTTCTCGAATCTTGATTTTTGAGTGTCTTCAATTCTTTTATCCATGATAAAACCCTAATTGGTTTTTGAATTACTCCTCATAAAATTTATGCAAGGTAATAATAATGCAAGGTAATGATAATGTCATGTAAAACATGCCAGGATCGTGCAAAGCAATGCAATCCTAAAATATAAACATGAATGCAATAAGGTATTGATTCCAAAAGTGATCCTCATAGAACGACGTTCATTGAGGCCAAAAGGTTTCATTATATCAAATATTATATATTTACAGTTACTGATAAGCTTTAGTGCCTACTTTCTTCATCCAGTAGTCCGGTCAGCTTGCCTCTGTAGTCCAACACTTGGTCCATGTTCTGACTAAGCCTGCCACATTGTTGAGCCACCTTACCTGCT
The DNA here is from genome assembly GCA_019671005.1 of Hibiscus mutabilis. NCBI lineage: Eukaryota > Viridiplantae > Streptophyta > Magnoliopsida > Malvales > Malvaceae > Hibiscus > Hibiscus mutabilis. The sequence goes on along the minus strand of CM033731.1, from coordinate 7,790,818 downwards.
TGAGTAATATCGATCTTCGGGTCTTCATCTGTCCTATGCTTAGTCTTTCGCAGCTTGGAAGTTGTCCTTTCCTACTGAAGAGTGTTGGATTGTCATTACTCTGTCGTAAACTTGTTTCCAAAACTATTGTTAATGGCTAAGTTATTATGTAGCTCATCTTTGGAGACTGTCGTACCTAATCTCAATTTCCTCAAACTTACCTAATAATAGCCTGACTTGATTCTTGCTTGACTAGTTTCTCTTCTTCCAATATTCTGAGTCGCCATTCAACTGGACAACACCGTTTATTCTTTAAAGGTGACCCAATTTGATATTCTTAAACACTCAGTAAAACTTCTGGTGATCATTCTGCAAATTCAATTTTATCCAAGTTTAGAAAGATGGGGCAGTGTAGCGAAGTCATTTTCGCTAAAAAATCGAATTTCGAAGTGTTTATTGGTCTTTCGGGTATTAAAATATTTATTCTGTGAGGTTTTGAAAAACGCGTTTTATTTAGAAATTGGAGTCGCCATCGGCCACTTAGGTAGACCGGACACCATAAAAACCAGAGATTTTGAAAACTGTTGGGTTCGGGAGTCGGTTACGGATGGGGAAGGATTAACACCCCCACACCGCCCAAAATTGGTACTTTAATAATTACCGCTTTATTAATATTAAACTTTCCGGATTAAAGTGGCGATCAATTTAAAATTTGATTATAAGTGCGAGTAGATTTTAAAGGCCCCGTTATCCGAGAGTAAACGCCCAACCACTATCACTACGCCTGATACTGGCTCGTTTACGCTCGGATAAAAAGGCACCGCATTGACATTATATATTCCATTATGCAAACTTAGTGAGCAAAATGTAAAACATGGCAAATAATTTAAATACAATACAAATAAATATTAACATAATAGGATGCTAATATAACATAAATAAAATACTACTCTAAAACATACATACATAAATATTAATCTTACTCATAAATAAAAACAAATTTAACATAAAATGCTAACATTCATAAATATTAATTTAAAACACAAATAAATATTAGTATAACACATAAATAAAAATGAATCTAACATAAATAAAATATTAATATAAAACATAAATTTAAAACATATTAAATACTAATCTAAAACATAAACATACAAACTAAAAAAATAGTAATACAATTTTAAAATAACTAATACTTCATTAAATTATAAAAATTACAACACAAATAAAAATGGAAGAAAATATACCTAACTAAGAGCTCGAATGACAAACCCCGACTGAACCCCACTGAGATCTACCACGACCTCTCCAAAAATATTAACTAGATCGGATCCAAAATAGGACCCCGATCAAATGTTGGATCGAACCAACTAGGGCCGAGGGCACTGCCCCCAACCCGGCTAGCCTTGCGGCCGGCCTAGCTCCCAATTGGGGAGCCAATTTCATGGCAATTTCGTGGTCATCTCAAAACCACTCATTTTCCTCTCTTTTTTTGCTTTTTAGTTTTTTATATTATTTATTATTATTATTTTTTGACTTTTTATTAATTTTATATTAATAATACTATCATTAAAATAATACTAATAACACTAAAACCTGGTCAAAAATGAGTGTTTACATGAATTGCATGAGATTTTCAAAAAGGTAAACTGAAGATATCCCATGAATCATGAACTGTAATCAAACTAGAATTGCCACCCATGTTACTGTTTTTATCCCCTAAAAATGATTTTTAAAACATTTGTTATTTTTATTTTTAAATTAAATTAATGTTATTTGTTTCGTCGACAAATTAGTGCTATTTGAATGATGTTACAGTTCAATTAAAAAAATCATATTATGGATATAGTTAGAATTATATATTTTTTATCAAAAAATAATATACCATGTGGTATTTGAATTTGTTTTTTTTATAAATGCAGTACACTAAATTAGTGGGCACCATGCCATCTTCAAGTATGATTGAGGAAACGAGTATTGAAATGTCAAACGGAAAAATAATGACAAACAATCAAGGTTTGATGCCGAACAGGAATTTGCCTACTTGATTTTACCTTAAACGAGCGTTTGCCAACAGTTAAAAAAATTAACTTCTGCTCAAACGGTGTTAAAAATTAATTTAAACTACCAAAATTTGTGAAAAAAGTGAAGTAGCCCCTCAAATTCTATCAAGATCCAGCCCTGTTAGTAGGGGTGTTAAAAATTACCCAATTTATTGACCCTTCGACCCGGTAAAAAATAAGCGGGTATTTTTTATTTTTCAAAAAAAATTCAGGTCATGTATTAAATCCGTTAAATTTCTTTGGGTCATGAGTCGGGTCCGGGCTGTAATTTTTTAATTATATGGGTACCCGACACTATTGTCTATTTTTATTTTTGTTTTTAGATTATTAAGGCTTTTTAGTTAAAAAATTAAAAACTAAAATATTTTATTCCCGAATATTTTACACTAATTTCTAAATATCGTTCTCAAATATCTCATGTCGATGATTAGTACAAGATTTTATGTCTTTAGTTTTTTTCATTTTTAATTTTTATCTTTTAATTATGTAATTTGAATTTAAACTTTATGTTTTGATTATGTTATTATGTAATTTGGACTGCTAAATTTTAATTTTGTACTTTCAAATTACTTTAAATTTTATTATTTCAAAAAAAAGTTATATAAATTTAAATATAATACTCTGTAACACGAAATTATAAGTACCCAATATTAATGAATCGGATCATGAGCCGATATTTTTAGTACTCAAATATCTAAATTTTCGGATACTCTAGTTATGAACAACCCTACCTATTGGTACATATTTTGATATAGATGGGGTGGGGTTTAGATACTCTCATATTCCTGCAAGATGAACATAGCGAGTGGAGTTGGTATTGTTAGACAACTAACATTTTTGTCTTTATCCATAATAATACTAATAATAATTGGGGTTTGCAGTTGAAATGTCATAGGAGTATAAGCAGGGGCATATCTACGTAGGTCACACTTCAACTACCATAAAAAAATAGATAAACTACATTATTAATAAAATTATAATTATGTTATTTAATTATTAAAAGTTATAATTAAGCCACTCAATTAAAGTTTTAGTTATATTTGGATCACTCTGTTAAAATACAAAGGTCATCTAACAAGATTGGTATAATGATATTTTTAGTCCTCAAAACTTATATATTCTACTAATTCAATAAATTTAACTCTTAATACTTAAAAAATCAATTTAATCAGTTTCTTCTCCAAATCACATGTATACCATCTTTAACACCAGAGTACTTCATTTAAAATTATTAATTGATCTAGTATACAAATTTATAAATGTAAATATATTTATAATTATTTTTAATGTTAGATCTATAAGTAGTATCTACATTAAAATTAAATGGCTTAACTACAAAATAAGTGCCCAAACTATGTCTCTTTTTTGTAATAGGTGCCTAAACTTTCATTTTTGGTTGAAATAGGTACCTAAGTAGATGCCAAAATCGACTTTAAAGCAAGCTAAAAATGAAAGTATAGGCACCTATTTCAGCAAAAAAATAGTTTAGTTACGTATTTTAGCCACAATGAAAGTTGAGGCACCTATTTCAACCAAAAAATACTTTATGCACCTATTACAAAAAAGAGAGACATAGTTTGGGCACTTATTTTATAGTTTAGCCAAATTAAATCTATTTAAAATTATTTATGAAATCCTTTGGTTTAAGTTATTGCTATCCAGTAATTTTTTTACAAAAGTTAAGGTTTTCGTATTATTATATAGTTTTCTTAATAATTTCTTATATTTTTAATGACTTTATTATTTCTCTATTATTTTAAAATAAATTAACAATTAAATTTCTTAAAGTCACTAAATTTTTATTATTTAAAAGATTTTTTAAATTCTTAGCAAGCATGTGGATTTTCATTAAAAAAGTGAAGTTGATAAGGATTTGGTGATAGAGATCAATGACCATTCATATAAAAGTGTGAAAAGTTATTTTAGATGGTTTCAGTTACTTATAAGTAATATAAAATATTTTGTGCTCAGATCATTAGTTGTAAAAATGATGTTTTGGAATGATTTGATTAAAAAAAAATTTGTATAGACTAATGTGAATTCCTTTATACATGTGTTTTTATTAAAAAGAGAGTAATTAAATCATAGCGGACCTCTTGCATATATATTAAGGTGTGATTGAATGGTTTTTGTCATGTTAGTTATGAATATCTTAAGTAATTTTTGATGACTTATTCAATCTAATCTTATCTTATATACAATTGTATTTATTATCGATAGGTAAACTATTAAATTTAAACTCTTAGATCCGCTCATTAGTATAAGCTAAGGTGGGTGTTTGATTGTTGTGAAGGCGTTGCGACATCGTGGCCTTTGAGAGTGGCCCCGGAGCTCCTAAGCTCATCCGGATTCACCCAAGGCCAAGCCCTACACCATTTTTAAACCTGCTTTGACTTCATTGGGACTCTTTCCTTCCTTTTTCATTTTATTACATCCATTTTTCATGCTATTACCTTATGACCACCTGCTCTAATCGGCGCGTGTCAATGCTACTGTTAGTATATATATATATATATATATATACACTACAACAATACAAATCTCCAATTAGAACTTCTTTTAAAAAAATATGAAGACTGTTAGGACCGTGATATAAATAATTTATTATTGAATGCTTCTTCAACATGGAGGAATTAATTAAGAAAAAACAAAACCTTGGTCACTACCAAATAAAGAAAACAATCTATCCGATTCCAATGTTCGTCTAGTTGTTTATTTAATACGTACAAAATATATATAATTTGTTTTGTGTATATATGACCCCTAATATACTAAAAAAATACTTTAAAACTGGAAAAAAAATATGAAGGAAGCGATGGGAGTCACGCGCTGTTGAGTGGGTTAAGGAAGGAATGATGTTTTGTCTCAGTCACGTGACTCTTTCTCTCACTTCCTTTCTTCCCCAATTCCCACATACAATTAAAACAAATCCAGGCTCAATTAATATATCAAAAGCTTCAATCTTTTACACAAAAACAAAAATGCCAAAAACAAAGTTCAAATCTTTACTTCATCTCCTCATCTTCTTCTGGATTTTCATAACCTGTTTCTGCAGGCCTATAACTTACCCTCAACTTACTCTTCTCTTCCGACGCCGCTCCGATCCTCACCTTCAAATCCAAGGTCGACCTCGACAACAAGCTGCTTTTCGCCCTCAACGAACGCTTCGACTACTGCCAATGGCGCGGCGTCAAATGCGCCCAAGGCCGTGTCGTCCGCTACACCCTCCAAAACGCATGCTTACGTGGTGTTTTTCCCGCCAACTCCCTCTCCCGGCTCGACCAGCTTCGGCTCCTCAGCCTCCACAGCAACTCCCTCTCTGGTCCCATCCCCGACTTGTCCTCTCTTTACAACCTTAAATCCCTGTTTTTGGACCGGAACAATTTCACTGGGACTTTCCCACCTTCCATCTTGTTTCTTCATAGGATAACTACCCTCAATCTCTCTCACAACGGTTTAACCGGCCCGATTCCGGCTAACGTAACCGCCTTGGAACGGTTGAACATCCTCCGGCTCGAGTGGAACCGGTTTAACGGGTCAGTCCCGCCTTTAAACCAATCTTTTATACTCATCTTCAACGTTTCAGGCAACAACCTAACTGGTAAAATATCAGTCACGCAGACTTTATCGAAGTTCAACACGACGGCGTTTTCGTTGAACCCTGAATTATGTGGCGAGATTATCAACAAAGCCTGCACTTCACGTGCTCCGTTCTTCGGTTCTCCTTCGGCATCTGGTCCGCTAGGGCAAAGCGCGGAAGCCCAAAGCGGCGGCGCGGTTGTTCTTCAACCGCCGTCTTCTCCGAAGAAGCACAGGAGAACTGGGATGTTCCTTGGGTTTACTATCGGCATTGCTTTGCTATTGTTTTCAGTTTTGTTAGCTCTAGCCGTGGTTAAAAAGCAAAGCGGTAAACAACGAGTGGACTCACAAGAAACAAAGGCGACAACGGCAGCTTCATTAGAAGTAACGAACTCAAACCCAGGAGCCCGAGTCGAAGAATCTCCAAAAACAGTAATACCCGAGATTCAAAAGCTGAAAAAGAGTGGAAATTTAGTGTTCGTCGGTGGTGAAGTTGAAGGTTACAGCTTGGAACAGTTGATGAGAGCTTCGGCTGAGTTATTAGGGAGGGGAACGATGGGGACCACGTACAAGGCAGTGGTTGATAGGCAGTTGATTTTGACGGTGAAGAGATTGGATGCCGGCAAGACGGCGGTAACCACCGGTGAAGATTTTGAGCAGCATATGGACGCTGTTGGAGGACTGATGCATCCAAATTTGGTGCCTCTTAGAGCTTTTTTTCAAGCCAAAGGAGAAAGGCTTGTGATTTATGATTATCAACCCAATGGAAGCGTTTTCAATCTCGTTCATGGTATGTATTTAATTTTTTCCCCATTTGTTTTTTGAGTTTCGGTTCTGGGTTTACTCGGTGTCAGTAAGTTCAATGCCGAGTTTCACATTCACGTTGTGGCTGTAGGGTTGAATGGGGTAAACCTAAAACGTAAAAGATAAACCAAAATGGGGCCTTTGTTTCCAAGTTGTTTGATTATTGGTGGGGTAATATTACCATTGGATTCTGATGAACTAAGCTAAAGTTATTGCCAAAATATTGGCAGCTTTTAGAACATTATTGTCCCGAAACCGACAATTGCTTTTCAATCGAAATTCTGGGATTTCACGCTTGTAGATTCCAGGTCTGAGATTCTTGAATTATTAGAAACTTACACCGAAGTCTAGATCAAATTCATTGCTTACAACTGGTTTTGGATTATTTATGTCCAGGTTCAAGATCAACGAGGGCAAAGCCTCTTCATTGGACATCATGTTTAAAAATAGCAGATGATGTTGCGCAGGGCCTGGCTTACATCCACCAAGCGTCGAGGCTTGTCCATGGCAACTTGAAATCCACCAACGTGCTCCTCAGGAATGATTTCGAGGCCTGTCTAACCGACTACTGCCTTGCTGGCCTTGCAGACTCTCCTTCGACCGAAGATCCCGACTCTGCAGCCTATAAAGCTCCTGAGGCCCTGAAATCCAACCGCAGGCTCACGCCCAAGGCTGATGTTTATGCTTTTGGTGTCTTCCTGCTTGAGCTATTGACGGGTAAGCATCAGTCGCAACATCCGGTACTTGCGCCCCATGACATGCTGGAATGGGTTAGAACAACACGGGAAGATGACGTTGGGGAGTATCATCGGCTCGGGATGCTAACCGAAGTTGCTAGTGTTTGTAGCTTGACCTCCCCGGAGCAGAGGCCGGCGATGTGGCAAGTGTTGAAATTGATACAAGAGATAAAGGAGAGAGCAATGATGGAGGATCGTGCATCATTTGGATATTCATAGCAATGCATCAAACGACATTTTTATTTTGAAGAAGGGAAGCAAATTGGTGGGATGTTATTGTGTGGTGTTGAAGCTTTTGTAAATGAGGATCTGATGTGAACGAAGTTCTGTATTCTTCTTTTTCCGTCACTCTATATACTTCACCAATAATTTTATACCATGTCTATTAATGGTTTTTCATTATTAAATAAATTGTTTTTGTTTTATTGATAATACATGCCATATAAAATTACTAATGAGGCATACAAAGGGACACAGAGAAGGGACGGTGTCTTTATTATCAGTTTTTCACACCAGCGTTGTGTTTTCACTCTGTTTTGCTAGTGCAATGCAACATTCGTTGGGATTAGTTGGATATTAGGGTTATTTGGTAAAATTTAGTCTCGATTCTATTAAATTCTACTAGTAATTTCCTTGATACTGAGGTTTATTAATGAAGTAAATAAACATTGTTATTTGTTAGGACGAAGATTAGGTTTTTTTTTTTAGTATCACACTTCTGAATTTTATTTATTGAATTAGCACTTACTGTTTTTTATTTAGAAAATATAACTCAATCTGAATTGGGACAGTTCCGCTCCATTTTAGACGTGTTAGATTTTTTTCCCCTTCAAAAGCGAAAGTAATTTGACAGATTTATCGATAAACAGGTGGTCATAAACAGGTGGTCATAAATCAATGAATCATGTTTTACTTGTAATCACTATTTTTATTCGGGGCCGCACTATTTTTATTCGGGGCTCGGCCCACTTTTATTTTTATGATTTAATGGGCTTTGGATATAATATATTAGCATTACCTTATTTTGGATTAAAAAGAAAAGAAAAAACAAAAAAATACTATTATTAATATTGTTTTTAATATTATTTGTGTAATTGATTATATGTTATATTTTGAATGAAAAACAAAAAAATATTATGGTTATGTTATTGTTAGTTTATTATAATTATTTTATTATTATTACTTATTATATTATATTAAACAAAAGTATAAAAACAAATAAAACAGATTAATAAATAAATGCCCATTAAATAAATAAAGCCCAAGTTACTTAATGTCAGACCATTTACAGTTCAAAAACTCAAAAATAAATAATTACACCACATGGCCCATTTTCCGGGCCCAAATCATTTAAACCTAATTACAATTCTAACTAAAACCTTAATCTATGCGTAGCCCACTTTCAACCGTAGGATCTGAGGATTCAAATCAACGACCCAGACCTGATGGAAGAAGTCTCCAAAACTATCACGCGCCAACGTGCATCTTTCACGTTCCTACACGCGCGAGTGTATGACACGCGGGACGCCTTGGATCTCCACGCGCATGACGCTTGGTTGCCTTCTGACGCCTCGGCTGCCGAAACCAAGGGTTGCACTGGCCCCCTCCTCCTCATCGAACGGCCACGTCGACATGCAACCAAAACAGATCGAACATTAGTGAAAGAATCAAAAATAAATCAAAAGGAAGTTCAGGCAAAAACAGCAAAGATCAAGCAGATTTCGGCGGATTTCAAAACATGTTATAGAGAGTTTTATTTCGATTTTTTACATGTAACTCACTCGGTTATAAAAACCGAATGCATCAACCATTGTAACGGGCTTTTTGAGTTCGAAAAAAGTGAAATACAAAAAGACAAGAACCCTTTAGAGGCATACTGGTTTCTCTTGCATGCATACAAAATCCTTGAAGATACATAGATTTGTTTTTTTAAGGGAAAAAACCTTACCTTTTCATCTTCTGGCCCTCGTATCGTCTTCCGATGATAAGCCCGTGGCTCTCGTGCCTTTAAGGGTGAACCGGAGTCGTGCCAGTCAGTCTTCCCAGCCATGGGATGTGTTTTCAAAGATGGTTTTCCTTAAAAAGGGGGGTTATCAGTTCTGATTTCGTAAAAAAAAAGCACAGGGACTTTATGTGTTTTCCAAAAACTTGGAGTTTAGATCTGGTTTTAAAAATGAAAGAATAAGTTTTTTTTAGGTTTTTGGGTACCGTTTGAGCTTTCCGGCACCGATAAGCGGTGGCCAGCGCGGCGGGGGTTAGCCATTTTCTGGGTTTCACGGCGGAAGGGTTGAATGTTGTGAGAGGTTCAGAGAGTTTAGAACTCTGAAAATTTTAAAAAAGTGAGGAAGGTTTCTGGAGTGGCCAAACTTTTGCCATTTAAGGTAAAAAAATGTCTTATATAGTGCTTCAAAATAAAACAGATGGGTTATTTGCATTTTGAAGTCCTCACCGCGTTTTTGAGTTTATTTTTCGGGGTTTTCCCCTTTTAAAATTGTAGCTTTGGTCCCCGAATGTTTTTAAATCCTTTGATTTCGTCTAAAATCAAACTGAGTTCTATTTTAAAACGGTATTTTTACACTTCAGGTCATTCTGATTTTAACCCGCATCTATTTAAACCCTGATTTTTCTAATTTAATTCGTTTTAAAAGGTTTAATACATGTTTTAGTCCCTGTTCTTTTAAAACTTGTTTAATTTAGCCGTGTTTCAGTTTCTAAAATCTTGTTTTAGTCCCTGTTTTTTTGAAAAGCTTTTAAATTTCCCCTTTCCAGTGTTTGTGATATTAATTCAATCCCTTCTCTTTTTTAAAATTTATCAAGTGGTCCCCTAGGTTTTATTGTTCTAATTTCACCTTTGCACTTCATATTTATTTTATGTTCTTTATTTTATGTATTTATTTATTTATTTTATTTGTATGCACCTTGCAAGTCTTATTATCTTTTGTTATTAGGGTAGTTTTTGTAATTTTGGTATAGGCCCTTTAGGATTAGTTTAGGTTCTTTAGGATTAGTCTTAGAGTTTGAAATTTAATTTAATTAATTTAAACTATGCGCTCGTTTTATTGGGGCATAGGCTTTAAATTAATTAAATTAAATTTAGGTTATGTTTAGAGCCTTAGTTAGACTTTAGGTTCGAATCAATTTAATTCATTTAAATTGGCCCTTGGCTCATTGGGGTAAATGTTAAATGGGTTAAATTGATTGAACAAATCTTAATTATTTTAGGGATAAAATGGAATTTTCATGTAGATCACTTAATTTAAAATCATTACTAGTTAATTCAATTGGTTTTGGATAGTTTCCTTGGCTCATTGGGATTCTAGTTCAAAATTAATTGAATTGATGGTTCAAGATAACCAATAAAATGTTAGTTTCTTTTTAGTTTTTTAGGATTAATTAATTTAGGGTTAATATTAGACTAACCTAGTTAATAATTAGATCACTAATTTTATTTTCAATAATTTGGGCGTTAGGACTTTAGTGAGCCTACGGCTTTAATTTTATGTCTTTCCATGTCATGCATTTTAAATGTCATTCATATGACCTTAATATATTGGACATGCTTTTCATTAATTAACTTTAATTATAAAATGGAGGTATTTATTAATTCTGATATTTGTGTCGTAACAGTCCTGACTCACTAGATGTTGACCAAATATTCGAATTAATTCTAATCGTCTAAAGGTAATTTAAAACGAATTAAAATTTTGACAAATCATTCCATCATGTTTAACTGCTTGCATCATGCATAAAGGTGATGAACGAAGTTCAAACCATAAATTAACACGGCATTCAGGTTTATTCGATGTCGGTTTAATCTATGGCCCGAGTTTTCACCACCCTTATTAATTAAATGCTTAATTAATTCGAAATCACCAATTTGATAAAAAGCCCGTCTAATTAAAGTTTATTTTCAATTACGAACAATTTAATTAAGTTCAATTTAAATTTCGATAATTTCCATCAATTAAAATCAACATAGATTTTGGTACCGATTTCCGTGCGCGATGGGGGAGCTAATCCTTCCCCACGAGTAACCAACTCCTGAACCCACTCTTTTAACGAATATCTGGTTTTATAGTGTCCGACCTACTTTAGTGGCCGGTGGCGACTCTAAGTCTTTTTATTTTCAAACACGAATTTTCAAAGAATTCCCCCGCTTTTCCAAATGTTTTCCAAAAGACAAAAGAAAATCAAATTATGAACCTTTTTAGTGACTTGAGAAATTTTAAGGTCGTTATAGCTGGCGACTCCGCTGGGAACCAATTTTGTTTTTACAAAACAAAAAGAGAGTTATGCCAAGAAAATCTATGTTGCTTTTGATGATGGAAATTTTGAAATTTAAATTGACTTCAATTAATTTGTTCGTTCTTAAAAATACGACTTTGATGGCACGAGCTTCGATAATTGGCGGTTTTGAATTAATTGTTCACTTAATTTCTAAGGAATCGCCGACATGTGTTGCATCATGATCATCAAGCTCTATACCCGAGCTTTGTCCCTTGAGTGGGAGTGAAACGCTATATACCCAAGTAAACAACCCTCCAAGGGTCGGTAATTCACTTCCGGAGTCTACGCCTTTTGACAAGTGAGCAACCCTCCACGTCACTAGGTTGTGCATTCCCTTGAACCGAATCCAATTCGCAAGCCTATAATGGGCCAGAATTGGGGCTCTTGTTGTCTTAGTAGGCGGCAAGATAGGTTTGAGTACCCTTTCTAGAACCGAACCCATGTGTGAGAACCTAGGAGCCTACCCCAATTAGAGCCATGCGGACAACCATAGTATTTTAGAATTCATGTGGATATGGTTTTCTTTTCTGTATCTTCTTGCTTGTTGTTCCTTAATTTGTGTTTTATCTTGCATTTTTGAACCTGTTTATTTCGTTACTAACATATTTTATTTGTTTTTTTCTTTCCTCTTTATGCTTTGTTTTGTATATATTATCATATCATGAAGAAACCATCTTAATGTGCCTTGAATCGGAGTCGTTCCAGTCAGTCTTCCCAGACATGGGAAGTGTTTTCAAAGATGGTTTTCCTTAAAAAGGGGGGGTTTCAGTTCTGATTTCGTAAAAAAAAGCAAAGGGACTTTATGTGTTTTTCAAAAATTTGGAGTTTAGATCTGGTTTTAAAAATGAAAGAATAAGTTTTTTTAGGTTAAAGCACAATAGATACTAATATGCCCTGTTCACCATAACTTCAATAAAATCTACATAATAATAGTCAAGTTAATGCATGCTCAATTGCTTTCTTGCACATTTTTTTTATTTATCAAGCACATCTGTTTTTGGGTACAAACCCTTCTGAATCGAAGACATGTGATAAGGACGGAGAAAGGAAAGCTGGAACTAGATTATGTTATTCATAAAAAGTGACACACCTGCAACAACTCCTTTTCACGATTGGCCTTCCATTGTCGAAATTGTTCTGCCTCTTGCTTTATCTTGTGCTGCAATTGAACCTGCAAATAAGAACAATAAGATATTTTATGCCACAATCCATGGATGTAAACATAAAATAATCACCAAGTAAAAACGAACTTTTTGAGCCTTAATGTACTGTATTTCTGCTTGCAGGCGTTTCGCTGCTTCTTCACTTCTCTTCTTCTGCTTTAGGAGCTCAACCTGATTTTCCTGTTTCTTCTTGAGATCAGAAATCTGAAATCAGAAAAAGAAAAAAGTAGATTAAAACGTCAGAAATTAAAAAGAATATTTGCTCAGAGAATAATGATTGGGTATCATATTGTCACCTGTGCCTCAAGCGCTTTTAGTTTCTGCACATTGATCTCTAGCGCTTTTTGCATTTGTGAGTCAGAATTAGCTGCACGGTTCTCGACGGCAGCTAACAAACGATCTCTTTCTTGCTGTTGTTGTTTTACATAAATTAAGCATCAGAGCAAAAGGCATATTAAACTATTAAACAACAGAAACCGAAGGTATTATTACCTGCACAATTCTTTTTTCCTCCTCAAGTCCCATGATTTTCTTCTGAAAGTGCTGCTTCAGTGCTTCAGTGTCAGCTCCTCCAACAAGTTTCATCTCAGACTGCACAGAGAGTAATGGGCTGAATTAGTTCACAACAAGATCAATTTAGTTCCTGCAGAACCCTACCAGAAGCATATAAATCTATCATAGCTTCCAGAACATGATAAATTCTTCTTAAAATCCTAATCATAAGACTGAGTATGAAAATCTCTTTTGAACTCATGCACAAAGCCCTTGGATCATGAAAAAAGATTCTACCTAGGAAAGATCAATATGTATTTTCTTGGCAAACATGCATCCAGTTGGAGTAGTAAACCTAATCATAAGACTGAATATGTATTTTCTTGGATCATGAAAATGCTTCTTAAAAACCTAATCATAAGACTGAATATGAAAAATCTCTTTTAAACTCATGCTGTGTATTTTCTTGTCAAACATGCATCTCAGTTGTAGTAATTATTCTCTTTCAAACCTATATACAATCCATTAATTGGTAATTTATGTCTGCATGAAAAAATGAAAAGCAAAAAGGAAACCTCTTTCTGCTCCAAGCGTTTGTTCAACTCTTTCAATTCTCTATCCATGTTATTCTGCCGAAGTGAATGCTCCAATTCTTTGGCTAATTCATCAATTTCTTCTGGATTTTCATCTGCAGAAATCAGAAATTTCCTATTAGAAACAATGCACCTTTATTTTTATTTTTTTGAAGAAGCATAGTATCCAAAGGAATTTTTCATGTTGCAAAGTAACAAAGATGTAATCTATTACACCACCAATAACACAAGATGAGACTGAAAATAGTTTTTTTTTCATATTAAAGGACAATTTGCTTTAGTCCCAACATTATGCTATTCAACCAAATAAGCGACTACCTGACAGAACTTCATCCATTTGATAATCAGACGAGTCCTTACACTGAATGGCCCTCTTGTGTCCATCATTTTTCACAAAACATGAATGGCTGGTAATATAACAATCAAGCTAGCAACTCTCATTTAAGAATGATATTTTAATATGAAACAAATATGAGCTAACATAACCAATTATTAAGGAATATGATCCAGTTCAAACATACTCTAACTGATTTGGAAAGAATCAGAAAATCAAGGAAAAGAAATGGTAACAAGCAACTTCATAATCCATCAACATACTTGAGCACCGGTTTCACAACACTCTACAACAGCACGTTTGCTGCGGTAGTCATGAAGTTCTAGGCGAAGATCCTCATTAGTAACCTCCAGCCAAGTTATCCTTTCTTTGAGACCCTGTTAAGAGTTTTTTTATGCACCACTGTTTTAATATCTCCAAAGAAAAAAAAATGTTTTAGAAACAGGTATGTGCATATATATATCAGTAAAAGTACCTGTATATCTGAAGTAGGCCCTCCTCGAGCACAAAGTTCTGCTTGTAAGTACTCCAGCTGCTGACGCATTTTTTGCATCTCATTTGATACTAAATCTCTATTAACCTACAGAATAAATGCAAACCTTCCAGGTGATCATCTATGATCAAACAAAAAATGATACAATCCACAACCTAAAGAAAACAAAAGGGGAGCAGGGGCAATAATTCTTTTCGCATCAAAATATAAACTAAAAACCTGAACAAATTTTTGAAGTAGCACGTGTTAAGTGGTGAAGGATAGAATTACAACAAAAGGAATCATAATAAAACAGCCTAGAAAACTTACAACAGGCTTATTCTGGATATTGCGAGCACGGTTAGCATATTTCAGGGTGTTAAGACTTTCCTCTGAGTTGATGTCTGCAGGACTTACACACGCTGGAAAAGAAAATGAACATTTTACAATGATAGATAGTAGAAGAATAAAAGAATTTAAGCAACCAAAATCAAAATTTTGAGAAACAATCCCTAACATATTAACAAAAGAAAGATACAAACTAGAGAGATCAAGAATAAGAAACATGACAACTGAACCAGGAAGCAGAATATTAAAATGTAGATTTTTCAAGAGTATATGCATAAGCAACATATGTGTCGAGAATGCACACAATGGCAGGGAAAAGATTCACAGTCCCAGAAAGATTGGAATTTGACCATTCCATTTTAGACCTTATTAACAGTAGTAAGGTTGATAAATGGCAAACAATGACATTTTGCCAAGCAAGCAAGCAGACAAGGTATAAGCTAAAGTAAGAAATAGCAGGATGTAGATAAGTGGAGGACTTCATGTATGCAAATCCATACAGCCTCCACCTTGGTTTCAAACATAAAGAATTTCTTCCTAAAAGCAAGGTTATGTAGTATGCTTTGAGAATGATAAGATCCTATGGAGACTGTAGTTGTCATGGAAGCTTGAGTCTGAGGAAAAAACTTGGTTACAAAGTAACTCGTGCATAGATTTCAAGTGTACCATTATTGGTTTTCTGGTGAAGAAACAAAATGGTATAATATTCTGCCAAGGGAAAAAAACATTGACCCTTATAAATAAACCATTTCCAGATTTACCTATCATAACTGTTTTGCTGTTTCCACCAAGTGAATCCTGAAAATGACAACCATACCAGATCAGACAATAAAAAGGAATAAGAAAAAAAATTATAGCTAATTTACCATTCCTAATTTAAGATCGTGAATCACAAGCCTAGATACAACTGTATCAACTCCCACAGATAAGTGCTTGGCCAATTAAATATAGTTGCAAAAAAGAAAAGAAAATAAGTGGACAACATAGTGCTAAACTATAAAGCTTTACAAATAAATGTTACAATATGGTGTACACTGTCCACCAAGAGCATCTGATATATACGAACTTCAGTAAGGCTGGATGGTCACATTAAATTGTGCAAGAATCTGTTCAGACTTACCTATTTTAAAAGGTCCTCATAAATGTGTAAGAAATTGAAAAAGGTAGGTAGTAGGTACTACTATAAAATTAACTTTGAAATCAGACAACTTTTTGGTTATCTTAATGTAACTGGTTCAAATTATTGCCGCATTAATCAAAATAAATCTAACCTGCAAGAGTGGAGTCAGTTTACTGTCTCGGTAAGGAACATGCACACCTTCTTTACGCTTTTTCTCATCCCCAAGAGCGCTGATTACGTTGCCAAGTGCAAGAAGTCCTCTGTTAATATGGATAACTGTTCGTGAAAATAAAACGACCATCACACACAGGACACATGTAATTAAGTTTATAAACATATTTACGAACCTTCTTTCAACCGAAGACCATCAGAACCTGTTCTTTTAGCTCGTTCAGATCCAGCAAGATCTACCAAATGGAGCTTCGCACATAAATACTCTTCACCCATATCTTCATCCGGAGTGTCATTAACAGCAGGTGCTGATTGGATTTTGTGCATTTGTTCTAATGTGATCGTGAAGATGGCATGGGACCGACTATTAAAATCATGCAGAATGGAACCACACCTCGTTAAATCATGAACAATCGCAGATGGGTTACAAAATGAAATAATTCAATTCCAGTGACTAGGAATGTGACTCAAGAGTCAAGACCACTTTACCAAAAAATTCTGGGAAAAACAATATTTATTTTTGCAGCTAAAATATGATATGGAAATCGAAAGGGAAATACACACACAGAGCCATATAACCAGTCTGGAACCAGCAATTAAAATTACCAATCACAAGACACTCTGTAAATGTCATATTTGTAGGGAAAGTGGCACTTCCTTTTAACCACATATTGTTTAGCCTATTTGATTACCGCCCGCACATACAATCTTGTTTTCCTGCAGTACGACTGCTTCAGAAATTTTTAAGTACAATTGCACAAGGTACCTTCATCACAAATCTATAATGGCTCAATGGTGGGGGGAAAATGGTTCAAGTTTGTATAATAATTTCTTCAATCAATAAAATAACATGGTTCTTTCGAGTGTAAAGGGGATTACATGAGGTAGAGATTTACCTGGACTGGTTATTCATATTTGTGCTCCCAGTTGCCCTGTTTACGGATCCTTGCTCCAGGCAAACAGCCATTTCTTGTAGTGTACTGACTGCAACTTCAGTAGATCCATCTAGTGTTATAACTCCATTTGATGATTCACGAATTTGTATGGGTGGCCTTCCTGAAACTATGTCTTTCGCAGCATTTCCGTTAGGAGTAGGTTTGCTTACAGGTTCAGTATCCAGTAAATCTCTCACTTCTTCCTTCAGGATCTTCACATTCAAACCGTCAAATAAGATTAATCCTCAGAGATTATATGAAAATGAAACCAATAGTCCACCTATATTTTCAATTCGTTAAAGATATTCTGTTTGGTGCTTCCATAATCCAATTGAATACTGAAGCAGGCAAGAAGTAATGTACCTCTATGAATGAAACATGCAGCTGAAATTCTGTTTGGTGCTTCAATGTTTCAATTTTCTTGAACAATGAATTCATAACCTGAGGGATCAATCCTGTCTCGCTGCCATCTTTGATGGCTGTTCCCATGGTATATGTTCTCCCAGATCCTGTCTGCAACAATTGCATAAATCAAACATGAACATAAATACCGAGACATACAAAAAGCTTATTTAACTGAGAGCAGGCCTCACATATCAATGAATTAATTTACCTGGTCATAAGCAAGTACAGTAGCATTGTATCCCTGGAATAAACCATCAACAAGAGGAGCAACGCATTCTTCAAATATGGAAGTTGATGGAGAAGCACCATTTCCATAAACATGATCAAATGTAAAGGAATGTGTCCCAATTTGCACCTACACCCAGAGCGAAAAATAAGAATTATTCTTTGCTTCTCCTCAAATCAATTATTTTTCATCAAAGGAAAAAAAATCACTTTGGGTAATAACTAATAAACTAAATTATAATTCCATTAACGCCTTTAACTTTAGCGTGTTTTCTAGCTGCGAAATTATTAAATACGGAGGAGCCGCTATACTTAGATATACTACTGAAAATAAGCTTGTACTTTACCAGAGCCTTTTCCACTTAAATTTTAGTAAATTCACTCTTAGATTTTCAGTCATGTATTTAATAACCCATTTCACTCGGGCCTTAAGCCCATTAACCAAACCCAAAAGCCTATTACCATAATCAAACTCGGATCTTAACCGACCCAATTCGGAAACCAAATAAAATCCTAAAACAAAAATACCCTAACCCATCATATCCTTAATCTGCCGCGCCGCCGCCACCTTTAACGGCCACCGCCGTCCGAGCCATTGCCGGTCACCCAGTTCAAACTATAACCCTAACTAAACCAAACAGATCCCTAAAAATAAACCTTAAATCCGCAAATATGGTTTAAACCCTAAAATCAAAATAATTAACTCTATCCTTAATCTGGCTATCCCTATCCCTAATCCATCATCACACTAAGCCCTAATATGTCACTCGGTCACCCTAACACTGCCAAAGCCCCAAAATCCGGCTTTCATATCAGATCTGCAGCAAAAAAGGAGTGAGTCCTTTATTTTACTTGTAATCGGGTTATATAACCCAGGGGATGGAACCGGAAGAGGGGGAGATTTTCAGAGAAAATGAGATTTTAGGGGTTAAAAAATAATTGAAAGAGAGGGATTTCGGTTCAAGAAAAATCGAAAGAATAGATCTAAAAACCAGTGTAAGTTTCTGAATTGAATAAAAAGGGAAAGAGAGTTTTAGTTTCGAAAAAATCCTTATTCTTTGTTTATATTTCGAATCAAATCAAAAAAAAAATAAAGGAGCGTTCAACACTTACCGGCCGTCGGAGGTCAACCACCACTGCCGCGAGGCCGGTGAATGGCGCAGGAACGGTGGTGCTGCGCCTGGGTTAGAGAGAGAAAATAGAAAACTTTTAAGTTCTTTTTTTTAATAAGAAAAAAATATGTTTTAAATTGTATATTAAATCAGCTTTCCCTTGATAAAACGACGTCGTTTCAATTGACCCAACCCGAAGTGACCCGGTAACTCGGGGAGGATCTACGTTTTTGCAGAAGGGTCTAATTGCATCATTAGTCCTTCCCTTTTCCCCGCTTATGTTTTTTACTATAGTTTATTTACAATTTCAGTCCTCTTCTTTTATTCCCGCCTCTTTTTTATCCTTTTTTACTTTTATTTTCGCGCCTTTGTTTTACTTTCCCTCAATTTAGTCACTTGTTTCGAGTTTACTTAATTTTTACAGCACTTTTATTATTTGTTATTTATATTTTTGCTCATGCATTTTAACATTCATGCATTTTAGTCCTTGTTTTTTTAGTTACATTATGTTTTATGTGTTGTTAATGCATGTTGTTATTATTGTTATTATTATTATTACATAAAGTACTTTATTTAGTATAAATATTATATAGTAGTATAATATATAAAATATATGTATATAAATTTTTACCTATGGCTTATATTTTTAATTACAATAGTTTTTATATGTTTTTATTAACATTTTATATATTGGTAAAATATTATAGAGTATTTTTGTCTAAATACTATGTATATAAATATAATATCAAATATATATTTTTGTAAAGATATATATGCTAATAACTTAATATATATAAGTATATTTTCAACAAATAAATATTTTACTTTAAATATCATGTTTTAAGTATATACGTAAATAATAACAAATACTTATTTATATAATAAAAATATATGTGTATATAAATTATTAACATAATATACATGTATAGTTTTTTAAGTATGATTATTAAATATATTTTACATTAGATATTACATTTATAAGTATATATTTTTTTATATGTCACCTCATATTTTTGTATTATAAATGTTTTTTAAAAAAAACCACCAAAAAAATAAATATGTTTTAAAGAAATAAATTTTGAATTTTAAATTAGTGTTTTTAAAACCTCGATAAATCATGCCCCGGGCGTAAAGGGATGTGATGATTTTTCAAGAAAACGAGAAGCCGTGTCCCGGGCGTAAAGGGATGTGGTTCTCTCGATATTTTCAGCATTTAAGAATCGTGTTTTAAATTTTAATCGAATTCCTAATTTCCGACACCAAGACTTTAAATAATCGGCTAGGTACTAATTTTGGGCGGTGTGAGGGTGCTAATCCATCCCCATCCGTAACCGACTCCTGGACCCAAATTTTGAATCTCTGGTTTTATTTTGGCGTCCGGTCTACCATTTTTAAAATGATTGGTGGCGACTCTACATTTTTAATTTAAAAATCGGGCGGGAGTTTTCAAACAATAAAAGAAATTTTTAAACCCTAATGAATAAAATAAAAAGTGAGCGCCGGACGGATTTGGGTGCTCACAGCTGGCGACTCCGCTGGGGACTTTTAAAATAAAAAGAGAGTCAAGCCACGAGTCGATTATTTTTTAGTCTTGGTCGTTGGAAATTGGCGAATTCGATTTTAATTTGAAATATGATTCTGTTTTTTTAATGAGATGCATTTTATTTTTCCTGAAAATATAATTGCCTTTACTTTTATGCATTCCATGAGCTTTCTACCCGAGCTCTGTCCTTTGTAAGTGGAAGTGTGATACCGCCTTCGTATGGGTTACCACCGTATAGGTTGGTGAATCGCTTTCGGGATATATTTCTTATGCTTTCGTGTGGGTTACCTCCGTATAGGCATAAGGGATGTGTCCCCCTGAATTGAACTTGGTCCGTTTGAAACTTATAATGGGTGAGGATCAGGGGCCTTGCTACCTTTAGTAAGGGACAACGAGGACAATTCGGGTACCCTCCTTAGAACCAGAACCGCATAGATTCATAGGAGCCAACCTTTTAGAGCCATACGAAACTCTGCCCGTTTAGCGGTTACCCTTTTAGGCTTGGATACATTTTTTTAATGTACATTTTCTTATCTGCTTTTTTTATTGTAATAATTATTTAATTTGTTCATTTGATTATTTTAAATTTGAATTGACCCATTTTTTCTGTTGTGATCACTTTATATTACATCTGTTCATTTTTGCATTAACTACATGACATATAATAACATTTTAATTTTTGCATCGGTGCATTCACTTATAGGACATATGCTTTGTTTTTACATGCATTCATTTTGAGACTGATCCTCAGGATGCTCTGTGACAGTAATACTGGAAAAGATGAAAGACCAGTCAATTCAACATCCATATAGAACAAGGAGTAAGACAAAGATAGCAAACGAAGATAGATTGGATAGGATTGAGCAGAGCCAGAAGACTTTGCAAGCAGATTTAACCCAAAAACTAGAGGACTAGTTAGCCAAAGCCCAACAAGAGATAAGGGATCAGTTCGCGAAATCTCAACATGACATACTGGTGAAATTAGCTCAGATGCTAGGACACAAGTTTCCTGAACAAGGAGAGGTCTCTGCTATCAGCCCTGGGGCAGGTCCCGAAAAGGAAAATGAAGATCTTATGTATCCTCCAGGATTTACCCATGCTCAGGCTAAAATGCAAACCAACCATCAGGTGGTGATTTCTATGGAAAAATCTCAACTGCTTCAAGCCATTGTCTATATTCCTGCAAATTTGCCCGCTACATCAAAAGCCAAACCAGGGGGCAATCAAGTCGAAAATTTTGTCTTAGAGATGGACCAACTAATTGAACCTGAGAAACCAAGAACTGAGACATCGAAGGAGATCGAGGAACGCTGTAAACGACTCAAAGAAAAAATGCAAGCCATGAAGGTAGAGGACATATTTAGTGGGTTTGAAGCCAGTGAACTCAGCCTTGTCCCATATTTGGTGTTACCCCCAAAATTCAAGATCCCAGAGTCTGAAAAATATGATGGAACTAGCTGTCCTCGCGCTCACCTCACTATGTTCTGTCAGAGGATGACGGGGTACGGAAGAGACGACAAGCTGTTAATACACTACTTTTCGGACAGTCTGTCAGGATCTGCTGCCCCATTTGAACCACCATCAGATAAAATCATAGAAAGACTTGGCTAGAGCTTTTCTGGAGCAATATCGACATGTTAGTGATATGGTACCTGACCGTTGGACTCTGCAACACATGAAGCAGAGGTCTAATGAAAGCTTAAGATAATACGCGCAACGCTAGAGAGATATAGTTGCACAAGTCCAACCCCCTCTTGGTGAGAAAGAAACATTTGTCATATTCATCCAAACTTTGGAGGGCCTAATCCTAGATCACCTTATAGGCAATGCAACTACCAACTTTGCTGATTTAGGGTTATCTAGTGAGCTCATTGAGAATGATGTTAAGAGTGGAAAGATTGATGTTGGCGAAAGTTCATCTCATAAGAAGCCTTCGTATGCAAGAAAGGACAATGAAGTGAACTCTTTTAGATTTTTTAATGTTGGTTATTCAAAGCCGGTGACGGTGATACAGCCCAAAGCCATAAGTGTTCACGGTTCCTCAAGCCAAGATTCTGTCAGAGGAAGAATACTGAAAATATAGAGTTTACTCCATTACCTATTTCTTATGGAGAATTGTACAAACAGTTGTACGACATCCATATAGTGGTACCTTTTTACCGAGATCAGGTACAACCTCCATTACCAAAATGGTATGATCCCAGCACAAAATGCGATTATCACGCGGGACAAGTTGGCCACACAATTGAAAACGGCTTTGGTTTCAAAAAGTTGGTGGAAAATTTTATTAAGCTTGATGTGATAAACCTTGATGACTCAACGGGAACAACTACGAACAAAGACCCTTTGCCAAAGCACGAAGATGCCAATTAGGGATGTATTGAAGGTGTTTTGAACTGGACCATGATTATCCAGATTAAACATTGCATTGTCTTGACCATAGTAGGTCCCCTTGTAGTTTTTATCACTTTCAGAGTAATGTTTTTGTAAAATCAATCTCACTGACTTAAGTACGATAATAGTGAGAATAATTTGTAAGGGATCAAAACTACAAGTTGCAATGCAAGTATATTTTGTTCGTACTTGAGTCTTGAACATCCAAAGTACATCACCCTAAAGTTTTAAATTTGCTACAAGAGTAGTTTCAGATGATGGCATAGAACGAACCAATTTTTGGGGCCTGTACCCAGATGAAAGCTGATAATCGAACCCAAGACGAGGTTGGGGCACCGCCACATATAAAACACCAAGATCTTGGCATGACCAGTAGAAAGTTAGGGTCATCCCATTGAGGGCCATAAAAATCATATCATATTCATGCGTTTAGTTGCATCCATCTTGTATTTAATCATTTTCGCATACATCATACATTCAGATTAAGTACATACACCAAAGTCACTATACATTTAGGATATATACATGCATTTAGATTAGGTACATATGCCAAAATCATCATACGTTCATATTAGACACATATATTGAAGATACATTCATTTTTACTTGTACATACAAACAGGTTCGAAGAAGAGACTGAACATCCTCAACATGGGGGCAACGGCACGATGGCCAACCTTAGTCATGGAGGAGGCCAAACAAAAGATGCTAGAACATCTAAATAAAAGGTACCAGTGACAATTTTTTTGAACAATTACTGACAAATTGTTTTTTTCCTTTGTAGGATTGGATTCCTCCGACGATGGTGTGACGGACGCCAACATTTTCCAGATCCTTACTCCTGCCAACAAAGACAACTATTTCCAGATTCCACCCTCTATTGATGGAAAAACAGAGTAAATTTCTCCAGACATTGTCTCACTGTCAGTGGCACAACAATTCAACATCTTGCAAATAATGCCTCCGTCAGTGGTGGTAGACCAACTTAATGTAGATCTTGTCTCCGTCGGTGGTGATGCAGATCAAAATTTTCATCTGAATCCTATCCCTCCATCGGTGGTGGAGTGGATCTCATATTTTGTTGATCTAGTCTCTCCGTCTATGGTGTAGTAGATCAAATCCTCTCCAGGTCTTATCTCTTCGTCAGTGTTGCAGCTAGACCAAAATTTTACTCATAATTTACTTTTTATTATAGTTGTATCAAAAAATTAGATCAAAAAATTAGAAAAAGTCAAAAAAATCAATCAAAAGAATAAAAAAAGAAATGAAAAAGGTCAAATCAAAAAGAGAAAAAAATTAAAAAAAGCAAAAAAAATCAAAATGAAAATCAAGTTGTTATCATTTGCCAATCTTGCCCTTCCGTTGATGGTATAGTAAGATCTAAGTTGTTGAAATCCGATCTTACCCTTCCGTTGATGGTGTGGGTAGATCCAACTTTATAAATTTACGGTTCTGCCTCTTCGTCGGTGTTGTAGCTGAACCAAATTTGCCAAATTTCGATCATGCCTCTTCGTCAGAGTCGTAGCTTGATCACAAAAAAAAATCCTCTGATCCTGTGTCTTCGTCAGAGTTGTAGCTGGATCAAATCTTGAGACCTTGCCTCTTCGTCGGTGTTGTAGCTGAACCAAATTTGCCAAATTCCGATCATGCCTCTTCGTCAGAGTCGTAGCTTGATCACACAAAAAACCCTCCGATCCTGCCTCTTCGTCAGAGTCGTAGCTGGATCAAATCTTCAGACCTTGTCTCTTCGTCGGTGTTGTAGCTGAACCAAATTTACTAACTTTTGGTCTTACCTCTTCGTCGTGTTGTAGCTAGACCAAATTTACTGACTTTTGATCCTGCCTCTTCGTTAGTGTCGTAGCTGGATCAACATTACTAACTTTAGACCATGCCTCTTCGTTGGTGTTGTAGCTTGGTCAAAATTTACTAACTTTCAAGCTTTATCAATGTTGTATCTAAAAAAAGAGAAAAAAGAAGAAGAAGAAAAAGAAAAAGAAGAAATCGAAAAAAAGAAAAAAAACAAAAAAAAAGAAAAAATTAGAAAAAAATAAGAGAAAAATAGAAGAAAGAAGAAAAAGTTTTCAATTTTCTGATACTGACTCTTCGTCAGAGTTGTAGCTGGATCAGACATTGGGACTTTCATCCATCGGTCATGCCTCTTCGTCAGTGTCACAGTTGAATCAAATTTTGTAGACCCTAACTCTTCGTCGGTGTTGCTGCTGGGTCAAATTTTCTTTAAGTATTAGCTCATCATCAATAACGTAGTGAGCCGCACTCATTTTGCTTCCCCAACAGACAACCTCCAAGAGTGATAAGGTGGATCAATCAAGGCAAGAAAGAAGACTTGCGTCGAAGAGAAAGAATATCTACCGAAGAAAGAAGACATACGTCAAGAGGGGATGATCAGTCAGACCGGATGAATGGGTCATTTTTAGTCTTTGCTTCGTTGCCGTTACACAACAACGAGCAAAGAGGGGCAGTTGTAATAACCCATTTCACCCGGGCCTTAAGCCCACTAACCAAACCCAAAAACCCATTACCCGAATTAAACCTGGATCCTAACCGACCCGAAAACCAAATAAAACCCTAAAAGAAAAATACCATAACCCATCATATCCTTAATCTGTCGCGCCGCTGCCGCCACTCTCCTCTACCGCCGCTGCCATCTTTCACGGCCATCGTCGTCCAAGCCATTGCTGGCCACCCATTTCGAACTATAACCCTAACTAAACCAAACTGATCCCTAAAAATAAACCTTAAATCTCCAAATCTAGTTTAAACCCAAAAACCCTAAA
This sequence comes from Hibiscus mutabilis, assembly GCA_019671005.1. NCBI lineage: Eukaryota > Viridiplantae > Streptophyta > Magnoliopsida > Malvales > Malvaceae > Hibiscus > Hibiscus mutabilis. The sequence goes on along the minus strand of CM033731.1, from coordinate 7,765,267 downwards.
ATTAAAATAATTAACTATATCCCTAATCTGACTATCCCTATCACTAATCCATCATCACACTAAGCCCTAATATGTTACTCGGCCGCCCTAACACTGCCAAAGCCCCAAAATCCAGCTTTCATATCAGATCTGCAGCAAAAAAGGAGGAGTGAGTCCTTTATTTTACTTGTAATCGAGTTATATAACCCAGGGGAATGGAACCGAAAGAGGGGGAGATTTTTAGAGAATTAAAAAAGAGATTTTAGGGTTAAAAAAATTTGAAAGAGAGGGATTTTGGTTCAAGAAAAATCGAAAGAGTAGATCAAAAAATCAGTGTAAGTTTCTGAACTGAATAAAAAGGGGAAGAGAGTTTTAGTTTCGAAAAAAAACCCTTATTCTTTGTTTATATTTCGAATCAAATCAAAAAAATAAAGGAGCATTCAACACTTACCAGTCGTTGGAGGTCAGCCACCACTACCGCGAGGTCGGTGAACGTCGCAGGAACGGTGGTGCGGCGCCTGGGTTAGAGGGAGAAAACAGAGAACTTTTAGGTTTTTTTTATTTGTGTTTTAATAGGAAAAAAATATGTTTTAATTTGTATATTAAACCGACTTTCCCTTGATAAAACGACGTCGTTTCAATTGACCCGACTCGCGGTGACCCGGTAACCCGGGGAAGATTCGCGTTTTTGCAGAAGGGTCTAATTGCATCATTAGTCCTTCCCTTTTCCCTGATGTTTTTGACTATGGGTTATTTACAATTTTAGTCCTCTGCTTTTATTCCCGCCTCCTTTTTTTTAATCCTTTTTTACTTTTATTTTCGCGCCTTTGTTTTACTTTCCCTCAATTTAGTCACTTGTTTCGAGTTTACTTAATTTTTCTAGCACTTTTATTATTTGTTATTTATATTTTTGCTCATGCATTTTAACATTCATGCATTTTAGTCCTTATTTTTTTAGTTACATGATGTTTTATGTGTTGTTAATGCATATTATTATTATTATTATTATTATTATTATTATTATTATTACTACTACATAAAGTACTTTATTTAGTATAAATATTATATAGTAGTATAATATATAAAATATATGTATATAAATTTTTACCTATTGCTTATATTTTTAATTACAATGGTTTTTATATGTTTTTATTAACATTTTATATATTGGTAAAATATTGTAGAGTATTTTTGTCTAAATACTATGTATATAATATAATAGTAAATATTTATTTTTGTAAAGATATATATGCTAATAACTTAATATATATAAGTATATTTTCAACAAATAATGCATATATATTTTACTTTAAATATCATGTTTTAAGTATATATAGTTAAATAATAACAAATACTTATTTATATAATAAAAATACATGTGTATATAAATTATTAACATAATATACATGTATAGTTTTTTTAAGTATGATTATTAAATATATTTTACAGTAGATATTACATTTATAAGTATATATATATTTATATGTCACCTCATATTTTTGTATTATAAATGTTTTTTTAAAAAAACCACAAAAAATAAATATGTTTTAAAGAAATAAATTTTGAATTTTAAATTAGCGTTTTTAAAACTTCGATAAATCATGTCCCGGACGTAAATGGATGTGATGATTTTTCAAGAAAACGAGAAGTCGTGTCCCAGGCGTAAAGAGATGCGTTTTTCTCAATATTTTCAGCATTTAAGAACCGTGTTTTAAATTTTAATCGAATTCCTAATTTCCGACACCAAGACTTTAAATAATCGGTTAGGTACTAATTTTGGGCGGTGTGAGGTGCTAATCATTCCACATCCGTAACCGACTCCCGGACTCGAATTTTGAATCTCTGATTTTATTTTGGCGTTCAGTCTACCATTTTTAAAATAATCGATAGCGACTCTGCATTTTTAATTTAAAAATTAGGTGAAAGTTTTCAAACAAAAAAAGAAATTTATAAACCCGAACGAATAAAATAAAAACTGAGAAGGATTTGGTTGCTCACAATGTATTTAAAAAAACATGATTTCTGAAAAATAAAATTTAACTAAAAACAAAAAATACTACAGTTTCGAGAGTTCAAAGTTGAAACAAATATATTAAAAATAAAATTTTTATTATTAAATGAAAATAATTAGTAAAGCCGAAAACTAAAAATAAAAAACGAAATAATTCTTGAATTTAGCTAAAAACACACTCACGCGTGCAATAAAAAATGCAAGAACGTAACAAATATTTTTTTTTAAAAAAATCTAAAACTAAGAACAAAGTACCTGAGGCTTTCCCTTAGTAACAGTAACACATTCTTTACAACCTTGAGTTCGTTCATCGCCGATTAACGGCCTAATATGAACGGCGACTTTCACCGAGCAGTTCTCCGCTACTTCCATTTGTAACAACACCGACAAAGGGGGGAATCCAAAGCAAAATGCAGATGAAGAAACTGAAATCAGAGACTCCTTTTTCAATTTATTATCTCTGAAATCAGGGTAATCTTAACCGCAAGCTTAATGAGCTCAGATTAAGGTTTAAGGAAAAGAAAAGAAGGTGGCGAGGGCGGTGGTTGGAGTGGTGGCGAAGGTTACAACGAATTGGTTTGAAAATATAAAGAAATTAAAGGGAAGAGTAACCGAAATGAAGAGATGCGAAGACAAAGACAAAGACAGTAACAACCGCTATGGATATTTTCTTCTTCTTCACTGCTTCTAACTTCCACCGGTGAGCCTTTGTTTGGTTTAATTGACATTAACAATTTAATAACTCTCTCGTCTTTTCTTTTCTTTTCTTTGATACCAAATTTGCCCTTCGACCCCAGCAGGTCCCTCTTTTATACAGCGAAAAAGTGAAATCCCGAGACACTTTTTATTTTATTACACGTCCCATTTATTTTATTTATTATTGACTTTTCACACAATTTTAAAATAAAAAATTTGTGTAAGAATGTATAAAAAATATAATATAAAATAATCGAAACAATAATTTTATCTTTAAAAGGTTGTATTTTATTTTTTTGAAAAATTAAAAAAAGGGTATAAAGAGAAATATGTCTTATAAAAATTGTTGTTTTTTTCAATGAGACATTTTAAGTGAGACAATTTTAAAACATAAAAGGAATATATTGAGTGAGACAACCATCTTTCACTTTTTAATGCCGACGATTAATATATTTTAATTATTATTACATATAATTTTATAAAAAAAACAATAAGTTATTTGTGGAATAAACGTAAAAATCTATATTTATATAATAAAATTATGAAATTGTCAATTTCTATTTGTTCTTATTTTTAATAAACTCTAAATTATTTAAAGTTGTTCGTGGTTTGACATCTGACAGAACAAAAATTTTCAATCTCTTTTTAGTGTTTTTATTTTTTATCCGCTACTTAATATTAAAAAATTAAATTATATACTTTAATTTAAATTATTAAAATTTAAATCATAAACTTTCACGTTAAACTCTAACTATAAGCTTAAACTTTAAACATAAACCTTATTTTCAATGTTGAAATATAAATAGGGCATTAAAAAAATAAAAAAATTCTATCGATTTGATAAAGTTAAAAGTTTAGGATTATTGAATATCTAGATTCAAATTTCATATGTATAAATAACATCAGAAAGTGATTAGTTCAAATTTATTGTGGATTAAATCTCACTATATATACGCGTTATTTTATATATATTCCAATTATTAATATAATTATTTTGTATTGTAATGACTAATTTAAACGAGAAAATTATAAAAATATTGCACCTAATTTTTTTCACAAATATAGCACGAGCCATATTATTTTCACAAATATTGCATTTGTTATATTGAAAGTGAAAATGATAGGAATACCCACCGTCTTTGAACAATGTTTTGATATTTTGTAATAAAAAATTTAAAGTCATCTACAATCCGACTTTGAACAGTGTTTTCTGTGTAAAGTGCATTTCCACTCTTTATTTTTATCATTTTTAATTAAAAAAATCAAAATGAACAGTAAAGTCAAATTGAGTGCACACCAACTTCACTTTTACTGTTTAAACTACAATAATTGTGTAAAAAAATTTACTTGTGCCATATTTGTGAGGAAAAAAAAAGTCAACGACAATAAAAAATACAAAACTTAAACATTATAATAATTAATTTTAATTACATTCATATTGATGTATTGTTTATAATCATACTTGTACTTAAAAATAAAATTATACGTGACTATATACTTTATGAATGATTATATAAAATTGATGCATGATTAAAATTTACAATATTACCCAAAAAAATTACATACTATTTTTCGGAACAAATTTTACATGCTATTTTTATTGCAAGGAAACCTTACTAACTATATTCAATTAATTGTTAAAAACTACGTGTGAAATATTGTGGATCACAAATGTATTATTTTTGATGTGGCATTAATAAGTACCGAGGATGAGGATTACACCATGACCACATAGATAATAGATTGCTTAGATTTGTGTGTACGTGACAATGGCAAGGCTGCTTTATCTGGATCAAAATTGAAGCCTCTGCAATACTAAAGCTAAGGTGGATTAAATCAAATAATTAGCTGTATTTAAACCTAATAAAAGCTAGTGCGTTGTTGAGTTGGATTTCTCGACTTAAAAGATGCCATGTGATGTGCTTTCTTAGGGAGATTAAGCATGAAACTCTAATTTACTCGACTTCTTTTTTATTTAAATTACCCAATGGATGATTTTGGGTATGTGCAGCATGTACGAATGTGTAGAACTCCTAGAAAAAAGGTCCTGAAATAAATTATTATATATAATCATTCTCTAAAAAAATTTATTAGCAAATGTTGTTTTGACGACATTAGGTAATTTTGGAAATTAATAAGATGAGTTATTTGATTGTAATAATTTTAAAAATGATCTTAGAAAATATGAGTTATCTGATGTTGATAAAAATGAGTTATTTATTGAGCTGAAATTATTTCGAGAGTTTTTACCCAAGGAAAAAATATGAGCAATGCATTTATTAAAGTTTTTGAAACAATTCAATTGCTTCCCAAATGCGACAATTGCATATAGAGTTGTGTTGATTGCTCATATTATTGTTGTTTGTGCATAACAGAGCTTTTCAAAATTTAAGTTTGTAAAGTTATACTTATGGACAATTATGTCACAAGAAAGACTAAATAGACTTGTTTTGATAGAAATCGAGACTGATCTTTTGGAAAAAGTTGACATCGAAAGCTTTGTAGATATTTTGCTTCAAAATATGCAAGAAGAACATTATTTTTAAAGTGAAAATGTTATTCTTTTACATGTTTGTAAGTTACTTTTATGTTACTCAGCAGAATAATCTAACATTTTTGTATTAAATGAACTTTATTTGAAAAACAAAAACATATTTTTTCCATATTATAAACTAAATGTCTCATCTCAATAAATTACACATGACCCCTTAATTTTTTGATCCTTCCTTGATTACACAACCGTAAAAAAAAATTCTATGCAACATAATGAATAGAAAACGAAAACAATATTTTTTTAATATGTCAAATGGTATACAATTTTTAGTTAAATGAGTAATGATCATGCGTTTATAATTATAAATTTACATACACAGTTTAATTAATTAATTAAAGGAAATGAAAGGAAAAGGAAACTTCACTAACTAAATACATTTAATTCCTAAAATTACGTGTGAATTATTTTGGATCACAAATTTATGTTTTGTTTTTTCAATATATTTTTGAAGGATTGCACCCTGGCCACATAGATAAAAAGATTGCTTACATTTGTGAGTACGTGACAATAGCCAGCTTCATTTAATGTTATTAATATCGTTTAATTGGGTTTATAGACTTCAAAGATGTCATGTGGTGTAGTTTTATGGAGAATTCGAATATGCATGAAACACTAATAAATAATATTCAATTTTGCTTCAATTTATTGTTTTATAATAAAACCTCTTTAGCTGTGTAACCACCACCAGCTAAGAAAAGGGATAAAGGAGTAATTTACACAATTTACGAAAAAGAAAGACTAAATATAAATAAATAAATAAAGAGAATGGCGGAAAGCCTGGACAGTAAAGAAGCTGGCGGGAAGAAGTAGAAGAAAAGGAGCGAAAGCGATGCCCCAAAAAAAAAACATATTAAAATAATAATAACAACATTAAGCAACGAGCAGCTTTTGGCCCTCTGAGCCCTCGTCACATGCTAATTTCTTATTTTTAGATGGTCCCCAAGAAATTGCTTGTTCTTCTATTTTTGTTTGTTTGTTTATTTTCTAAAAATAATATTAGTATTAAACATTTTCTATTTATTTATAAATTTTTATGCGGATGGAGAAATAGAAACTTTTACGAGCGAATTTAAGATGTCCTATATCTTTATAAAATAAAGGGTAAATTACACGGGAGATCACTGATCTTTGGAATTAGTGTCGAAATGACCATCGATCTTTTAATTTTGTCAAAATGACCACTTAACTATTGATATGGTTTCAATATAGCCACCATCCGTTAAAACCTAACGGAGAGGCTGACGTGGAAATTAACAAAAAACTTGTATAATTACACATTTAGTCCCGTGATTTCCACATTTAATCAATTTAGTCATAGTTTCAATTTAATAAAACAAACTAATTATTCAATTAGATGATGACACGTGTCACCACCTTATTGGAGGACGTTATCTATTTTTATTTAATTAAATCAAAGCACAGGACGTTATCTATTTTTATTTAATTAAATCAAAGCATTGTACAAATGTAGTTGGGGGAATCGATCCCACAATCCCTTGGGTGTAGAGGAAAGCCTCTGCCACTGGACTAAACACATATTTATGACATGAAACACAAAATTTAATATATGAGTTATATGATTGTTAATGTCATGAAAAAAGAAATAAATGTGATTTTAGGGGATTCAAATATGACACACTTATGATGCATAAAAACATCTAACCCAAAATTTTATAAACCCTAAACCTAAAAATTTTATAGACCCTAAAACCTAAAAAATTATGAATCCTAAACCCTAAAAATTTTATAAACTCTAAAAACTATAGTTAATACATGATTTAAAAACCTCTAAACCCTAAACCCTAAAAATATAGTTAGTGCACGATTTAAAAAAATTATAAACCTTAAACCCTAAAAATTATATAAACCATAAACCCTAAAAAATATTAATTAAGTTAAAAATCGAAAATCGTGCACTAACTATAATTTTTAGGGTTTAGGATTTAGGGTTCATAAATTTTTTTATGGTTTAGGGTTTATAATTTTTAAGTCATGCACTAACTATAATTTTTAAGGTTTAGGATTTAGGGTTTAGAGATTTTTTAAATCATGCACTAACTATAATTTTTAGGTTATATGGTTTAGGTCTATAAATAAGTTAAATCATGCGCTAACTATAATTTTTAGGGTTTAGAGTTTATATATTTTTAGGGTTTATGAGTTTAAGGTTTATAAATTTTTTAGGTTTTAGGGTTTATGGTTTATAAATTTTTAGAGTTTATGGTTTATAATATTTTTAAATCATGTACTAACTATAATTTTTAGGGTTTAGAGATTTTTTAAATCATGCATTAACTATAATTTTCAGGGTTTAGAGTTTACATATTTTAGGGTTTAGGGTTTATAAAATTTTTAGGATCTAGAGTGTATAGTTTTTAGGGTTTATGGTTTTAGATGTTTAGGGTTTATAAAATTTTTAGGGTTTATGGTTTATAAATTTTTAGGGTTTATGGTTTATAAACTTTTAAAATTGTGCACTAACTATATTTTTTAGGGTTTAGAGTTTATAGAGTTTTAAATCACGCACTAACTATATTTTTTAGGGTTTAGGGCTTATAAAATTTTTAGGGTTTAGGGTTCATAATTTTTTAGGTTTTAGGGTCTATAAAATTTTTAGGGTTAGATGTTTTTATGCATCATAAGTGTGTCATGTTCGAATCCCCTAAAATCACATTTAATTCTTTTTTCATGGCATTGACAATCATATAACTCATATATTAAATTTTGTGTTTCATATCATAAATATGTGTTTAGCCCAATGGCAGAGGCTTTCCCCCTACACCCAAGGGATTGTGGGTTTAATTCCCCTAACTACGTTTGTGCAATGCTTACCTAATTAAATAATTTATTTATTTTATTAAATTGAAACTAGGATTAAATTAATTAAATGTGAAAATTGCATGGACTAAATGTGTAATTATACAAGTTTTTGTTAACTGCCACGTCAGCCTGTCCGTTAGTTTTAACGACTGGTGGCTATATTGGAACTATATCAATAGTTTAGTGGTCATTTTGATAAAATTAAAAGATCGGTGATCTCCCGTATAATTTACCCTAGAATAAAATTAAAATAATTAAATATTCTAAGATGTCATGATTAAATCAGTCACTTGGCTTACCGTAAAATGTATATTTCAAATAATTATATATTTAATTAATTGAAAACAATATGCGTTAAGTTAGTTAAATCGTTCGATTTAATTATAAATTTTAGTAATTGTTGACGGGAAAGATGAACGACGGCGGTTTGAGGTTACTCTGGTAGTGGAAGTGAGGAGATCCCTTGGTCCTTGAAAGCCCCCTGGTTTTATTTGGAGGGACAACTGCATGGTCCTTTAGAAGGATTTTGAAGAGTTGTGAACACGTGTTAATGTTAAAAAAGGATCACGTGTATACGTGTTGGTACTTAAAAAGGACTATGTGTGTTATTATGTAGTCCGAGATAACAACGACCAATTACATGTTCGCGAGAGATCTGAGAAGTCGTAAGTGGTTGTTTGCCCCCAAGAGATTCGACTCTTGAGAAATTTGCTTTGCGGCAGTTCGTAGGTACTAACCGTAATTGATAAGTGACTTAATCAAAACTATAACTAATTTAATTGCAAAATTTAGATTAATCGAAATCAATATAATTAAATTGATCGATTAAATCAATTTTAATTAACTTATGCTATCCCCTAGTCAAGTGTCTTTCTAAATATAAATCGGTCTGCCTCGTGGTTTTCCTTAGAAGTATTATCAATATAGTAGTTAGTTGAATTTCCCTTTCTATTTTACTTGAATTAAATTTATTAAAGACTACTTAACCCTTAATTTCATCTTCTAGTTTTCTCTTTCATTTTTGTGGGTAAACTAGCCTTTTGGTCGTGACTATTGGGCATTTTAATTTTGTATTTTATGACTATAAAAAATTATAAAATAGTCATTTGATGTAAAAGAAAAAAACAAATTTAATCTTTATTTTTTATATTTTGTTTAAATTATCCATAATTGTAAATAATTAACCACCAATATTTATATATTGTATACATTTAACACAATCCACACAATTTCCTCCGCTCCGTCACTGCATTTAGTATCTTCTAAACCCTCCATTGCATTCACCGGAGGTTAAAATGTATCCACACACACAATCCACCCAAGTAACCTCGTCACATGCTCTTCCCCCCAATCAATTTCCGTTCACATTTGTTAGTTTACTGATTTGATGGATGTTACATTTAAACATAAATCCAAGTAGGCGTTTTCTCATTTCAAAAGAAAATAAGGCTTAATATTAAAATAGGTGTTTAAATTATTCCATTTTTTTCTTTAAGTATTTAAATTATAATTTTTCGGTCAAAATAGGCGTCTTAATTAATCTTAAAAGGAGAAAAAATAATAGTTTAAACACTTAAAATAAATAAAAATTAGGCACTTAAAAGAGGATAATTTAAATACTTATTTTGATATTAAGCTAAAAATTAATTATAACTTACTATTCTTCAAGATGAAATAATATAGTTCGCATGAAAGTATGTAACTTTGATGAAAGTTGCGAAGTCATTGGCCAAATGACGATAGTAATGTTGAATAGTCGGGAAATGGAAAATGGCCTCCATGGCTTTAATTTAGGTAAACTCAAACATCAAAGTATTGGGTTTTCAAAATAAATGTTAAGAAAAACATACAAGTATAATCAACTTGAAGAAAATTGGTTTCTTTTTTTGTCAATAAGAACTTATTGATTCCCATAAACAAACGCCTTTGGATTTGAGGGGGAAGTCACCATTTCCATATACCCCCATTAATAGTTGGTCTAAATTTTGGATGCTAAATGAAATTGGTTTAATCGTAAAATTTAAAGGTTAAAAAGATTTTTAATTTTTTATTTGATACATTATTATTGGAAAATTCTCATTAACGGTGTTCGGATAAATATTTTTAAATTGTTTTAAAAAGTATTGTTATAGGCGGTAAAAAAAATCTACAAGTATATGCCTAAATTCATCTTAAAAATTAAAATTTAAATCTCTAACCTTAAAATCTAAACATTATCCCTAGACTCTAAAACTTAAATTCTAATTATAAATTTTAATTATAAACCCTAAAACATAAACTAACCTCGTAAACCTTAAATTGAATCCGCTTATAAAAAAAATTCACTACCCGTTCATAGAATATTTTTCCTTTACAAAAATTTAAAAAACAAATAAATATAATACTTGTTATTAGAGGTGTTCAAAAATATCTTATCTGACCGATCCAATCTGATTATCCGTTGATCTAATCCGAAAATTTAGATATCCGATCCGATTTTAAATTTTTCGGATCAGATACGGATCACAATATTTCAAGTTTTAGATTATCCAAAAATTCAAATTGTCATCAATATTAATTTTGTTATTTTTAACAATTTGGTGCTTGTTATATCCAAAAATTAAAAAAAAAATTGAATTTTTCATAAATGTGAATCTTGTTATATTTAGCAATTTGTTGTTTGTTATATTCGAAATTCTAAATTTTTTATAAATACGAATTTCAAATATGAAAAAATAATTAAATTAAAATATATTTTTGAATATCAGATATCCGAATATTCGATCCGATTATTCAATATCTAAAAAAATTAGATCAAATCTGATTCGATATCTGACAATGAACACCCCTACTTATTATCGCCTCAAACCACTTGCTACTAAATTGAAATTTCGCTTTAGTAAATATAGAATATTTTCTTGTCATTTTATTGGTTTCCTATAATTCCCGCTTTAATCCTTGGTATTTGCGGGCCTTGTCTTCACATGCACATCCTCTTGATGAATAATCATCAGCTATTTATTTGTCTTTCTTATATGACCAAGCTCGTCCAAACCCAATCATATTCACCATATCTCTGAAACTATATGATTTACATTTTGGGTTAAATCGATGAAGAAATCAAAGTGAATCAGCACAAAATAAAATTGGCAATGGGCTGTAAAAAAAAAGAAAGAGGTAAAATAATTCCCATTTCCTCCCCAGAGGGCAATCATGGGCGGTGGTCCTCATATTCATCTCTCGAAAACCATCATTATTGAACTTTTTACCATGTGTTATTGTCTCGGACTGATTTACTGTTGCAAAGCACAAAGCTTTTCTGAGATCTTTCCAGCTCTATCTTTCCTTCAATATTTGAAAGCTCGAAACATGTGCAGCCCTCTGGAACAGTACCACCATTTCTTTTAGGATATTTTAATCCTCCTAATGGATTCGGTTCCTTGTTATGCCATGGTTCAAAGATACCATTGTACTTGCTTCCATGTCAAATATACCCCCCCCCCCCAAAAAAAAAAAGCTCCTTCTATCATGTAGAAATTATACCCTAAAAAAGGAGAAATACTTTGGGACAAGGAACTCAAAGTAAAACAATGGAGAAAAGTTATTTATATCAATTCAAGTATTCAACTTAATAACGTATTTGTTCAAAAAAAAACTTAATAACGTATCAGAAATAAACGGTTGATCATGAAAAATATATTTTTTTTATAAATAAAAATTAATGCTCATTTTGTTTGGTTGCTCTCTCGGTTATCTAGGACTTTACTAATCCGAAGTGATTCACATGGCAAATCTAATTTTGGTATATAAGTCTTACAAAGATAATTTTTTGCGTAAACAAAACCTCGAACTCGAGAGCTCCTTAAGCTACCAAACTACTTTCCATTTTGATTGCACAAAAACCTACCAATTTCTTTAAGAGGTTAACAAATAAAACCACAAATTTCAGAACAAATGTTTATTGTAAGATTTAATGCAGAGCTAATAAAGTGAAGTTAGAGAGGGAAGAAAGGAAAACATGCGAGTGTTTTAATAGTTTGAATAAAGATTATCTTTTAAAACCCCAACAATGTAATCAAGATTGGTAGGGACCTAAACATTTTCTATGGTGTTGGGGGAAGGCTAGCAATGAGACGGCAAATAAGCCATCATGGCCCATTATTTCTTCAAGCAAAAGATTTTCAATAATCAAAATTTTATATACATTGAAAAAACTTGGGCGCCTTCTTCAATTGGCCATCACATCATTGCTGTGGAAGAGATTATCATTAAGAATCACAGCTCTTATCTTGGCCACATTGACTCTTTATATTTTTTATTTTATAGATTTAGTCAAGGAACATTGATTTTGATTTAAAAGGTTTTCATCCCATTAGACCCTTAATTGAATATTTATCTTTGGATTATTGGTTCTCATAATCTATTAATAAAAAGTGCTTTTAGAGATTCATAATTAGTTGGGTGGTTAAAGGGAAAAATTCTAGAACTGGCCACATATATTGTTGTATATCATTAATTTTACACACCGTTATATATTATTAATTTTTTTAAATAATTTTTAAATTAATATTAAAAAATTTAATGGCTCAATATGTAATTAATCATATTTTAAAATAAAATCAAAATTTAAGTTCGATAAACTTTCATCTTTTTATTTTTAGTATTAATCTTTAATTTAAAATATTAGTATTAAATTTTCCATCCTTCACCAACCCTAACTCATCCCTAAACCCTTCTAACTTTGTGAATATATTCTTTAGCTTGTTCCACAACTTTCTTAATTAGCCATTGCTTTTAGAAAAAAAAAGGAGATTTAATTGCTTGATCAAACGTTTGTTTATATATAATATTATTTTGGAGACGAAAATAAAATAGTAAAAGTTTCTTTCTTTTATCTTAAATAAACTGATCTATTAACGAATCGAATGGGTGGAAATCGAAAAGAAGATGAGAAAAATAGGTTGGAAGAATAATAATAAGGAGATAATCCAGTTGAGCTTCGCCGATTAAGATATCATTTTAATTTGAATAATCAGAGGATAAGAATTATAAAACAACGTTAATGTCATAAATTAAAAATTAACTTGAAAAAAAACAAATAAATTCGTTCCAAAATTTAAAACTATATATCTTTTTACTTATATAAACGATACACTATCAAGTTTATTTTTTTTAATAATCATAAGGTGATTACAATTTAGTATTTGTTCATATTTTTCTTAACTCTTTGATACGTACACCTTACAGACAAAGCTGATTGAATCTGAACATTATCCTCTTTTCCGTACCACTCGTTGGGTTAAAGTTTAAAAATTTTAGAAAATAAAAATTCGTATATGATGTATTTGTAACTCTAAAAAAATAGATATGTAATTAGGATATATAAAGAATCAATTAAAGAATAATATGTTCAGGTAACTTTTTACTGTTCAAATAACACATAGTTTGATAAATTAATATAACTAAGTTTCTCCTGAAAGCCAGTAGTTTAAAAATAAAAATTAAATAAATTTAAAAAATGTTTTACAACTTCTTAAAATTTGACATTTATCAAAATCTTATATACACTCTTAATCTTCAAATATTTTATTAAAAGAAATCTTACCATTTTAAATGTATAATGCAATTATTTTAAATTAAAAATAAAAAATTCTATTAAATATCTTATAATTTCATACGGTAACTTAAAAAAATAAACTTAGTTTGATCGACATAAAATAACCGCCAAGTAGTTCCTATTGAATCTTTTATCATTTTACGACATTTGAAAAACCTAATTCACGTAGACTTAGTAAGGTTGTAAACGAACCAAACGTCCAGCGAACAGTTCGGCGAAAAGTTCATTTATGTATTAAATAAACGGACATGAACAAAATTTTATGTTCGTTTAATTAAATGAATGAACACGAATAAATGACTTGTTCGTTCATTTAAGTTCGTGAACGTTCGGTAATACGTTCATTTATGTTCGTTTAAATTTATTCACATATATCCATTTATATGTATTATTTTTCTTAACAAAAGTATTATGTTTTTTTTTTAAAAATAAATATATTCACATATGTTCGTTCGTCTATGTTCGTTTAAATTTATTCACATATGTCCTTTTGTGTTTGTTCGCTTGTGATCGTTTACGTTCGTTTATCATTTTAACGAACGAACACGAACAAGAAATTATGTTCGTTTAGTTGTTCGTGTTCGTTCATTTGTTCAGTTAAACTTAAATGAACACAAACATACTATTGTTTGTGCTCGTTCGGTTCGTTTACAGGCCTAATACTTAGAAGAAGAAAAAGTTTGTTAAGTATTTATTTATTGGACTTTCAAACACAGTCCTTAACTTATATATATTTTTGAACAATTCCTACTTAGGGGAGGGAAAGAGAAAATTTGCTTAAAATATACCGACCCGCTTGATACGGCTTGTCAATCCGCCGACCCGAACCTTAAAAAATGAGTGATTTTTTTTAAAAAATACCCGACTGGGCGGGGCTCAACCCAAGATTTTTTGGGTAGTTGGGCCGAGCCAGGGCCGATTTTTTTGGTAACCGGGTACCCGACCCGACCTGGTACTTTTAATATATTTATTTTTTAGTTTTAAATTATATTTTTATTTTAGGTTCTTAATATTTTTACCCAAAAACTAAATTTAAATCTCTAAATTCTTTTTATATTTGTATTATGTACTTTTAAGTTTTAAAATTTTCAAAAATAATTGTATTAATTTGTTAATACAAAATTCGAAAAAAAAACACGAGATTAATATTTTTAATGTCTTTTTTGGTGATAACCCCCCCCACACATATATATAGGGCTGGGCAAAACTTGATTCGACTCGAAAAAATTGAATTATTCGACTCGACTCGAGACAAAAAAAACCGACTTGTTTTGACTCGACCCGAAATTTCATAAACTCGACTTTAAAAATTTTCAAATAAAGTTTGAGTTATAAAATGGAAACTTGAATAACTTGAAAATTTTAGTAATTAGTTGACCAGTTTTCATATTCGAGTATACTTTTTTTAATTCCGCATGATAAATTATATATATGACATGTGAAAATATGAAAAAATATATATGTATATTATATATGCATATAGAAAGCCGTTAAAATTTGAATCAATATGTGCACCGCCCATCCCTAAGTATATACATATAGAAATATATATGTGCACCCTTACGTATATGCATACAGAAATATATATGAAGAAATATATGTGTACAATTAAATTTGTACAGAAACTCGAAAACTTGAATCGATTCGACTCAACTCGAATTTCATAAACTCGACTCGATTCGAAAAAAATTCAAATAAAGTTTGAATTGTAAAATAGGACTTGCAAACTCGAATAACTCAAATTTTTTTGACTCGACTCGATCCAATGCCCAGCCCTATATATATCCAAATGGGATAGGATCCACTTACACTGAATATAAAACTCTTAGTTTCACACGTTTTTTGGATCGTTGGATGGGGAAATGGATGGCTCAGATTAATTCCTTACTTTTTTCCAAGTGATAATCTTCACATAGACCACTGTTAATCTCAGTCATCCGTTTTACTCATCCAACGATCCAAACGTGTAAAAGTTAAAACTTTTACATTGAGTAACTGGATCCTATCTCTACCCAAATATTTCTATCTTAAAACTAACTTCAAATCATTAATTTTTGTTTTTGAATTATGTATTATGAAATTTTAAATTTTGTGTGTTTACTATGTGATTTTTTAAAAAAATTTAAATTAAAAAATAAATAAAAAAGTGAACTGAGTACCCGAATTTAACGGGTATCCGATTAGCAGGTACCCGATAATTACGGGTCGGCACCGGGCCGAAAAATCCAATACCTGAAAGAGTGGGTACCCGAAAAGCCGGGTATCCGGGAATAAACACCCCTACCTACTTGATTTAGAACCCACAACTTAGAGGAGAAAAAAAGTCAATTGAGAGCTTTTAACCACTTGCTCTAAAAATTGTTGACACATATCTTAACATATTCTTTTAAGGCTATAATGCATATAATAATATTTTGGATTGAACATATGAAATATATCAACCGTAAAAAATAATTGATTATTGATGAACATATAAAACCTATACATTAAACTTATATAACATTTAAAACTGTAAATTTCCCATTTTTCTATAGAGTATGTAGCTAAAAGTTTCCGGTTAATATTATCCCCTCCATTTTAGGTTGTTGATTCATTACCCATTAGAAATAAATTTTTCCTCCCATCTGTTAAGTAAGAATCTTTTAAAAAAATCGCCAATAGATGTTTACTTATGTATACGACTAAGGATAGGTACAGGTTAGGTTTTTGGCCCACCCGAACCCGACCCGAAAACAATACCCTAAATCTAAACTTGACCCGAACATATTCTTTAAAAAGCCTGACCCAAAAATAAATACACTAAACCCGACCCGGCCCAACCTATAGGAAAAAAGCAATGTTAGGGACCTAATTGTAAAAAAATAATTTTAGAGGACTTAATCGTAAAAAATTATAATTTTAAGGACTAAATTGTAAATAAAAAATCTATTTTAAGGACCTAATTATGAAAAAATATATAAAAAGGTATTATTATAAATATCCCTAAACAATTTAGGAAAAAATTACACAATTAGTCCCGAGCCTGGTCGAATATTTTCCACACAAACTCAAACTGATCCAACCTGATTTCACCCTTAATAAAAACCCGACCTGACTCGAACATAATTTTTTCATTAAAAAATCTGATTTGATCAAGTCGGGTCAGAGCCCGACCGAATCAGGTAAAATGCCCATCCTTACATACGACGAACTATCCCATGCATTACTCTTGTATACAAACTAATAAATAGATAAATAAATGAGTTTTTCAAAGAAAGAGTCCCAGTTTCATAATGGGTTGGGCTTTTGCTAGCCATTTCATTATTATTTTGCGGTTTTTTTTACCCAATTTCATAATGTACGGGGCGATAAAATGATGGGTCCGGTCTGCTTAAGTTTTCACACACACACAGATAGATATTGCTCATGCTACTCAGCCTAGAGCCTTGAGCATTGCACAAGTAGAGGTGACAAACGGGTCGTTCAGTTCGGTTTCGGTTCAGATTGTTTTGGGTTTCTCTGTATTCAGTTTAGATTCGGATCGGTTCGGATTTTAGTTTGGTTCTATGATGATTCGGTCAATATCGGATCGGTTGTTTTTAGGTCGGGTCAATATCGGATCGAATGTTTTCGAGTTGGGTCGATATCGGGTCGTTCGGATTGGTTCGGGTCAGGTCAGTCTTTAAATTTTTGGGCCAATTCGTTTTGAGTTGGACTTGGGTGTGAATCTAATCATGTATATTATATAAAGAATTAATCATATATTCTTGTAAAAACATGTCTTTTTATTTGTTAATATTATCATTTAGGTTTAGTTCCAATCATTCAATGTTTGAAAATCAACCATCATTGGTATTAATCATTTAACCTGAACCTAACGAATCCCGATCCAATCCTATAACTATATATAATCAATTTAAAGTGTTAAATAATTTTAAGTGTTGATAAATGTAAACTATTAATTTCTTAAATCAATTTAAAGTGTTAAATAATCTTTTTGTTATATATACTTATATAATCAATTAAAAATATATATATAAAAAGGAAAGATTAGATTTAGATAATTATTTGACTCTCTTATTCAAAAAAGTATAATCATTTGACACTACTAAGTTTGAAATTTTGTTAAATAATTCAATGCTTAGTAATAATTCAATATGCTTAGTAATAGTACTAACTCATTCAATATAAATAATTTATCAAGTTAATAAGAATTAACATACTTAAATTCATTTTTAATGACATGTTATATTATGCTTCTATTTTTATACATAAAAGACATAGTCATTTTTAATTATCTTTTGGGTAAAGTACACCATAACTTGAATGAATTTGTCTTTTTTCTTATTAACTTGACCAAATTTTATTAATTAACTTGACCAAAATTTATTAGAGAAGATTGGCAACTTTTTGTTGGTTACTTGATTTGATAAGAACCAAATGTAAGTAAACTTATAAATGAATAAAACAGAAGTTTATTACAACTTAAAAATGTATTACAACTTAGTAAACTTACAAATGTACAAATTGAAATTATGAAATTTAACGTAAGTATTAGATAACAAAGTACAAACTAAAATTAAGAAACAAGATAATACTGAATTGATTACAACTTAAAGTTTTGTTGTGTGAAAATTTAAGCTCTCAGATCTTATAGCAAAGGTTTATGAGGCTAAATGCTCGACTTTGGTACCAGAAATTTTCTCATCGAGCTCTCAAAAGATCTAAATGCTACCATCATGGTTAACTTATAGGTAACTTCTCAGCTAAGAGAACAACATAATTAAACCAAGGGTAACTACTTAGATAAGGAAAAAAGAACTATAAGTCAACCAACAATCAGCAACAGCCAGCAACCAGCAACATGCAGCAATCAGAAATAGAAACAACATTAAGTCAATAACTCATTAAATTAATATGTTTAATTTTTTATATTTATAAATTATAATATATAAAAATATTAAAAGTTTTATTAAATTAATAATTTGAGATTAATAAATTTAAAACAAATTATTTAAAATTTAAATCATTTTGTTAATTATGATCGTTAAATTAATAAATTTATTTTTAAATTAAATATAATCATTATATTTAAAAAAATAATTATAACCATTAAGTTAATTATATTAAACAATTCAATTAGTAATTATTAACTAAAGCATTTGAGGGTTTGAAAAAAGATTAAAGCATTGAAATTGGGAGGTAATTAGCCCGCCGTTTTATTTATTTTAAGTAAACTGCCTTTTTTAATTTAGTCCGCCCTTTAATTTGCTTCCACTAGGAGGAATCAGCCCACCTTTTTAGCTTATGGTATATTTACACCTTAGGTCCTTCTATTTTTAGGTAGCATTTCATTTAGGTCTCTATTTTGCATGCTAAGTTTAATTTCCATTCAATCGAATCCTAATTTCAGTCTTTGTGTCTTAGATTTAGATCCTCATTTTTAGGATTAATTTAATTAGCTCATTTTAATAAAATTCATTAGTAGCTAGTCTTCGTTGCCCGCCTATTATTTACGTTAGAGATTAATTACCCTTTAGGTCCTGTTGCGTTTAAAATGTTACATTTTAGTCATAATATTCACTTTTAAGTTTTAGATTAATTCAATTTAGTCACAAGTATCCCCGCGGTTTGGACTTCGGATATATCAATCCCCACCCCAGGGTGATATTTATTCCTTAAAATTTTACTTTTAGCTAAAATTGACCCTTATATATTTATAATTTTTGTAATTTAGTCTAATAATTTCAATATGCTGATATTTTTGTTCATTTTAGTTTCTAAGAATTAATTTTTAGCCGAAATTGACCCATATTTATTTCTATGGTAAAATTGTGAAATTGAACACTAGACTCTCAAATTGTTAAATTGGTCCCTAATTTCGGTTTTAGGCTATATTTGTGGTGAAATTGTGAAATTGGTCCCTACTTTTGGTTTATGGCCTAGGGTTTAGGCCTTAGTGTTAATGGTTTAAGGTTTATGGTGTAGTTTAGGATTATTGGTTTATAAGATTAATTTTTCATGGCTTAGGTTTATAGTTTAGGATTTAGTGTTTAGTATTAATAGTTTATGATTTATAGTGTATTTTAGGGTTATTGGGTTATGAGATTAATTTGTATAGTTTAAGGTTTAGGGTTTATCTTAGTGTATGAGATTATTTCCAAGTGTTATATAGTCTATAATCTATATATAATATATCATACGTGATGATGTTATTATCAATTATTACTATAGTATGCCTATATGGTCTATAGTTTATATATATATTTTGAAACGTGGATACGTCTCATACGTGTTACATGATTAGACTTTTTAGGGGTTATAGGCATAGCCTATAGGTTTATGTGATTAGTTTAGGGCTTAGGGATGACATTTAGGGTTTAAGAGTTTAGTGTTCAATTAATTCCCTATAAATCTGTATTTAAACCGAAATTGATCTTTATTTATTTTTAAATTGTGTAATTTAGTCTAATATTTTTCATATGATGATATTTTTTTTATTTAAGTCCCTAAAAAGTTACTTTTAACAAAAAGCAACCCATATTTATTTCTATTTTTTATAATTTAGTCTAATAAAGTAAAGATTGTGTTGTTTTTGTTCATTTTAGTCCATAAAATTATATTTTTATCCAAAATTGAACCATATTTATTTCTAATTTTTGTAATTTAGTCCAAACCCTATAATTTTTGTAATTTATTCCAAACCATATAAATCATAAAGTCCCTATAAGAGTTCTAAAAATAAGCTCGAATTTCAATTATAACCTAAATTGGGACTCGATTGAATTAAATTAAAAGCCAAATGTAAAAATTTGGGACTTAAACAAAAAAAAAACATCTAATGTTATAATGACTAAAAAATAAATTTCCCCCAACCTAAAAGAACAAGCGAGTTCTTTCCCTCCAAAATTTAAATGGAATATTTTTAAATTTGATCCAATAATTAATTGCCCATTAGGAATTTGCCGCCTGCTTTTTTGCTTAGTGATTAATTACCCTTTAGGTCCTCACTAGTTTAAAATTTTTTATTTTAGGCCTAACATTCACTTTTAAATTTTAGTTTAATTCAATCTAGACACAATTATATATATATATATATATATTTTAAATTGTAACATATTCCGCCTAATATTTATTTTTAAAGTGATTCGTGTTCGTGAAAGGTGTTAAATAATTCACTTGAAATGACCCAACCTAAAGTCTATCGACTATTTGTACCAAACTCAAACTTAATACGAATTTGAAACCTGAATTAACCCGACTTGAAATGAAACCGACTTGAAATTACTCGACCTGAAATGAACCCAACTTGAAATGAACCCGACCTAAAATTAAATCGATCTAAAATGAACCCGACCTGAAATGAACCTGACCTGAAGTCTACCTGAACCCAAATTAACTGATTGGAGCCCGAACTGTTTTGACCTGACCTGAAATGAACCCGACTCAAAATGAACCCGACCTGAAATGAACTCGACTTGAAAATGACCCGCACCCGACCCAAATCGAGTCGAAACATCAAATCGACCTGAAATGACCTGTATCCGATTTAACCCGACCTGACAAGACCCAACCTGAAACCCATCTGATTACCTGTTTTTACATCCCTATGCACATATGATGAGCATTTTGAAATATTACCTAAAAATTTGACTCGAGTATATGTGTATATATATTATCAAATTTGACTAGAATATGTATATTAGGATTTTACTTTTCCCTCATACTTTCCCGGCCTCTCCTACTTCCCCCCTTTCTTTGAAATTGACTAGAATATGTATATTAGGATTTTACTTTTCCCTCATACTTTTCCCTCATACCTTTTTATCAAATGTAGTGATCATTGGTACTATTATAATAAAAAAGATAATAAAACATATATTGTTTCGGGTTAAAATCGGGTTGATGTTCGATTTAGATCGGTTTTGAGCAAGTTAATTTCAGGTTACTTTCGGTTCGGGTGAAAATTGGTTCGGGTCAAATCGGTTATGGGTCAATATCAATTCTTCTAGAATTCAGACCGGTTTCGGTTTCAGTTCGGTTCATTTCGGGTCACGTTTGGGTTATCTTGTTTGGATCCATATCGGGTCTCGGTTCGGGTAAATCAGTTCGGTTTTCGGTTCTCGGGTCAAGTTTGCCAGGTCTATGCACAAGGACGTGCTGTATGGGTAACCCATATCTTCTAGGTAGAATTACCACAACATAAGTACTCTTCTTAACAATAATTATTGTAATAGGATAATGGCTAGGAGGATTTGAAAGGTATTATGGCATTAAGATTTCTACGGTTTCAAATTTTCTAGTCTAAGAAAGTTTCATTCTAATTATTTCTATTTAGAACTCTAAACTAAATAGAATAATTAAATAATTAAAATAATTTTTAAAATTAAAAGAAAATATAATTATTATATTCTATCAACATTGGATTAAATCTACCATTATTTTTATTATAATAAATATGTTATATTGTTATATTAAGTATGGCATTCAAAATTTAAATTATAGTTTTTCTAAATTCTAGTCTATATGGAAAATATTTTGATACACAAGTTTCAAGCCTTTTAATTTTAGGGTTTTTGATTTTAGGTTAGGGTTTAAGGTTTAGGGATTTAGTGTGTAAAGTGTAGAATTTAAGGTTTATAGTTAGAATTTAGGGTTTAGGGTGTAAGTTTTAGGGTGCTAGGGTTTGGGATTTAGGTTTTAAATTTTATAGAAGGGTTGTGTAAATTTTTTACACAACTTTTGTATCAAAATATAATCATATATATAGGATAGGATCAAGTTACATGATGTAAAACTCATTTAGTTTTACACTAATCTATGACCATTGGATGAATATAATGGATGGAAAAGATTAAACACTCATATTTTTTTTCTCCTTAAAAATCTCTTTATTTTTAACTTTTAATCTCATCTATCTATTATATTCATCCAATGGTCATGGATTAGTATAAACTTAATGAGTTTTACTCCTGTAACTAAGGTTTGTTGTTGGCTGTCTACAGGGATAAATGTAGACACATGTTGAGTTTCAGGTTCAAACGAATTTGAACAGTCAATCCGGATGAGCAATTTTTGAGCCAATAATTATTACATAATTATATCTGGATATATAACTATCCTTATCATCTTACAGGGTTGAATCTGGATGGTTTTTTGGTTGAATTTGAATGAGTTATTAGCTGGTATAATAGCTCATTTTAAACATGTTTTTATTTGCTTTAAATGCTGCCTTTATCACTGATTTTTCTGGATGATTTTAACCCCATGCTTATAGTATAAATAGAGCCTCTTTGGCTTATTTTTAATCATCTGAAAAATATAAATTCTCATGCAAAATTATCATTTCTCAAGTTCTGTCAAGTTTTATAGAGGAGAAGAGCAATACCACTGAATTCTACTCTATAGTTTGCGTGTACAAACTTTAAAGCGTCCGTGCTAACCTCGAGGGACGATCTGACTATAGCAGCAACTATACCGGTTAGGGCGAATCTGTTTCTAAGGCAATGGTTTTACCACGACACGGTTTAATATTTTTCCGGTTCTTTTATTTATTCCCAGTCAGTGCTAACGCCCTAGTATTGCAGTTTTCTTACCAACAATTTAGAAACAGATTACTACTGCAATATGTCAATCCAATCAAGCAAACTCGTTCTAGATCTTTCCAAGCTCGATACACTTGACGAGTTTAACTACATAAGGTGGTCACAAAGAATAATGATATTCTTTGAACAGCTCGACCTCGACTATGTTCTGATCCAGTCGCAACCATCTCAGCCAATCTCAGATGCTGCTGATGCTATTATAACAAATAAAGATCTCGCAGCCGTTCAACTGTCCACTGATAAGTTCCAAAAGGATAACAAAATGGTTTGGGGTCACCTGCTGAGTCACATGTCAAACAAATTGTTTGATATGTTTCACAAAAAAGAGTGCCAAACTGATTTGGGATACTCTCGAAATGAAGTACGGAGCCGACAACGCTGGAATAAAAAATATATGGTCGGTGAATGGCTAAAATTCCAGATGACGGATGAAAAGCCGATCATGGAGCAAGTACATGATTACGAGAAGCTGGTGTCCGACATTATTTCTAAAAGAATGAAGATGTGTGAAGTCTTGTAAGCCAATATCCTGATTGAGAAATTGCCCAAATCCTGGTCAGACTACCGCAATTCTTTCAAACATAAAAAGAGAGATATGACGATTGTGGAACTGGTGGCCCATATGAAGATAGAGGAGGCAAACCGGTTAAAAGATAAGGTTTCCAACTCTAGTCAATTTTTTAAGAGCTAATCTGGTTGAATCTGGTGGTGCCTCAGGTTCTAGATTTAAACCAAACAAAAAGACAAACCCGAAAAAGAAAACTAAACCAAAGTAGGCTACCAACTTCAAGAAGCCAGGAAAGGACAAGGCCCAGGGCAAAGTGGTCAATTGCTATGTATGCGGGTAGCCTGGTTATAAAGCCTACCAGTGTCAATAGCGGTATGATCGTCAGAATCAACCACAACTCAACGTTGCAAAAATGCCAATGATGTCATTTCAACGGTAGTTTCGGAAGTGAATCTGGTGGAGAACAACACCGAGTGGGTTGTGGACACTGGCGCTTCAGACATTTCTGCACCAAAAGGGAGTTGTTCGCTGAGTTCGAAGTAGTTGACAAAGGAGAGCAAGTTTACATGAGAAACTCTAGCAGCTCAGACGTGCTTGGCAAAGGGAAAGTTTTGCTCAAACTGACCTCGGGTAAAAATTTAGCTTTAAGCAATGTCTTGTATGTACCCGCCTTAAGAAGAAATTTGATTAGTGGTGGATTATTGAATAAGGCGGACGTTAAACTAGTTTTCGAAGCAGATATACTAATACTTTCCCGAAACATAGATTATGTAGGGAAGTGTTTTTTACAAAATAGTTTAATGAGAATAATGAAGCCACTACTTCTACTTATACTATTTAGACTCTTGATATGTGGCGTGCTAGATTAGGACATGTGAACTTTCAATCACTTAAAAAACTCATAAAAATGAAATTAATACCTAATCTAGAAGATAATAGCTTTAACAAATGTGAAATTTGTGTAGAAGCTAAGCATACCAAACCTAGTTTTAAAACAGTCTCTAAACGTAGATCTGAACTTCTAGAGCTTATACATACTGACCTAGCAGAATTTAGAAACTGTGAAAGTAAGGGGAAAACACTACTACATCACCTTTGTAGATGATTATTCTAGATATACAAAGGTTTATCTCTTTAGAACTAAAGATGAAGCTGATAACTTCTTTATTATTTATAAGACAGAAGTTGAGAATTAGCTCGATAGAAGAATAAAATGTGCTAGATTCGATAGGGGTGGTGAATATGGATCTAATTTTCTTAAAGAGGTGTGTGAGAAGAATGGCATAATACATGAGACCTCTACTCCTTATTTTCTTCAACAGAATGGCATTGCTGAGAGGAAAAATAGAACTTTAAAAGAGATGATGAACTCTTTGTTAATAAGTTCCGGGTTATCTGATAACATGTGGGGGAAGCCATTCTCTCGGCCAATCATATATTGAACTGAGTGCCTCATAAGAAATTAGATTGTACTCCCTATGAACTGTGGAAATGTTATGCATCAAATTTGCAATACCTGAAAGTGTGGGGGTGTTAGATAAAAGTAGGTTTGCCTGACTTTAAGAAGACCACTAACGGTCCTAAAACCATTGATACAGTGTTTATAGGGTATGCTAAAAATAGTGTCGCATACAGGTTTATGTCTTAAGTGATTTCTCGATTTGTGAATCCAGGGATGCTGTATTTTTTGAGAACTTTTTTCCACTTAAAAAACCTAGATTAAATGTTGAGATACAACGAGAAAATCATATTCATTCTTCTTCTAGTATTCTTGTCAAGGAGTCTCTAGAGTTTGAGTTAGAGCCTAGAAGAAGTAAAAGACAAAATATAGCTACTACCTTTGGACCGTATTTCATAACTTCCTTTATTACAAGAATAAGTGATTTAGACACTATAAATGAACTTATAGCTCAATCTTTTCTTTTAGATGAGGATCCAAAAACATACAATGAAGCTATAAGTTCAATTGATGCTAGTTTTTAGAAAAGTGCCATTAATGATGAACTAGAATCAATTAAGTCTAATCACACTTGGGAGTTAGTTGACTTGCCTAGA
Organism: Hibiscus mutabilis; assembly: GCA_019671005.1. Taxonomy (NCBI): domain Eukaryota; kingdom Viridiplantae; phylum Streptophyta; class Magnoliopsida; order Malvales; family Malvaceae; genus Hibiscus; species Hibiscus mutabilis. Next base: position 7,739,464 of record CM033731.1, on the reverse strand, counting down.
GGATCTAAACCTATAAGTAGTAAATGGGTCTTTAGAAAGAAACTAAGACCAGATGAGTCAATCCAAAAGTATAAGGCAAGACTACTAGTCAAAGGGTTCACTTAGAAGTTTGGTATTGAATTCTTTGATACGTACTCTCCTGTGACAAAAATCTCAACGATCCGTGCCTTGTTTGCGATTGCATCCATTCATAAGTTGTATGTACATCAAATGGATGTAAAGACTGCATTTTTGAATAGAGATCTAGACAAGGAGATCTACATGGAGCAACCACCAGGTTTTGATGTAACGCCCCAGTTTTGGGCCTAGCAGTTTTGAGGATTATTAGACGGTTTAGTGGATCGAGTTAGAGATTCGAGCTGGATTCGGGACCGTATATTTTTCGGTAAGATAAAAATGTGGAAAAATAGTTAAAAATCATCTTTTAATATATATTGATTTTTAGTGGAATCAATTTTGGAAAATGGAATTTGGAAATGTGGCATTTTGGTTAGTGATCAAAATGCGATTTTTAAAAACTGTTTTGAAGTGACTAAAATGAAAAGGGTCAAATTCTTAGAATCCTTAAGGAGCTAAATTACCAAGTTTTTGCTGGTGGTTTCTCCCTTCAATTTAATCAATTTAAACATGTATTTTAAAGGTGGTTTAAGATGGATTAAAATATCTAAGTTAGTTATTTGCTTTTAAAGAAATTTATGTAACTTTTTCCTAAACCTTTTGTCTCAACTTATTTTCTGCAAAACACTCAGAATTTCATCAAAATCTAGAGGTGAGAGATTCTTTTCACTCAGATTATTGATTCTAACTTTATTCTTTAACTTTGTTTTACAAAATATCATTGAAATCTTATGTTTTCTTAGCTTTAAACAAGCAAATTGAGGGAGAAATCACATAAAAGGGGTAAGGTCTATGATTTCCTTTGTTAAATGTTTTTTATTGATATTCCCAAGTATTTGATCCTGGATTTATGGTTTATAATATAAATTTAATTGGGTAAAATTGATGAAATGATGAAAGATTCGAATTGAATCTGATTTCCAGTATTATGAATTGTTTTTGAACATATTTTGGATGTGTAATGATGTTGGTAAGTCGATTTTATCAATAGAATCCTGAAACTCTTGATTCTCTAATTGTTTAGGTTGCTAGATTTGTGTTTTTGAGGTGTTTCGGTGGTTGTGTGTTTGCTGAAGGTGTTAGGTTGATTTGATTCTATTTCTAGATGTTATTTGATGATAAAAGTGGTGTTAGATTGTTAGGTTGTGGCTGGGTTGTGTTTGGAAAGGATTAGTCGAAGTATTCAGTTGTTGTGGTTGGGTAATTGTGAGGTGAATGCATGAATCCGTGAGGATCTGTTGTTGTAGTGTCGTAAATGCATGGAGATGCATTAATCCTCTGTTGTTATGTGGTTTAAACAGGGGAGGTTGTTTTGGAAACAAACGGTGTGGCATTGGAGGCTTCGGAAGCTTGATTTCGCGTCGACAAATTAAGGCTTCGCGTATCGGTGAGTGAGAACGTGGATTCCAGCTTTGGAATGTTTTAAGGTGGTTTATGAGAGTTTAAACTTAGCTTTATACACTGGTTTAAACTTGTAAGTAAGTAAAATGGATATTCTCTCTCGGTCGTGCTAGCGTTAAATGGTTTTATGCACTTGTTTTGATTTACATGTTACCTACTGTTTAAGCATGATTTAAAGTGTGATATACTGTCTATAAGCATGAAATGCTGAAGGATGCACATGGTAAGTGATACTTGTAAGTATGGGTTATACTTGTGGTTTAAAGCATGGTTGTTGCTTCAGAAAAATGGCTTGATTAGTGCTTGTTAAAAACAGTGAGGTAAATGTTAAATGGTTAATTATATTGACAAGTGATGTGGTTTTAAAATTGTTATTGGATATAGTTGGCCGGCCATAGGATTGAGTGCACTATAATAAGTTGCCTTGGATGTTGAGGGGTTTATATGTGTACCGAAAAATCCATCCGAGTACCCTAACAGTAGAGGGGTTAAACAGTACCGTAGACTCCCATTAGTGGATTAAGCGTCTAACCGATGATTGGGGTTGGTGTCCTCGTGGGTTGAAAGGTGTACTCGGTTGGTAATGTACCACGATTGTTATTGTATCACTATTCCGGTTGAGATGGCTTGAAGTGTTGGTTGAACACTTGTTGAATTCGTGTATCCGATGAACTTTTTTTTAATGGGCTTGTTTAATGATCACTTGTAAGCCAATATAATTGTTAATTGACCGGCTCTTTTCATTCGTATACCCAAGTGCAGGTTGTTGTCAAGTAATAATTCTCAGGAGTCCGAGGTCGAACCACATGGAAGTTTTGTTTAGAAATTACAAGATTATAAATAAAATAAAAATCTGCAAAGAGAACAGCTGATTAGAAAATAAACAACAATATAAATAAAAAAGCTGAGGTTTTTGAGAATCCACTCTTGGTATTATATTAAGATTAATTTTTATTGATCTTATTACTCAATTGAAGTCCATATGATGAAATGAAATCCAATCGGAAGGTCATGCAATGAAAGTCCAAAGTCTATTGTCCAATGTCCAATACCCAATGTCCATAATCAAAGTCCAAAGTGCAATAAACAATGACCAAAAAATGCAAAGGTATATCACATGGTGTTATATGGATTGGAGGAATCAAAATTAATAAACAAGTCCAAGTGTTCATTATGCCAATTTGTTTTGTCTACAATAAATCAAGTTAATTATAACAAGCATTTATTGTGCCAAATTACTTGTCTATAATGAAACAAGGTTCTTAATTTACTAACATGAATATTAACCAATTGAATTTAACATCATATACTAATTTAACATGTTTTAGCGTACGTTGAGAATTTCAAACTAACCTTTAGTATATACCAAGAGCTTCATCCTTTCACCTCAGCAACTTGACTTAGAACGACACCATAACTTTAAAGAAAATACAATTTGGTTTACAAAAACCAAACATAAAGAAGAAAAATATAAATATGAAAGAAAAATATAAGGATGAAAGAAAGAAAAGTAAGAAAGAAAAAAATAAAGAAAGAAAGAAGAAAAGTGATCTTGAATATTTAACAACAATGTTACAACCAAGCTTTCGAGATGATTTACAAGGCAAAAATAAAGCCTATTTATAGGAAATTTGTGATGCTAGATGACAAATGACGGTGGTTGGAAATTCATCCACTTGAAAGAAAAAATCTTTCAATTATTTTGATAATATCTTTAAATATTCACAAGTGGTTGTCATATTGTCCCACTTGTATGACTCCGGTTTTCAGTATTTGGTCATCCTTTCCAGACATGGTTTGGATTTTCAACCACTTTGAAATTATAGTAGACTCAATTATCTTCAAAACGGTATCTTACGGGCCAATTTTCGAGTTCTGGAGCTCAAGTTATGGCCAAAACCATGCAACATATTGAGTGTAGAATTTTTGTACGAGTTTATTGAGTCTATTTTCTCAATTTCAGCATTTGCCCAATTCCTTTCACCTTGGATCATCTTTGGATTCAACTTCATTTGTGTCATAATTGCAATCACCAAATTCAACAAATCTAAGCCTGCAATTAACACAAAAAACAATTTATTAAAAATAACTGAAAACATAACAAAAGTACTAAAACTGCAACATATTTAAAATACAAACCACAAAATATGAAATAACTAAAAACCTACAAATTTCAATAAAAAACTTAATAAATAATGCAAATTTTCATACTATAGATACTAAAATGAGACTATATTAAGGACTCATCACACCCCCACACTTACATTTTTTCTTGTCCTCAAGCAAACAAACCACCAATGCAAATGTAGATGCAACCTAATATACTTTAGCATCAACTGATGAGGAGAGCACAAAGTTGTGAATGTAGAGTAAAATATCACTATTAAGAACTTAAATGTTTAAACATGGTCAAATAGAATGCTATTCATGATATATGTGGTCTCTAGAAAATTTTCACAGTAAAAAAAATGTAAGACAATGAAACTTCTGTGCTCATATGTGTGCAAATCACCTGTGTGCAATCTCATCAGCACATTGGAAAAGTAATAAACAATAAGTGAATGGATATCATGAATTAATTCATTATTCACCTTTATATAATTAGTTCCATCTTTTTAATTGGCTTATAACTGAGCTTAGGTCAAGGTATGATATTTCAATGAGATTGACAACAATTGACTTATCCTAAACTCAATTTACTTACGGATCAAAGTGAGCAAGAAGTATTAATTCCCATCTCCCCTATTGATCATCCAACTCCATCATTTTCCAAATTATTCCTTATTTCTCCATTACAAAAGGATAAAGCATAAAGCATAAGTTTTTTTCTTTTTTTGCATGATGCTAGTATTTTTTTAATAAAGAGAACATTTTTGTAGAAAAATAGAATTCCATGCTTTAATCCTTTTCGTGTCTTTCTCCTGTTAAATTTATCTACCTACCCCATTAATACTTATGCTCATAAAGATATATCCAGTAAGTACTGAGCATCTAAAGCAAACAAGGGTAAGGTTTGAGCTTTAAGATCTGTAGGTAATGATAAACAAAGAAATATTTGGTGAGTCAAGAAAAGGCTATAAGCTAAAAATCATGGGTTCAAGGGAAATATTGTATGGTTGGCTCAAAAGGCTCAATCGATCCAAAGAAATAAAAAACTTAGATCGTCCCTATCATGCATTTGGAACTCTTATTATTATAAAAATGAAATAATGATTTTTTTTATGATTGGGTTCATCATTCACTTACGATCGATTACAATTCTATGTACGTCCCATGAGATAGATGATGTGTAACAAAGAAATCACAAATTCTGGAGATATCAAGGAAGATTCAAAGTGAAGCATCCAATGTCTTTAATCTTTTTAACCGTGAAACATCAGAGACTCTTTCTATAGACAAGTCATAGCATAATCTTGACACATATTTAATCTTTCAAGTCTTTAATAGTGAAGTTTTACTTTATATTCACAAAATTAGTTTCAACTCACAGAAATCAACTAAGTACATGCAACACTATATGCAAAAAAAAAAACACTCAAGCATCGGACCAATCATTTTTTTTTTATCTTTTTTAAATATTTATTATTAAATTGTTAAAGTGCGTCTCAAGATTTACTTTACTCAGCCACTTTTTCAACTTATCTTCTCTTAAAAAATTTAGACATCCAATAAAACATGTATTATAACAACTATTTTGTAACAAGGTAAACAAATCATAATCAACAAGGTGTGTCTCAGTATAAATACTTACTCAACCACCTTTTTCCTAGCTATGTCAAAAAGACCAAAGTGCGTTTTACAATTAACCAACAAAATTAACTATAATCTGTCACTTTTTTTTTCAATTTGACTTAACCTAACGTCAAGTTTTTTTAGTTTTTTTTTTCTGCAAGATTTTTATTATTATATCCCTTACCCCCACCTAATTAGGACATTGTCCTCAATGTCAAAATTAAAAGTAGAAATTAGAGAATTTTACCTGTTATGCTGCTACTGATTGCTAGAACTAACACATAAAAAAATAAAGCAAAAAATGTTAAATAAGATAATATCACAGTGCTAAAGAACAATCCACATCTCGCTTGTCTTCGTCTCTTTTCCTTTTCCCACGTGTAGTTTCTATTAAATCAAGAAGACACCTAAAATCTTGAAGCTTTTGGAGTAGTTCTTCAATTGTTGTAGCTGAGATTAAGATCCTTCTTGCCTCTGAAAACATAAATCCATTTTCCACAGCGTTATCAAGAAAAGAAAGTAAACTATCAAAATAACCATTAACATTAAGCAAACCGATGGGTTTTTTTTTATTTCTAGACAGAGATGACTAGGAAGCTACGCAAGCAATTTCTTCCAATGTACCAATGCCTCCAAGCAGAGCAATGAATGCATCAGAAGAATAAATCATGATTGCTATTCGTTCTGGTATAGTACTGACTCGTACTTCTCTTCCGATTGTAGGTCCACACAAATAAGATAAGCTCGTTGGAACTATTCCCAGAACTGAGCTTCTTTCACATATGCTGTTGTAGCAACTACTCCCATTAAACCCATACATCCACCTCCATAAATGACTTCATATTTTTATCTGGCCATAACGTCTCCCACTTCCTTAGCTACTTTTGTAAAAGATTCATCTTTTCCTAGATACGCTCCACAAAAAATACAGAACTTTTGAAGACGTCTGGTTGAAGTGTTTTCCATTTTTTCTTTTTATTTCTTTTGAAAATAAAGGAAGAACAATACAAATACTCCATCCGTCCCACAAATATTGTCTTTTATTAACTTTTTCAAAGTCAATTTTTTTAAAATTTGACTATAATTATATTAAATATTTTAAATAATTAAATTTTATAAAATATATAATTAAAATCTACTTGATTAGAGGTTTTTAAAATATGTTTTTCATATTTTTATCAATAATAAATTTTAAATAATCACGAGTCAAAGTTTAAAATTTTTGACAAAAAAAGTCAATAAAAGACACTTTTCTTGGGACAGAGGGAGTATATAATAAGTGGTAGATAAGCTGTCGGTAGAAAATGTCAAACCGAAAAATAAAAATTTCAAAAAGTAGACACAAAATTCAAAAGGTAAACAGTAAACAACCGGCTGTCATTAATGAATCTTGCAGCAAACAGTGGTAGATAAGCTGTCGGTAGAAAACGTTAAACCGAAAAATAAAAATGTCAAAAAGTAAACACAAAATTCAAAAGGTAAACAGTAAACGGCTGACTGCCATTAATGAAGCCTGCAGCAAAGAGTCATAAAGCCAACAATAGAAAATAATTACAATTGCAATAATGATTCCTGCAACACACAGTTATTCAAGATCACTCAAATCCAAACAGTAATTAAACCTAACGAGGAGGAAGAAGAAGAAGAAGAAGAAAATTATTGCATATGAAAGCTTGAGAAATATTTACAATAGTTGCGACCGTGGCTCACAGCTTCCTCTGGTTTTATGTCCAGAAATGGCTTGAACGCCTTCTATGAGTCGAGGATAGGCTTCCTATCGAGTTTTCTTAAAAACTGGAAAACAAGGTCTTTTGTTGTCAAGTTCCCCAGACGTTGCCATTCATTTTGAAATATCAACCATAAATCAAGAATTTGTCTCTGCACATCTCCACTAGGATGCGTCTCAAGAGAACTTTGGATATCTTCTAAATTCTCCTTACTCAGTCCATCCTTAACAAATCTATTTTTGTCATCTCGATTTATGGAAGGTATCCCAATAGAACGACATCTCCCTGAACAAGTCCATCTTACACATTTTCGGCAGTATGATATGAGACATTTGGATCTTCTTTTTATTGCATATGTACTTCTTCCAGTACCAGGTAAATGTAAAAAGGGAAGATATTCTTCATACCTTACTTTTGCTTCGATCAGCATACAAACATCAGTAGGCATACCTTTGTGCATGAGCATTCTCAATCTTTCAAGCCCGACTTTGTAAAGTTTCAGAATCATGTTTGGTGGAATAGAAGAAAGACTTTTCTGCAATTTTGAGAGAACAATATCCATTTTGAAATCAAAGGAAAATGAAAGAGAAAACGAGAGAGTGAAATTGAAAGAAAAACTGAGAAATGAATATACAGTATTAGTTTTGTGGGTAGCTAATAAACCAAAAGACTTCACGGAGTACCGTTATCCGCCATTTAATTAGGAATAAAATACTAATAATAATTTAATATAATAGTAAAATAATAATAATAATAATATATAATTATATAAAATTACACCTAAATATTTTTAACAAGGATCTAAAAGATAAAGAACTTCACCTTGATTGACTTGATTTTCAATGAAAGGTTTAAGTCTGTGTCCATTGACTTTGAACACATTTCCAGTTTTAGGATTTTCAATGTCAATTGCTCCATAAGGATAAACATGCTTCACAAAAAAAGGTCCACTCCATCTTGATCTTAATTTTCCAAGAAACAAATGAAGTCTAGAATTATAAAGGAGAACATTTTGCCCAACATCAAATGTTTTTCTTGAAATTCTTTTATCGTGAAAGGCTTTGTTTCTTTCTTTATAAATATTTGAATTTTCATATGCATCATTTCTAAGTTCCTTAAGTTCATTAATTTGTAATTTTCGCAATTCTGCAGCATCATCAAGATTAGAGTTAAACATTTTAATAGCCCAATATGCTTTATGCTCCAATTCCACAGGTAAATGACAAGGTTTTCCATAAACTAGTCTATAGGGGGAAATGCCCAATGATGTTTTAAAAGCAGTTCGATAAGCCCATAAAGCATCATTAAGTCTTAAAGACCAATCTTTACGATTTGGGTTAACTGTTTTTCCAAAATCTGTTTAATTTCCCTATTTGCAAGTTCTACTTGTCCATTTGTCTGAGGGTGATAAAGGGGTTGCAGCTTTATGTGTAATGACATATTTATTCATTAAAGATTCAAAAACCTTGTTGCAAAAATGTGTTCCACCATCACTTATAATAGATCGAGGAATTCCAAATCTACTTAAAATATTTTCTTTTAAAAATTTGATCACTATTCTGTGATCATTATTGCGACATGGAATTGCCTCCATCCATTTTGAACATAATCATTTGCGACCAAAATATACAAGAAACCAAAAGAGGACGGACCCATAAAATGAATTCCCTAACAGTCAAAAATTTCAATCACTAAAATTGGGTTTAATGGCATCATGTTTTTTTTAGAAGTAGTTCCCAATTTTTGACAACTTTCACAAGACTTGCAAAAATTATGAGCATCTTTGAATAAGGCTGGCCAATAAAATCCACATTGTAAAATTTTTGCTATAGTTTTCTTTGATGAAAAATGTCCACCACATGCCCCAGAATGACAAAAATTAAGGACACTACTTACCTCATTTTCCAGTATGCATCTTCTAAATATTTGGTCAGGACAATAATTGAACACGTAAGGATCATCCCAATAAAATTTCTTTACTTCATTTAGAAACTTTCTCTTATCTTGAAGATCCCCTTGAAAAGGAATTTTACATGTGGCAAGATAATTAGCAATGTCAGCAAACCATGGTGTTACAGAAATACTTAAAAGTTATTCACTAGGAAAAATATCATTAATTGGAGTGGATTCGAAAGATGTATCACAAACTAGTCTTGATAAATGATCTGCCACTACATTTTCAACTCCTTTCTTATCACGAATGGTGATATTGAAATCTTGAAGTAAAAGAATCCATCTGATTAATCTTGGTTTGGCATCCTTTTTGGAAAGAAGATATTTTAAAGCTGCATGATCACTAAAAATAACAATTGATGATCCAACAAGATAAGATCTAAATTTATCCAATGCAAATACTACTGCAAGTAATTCCTTTTCAGTAGTGGAATAATTCATTTGAGCACTATTTAAAGTTTTGCTCGCATAATGTATGCCATATGGTTTCTTATCCTTCCTTTGTCCTAAAACAGCACCAACATCATAATCACTAGCATCACATATGATTTCAAATGGTAAAGTCCAATCAGGAGGTCTCATTATATGAGCAGAAATTAACATGTTTTTAAGTTGTTTAAAAGCATGCTCACAATCTTCATTCCATTCAAACGCACTATCTTTTAATAAGAGATTAAATAATGGTTTAGATATTGCACTAAACTTCTTTATGAATCTCCTATAAAATCCTGCATGTCCTAAAAATGACCTTACATCCTTTACAGTCTTGGGTGTTGGCAAGTTGGAAATTAAATCAATTTTTGACTTGTCTACTTCAATTCCCTTTCTAGAAACAACATTACCCAAGACAATACCGTTAGTAACCATAAAAAGACATTTTCCCAATTAAGAACAAGTTTTTTTTCTTCACATCTAACTAACACCTTTTCTAAATTTGACAAGAAATCATCAAAGGAATCACCAAAAACAGAAAAGTCATCCATAAATACCTCAAGAATACGTTCAACCATATCACTGAAAATGCTTAACATGCATCTTTGAAATGTGGCTGGAGCATTGCATAATCCAAAATGCATCATTCTATATGCAAATGTGCCAAAGGGACATGTGAATGTAGTTTTCTCTTGATCCTCAGGTGCAATTGCAATTTGGTTATACCCAGAGTATCCATCTAAAAAACAATAATATTCATGCCCTGCAACTCTTTCTAAGATTTGATCCATGAAGGGTAAAGGAAAATGATCTTTTCTAGTTACTGCGTTAAGTTTTCTATACTCAATGCACACACGCCAACTAGAAACAATCCTAGTTGGAATTAGTTCATTATTTTCATTTTTAACCACAGTAACTCCAGATTTCTTAGGTACTACTTGAGTAGGACTTACCCACTTACTATCAGAAATAGGATAAATGATTCCATTATCCAATAGTTTAATGACTTCATTTTTCACTACTTCTTTCATATTAGGATTTAGCCTTCGTTGCATTTGTCTACAAGATTTAATATTTTCTTCTAAATAAATATTATGAGTACAAATCAATGGGCTAATTCCTTTTATGTCAGCTATGGTCCATCCTAATGCATTCTTATGAAGTTTCAAAATTTCTAACAACTTACCTTCTTGGAATGCATCAATTTTTGCACAGATTATGACTGGAAATGTTTCATTCTTACCCAAAAATGAATATTTTATGTGAGATGGCAATGGCTTCATATCCAATTTTGGCGGTTCTTCATTTGATGATACCATAGCTGTTGGTAGTGATGGAAGTTTCTCAAATTTTTGTACCCAATAATGATTATCATTTTCCTGCAAAAGATTTTTTAGGGACATCATCAATTTCAGAATCAGCAAAATAATTTTCTAAAGGATCAGAAAGTTTAGAAATGTTGATTTGTTCATGAACAAGTTCGTTGATAAAATCCACTTCATGTACTTCAGAATTCTCTCCAGGTTGCTTACAAACATTGAACACATTTAATTCTAAAGTCACGTTCCCAAAAAAAGGTTTAAAACACCATTCCTGCAATTAATCAAGGCATTATAAGTAGCAAGAAATGGGCGACCTAAAATAACAGAATTTGTGCATTTGCATTTGAAACAGGGTTTGTATCCAAAATAATAAAATTAACTGGAAAGTAAAATTTATCAATTTGAACCAACACATCTTCTACCACTCCTAAAGGAATTTTAATAGAACGATCAGCAAATTGGAGTGTAATAGGTGTTGCTTCAAGTTCACCCAAACCTAATTGTTGATATACCAAAAAAGGTAAAAGATTAAAACTAGCACCAAGATGAAGCAAAGCACGCTCTATTCTAGTGTTACCAATAATGCATGAAATTGTCGGGCATCCAAGGTCTTTGTATTTAGGTGGGGTAGATGCTGAATGATCAAGCTTACAGTTTCTGTGTAACACCCCTTTTCCGTACTGAATACGAGTCAGAGATGTCACATTACTAATGCCTTATCTTGTTTTGTCCATATACGTTTCATCATCAAAACTGATTAATTCTCTATCGTTTAGTTTAATTTCATGCATTATACTCTACTAGCAGATAAATAATTACATGCTCACTAGAAAATATTATAAGCTAGAATATCTTACTGATGTTTTGCAGATTGAAGCTTGATCAGCAAGATCGACTCCTCTTCAAATACTCCACCTTAACCTACGTGTGAATCAAATACTCCATTTTCGGACTGCTTGCGCTACCTTCAAAGATTCACTTATACCGGGCAGAATACATATCGTATCTTAATATCGTTTATACTGGAGAAATTAGATTCGATAATGGTTCTAACGGTATAAGCCAAATAAATTAATAAAATCTACAAAATATATGAAAATTCCCCAAACTCCCGTCACAGACTGTCCAGGCAGAAAACTGCTCTGTAAATATTTTGACCTTCATTCGATTAAAAATCCATATCTTTTAACTCGGAGCTCAAAATCAGTTTCCGTTTGCTGGAAACGAAACTAGACGAACACATATTTACAACGGTATAAAATTCATCATCTAACCATTTTTGTAGAATTTATGGTGATTTTTCGAAGTCACCGCCAGAATTCTATCTTCTACACAGCCTTCCATAATAACTTCTAATTTATACTAACTTAACTTCTCTTCTTTTCCTCTTTTTCTTTATCAATCCAAAACAGTCCATCACATTCCAAATGTGTTCATTTTGGTACTAAAATACCAAAATAATCAAATTTGATCATAATCTCATCAATTCTAATGCTAGAATAAATTTCACAATAATTCCCTTATATTTTCAATTCTAACCGAATTGATCACTTGGAATAACAAAGAGAATTTAATCATTATAACATCAAAACAAGACTTATAACTTCCCCATTCATTCATTTTCATCCTTAATTCAGTTCCCTAACCAAATTCCCAAAACTTAGGGTTAGGGTTTATGTTCTTGAACATAAAATAAATTCCAAGTCAAGCTTGTTTTCATGTCTACAACATCAAATTTACACAAATCCATCCTTAACCCTAACATGTTTCATGAAATTCTAACTTCTTTCTCTTCAAGAACATGAGTTATTCTTCATGTTACCATGCAATATTACTACCAAAATGTAAAGAATCGAGCATAGAACAATTTATTCTAAAAGAACATACATTGATTCTAACTTAATCCTTCCAAATCAAGCTTGAAAAATTGAGTTTTCCTCTTTCTGCCCTTTTTCTCTAAATCACGGCAATGTTGGATAAAATTAACAAATTTTTGTTTAATTTTTATCTTAATAATATCTTAATTTTATCTAATTTGACCACTTGTCCATGTTAAAATGAATATTAAATTCATTTTAATCAAATGTACTAATTTGCCCTCCAACTAAGCTCATATTTACAAGTCTTCTTTAAAATTGCCACTCCATTAAATTTGAACCAATTTGGTTCCTTCACAACTGGCCACTTCCAAAGAAAATCATAAAATTTGTATTCGATCCAATTATCCGATAATCACCTAATACGATCTTCCATTGATCGAACTATCGAATCTAATCCAAAAATCTCATATTTTCTCAATTCCATAAATATTATTTTATGATTTTCCATGGCTTATGGAACAGTCTTTGAAATTGAAATTTCGATTCGATCTGATTTCCCGATATTCATTAAATACTAATACTGCGATTTTACCTTTACCGAGCTATCAGATTTATTCCAAAAATTCCATATTTCTATATTTAAGAAATAAACACTATCATCTCATAAAAACTTCATTTCCCAAGGACTTAGATTGAATTTTTTTAGCTCAATCTATTATTCCGATAATTATCGAAAACCCTCATAAAATAAAATTTATCCTTGAAATCCTTTATCGTAAATCCATTCGAATATTCTTTACTCTTACTGAGTCCAAAATATAGATCAGACACACTTTTATGAAACCTTCCTGAAGGTCACCCATCCTTGTAATTCTCTGGCTTGAGCACGCTTAACAATTTTATTCGAACCAAATTTGATACCTTCTACTGCATGTTAATTCTTAAAACTGATATCAAGGTACTTATTTCGATCCGATTCACTCTTATACTAAATAAAATTACTTATTGGGGAAATTTACACTTTAGTCCCCAAACTTTTCCAAAGTTTATACTTTAACACCAAAACTTCCTAAATTTACATTTTGGTCACTAGCCAAAATTTGGGATATTACAATTCTTCCCCCCTTTAAGAAAATTCATCCTCAAAATTTCAACACGTACCAGTTTCAAACATTTGCAGATATTACTCCCTCAATTTCTTTCAATTTCCCCAGTGACTTATTTAATCTTGTGATTCCTCCTCAGAGCTTCAAATATAATCTCTTAACAGATCAATTCTTTCTTAGCTTATTTTCTAACCATCTCAGCAGTATCACTACTTGACTTTCCAATTCTCCCCTTATATGTACTGACAGTACAAACATCTTATAATGAGATACTACTGAGTTATTTTCATCATAACTTCAATCCTTAGCAGGAGCTAACTTCCATGCTTATTTCATTGTATCATATCCGTTATGGGTCATTTCTTTACCTCCAAGATTCGTCAATTGACGAAATCCATCATTGTTTTACTTTCCTTATTCTAGTCTCATTCCATCCTATACTAATGGGGAGCAGCATCAAGTTATACAATCAACACATCAGTAATATAATATCCTAGGGGCATGTATTTTCTGAAAACTCCATATCAAACTTGGTTTAACATCCAGAACCTGCTAAACCTTTGCTCTTATACCAATAAATGTAACACCCCTTTTCCGTACTGAATATGAGTCTGAGATGTCACATTACTAATGCCTTATCTTGTTTTGTCCATATACGTTTCATCATCAAAATTGATTAATTCTCTATTGTTTAGTTTAATTTCATGCATCATATTCTACTAGCAGATAAATAATTACATGCCTACTAGAAATTTTCATAAGCTAGAATATCTTACTGATGTTTTGCAGATTGAAGCTTGATCAGCAAGCTCGACTCCTCTTCAAATACTCCACCTTAACCTACGTGTGAATCAAACACACGCTAAGCATGAAACTTAGTGAGGCATAAGATGAGAACATATAATACACGGTCTAGTGCATGATACTTTCCAAAAACCTGATATTTATAAATAAAAAAATGCATACTTCATAATACCAGAATATAGCCCAAGGTAAAAATTAAGTACTTTAAAAGTACCATTCTTTGTTGCTTGCAGACACAATAAAGTGCCTATAACATATATGACACTTTAAAGTGCCGATAACTTTATGTTACACATTGAAGTGTCAATAACCTTATAATACTCTTCAAGTGTCATTAACTCGTAGAATGCGTTATATGGTTGATGGTACCTTTAAACCAACTTATACGATTGATGGTGCCTTTAAACCAACTTATATGGTTGATGGTGCCTTTAAACCAACTAACCAACTTATATGACTGGTGATGCCTTTAAATCACCTAATCCATAATCGAATAATATATTTTAACATGCCCATAAGACAACTCATCATAACTTATTGCATTGTCAATAACTCGTAGACATAATTGTGTCAGAAGTTGTAAGTCTCTAAGAGTATACCTCAATATTGTCTAACTTAATATTACATTACCAAGGGCAACCTTAAAAACAATCCCTACAATTAAAGGCAAGTAAAATAATATCTATACATACATCACTTAAAACATTTTATATTAGAGCAGTTCATACCCCAATATGCTTTATAATATTCATGGTATACTACCATAATCTGTAAATCATTAAAATAAAGTACCATGCTAAAAACATATATGCACTCACCCGGGCAATTTATTAGCTTGCCTCACTAAATTCTACTCAATTCCTTTCCTTTATAGAACCTCGAACTTTTCTTGATTCAGACTTGACTGGGCCATTTTTTAGCTTGGCTCACTAAATTCTACTCGATTCCTTTCCTTTATAGAACCTTGAACCTTTCTTGATTCGGACTTGACTTCATTAATCACATGAATAAGATAAGATACTTGTTAGATTCAAATTTAACAATACTTTAACCATGCAGTCTAATATAATCATTCTATTCAAAAACTCATTATGGTCCCTAGTGACCAATTTAAACTTCCAATAATTCTTCCGTGCTTACTAACATTTAAACACAAAATGTTTCAAATTCCATTTTCGGACTGCTTACGCTACCTTCAAAGATTCACTTATACCGGGCAGAATACATATAGGATCTTAATTTCGTTTATACTGGAGAAACTAGATTCGATAACGGTTCTAGCGGTATAAGCCACATAAATTAATAAAATCTACAAAAAATATGAAAATTCTCCAAACTCCCGTCACAGACTGTCCAGGCAGAAAACTGCTCTGTAAATATTTTGACCTTCATTCGATTAAAAATCCATATCTTTTAACTCGGAGCTCGAAATCAGTTTCCGTTTGTTGGAAACGAAACTAGACGAACACATCTTTACAACGGTATAAAATTCATCATCTAACCATTTTTGTAGAATTTATGGTGATTTTTCGAAGTCACCGCCAGAATTCAATCTTCTACACAGCCTTCCATAATAACTTCTAATTTATACTAACTTAACTTCTCTTCTTTTCCTCTTTTTCTTTATCAATCCAAACCAGTCCCTCACATTCCAAATATGTTCATTTTGGTACTAAAATACCAAAATAATCAAATTTGATCATAATCTCATCAATTCTAATGCTAGAATAAATTTCACAATAATTCCCTTATATTTTCAATTCTAACCGAATTGATCACTTGGAATAACAAAGAGAATTTAATCATTATAACATCAAAACAAGACTTATAACTTCACCATTCATTCATTTTCATCCTTAATTCAATTCCCTAACCAAATTCCCAAAACTTAGGGTTAGGGTTTATGTTCTTGAACATAAAATAAATTCCAAGTCAAGCTTGTTTTCATGTCTACAACATCAAATTTACACAAATCCATCCTTAACCCTAACATGTTTCATGAAATTCCAACTTCTCTCTCTTCAAGAACATGAGTTATTCTTCATGTTACCATGCAATATTACTACCAAAATGTAAAGAATCGAGCATAGAACAATTTATTCTAAAAGAACATACATTGATTCTAACTTAATCCTTCCAAATCAAGCTTGAAAATTGAGTTTTCTTCTTTCTCTCCTTTTTCTCTAACTCACGGCAATGTTGGATAAAATGAACAATTTTTTTTTCAATTTTTATCTTAATAATATCTTAATTTTATCTAATTTGACCACTTGTCCATATTAAAATGAATATTAAATTCATTTTAATCAAATGTACTAATTTGCCCTCCAACTAAGCTCATATTTACAAGTCTTCTTTAAAATTGCCACTCCATTAAATTTGAACCAATTTGGTTCCTTCACAACCGACCACTTCCAATGAAAATCATAAAATTTGTATTCAATCCAATTATCCGATAATCACCTAATACGATCTTCCATTGATCGAACTATCGAATCTAATCCAAAAATCTCATATTTTCTCAATTCCATAAATATCATTTTATGATTTTCCATGGCTTATGGAACAGTCTCTGAAATTGAAATTTTGATTCGATCTGATTTCCCGATATTCATTAAATACTTCTAATGCGATTTTACCTTTACCGAGCTATCAAATTTATTCCAAAAATTCCATATTTCAATATTTGAGAAATAAACACTATTATCTCATAAAAACTTCCTTTCCCAAGGACTTAGATTGAATTTTTCTAGCTTAGTCTATTATTTCGATAATTATCGAAAACCCTCATAAAATAAAATTTCTCTTTGAAATCCTTTATCGTAAATCCATTCGAATATTCTTTACTCTTATTGAGTCCAAAATATCGATCAGACACACTTTTATGAAACCTTCCCGAAGGTTACCCATCCTTGTAATTCTCTGGCTTGAGCACGCTTAACAATTTTATTCGATCCAAATTTGATACCTTCTACTGCATCTTAATTCTTAAAACCGATATCAAGGTACTTATTTTGATCCGATTCACTCTTATACTGAATAAAATTGCTTATTGGGGAAATTTACACTTTAGTCCCCAAACTTTTCCAAATTTTACACTTTAACCCCAAAACTTCCGAAATTTACATTTTGGTCACTAGCCAAAATTTGGGATATTACTTTTGCGTGTAATAAGTGCTACGCAAATGTGCAAGTATACACGTCGTAAGTAATAAAGTGAAACGAGTATCGAGTATCGTCTCCACAGGGATTGGTTTGGGCCACTTTACTTAAGTTACTGCACTGTGAAAATAAAAACACAATTGATAATATGAGTTCTAATTAACGAGTAAACTAAGAGCAATAAACTAAAAGAATAGATGAAATCAAATAAAAGAGAATAGGCAAGGTTATCGTGAGTTGAGGTGTGATTGCCGATTGGATCGTCTTGGTAAAAGAGTGCAAGGGCAACTCAGTTGCCGTGGCAACTTGCACAGCGGGGTTGCCTTGGCAACTAATCGATGGTTACCTGGGCGACTAGCTGGGCAACTACTTGGGCATCTGGGAAGCAACTTCAAGGTTCGGCAGAACTTTCTTCAATGGTTTCTTCTTATCCCTAAGTCGAAACTCTAGCTACTTGTGCATGCCTTGATAATACATCCCTACGTGAATCAAGGGTGAACAACAACCAATCTTGCGCTCCTCTTAGCCGTTGAAATCCTTAACTTATTCCTAAGCCGCATTAATCTTCACCATCAATAGATTGAATAAAGATCATACTCATTCGTTTCTTGAATCTAACTCTCCCGATATTAGATAAATAGATGAAGTTACGAGATTCTCTCCCAATTCACTCGCAAACAAGAATAAGAACCAAGAATGAGTAAACCTTGAATTGAAAGTGCAAACTCTTATTACCTAAACAAAATCCAATTGTTTCTCAACCACAAAAACACAATAACCCCAACCAATCAAGTTATCTCATGGTTGGGTTCAAAAGATATACAAAGAATAATCCCCAAACCATGAATCTAATGGAAGCAAAGAAGAAGAAGAAATCGAACTCTCTCCCCTTGCTCTCTTGTTGAAATCTCTCCCTTCTTGCCCCTTTGGAGTTGTCGAAATTTCTCTCATCTTCTTGCTTCCTTGGAGTTGACGGCTTGGTGATCTATTTATAGGGCTAGGTCAAAGTCATTCTTTGAGGAGGAAGTTAAGTTGGAATTAAATTATCTTTGAAGAATACAATTCTTTATTATAATTATATTCCTTCTAGAACTTCTCCTATCTTCTTGGAATTTAATTCTTATTTAACCTCTTCATGGAAATCAAACTCCTTTGGGATTTAGCTTTGCTCCACGTCATCTTGGGATTGTCTAGTCATCAATTTCGACTACCATATCACCTTATTCTTTGTCGACAATTGCCCTGGCAACTGGCTCGGTGTCTCCTTCATGCATTGCCTTGGCAACTAGCTCGGCATCTCCTTCATGCACTGCCCTGGCAACTGGTTCTAGTCTTGTTTAGGCAAGTGATTCTGCACACACATAAAAACACACCAAAGCAGCATCTTTTTCCACAAAAATGACCAAGTTATGTAATCAAGCTCAACGGTGGAAAGAAACATGAATTAATGCATGAATGACTAATTATGCAACTAATATGAGCTTAAGTCTAACAATAATATGAGTAAAAAGGGTAATAAAAATAGTACTTTTGAACACTTATCACACCCCCAAACTCAAACTATTGCTTGTCCTCAAGCAATGCAAACTTTCAATTACCTGCCAAGACTTTAATCATCAAAGACATGCTTCAAACTTGAATTCAAACCTCGGAACTGTGGCACAAAGTATGATCACCTTTTAATTTTTCGGATAGCACAAAAATTACTCGGAACCAAACTATAATGCTCATGACAATGTGTGTGCGTAGTTGTGTACAAGTTGATTTTCAAGATTCTATGTGAATAATAGGCTTTTATCAATTTAATTATCGGGGCATTTATTTTTATTTTCACTAGAGCCAATTTTTGGGCACCTCTAGAAAAGTAAGCAATTTATCATTTTATTTTAGTCGACTAGAGCCAATTTCGGGCACCTCTAGCGATTCTTTAATGTGCATTAACTACTAGAGCCAGTTTCGGGCACCTATAGCAAGAAAGTGCATTTACTACTAGTGCCAGTTTCGGGCACCTCTAGCAAGAATTTAACTTTTACTTTTCAATTTTAAATTTACCCAAATTTTAAGCAACCTAAGTTCACTAAGTTTCTTTCAATCAACAAGCCATAACCGTGTAAAAAAATTCAGCATCATAGTAAAATTCTAAGTTCTTTTCATGCAATCCTAAAATTAAAGGTTCTTTCAATTAAGTGCAGTGGCAAAAATTCATCATTGGATATTCAACAAGTCTTAAGCAATTAAATCCAGTCAAAGGCATGGCAAGTAACATATGCAACCTATATGTGATTGCTAAAGATGAATGCAACTAAACATGAAACTAACTAGAAACCAACACCCCCTCAAACCCGAGAGAAGCATTGTCCTCAATACATATAAAAGTGAAAAAAAATTTAAAAGAAACTAAATGAAATGAGTTAGTCGGAGAGGTCGTCACCTCGAGTGATAAGTTTACTTTGTGCCGTTTGCTTGATTCATTTTCCGGTCAGTGGTTGAATGCTTGTGGCTGGTACCGCGTGAATAACATTACTTTGATTTGATCCATGTTTGGGCATCAGAAGTTGCCGATGCCATTGTTGTTGCCTGGGCAATCTCTGTTGTGGTTCCTGTGGCAAGTAGTCGGCAGTGAATTTTCTTAGCATGGTGGTTGTGAGTCTTGTTGTGGAAAAGAAAAGAAAACAAAGAAAACCTGGAAACTAAAGATAATGAAGAAAAATAAAAGAAAATATCTCCTAAAAATAAAAATAAAAATAAAAAGAAAAATAAAACATTGAAAGGAGAGCATGCTCATGCATCTCCTAAGATGACCACTTCTTTGTTACGTTCCATATGGGCACCGTTGTAGTGCATCAATCTTTGTCCGTTAACTTTGAATTCATGTTCGTCGGTAATGGACTTGATTATCACGGCACCATGGGAGAATGGTTTGACAACTTTGAATGGTCCCGACCATCTTGATTTTAGTTTTCCCAGGAAAAGTTTCAGCCGAGAATTGAATAAGAGAACTAGTTGCCCTGGCATGAATTACCGCGGTAATAGTTTCTTGTCATACCATTGCTTTGTTTTCTCCTTGTAGATTCGTGCATTGTTATAGGCGAGTGCACCGAAGTCTTCTATCTCGTTGAGGTCCAACAAACGCTTTTGTCCGGCACTTTCCCAATCCATATTCACGGTCTTGATTGCCAGTATGCCTTGTCTTCGATTTCCACCGGTAGATGGCATGTTTTGACATAGACAAGTCGGAAGGGGGACATACCTAAAGGTGTTTTGAATGCAGTGCGATATGCCCAAAGTGCGTCATTTAGTCTTGTGACCAATCCTTCCTAGAGGGATTTACAACTTTCTCGAGTATACCTTTCAATTCTCGGTTGGAAATTTCTGCTTGCCCATTAGTTTGTGGGTGATATTGCCCGTCCTCTGGCAACGATCACATTGCTTGTAAAACTCTTGGGCATCTTTGTACAATGTTGGCCAATACAAACCGGATTGCAAAACTTTTGCTGCGGTACGAGTTCCTTCAAAATTTCCTCTATATGGTGAAGAATGGCATTGCCGGAGTATATTCTGTTGCTCTTCTTCAGGGACACATCAGCGTATGACCTGATCTGCACATTGTTTAAACAAAAGAGGCTCGTCCCAAAAGTAATGCTTAGTATCATGGCAGAACTGCTTCTTCCCTTGGTGAGTAAGGCCATAAGGTAAAATACCATAAACAAGAAAATTAACTAAATCCGCGTACCAGGGTATTATCGAGCCATGTGCTGCCATGGCGATTACTCCCAAGATTGCCGAGGCGTGTGCGTCTAGAGTTGCTGAGGCATACACGTCCATAGTTGCCGAGGCGTACGTTTCAATGGTTGCCGAGGCGTACACGTCTGGAGTTGCCGAGGCGTGCGCATCAAGAGCTACTACGGCGTCGAGGGCTGCCGAGGCATGCGCATCTATGGTTGCTGAGGCGTGCGCGTCAAGAGCTGCTGCAGCGTCGAGGGTTGCCGAGGCATGCACATCCATGGTTGCCGATGCGTCAATGGTTGCTGCGGCGTCAATGGTTGCTGCGGCATCAAGGGTTGCCGAGGCGTGCACGTCTGGAGTTGCCGAGGCGTGTGCATCAAGAGCTGCTGCGGCGTCGAGGGTTGCCGAGGCATGCGCATCCATGGTTGCTGAGGCGTCAAGAGTTACCGAGGTGTGCACTTCCATGGTTGCCGAGGCAACTAAAAGTTGTTCATCCGGGAATGCATCGCATATCTCTAAATTTGCGTCCTCCTCTCTGTGAGTTGGCCTAGGACTGCTCCTACCGCGAAATCACTTGCATCACACATGAGCTCAAAAGGTGGCGTTCAATCTGGTGAAACGACAATGGGTGCCGATGCAAGCTTTTCCTTTAGGGTTTCGAATGCTTGGGCGCAAGAATCATCAAAATTGAAGACTTTATCTTGGTAGGGGTAGTCTCCCGATCACGTCCACCTTAGCTTTATCTACTTCAATTTCCTTGGATGAAATCTTGTGGCCGAGCACTATTCCTTCATCTACCATAAGATGGCACTTCTCCCAATAAAGGACTAAATTGGTTTCTTCACATCTTGCCAACACCTTTTCTAAATTGCCGAGGCAACTGTGAAAGTCATTACCAAAAACGAAAAAAATTATCCATGAAGATCTCAAGGAAGTCTTCAACCATGTCTGAAAAGAGTGCCATCATGCATCTTCTAATGTTACTGCATATCTGAGAAAACTTGAGGATGGTCATTTTCGATACTTCTTATAGTCCATCCGCACCCTCCATCGGGTGACAATATTGCCCAAAAAGATTTGGGCCAATGTGCTCCCAGCTACTCCCTTTTGCATTACCATGGTGGATGTGTCTTTCTTCCGTGTTCCCTTGTAGTCCATGCATGCCCTCCACCTTGCTACTATTCCTTAAGGCACAAATATATTAATAGGAAAAATTATATCCATTCCCAACCATTCACTTACCTCATTCTTGTCGACTTCTATCATGGTTGGATGTATCCTTTGTTGTCATGGCAATTGCTGCTCAAGCCAATTGCCATGGCAATCAGTTGCCAAAATTTACTGTAAGTCAAAGGAAGAACCAATTTTCTGAAAATCTTTACGAATCCAAACACCTTTTTTCTTTTAGCCTCTCAGACATCTCCATCAGTAGAGATTTCGATGGCTTCAAATCTACCAACACCGGTTCCTCAAGACATACCTGCAATGGACGAGGTGAGTTTTTAAAGAATTCAAAAGGTTCAACCATTATCTGCTCATATTCCATTGGCAAAGTATTATCATCTCGTTGATCTTGCATGTGATCATGCAATTTCTGTGGCAACTGTAGATGAGAGCAATCTACAGATTCATGCTTCAACATAAACGTTGTAACCTTTTGGGCATCTGGTTCCTCAGAATTTGCTGTAGTATTGTTGTTCTCATCTTCAATGAGTGTTGTCGCGACATTGCTCTGTTCAGGATCCTCAATCATTGCCGAGGCAATTTGTTGCTCAGGCTCATCATGTGTTGGACAGTCTCTCTCATTGGCATCCTCTTGACTTGGAGGTTCTATTTGTTCCCCACACATCGGAGAGCTTTCTTTGCATTGCTCCTTATCCTCTTTCCTTGAGACGTCAGTATCCCCCGGAATAGATTGTTGGTGCATGTTATCCACGACATATGTGGATCTCCTCAATTGATCTTCTTAATCCCCTAAGGTTGCATCCCACTGAGCTATCCTCGTATCCATGGACTTTGATACCTCTCGAATCTCTTTAATTGATCCGTCAAGTCTAGCCAAGGAAGCTAGCAACGTTTCCTCCAAGGAATTGGAATGCTCTTGAAAAGGACTACAATGCCATGGCATATCTGTTGCTGCGGCAAAATTGTTATGGTAAATTTTTTTGAGCTTTTTGACCATACCATGAAGAATTTTGCTGCTGGTTCCCTCTATGGTCCTCCATGTAGTCATATGCACCGAAAATGTGAGGGCAATTTTCAAACACATGATGTTCTCCACACATAGCACAAGATTTTTCCACGGTATAGGCTCTTTGGGCTTTTCTCGGTTGGTATAGGTAATCATCAAAGGGTGCAAGAAACTCTTGATTGGATTGATTCATATCTTCCAACATCAACTCTCGAATAGATCGGCTTTTATTTCCTGACATGTTGATGTCCCTTAACTTGTAGTGCACCTAATTTTTTTTATAAAACAAACAAAAAGAAAAGTTAGTAAAACTAAGAAAAAAACGCAATAACAAAAACAACTAACACCAATTGCCAATCCCCGGCAACGACGCCTAAAACTTGTTGCATGTAATAAGTGCTACTCAAATGTGCAAGTATACACGTCGCAAGTAATAAAGTGATACGAGTATCGTCTCCACAGGGATTGGTTTGGGCCACTTTGCTTAAGTTACTGCACTGTGAAAATAAAAACACAATTGATAATAGGAGTTCTAATTAACGAGTAAACTAAGAGCAATAAACTAAAAGAATAGATGAAATCAAATAAGAGAGAATAGGCCAGGTTATCGTGAGTTAAGGTGTGATAACCGATTGTATTGTCTTGGTAAAAGAGTGCAAGGGCAACTTGCACAGCGGGGTTGCCTTGGCAACTAATCGATGGTTGCCTGGGCGACTAGCTGGGCAACTACTTGGGCGTATGGGCAGCAACTTCAAGGTTCGGCAGAGCGTTCTTCAATGGTTTCTTCTTATCCCTAAGTCAAAACTCTAGCTACTTGTGCATGGCTCGATAATACATCCCTGCGTGAATCAAGGGTGAACAACAACCAATCTTGTGCTCCTCTTAGCCGTTGAAATCCTTAACTTATTCCTAAGCCGGATTAATCTTCACCATCAATAGATTGAATAAAGATCATACTCATTCGTTTCTCGAATCTAACTCTCCCGATATTAGATAAATAGATGAAGTTACGAGATTCTCTCCCAATTCACTCGCAAACAAGAATAAGAACCAAGAATGAGTAAACCTTGAATTGAAAGTGCAAACTCTTATTACCTAAACAAAATCCAATTGTTTCTCAACCACAAAAACACAATAACCCCAACCAATCAAGTTAGTTCATGGTTGGGTTCAAAAGATATACAAAGAATAATCCCCAAACCATGAATATAATGGAAGCAAAGAAGAAGAAGAAGAAATCGAACTTTTTCCCCTTGCTTTCTTGTCGAAATCTCTTCCTTCTTGCCCCTTTGGAGTTGTCGGAATTTCTCTCCTCTTCTTGCTTCCTTGGAGTTGACGGCTTGGTGATATATTTATAGGGCTAGGTCAAAGTCCTTCTTTGAGGAGGAAGTTAAGTTGGAATTAAATTATCTTTAAAGAATATAATTCTTTATTATAATTATATTCCTTCTAGAACTTCTCCTATCTTTTTGGAATTTAATTCTTCTTTAACCTCTTCATGGAAATCAAACTCCTTTGGGATTTAGCTTTACTCCACGTCATCTTGGGCTTGTCTAGTCATCAATTTCGACTACCATATCACCTTATTCTTTGTCGCCAATTGCCCTGGCAACTGGCTTGGCGTCTCCTTCATGCATTGCCCTGGCAACTAGCTCAGCATCTCCTTCATGCACTGCCCTGGCAACTGGTTCTAGCCTTGTTTAGGCAAGTGATTCTGCACACACAAAAACACACCAAAGCAGCATCTTTTTCCACAAAAATCACCAAGTTATGTAATCAAGCTCAATAGTGGAAAGAAACATGAATTAATGCATGAATAACTAATTATGCAACTAATATGAGCTTAAGTCTAACAATAATATGAGTAAAAAGGGTAATAAAAATAGTACTTTTGAACACTTATCAATTACATTCTATTAAAAATGCTTTCTTTTGCACATTATGTTTTCTTTTGACAGTATACATATCTTTCAAAAACTTTGCATATGATGGAACTTGTTTGATTGCATCCAACAAAGGAATATTGATCTTAACTTGTTTGAAAAGTTCTAAGAATTCAGCATTTTTGTTTAAATTCTTGTTGGTTGTAATCTCTGGGGGAAAAAGGGCAGGAATTACACATTTTTCTTTTTCTATATCAATATTTTCAGACTTACCATCATTCTCACCTTTACATTTTGAAGGAGATGAGGATTCTTGAATTTTTGATGGAATAGTTTTATCAACATTCTTGCCACTTCGGAGGGTTGTGATAGATTTAACATCTTCCTGTTGAGTTCCACTAGAACAAGAAGCAAGATATTGATTAGAAGGATTTGGAAGAGGTTGAGCAGGAAACTTACATTTTTCTTGAGTGCGCAATGAAGCTGTCAATGTTGAAAGTGTTGCCTTGATTTTATTAATAGCTTGTGATGTTTGAATATTAAAATTTTTCTGTTCCTGCATGAAAACTTGCAATATCTCATCAAGACTTTTTACCTGCGAATATAAATTAGATGAAACATATGGAGGCTTTTGGTTTTGGGGTACATGAGGGTGGTTATTATTTTGCCAACCAAAGTTTGGATGATTTTTCCATTGAGGGTTATAAGTTTCAGAATACGAAGAATGAAAAGGCTTTGAGGATGTATTTATGACATTTGCATTCTCATGCAGCATTTCTTTAAAAATTGGAATGTTCAGACATTCAAGAGTAGAGTGCCCCATAATATCACGAATATCACAACTCTCTTAATTTTTCACTGAATTGACTTCTTTTATTTTCCTAGTTTTTATGGCATCGAGTCTTCTAGACAAACTGGCAAACTTAGCACTTAAATCATCATCTTGGTTAAGGTGATATTTTCCTTTATTATGCACAAGATTATGTTTAGCATATCCTTCTGTAGAATTATCTGTGTGCCAAGACTGAGAATTTTCAGATAAATGATCTAAGTAGCAAAAGCTTCTTCAGGTTGTTTACTCATGAAATCACCATTGCACATTGTTTCAACAAATTGTTTAGTTTCAGGAGTCAAACCATCATAGATAAAACTTATAATACGACATTCTTCAAAACCATGATGTGGACAAGAATTTAATAAATCTTTAAAATGTTCCCAACACTGAAAAAATGTTTCATTTGGCTTCTGATTGAAAATTTGAATTTGTTTCTTTAAAGCATTAGTTTTATGTGTTGGAAAAAACTTTTTAAAAAATTGAGTTTGCGTTTCTTGCCAAGCATCAATTGACCTAGGTTTCAACGTATTAAGCCAAAATTTTGCCTTATCTTTTAGAGAAAAAGGAAATAATTTTAACTTAATAATTTCATTTAAACATTGTTGGTCATTAAAAGTAACACATACATCTTTAAAATCTTTAAGGAAAGCATAAGCACTTTAACATTCCATGCCATGAAAAGTAGGAAGTAAAGATATCATACCTGGTTTAAATCAAAAGTTGTTTGCATTTGGAGGAAATATAAAGCATGAAGGTAGTGAAGTTCAAGGGGGTTGCAAATAATCACGCATCGAGCGCATTTGCATATTCACATTTTCATTGAGAACAATTTGATCTTCAGCAATGGTAGGTGAATTTGGAGGTGTATCAAACAGATTTCCAAAAAGAGTTTCAAAGTTATTTCTAACCAAACGACGAGAATTAAAATCACGCTGCCAAACCGACATAAAAAACTAATATGCACATAAATAGGAGGTAGAACCGTCCATTAAATATAAATATAAATATATATATAAATAAACTTGAATTCTAAATCTTACCTTCCCCGGCAACGGTGCCAAAAACTTGACCGGCTCTTTTCAGTGGTATACCCAAGTGCAGGTTGTTGTCAGGTAATAATTCTTGGGAGTCCGAGGTCGAACCACAGAGAAGTTTTGTTTAGAAATTACAAGATTATAAATAAAATAAATAAATATCTGCAAAGAGAACAACTGATTAGAAAATAAACAACAATATGATAATCCACTTTTGGTATTATATTAAGATTAATTTTTATTCATCTTATTACTAAATTGAAGTCCACATGATGAAATGAAACCCAATCGGAAGGTCCTGCAATGAAAGTCCAAAGTCCATTGTCCAATGTCCAATGTCCATAATCAAAGTCCAAAGTGCAATAAACAATGTCAAAAAAATGCAAATGTATAGCATATGATGTTATATGGATTGGTGGAATTAAAATTAATAAACAAGTCCAAGTGTTCATTATGCCAATTTATTTTGTCTACAATAAATCAAGTTAATTATAACAAGCATTTATTGTGCCAAATTACTTGTCTATAATGCAGGAAGGTTCTTAATTTACTAACATGAATATTAACCAACTGAATTTAACATCATATACTAATTTAACATGTTTTAGCGTACGTTGAGAATTTCAAACTA
Source organism: Hibiscus mutabilis (assembly GCA_019671005.1). NCBI lineage: Eukaryota > Viridiplantae > Streptophyta > Magnoliopsida > Malvales > Malvaceae > Hibiscus > Hibiscus mutabilis. Next base: position 7,711,588 of record CM033731.1, on the reverse strand, counting down.
ACCTTTAGTATATACCAAGAGCTTCATCCTTTCACCTCAGCAACTTGACTTAGAACGACTCCATAACTTTAAAGAAAATAAAATTTGGTTTACAAAAACCAAACATAAAGAAGAAAAATATATAGATGAAAGAAAAATATAAATATGAAATAAAGAAAAGTAAGAAAGAAAAAAATAAAGAAGAAGAAAAGTGATCTTGAATATTTAACAACAATGTTACAACCAAGCTTTGAAGATGATTTACAAGGCAAAACTAAAGCCTATTTATAGGAAATTTGTGATGCTAGATGACAAATGATGGTGTCTTGAAATTCATCCACTTGAAAGAAAAAATCTTTCAATTATTTTGATAATATTTTTAAATATTTACAAGTGGTTGTCATATTGTCCCACTTGCATGACTCCGGTTTTCAGTATTTTTTTCATCATTTCCAAACATGATTTGGATTTCCAACCACTTTGAAATTATACTAGACTCAATTATCTTCAAAACGGTATCTTACGGGCCAATTTTCGAGTTCTGGAGCTCAAGTTATGGCCAAAACCGTGCAACATATTGAGTGTAGAATTTTTGTATGAGTTTATTGAGTCTATTTTCTCAATATCAGCATTTGCCCAATTCCTTTCACCTTGGATCATCTTTGGATTCAACTTCATTTGTGTCATAAATGCAATCACCATATTCAACAAATCTAAGCCTGCAATTAACACAAAATACAATTTATTAAAAATAACTAAAAACAAAACAAAAGTACTAAAACTGCAACATATTTAAAATACAAACCACAAAATATGAAATAACTAAAAACCTAAAAATTTCAATAAAACACTTAATAAATAATGCAAATGTTCGTACTATAGATACTAAAATGAGACTATATTAAGGACTCATCATTAATGTATCATTGAAAGGTTTATGTTGTATGATGTGATTTATACATGTTTACTCTTTAAGCTTTGCACATGGTAGTTATGCATGGGAAGGCTTAAATTGAGGTTGAGCAATGGGACTTGCTATTGGTTAATGATACATGATGCATATGGTCAATATGTGGTTTAAAGATGTTAAGTGCATGGTTTTAAAGGCATGATAATGTTTTAAAGGTTGTTTGAAATAAGTTTCAATGTAATGTTGAGAAATGGTTTTAAGTGCATTGGTGGTGTTATATTTGTGAGCGCTCCTCACTAAGCCGTGTGTACTTACGCTCTTTTTTTTCCATCAATGCAGAGAATTGAGAGCTTTGGATGTAGCAAGGAGCAAGGGATCCTAGCAAGACTTGTTTACCAAAGTATGTTTGGACTAGAATATACGTAATAAAGGCAATGTGGTACTTTTTTGGTTTTGGGGGAGGTTTTGATAAACTCACTATTTGAGAAAGTTAGTTTGATTGCTCTAAAGTTGTAAATGGCCTTTATGGTTTGTTTTTGGTGGTGATTTGGAGTTTCATGTCTTTCTTGAATGGTTTTCTAGGTTGCATGCCTATAGATTCACGTTTGTTGCAAAATGCCATGAATTGATACTGAATCTGTGATGCTATGCTGTGAATCGTATTCGAAATATGTTGGATGTATGTTAGAAGCATGTTAGGGTAGTTTGGATAGACTAAGAGCTTGCTAAACCAGCTAAATATGACATTATAGGCCCAGGTGTTCCGATACGCGGGGGACCGTATCGGTACAATTAGGCAAAATCAAGAATGATGTTTCAATACGAGCTTGTGTGTATCAGTACGGATAGACAAAATTAAGCATGGTGTTTCAATACGGGCTTGGGTGTTTTGATACGATTTTCTTTACTGGAATTTACTTTTTGGGACAAAACTCGCATGTCGAAACACTACCATCAGAGGAATGATTGTCCGCTGTTGGCCTGAGGTGGGCATGGTGCTGCACTTGTTGCTGCTCTTTAGCGAGGCAGTGGTCGTGGATGTGGGCCGTTTCAGCGTCGAGATGGTGGACAGTGAATTTTAGTTCATACCGTTGCTATCTAGCCTGAGGGAGGTAGAACAGCTAGGGTGTATACGCACCGCGAAGGTCGCAATGACACTGATGTGATTGTAGGTACTTTCTGTTTACAGTCCTTGCCGTTGTATTCATTGGTTGATTCTGGTTCTACTCATTCATACATATTGTGTGAGCATGCCCAGTTGCTTGATATACATATTGAAATTCTAAATGTGGGTGTTAGAGTGACCAGTTCTCTTGGGGAGACAGTTGAAGTTAGGAAGTTGTATCGTAGGTGTCCGTTGATGGTCGAAGGCCATATTTTTGCTGTGGATCTGATGAAGTTGCCATTCTATGGCTTTGGTGTTATTTTGAGCATGGATTGGTTGACCAAGCATCGAGCCATGGTGGATTTCAAGACCAAACGGATATTCTTGAGGTTGTCGGATGATTTTGAGGTGGTGGTTGTTGGCGAGAATGCAAAGTTCTTGTCCAATGTTGTTTCAGCTTTGGAAGCGAGTTGGATGTTGGGTTTTAGATGTCAGGCTTTCTTGTCCTATGTGATGAATCCTGGTTCAAAGAAGTTGAGGGTACAGGATATTCGTACCGTATGTGAGTTTTCAGGTATTTTTTTGGAAGAATTACTGGGGTTACCACCTGACCGTGAGGTAGAGTTTGGCATTGAAACCTATGCGGATATGGAACCAGTGTCTATTGCTCTGTACCGTATGGCCCCGAAGGAGTTGAAAATGCAATTGCAGGATTTGCTTGATCGTAGGTTTATTAGACCAAGTATTTCACCGTGGGGTACGCCGGTGTTGTTTATAAAGAAAAATGATGGTACATTGCGGATGTGTATAGATTATCGGTAGTTGAATAAGTTGACGATAAAGAACAAGTATCCGTTTTCGTAGATAGATGATCTGTTTGATTAGTTCAGGGGTGCTTCAGTGTTTTCTAAGATAGATTTGAGGTCTGGGTACTACCAGTTGAAGGTGAAGGATGTAGATGTACCCAAGATAGCTTTTCGTACGAGGTACGAGCATTATGAGTTTCTTGTGATGCCGTTTGGTTTGACCAACGCACTGGCTGCTTTCATGGACATGATAAATCGGGTGTTCTATGAGTTTTTGAACCAGTTTGTGGTGGTGTTTATCGATGATATCCTAGTGTACTCTCGTACTGAGGAGGATCATGATAGACATTTGTGGATTGTGCTTCAAACATTGTTGGCTTAAGCAAGTGCGAGTTTTGGCTTAGGGAGGTTATTTTTCTTGGGCATGTTGTGTTGGCCGAGGGAATTCGTGTTGATCCGCATAAGGTTGAGGGTGATAAGTTGGAAGGTGCCTAAGTCGGTAACAGAAGTCCAGAGTTTTCTTGGTTTAGCTGGTTATTACCTTAGGTTTGTGGAAGGGTTCTCCAGTTTGGATGCTCCCTTAACCAAGTTGTTGTAGAAGAATATTCAGTTTAAGTGGATGGAGGATAGATAACGAGCTTTCAAAAGGTTGAAGGAAGCTTTGACGTGAGCTCCAGTCTTGGTTCAACCTGAATCGGGAAATGAGATCGTTGTTTATAGTGATGCATTATATGTTGGGCTTGTTTGCGTGTTGATGCAAGAAGGTAAGGTAGTTGCGTATGCATCTAGGAAGTTCAAGGTGCATGAGCGTAATTACCCTACTCATGATCTTGAGCTTGCTGCGGTTGTATTTGCCTTGAAAATCTGGAGGCATTACCTTTATGGCGAGAAGTGTGTGGTTTATACGGATCATAAGAGCTTGAAGTATTTGATGTTCCAGAAGGAGCTTGAAGTATCTGGATGGAAATCCTACGAATTTTCATTTCAATGATGATGGGGTGTTGTGCTTTAAGGTTGAATTGTGGTGCCTGAAGATGAAGAGTTGAGGCGTACCATTCTAACCGAAGCGCATGCTAGTCCTTTTGCTATTGCATCCCGGTAGTACTAAGATGTATCGTGGGTTGAAGGAAGAGTACTATTGGGTTGGGTTGAAGAAAGATGTGGCGGATTTGGTTTCTCGTTGCATGGTATATCAACGGGTTAAGGCTGACCACCAGTTTCTTTTCGGGTTGTTGCAACCGTTGAGGATACCGGAATGGAAGTGGGAAAGGATCACCATTGATTTTGTGTCTGGATTGCCTTTGAAACCGACCAAGAAGGATTCTATTTGGGTGATTGTTGATCGATTTACGAAGTGTGCACATTTTGTTCCAGTGCATACTACATATACCTTAGATAGGTTGGCCGATGTATACATCTCCGAGGTTGTGCGTTTGCATGGGGTGCCTAAATCTATAGTTTTAGATAGAGATCCACATGTCACGGCAAGGTTTTGGATGTTCTTGCATTGTGCTCTACGGATAAGACTGAAATTTAGCATTTCATATCATCCTCGGTCGGATGGTCGATCAGCGTGTGATTTAGGTTCTCGAGGATATGTTGAGGTGCTGCATTATTGAGTTCTAGGGAATATGGGAGAAGCAACTGCCATTGGTGGAGTTTGCTTATAATAATAGTTATCAGGCTAGTATGCAAATGGCACCGTATGAGGCGTTGTATGGAAGGGAGGTGTAAATGCCCGTGTCTTTGGGCTGAGGTTTAGGAGAAGCATCTTTCCTTGCCCGATGGTTTAAAATGCAAGAATAAAAAAGTAAAGTTGATATATGAGTGCTTGAAAGCGGCTTCGGATCGTCAGAAATCCTATGCGGAATTGAGGCGTAGGGATATAGAGTACACTGTTGGTGATCGAGTGTTTCTGAAGGTATCGCCTTGAAAGAAGGTGGTGCGTTTTTTGCAGAAAAGGGAAGCTTAGCCCGAGGTTTATTGGACCGTATGAGGTTGTTGAGCGTGTGGGTCCTGTTCGTATCGGTTGAGGTTACCTCATGAGCCGGAGAAAATACATGATGTGTTTCATGTTTCGATGTTACGGAGGTATTGGTCGAATCCCTCGCATGTTATGCCAATAGAAGATATTGAGTTGAGGCCAGACCTATTTTATGATGAAGAACCAGTAGAGGTTCTTTATACCAGCAGTAAGGTTTTGCGTGGCAAGACGGTTGAGCTTGTGAAGGTGTTGTGGAGGCACTACGGTGTTGAGGAGGCCACTTGGGAACGCAAGTCAGAGATGCTGGAGCAATTTCCGCATTTGTTTCCTCCAGGTAAATTTTGAGGACGAAATTTCTTAAGTGGGGGAGAGTTGTAACGCCTCGTTTTTGGGCCTAGCAGTTTTGAGGTTTATTATACGGTCCGGTAGACCGAGTTAGAAATTCGAGCCAGATTACCGTATATTTTTTGATAAGATAAAAATGTGAAAAAATAGTTAAAAATCATCTTTTAATATATTTTGATTTTTAATGGAATCAATTTTGGAAAATATAATGTGGAAATGTGGCATTTTGGTTAGTGACCAAAATGCGATTTTTGAAAACTGTTTTAAAGTGACTAAAATGAAAAGGGTTAAATTCTTAGAATCCTTAAGGAGCTAAATTACCAAGTTTTTATGGTGGTTTCCCCTTCAATTTAATCATTTTAAACATGTGTTTTAAAGGTGGTTTAAGAGGGATTAAAATATCTAAGTTAGTTATTTGCTTTTAAAGAAAATTTACGTAACTTTTTCCTAAACCTTTTCTCTCAACTTCTTTTTCTGCCAAACACTCAGAATTTCATCAAATCCAGAGGTGGGAGATTCTTTTCACTCAGATTATTGATTCTAACTTGATTCTTTAACTTTGTTTTACAAAATCTCATTGAAATCTTATGTTTTCTTAGCTTTAAACAAGCAAATTGAGGGAGAAATCACATAACAAGGGTAAGGTCCGTGATCTCCTTTGTTAAATGGTTCTTTATTGATATTCCCAAGTATTTGATCCTTGATTTATGGTTTATAATTTGATTTTATGTTTTTATATAGATTTAATTGGGTAAAATTGATGAAATGATGAAAGATTCGAATTGAATCTGATTTCCAGTGTTATAATTTTTTGAACATATTTTGGATGTGTAATGATGTTGATAAGTTGATTTTATCAATGGAATACTGAAACTCTTGAATCCCTAATTGTTTAGGTTGCTAGATTTGTGTTTTTGAGGTGTTTTGGTGGCTGTGTGTTTGCTGAAGGTGCTAGGTTGATTTGATTATGTTTCTAGATGTTATTTGATGATGAAAGTGGTGTTAGATTGTGGCTGGGTTGTGTTTGAAAAAGGATTAGTTGAAGTATTCGGTTGTTGTGGTTGGGTAATTGTGAGGTGAATGCAAGAATCCGTGAGGATCTGTTGTTGTAGTGTTGTAAATACATGGAAATGCATTAATCCTCTGTTGTTATGTGGTTTAAACATGGGAGGTTGTTTTGGAAAGAAACGGTGTGGCATTGGAGGCTTCGAATGCTTGATTTTGCATCAGCAAATCAAGGCTTCGCGTATCGGTGAGTGAGAACATGGATTCCAGCTTTGGAATGTTTTAAGGTGGTTTATGGGAGTTTAAACTTAGCTTTATACGCTGGTTTAAACTCGGAAGTAAGTAAAAATGGATATTCTCTCTCTGTCGTGCTAGTGTTAAATGGTTTTATGCACTTGTTTTGATTTACATGTTACCTATTGTTTAAGCATTATTTAAAGTGTTTGATATACTGTCTATAAGCATGAAATGCTGAAGGATGCACATTGTAAGTGATCCTTGTAAGTATGGGTTATACCTTTGGTTTAAAGCATGGTTGTTGCTTTGGAAAAATGGTTTGATTAATGCTTGTTAAAAACAGATGAGGTAAATGTTAAATGGTTAATTATATTGGCAATTAATGTGGTTTTAAAATTGTTATCAGATATAGTTGGCCGGCCATAGGATTGAGTGCACTATAGTAAGTCGCCTTGGATGTTGAGGATTTTATATCCATGTATCGAAAACTCTACCCGAGTACCCAAACTCAAACAATATCGTAGACTCCCGTTAGTGGATTAAGCATCTAACCGATGATTGGGGTTGGTGTCCCCATGCATTGAAAGGTGTAGCCGGTTGGTAATGTACCACGATTGTTATTGTGTCGCTATTCCGGTTGAGATGGCTTGAAGTGTTGGTTGAACACTTGTTGAATCCGTGTATCCGATGAACTCTGTTGTTAATGGGCTTGTTTAATGATCACTTGTAAGCCAATATAATTGTTAATGTATCATTGAAAGGTTTATGTTGTACGATGTGATTTATACACGTTTACTGTTTAAGCTTTGCATATGGTAGTTATGCATGAGAAGACTTAAATTGAGGTTGAGCAATGGGACTTGCTATTGGTTAATGATACATGATGCATATGGTCAATATGTGGTTTAAAGATGTTAAGTGCATGGTTTTAAAGGCATGATAATGTTTTAAAGGTTGTTTGAAATAAGTTTCAATGTAATGTTGAGAAATGGTTTTAAATGCATTGGTGGTGTTATATTTGTGAGCTCCTCACTAACCGTGTGTGTGCTTACGCTCTTTTTTCCATCAATGCAGAGAATTGAGAGCTTTGGATGCAGCAAGGAGCAAGGGATCCTAGCAAGACTTGTTTACCAAAGTATGTTTGGACTAGACTTTAAGTAATAAAGGCAATGTGGTACTTTTTTGGTTTTAGGAGAGGTTTTGATAAACTCACTATTTGAGAAAGTTAGTTTGATTGCTCTAAAGTTGTAAATGGCCTTTATGGTTTGTTTTTGGTGGTGATTTGGAGTTTCATGTCTTTCTTGAATGGTTTTCTAGGTTGCATGCCTATAGATTCACGTTTGTTGCAAAATGCCATGAATTGATACTGAATCTGTGATGCTATGCTGTGAATCGTATTCGAAATATGTTGGATGTATGTTAGAAGCATGTTAGGGTAGTTTGGATAGACTAAGAGCTTGCTAAACCAGCTAAATATGACATTATAGGCCCAGGTGTTCCGATACGCGGGGGACCGTATCGGTACAATTAGGCAAAATCAAGAATGATGTTTCAATACGAGCTTGTGTGTATCAGTACGGATAGACAAAATTAAGCATGGTGTTTCAATACGGGCTTGGGTGTTTTGATACGATTTTCTTTATTGGAATTTACTTTTTGGGACAAAACTCGCATGTCGAAACACTACCATCGAGGGAATGATTGTCCGCTGTTGGCCCGAGGTGGGCATGGTGCTGCACTTGTTCTTCGCTTTTTAGCGAGGCAAAGGTCGTGGATGTGGGCCGTTTCAGCGTCGAGATGGTGGACAATGAATTTTAGTTCATACCGCCTTGCTATCTAGCCCGAGGGAGGTAGAACAATAGGTGTATACGCATGCGAAGGTCGCAATGACACCGATGTGATTGTAGGTACTTTCTTCTTCGCTTACGCCTTGCCGTTGTATTCATTGGTTGATTCTTTCTACTCATTCATACATATTGTGTGAGCATGCCCCCTAATGCTTGATATACATATTGAAATTCTAAATGTGGGTGTTAGAGTGACCAGATTCTCTTGGGGAGACAGTTGAAGTTAGGAAGTTGTATCGTAGGTGTCCGTTGATGGTCGAAGGCCATATTTTTTTTGTGGATCTTCTGAAGTTGCCATTCTATGGCTTTGGTGTTATTTTGAGCATGGATTGGTTGACCAAGCATCGAGCCATGGTGGATTTCAAGACCAAACGGATATTCTTGAGGTTGTCGGATGATTTTGAGGTGGTGGTTGTTGGCGAGAATGCAAAGTTCTTGTCCAATGTTGTTTCACTTTGGAAGCGAGTTGGATGTTGGGTTTTAGATGTCGGGCTTTCTTGTCCTATGTGATGAATCCTGGTTCAAAGAAGTTGAGGGTACAGGATATTCGCACGTATGTGAGTTTTCGGTATTTTTTGGAAGAATTATCGGGTTACCACCGACCGTGAGGTAGAGTTTGGCATTGAAACCTATGCGGATATGGAACCGGTGTCTATTGCTCTCGCATGGCCGTATGGCCCCGGAAGGAGTTGAAAATGCAATTGCAGGATTTGCTTGATCGTAGGTTTATTAGACCAAGTATTTCACCGTAGAACGCCCGGTGTTGTTTATAAAGAAAAATGATGGTACATTGCGGATGTGTATAGATTATCGGTAGTTGAATAAGTTGTGATAAAGAACAAGTATCCGTTTTGTAGATAGATGATCTGTTTGATTAGTTCGAGGTGCTTGATGTTTTCTAAGATAGATTTGAGGTCCAGGTACTACCCGATTGAAGGTGAAGGATGTAGATGTACCCAAGATAGCTTTTAAATGCAGGTACGAGCATTATGAGTTTCTTGTGATGCCGTTTGGTTTGACCAACGCACTGGCTGCTTTCATGGACATGATAAATCGGGTGTTCTATGAGTTTTTGAACCAGTTTGTGGTGGTGTTTATCGATGATATCCTAGTGTACTCTTGCATCGAGGAGGATCATGATAGACATTTGTGGATTGTGCTTCAAACATTGTTGGCTTAAGCAAGTGCGAGTTTTGGCTTAGGAGGTTATTTTTCTTGGGCATGTTGTGTTGGCCGAGGGAATTCGTGTTGATCCGCATAAGGTTGAGGGTGATAAGTTGGAAGGTGCCTAAGTCGGTAACAGAAGTCCAGAGTTTTCTTGGTTTAGCTGGTTATTACCTTAGGTTTGTGGAAGGGTTCTCCAGTTTGGATGCTCCCTAACCAAGTTGTTGTAGAAGAATATTCAGTTTAAGTGGATGGAGGATAGATAACGAGCTTTCAAAAGGTTGAAGGAAGCTTTGACGTGAGCTCCAGTCTTGGTTCAACCTTGAATCGGGAAATGAGATCGTTGTTTATAGTGATGCATTATATGTTGGGCTTGTTTGCGTGTTGATGCAAGAAGGTAAGGTAGTTGCGTATGCATCTAGGAAGTTCAAGGTGCATGAGCGTAATTACCCTACTCATGATCTTGAGCTTGCTGCGGTTGTATTTGCCTTGAAAATCTGGAGGCATTACCTTTATGGCGAGAAGTGTGTGGTTTATACGGATCATAAGAGCTTGAAGTATTTGATGTTCCGAAGAGCTTGAAGTATCTGGATGGAAATCCTACAAATTTTCATTTCAATGATGATGGGGTGTTGTGCTTTAAGGTTGAATTGTGGTGCACGAAGATGAAGAGTTGAGGCGTACCATTCTAACCGAAGCGCATGCTAGTCCTTTTGCTATTGCATCCCGGTAGTACTAAGATGTATCGTGGGTTGAAGGAAGAGTACTATTGGGTTGGGTTGAAGAAAGATGTGGCGGATTTGGTTTCTCGTTGCATGGTATATCAACGGGTTAAGGCTGACCACCAGTTTCTTTTCGGGTTGTTGCAACCGTTGAGGATACCGGAATGGAAGTGGGAAAGGATCACCATTGATTTTGTGTCTGGATTGCCTTTGAAACCGACCAAGAAGGATTCTATTTGGGTGATTGTTGATCGATTTACGAAGTGTGCACATTTTGTTCCAGTGCATACTACATATACCTTAGATAGGTTGGCCGATGTATACATCTCCGAGGTTGTGCGTTTGCATGGGGTGCCTAAATCTATAGTTTTAGATAGAGATCCACATGTCACGGCAAGGTTTTGGATGTTCTTGCATCGTGCTCTAGGGATAAGACTGAAATTTAGCATTTCATATCATCCTCAGTCGGATGGTCAGTCAGAGCGTGTGATTTAGGTTCTCGAGGATATGTTGAGGTGCTGCATTATTGAGTTCTAGGGAATATGGGAGAAGCAACTGCCATTGGTGGAGTTTGCTTATAATAATAGTTATCAGGCTAGTATGCAAATGGCACCGTATGAGGCGTTGTATGGAAGGAGGTGTCGTACGCCCGTGTGCTGGGCTGAGGTTTAGGAGAAGCATCTTTCCTTGCCCGATGGTTTAAAATGCAAGAATAAAAAAGTAAAGTTGATATATGAGTGCTTGAAAGCGGCTTCGGATCGTCAGAAATCCTATGCGGAATTGAGGCGTAGGGATATAGAGTACACTGTTGGTGATCGAGTGTTTCTGAAGGTATCGCCTTGAAAGAAGGTGGTGCGTTTTTTGCAGAAAAGGGAAGCTTAGCCCGAGGTTTATTGGACCGTATGAGGTTGTTGAGCGTGTGGGTCCTGTTCGTATCGGTTGAGGTTACCTCATGAGCCGGAGAAAATACATGATGTGTTTCATGTTTCGATGTTACGGAGGTATTGGTCGAATCCCTCGCATGTTATGCCAATAGAAGATATTGAGTTGAGGCCAGACCTATTTTATGATGAAGAACCAGTAGAGGTTCTTTATACCAGCAGTAAGGTTTTGCGTGGCAAGACGGTTGAGCTTGTGAAGGTGTTGTGGAGGCACTACGGTGTTGAGGAGGCCACTTGGGAACGCAAGTCAGAGATGCTGGAGCAATTTCCGCATTTGTTTCCTCCGGGTAAATTTTGAGGACGAAATTTCTTAAGTGGGGAGAGTTGTAACGCCTCGTTTTGGGCCTAGCAGTTTTGAGGTTTATTATACGGTCCGGTAGACCGAGTTAGAAATTCGAGCCAGATTACAGTATATTTTTTGATAAGATAAAAATGTGAAAAAATAGTTAAAAATCATCTTTTAATATATTTTGATTTTTAATGGAATCAATTTTGGAAAATATAATGTGGAAATGTGGCATTTTGGTTAGTGACCAAAATGCGATTTTTGAAAACTGTTTTAAAGTGACTAAAATGAAAAGGGTTAAATTCTTAGAATCCTTAAGGAGCTAAATTACCAAGTTTTTATGGTGGTTTCCCCTTCAATTTAATCATTTTAAACATGTGTTTTAAAGGTGGTTTAAGAGGGATTAAAATATCTAAGTTAGTTATTTGCTTTTAAAGAAAATTTACGTAACTTTTTCCTAAACCTTTTCTCTCAACTTCTTTTTCTGCCAAACACTCAGAATTTCATCAAATCCAGAGGTGGGAGATTCTTTTCACTCAGATTATTGATTCTAACTTGATTCTTTAACTTTGTTTTACAAAATCTCATTGAAATCTTATGTTTTCTTAGCTTTAAACAAGCAAATTGAGGGAGAAATCACATAACAAGGGTAAGGTCCGTGATCTCCTTTGTTAAATGGTTCTTTATTGATATTCCCAAGTATTTGATCCTTGATTTATGGTTTATAATTTGATTTTATGTTTTTATATAGATTTAATTGGGTAAAATTGATGAAATGATGAAAGATTCGAATTGAATCTGATTTCCAGTGTTATAATTTTTTGAACATATTTTGGATGTGTAATGATGTTGATAAGTTGATTTTATCAATGGAATACTGAAACTCTTGAATCCCTAATTGTTTAGGTTGCTAGATTTGTGTTTTTGAGGTGTTTTGGTGGCTGTGTGTTTCTTTGAAGGTGCTAGGTTGATTTGATTATGTTTCTAGATGTTATTTGATGATGAAAGTGGTGTTAGATTGTGGCTGGGTTGTGTTTGAAAAAGGATTAGTTGAAGTATTCGGTTGTTGTGGTTGGGTAATTGTGAGGTGAATGCAAGAATCCGTGAGGATCTGTTGTTGTAGTGTTGTAAATACATGGAAATGCATTAATCCTCTGTTGTTATGTGGTTTAAACATGGGAGGTTGTTTTGGAAAGAAACGGTGTGGCATTGGAGGCTTCGAATGCTTGATTTTGCATCAGCAAATCAAGGCTTCGCGTATCGGTGAGTGAGAACATGGATTCCAGCTTTGGAATGTTTTAAGGTGGTTTATGGGAGTTTAAACTTAGCTTTATACGCTGGTTTAAACTCGGAAGTAAGTAAAAATGGATATTCTCTCTCTGTCGTGCTAGTGTTAAATGGTTTTATGCACTTGTTTTGATTTACATGTTACCTATTGTTTAAGCATTATTTAAAGTGTTTGATATACTGTCTATAAGCATGAAATGCTGAAGGATGCACATTGTAAGTGATCCTTGTAAGTATGGGTTATACCTTTGGTTTAAAGCATGGTTGTTGCTTTGGAAAAATGGTTTGATTAATGCTTGTTAAAAACAGTGAGGTAAATGTTAAATGGTTAATTATATTGGCAATTAATGTGGTTTTAAAATTGTTATCAGATATAGTTGGCCGGCCATAGGATTGAGTGCACTATAGTAAGTCGCCTTGGATGTTGAGGATTTTATATCCATGTATCGAAAACTCTACCCGAGTACCCAAACGGTAGTGGGGTCAAACAGTATCGTAGACTCCCGTTAGTGGATTAAGCATCTAACCGATGATTGGGGTTGGTGTCCCCATGCATTGAAAGGTGTAGCCGGTTGGTAATGTACCACGATTGTTATTGTGTCGCTATTCCGGTTGAGATGGCTTGAAGTGTTGGTTGAACACTTGTTGAATCCGTGTATCCGATGAACTCTGTTGTTAATGGGCTTGTTTAATGATCACTTGTAAGCCAATATAATTGTTAATGTATCATTGAAAGGTTTATGTTGTACGATGTGATTTATACACGTTTACTGTTTAAGCTTTGCATATGGTAGTTATGCATGAGAAGACTTAAATTGAGGTTGAGCAATGGGACTTGCTATTGGTTAATGATTCATGATGCATATGGTCAATATGCTAGTTTAAAGGTGTTAAGTACATGGTTTTAAAGGCATGATAATGTTTTAAAGGTTGCTTGAAATAAGTTTCAATGTAATGTTGAGAAATGGTTTTAAATGCATTGGTGGTGTTATGTTTGTGAGCGCTCCTCACTAACCCGTGTGTGCTTACGCTCTTTTTGTCCATCAATGCAGAGAATTGAGAGCTTTGGAGGCAGCAAGGAGGAAGGGATCCTAGCATGACTTGTTTACCAAAGTATGTTTAGACTAGACTTTAAGTAATAAAGGCACCGAGGTACTTGTTTTGGTTTTAGGAGAAGTTTTGATAAACTCACTGTTTGAGCAAGTTAGTTTGATTGATATAAAGTTGTAAATGGCCTTTATGGTTTGTTTTTGGTGGTGGTTTGGAGTTTCATGTCTTTTTTGAATGGTTTTCTAGGTTGCATGCCTATAGATTTACGTTTGTTGCAAAATGCCATGAATTGATGCTGAATCTGTGATGCTATGCTGTGAATCGTATCCTGAATATGTTGGATGTATGTTAGAAGCATGTTAGGGTGGTTTGGATAGACTAAGAGATTGTTAAACCAGCTAAATGTGACATTACATGCCCAGGTGTACCAATACGTGGGGGACCGTATCGGTACGGTTAAGCAAAATCAAGAATGATGTTTTGATACGGGCTTGCGTGTATCGGTATGGATAGGAAAAATTAAGCTTGGTGTTTCGATACGGGCTTGGGTATTTCAGTACGGATTTTATTTATTGGAATATGTTTTTTGGGACAAAACTCGCGTACCGAAACACTACCATACCGTACCGTTACGGTTGTCAAACATTTTCGAACTACCAGCTAGGCGTACCAAAACAAGTTACAGTGTATCAAAACAGTACAAGCTTGTGTAAGGCACCGTATTGATACGGTGGCACGCGTATCGGTATAATTGTCTGTTAATTCAATTAATATCATAGAAGTGGAGTTCTGTTTTCTTGCGTTTTGGTCCCTAAATGTTATGGATGCAATCGAAAGAGTTTGAATGTTCGAATCGGGCTGATTTTTGACATAAGAACATGAAACCTGCTTAATTAAAGGATGGTAACTTAAAAATGTGCTAAGTCCCCGTAGTTCGATCAAATTGCAGTTTGGTCCCTAATTTGCAATTGAGCAATTTGAATGTCAAATCGACACCCGATTGAGTTGTGTTTTCACCTGATGTCAGTATGAACATATAGGTTAATGATTTTGCATTTAGACAAGATAAAAGAAAAATGGTCGCGTTTTGGGTTCTTTCTTAATGGTTTACCTTGGTAAACCTAATGTAGCTTGTTCAGTTCGGTCTTGCGATTAGGCCAGGTCTAGGGGGTTACATTTGAGACATCTGGTATAGAAGGCAAAGTATGTAGACTTAAAAATTCTCTCTAAGCTGTACGAGAAATTCCACAAAACCATTTTGAGTTTTGGTTTTATTGTTAATGGAGCGGATGCATGCGTGTATTCGAAGATGTTTGGAATTGATTGTGTCATCATAAGTTTATATGTGGATGACATGTTGATTTTCAGTACTAACATTGAATCTATTAACAAAACAAAAAATTTCTTGTCTACTAAATTTGAGATGACTGATTTAGGAGAGGTTGATGTAATCTTAGGAGTAAAAGTTACCAAAACTGAAAAGGGTTTTTCTTTAAATCAAACACACTACCTTGAGAAGGTGTTAAAAAAATTTGACAGTTTTAATGTCAACCCTGTTTGATCTCCTTATGACTCTAGTATACATATCTTTAAGAATAAAGGAAGTAGTGTTTCCCAGGAAGAGTATGCTAGAATTATTGGAAGCCTTATGTTCTTAATGAACTATACTCAGCCTGATATTGCCTATGTAGTGAGTAGGTTAAGTAGATATACTCATAATCCTAATGGTGATCATTGGATTGCACTCAAACGCTTTCTTAAGTATCTTAAAGGTACTATTGATTGGCAACTCGAGTTTGTTGGCTTTCCTTCTGTTTTAGAAGGATATTGTGATGCCAACTGGGTTACCGATAATGATGAAGTAAGCTCTACGAGTGGGTATTTCTTTACCTTAGGTGGTGCAGCAATTTCATGAAAGTCTGCTAAACAGACCTGTATTGCACGTTCTACCATGGAGTCAGAGTTTATTGCTCTTGACTTAGCTGGGCAAGAAGCCGAATGGCTTAGAAATTTGTTAGTAGAAATTTCTTTGCGGGGGAAACCGACTTCTCCTATGTATTTGTTGTGTGATTCACAAGCAGCGATATGTGTGGCGAAGAGCCAAGTTTACAATGGTAAGAAAAGACATATTCGCATAAGATATGAATTAGTGAGACACTTAATAAGGAACGAAGTACTCTCTTTAGAGTATGTAAAGTTGGAAAGGAAGCTTGCCGGTCCGCTAACCAAAGGGTTAGGTCGAAAATTGGTTCTAGATTCGTCGAAGGGGATGGGTCTAAATCCCATTGGTTGAGGAATTCATGGTGGATACCCAACTTAGTTATCTAAGTTTAATGTGGTCAAACGAAACCATGAAGAGTGTAACCCCCTTGACCCAGTCTAGCCGCCAGACCAAATCGAGAAAGCTACATTAGGTTTGCCGCAACAAACCGAAGAGATTCAACAAAACCCGGTCCATTTTTTTTCTTTTTATCTTGTCTAGATGCCAATTATAAGTCCTACGTGTACATGTATCACTCAGGTATAACCCCACCTCAATCGGGCATCATGTTGACATCCAATTGATCATATTTGCAATTTAGGGACTAAATTGCAAATACAGAAAATTTGCAGGATTTAAGCCTCTTTTAATATACCAATCTTTAATTAGTCAGGTTCTGATCATTCATCTCAAATTGATCATTCAAGCTCATACAATCGCATGGACAAGATTCAGGGATTAGAATGCAAAGAAAGCAAAACTGCCAAGCCAACATTACAAAAAACGGCCTCGGGTATCGATACGGGTGTCACCGTACCGATATGCATAAAATGCCCGTACTGATACACCACGGCAGGTATCGATACGCCATAACGAACTTACCTAACTTTTTAATCTTTTTAATATACGTACCAGTATGCTTACATGGGTATCGATACACGGGTTTGGATTGAAAAAGTGAAATTCCAGAGGCTAGAACGTGTACCGATACACCATTACCCGTATCAGTATGCCAGGCCAAAAATCACCTAGGCGTACCGGTACTCCCTTACGTGTACTGACCCCTCAGGCCAGAAAATGCCTAACCGTACCGATACGGTCCCCCGCATATCGGTACGCCTGGACCTGTAATGCCACAATTTACTGGTTTTTCATCTCAAAAACATTCTCAAACCATTCTAACATGCTTATAACACCATACCAACATGCCATACGTATCACAAGCCAACTAGCAACCTCATTCCTACAGCACAACAAGTATCAAGCATCAAAAGGGAATCTATAGGCATACTTCCTAATGTCAATTCAAGCAACATTTCAAAAAGGTAAACCAACATCAAAACAAACTTTAAAGGCCATTTACAACCCAAGAGCAACTAAAGAAATATGCTCAAATAGGGAGTTCCACAAAACATCTCCCAAAACACAATAGGTACCCCATTGCCCTTATTAATTATAGTCTAAACCAAGATATACTTTGGAAACAAGTCTTGCCAAGATCCCCTTGCTTCTTGCTTCCTTCGAAGACCTCAATTATCTGCATTGATGGACAACAAGAGCGTAAGCACACAAGGCTTAGTGAGGAATGCTCAAAACAACCACCATCAATGCATTTAAAACCATTTATTTAACATCATCCTTTAAAAACATCTTCATCATGCCCCTTTTGAAAACATGCACTTTATATCATTAAAACCAGCATAATAAACCATATGCTACATGTATCATTAATCAACAGCAAATCCCATTGCTAACCTTCCACTTAAGCCTTCCCATGCATTACTTCCAAATGCAAAGCTTAAGGAGAAACATGTATAAATCACATTATACAACATAAGACATTTCAATGATACATTAACAATTATATTGGCTTTCAAGTGATCAATAACAAGTCCATTAACAAAAGAGTTCATTGGATACACGGTTTCAACAAGTGTTAACCCAACACTTCAAGACATCTCAACCGGAATAGCGATACAATTACAATCGCGGTACATTAACAACCGGGTACAATAACAACCCACTTGGACATCCACCCCAATCATCGGTTAGACGCTTAATCCACTAACGGGAGTATTCAGTACCAATTAACCCCTCTACCGTTAGGGTACTTGGATGGAGTATTCGGTACACCGTATAAACCCCTCGACATCCAAGGTGACTTATTTACAGTGCACTCAATCCTATGGCCGGCCAACTATATCCGATAACAATTTTAAAACCACATCACTTGCCAATATAATTAACCAAATAACATTTACCTCATTGTTTTTAAGAAGCATTAAACCATGCCATTTCCAAAGCAACAACCATGCTTTAAAACACAAGTATAAACCACATACTTACAAGGATCACTTACCATGTGCATCCTTCAGTATTTCATGCTTAAAAATAGTATATCAAATACTTTAAAACATGCTTAAACAATAGGTAACTTGTAAAATAGAACAAGTGCATAAAACCATTTCAAACTAGCACGACCGAGAGAGATATCTACTTTATTCTTACTTCCGAGTCTAGGTAAGCATTTCAAGCTCTATCATAACTCCCAAAACTCTGTTCCAAAACATCAAAATGCTTTAAACCACGTTTTCACTCACCGATACGCGAAACTTCGATTCGCCGATGCACAAACAAGCATCCTAAGTCTCTTACGCTTCTCTAAACACCTCCGGATCAGCCTCCCCTATTTTTACTACACAGCAACAGAGGATTAATGCATCATAATGCATTATAAACACATCAAACACAATCCTTCTCGGATTTCCACAACACTCTCTCAATTAACCCTCCACAACAACCGAAATCAAGACCAAAGCACTTCGATTCACAACCCAGCCAACATCTATCAACCTAGCATCATTTTCAACACCAAAACACATCTAAATACAGATCCAAGACAACCTACCACCTCCAGCAACCTAACAACCATAATTTCAACACAAAACCTCAAAACTAACAACCTAAACAAATAAAGACTCTTATTTTTCGGGATTCCAGTGATAAAAATCACTTATCAACAATTTTAAACATCTAAAATATGAGTGAAATCACCATTATATACTGGAAATCAGTTTCAATTCGCGAATCAACACATTTTCCCCAAAGATCTCATTAAATCATTAGAAAATCATCAAAATCAGATTAGAAATGCAAAAGCAAGGATCAAATGCTTGGGGATTTCAATAAATAACCATACAATAGAGGATATCTCAGACCTTACCCCTATTGTGATGTTTCTCCCTCAATTGATTTGTGAAAAGCTAAGAAATCACAAGATTAATGTGAGATTTTGTATAAACAATCTTTGTAAAACAATTTGGAACAATAAAATCAAGTTAGAAACCACCTCACCTCTGGAAATTTGATGAAATCTGAGTGTTTGGCTGAGGAGAGAATAGAGAGAAAAAGTTGAGAACAAAATTACGTGATTTTGTTTAAGAAAAGATAACCACATTTTTAACAAAATCCACTTTAATTATTAATTAAAGCACATGTTTAAATTAATTAAATTAAGGGAGAAACCTTCAGAAACAAATTGGTAAAATAGCTCCTTAAAGATTCTAAGTATTTGACCCTTTCCATTTTAGTCACTAGAAAATCACTATTTTCAAAACTTTCATTTTGGTCACTAACCAAAATGTCCACCTTCCAAAACTAATTTTTCAAAATTGATTCCACCATTATTAAATATATAATTAATAATGATTTTTAAACATTTTTCCACAATTTTTCCAACACCAAAAATATACGATCCCAAAACCGACTCAAATCTCTACTCTGGTCCACCAAACCGTCTAATAACCCACTAAACCGCTAAGCCTTAAAACCGGGGCGTTACAACTCTCCCCCACTTAATAAATTTCGTCCTCAAAATTTACCTGGAGGAAACAGGTGCGGAAACTCGTTCAGCATATCAGACTTACGCTCCCACGTGGTCTCCTTAACACATCGATGCTTCCACAACACCTTAACCAGCTCGACTATCTTGCCATGAAGCACCTTACTACTGGTGTCAAGAATCTCTACTGGTTCCTCATCATAAGGTAGGTCTGGTCTCAACTCAATCTCTTCCACTGGCATGACATGCGATGGATCCGACCTATACCTCCGCAACACCGAAACGTGGAACACATCATGAATCTTTCCCAACTCCGGAGGTAACCTCAAACGGTACGCAACAGGACCCACGCACTCAACGACCTCGTATGGTCCAATGAACCTCGGGCTAAGCTTCCATTTTCTCCCAAAACGCAACTCCTTTTTCCAGGGCAACACTTTCAAAAACACTTTATCACCCACGACGTACTCTATATCCCTACGCTTCAAATCTGTATAGGATTTTTGGCGATCTGCAGCCGCTTTTAAGCACTCACATATCAACTTTACCTTTTCGGTCGTGCCTTTCAAGACATTAGGCATAGACATAAACTTTTCCCCCGCTTCTGCCCAACACACGGGCGTATGACATTTCCTGCCATACAACTCCTCATAAGGTGCCATTTGTATGCTAGCATGATAACTGTTATTGTAGGCAAACTCCACCAACGGCAACTGCTTCTCCCACGTTCCTTGATACTTAATAACACAATACCTTAGCATATCCTCGAGAACCTGAATCACGCGCTCCGATTGGCCATCCGACTGAGGATGGTATGAGGTACTGAAACTCAACCAGGTTCCCAAAGCAGATGTAAACTCACCCAAAACCTTGCAGTGAACCGCAGATCCCTATCCGAAACTATACATTTGGGTACCCGTGCAAACGTACTATCTCAGAGATGTACAACTCAGCCAACCTGTCCAAGGTATACGTAGTATGCACTGGCACAAAATGCGCACACTTCGTAAACCGATCTACGATCACCCAGATAGAATCCTTTTTGGTTGGCGTCAAAGGTAGCCCAGACACAAAATCCATGGTGATTCTTTCCTATTTCCATTCCGGTATCTTCAACGGTTGCAACAACCCGGAAGGGAACTGATGTTCAGCCTTTACTTGTAACAAACCATACACCGAGCTACAAAATCAGCCACATCCCTCTTCAATCTAACCCAATAGTACTCCTCCTTCAACCCTCGATACATCTTGGTACTACCAGGATGCATAGCAAAAGGACTAGCGTGTGCCTCAGTCAAAATAGTACGCCTTAACTCTTCATCCTCAGGCACCACTATTCGACCTTTGAAACACAACACCCCATCATTGTCGAAATGAAAATCTGTAGGATTTCCATCCATGATATCTTCCACATGAGATACCAAACTCCCATCACATTGTTGTTTCTCCTTAATCATCTGCGACAAGGACGGCTTCACTTGCAACTCAGTCAACAAACCTCTGTCATTCGTCACACTCAACCTAGCAAACATGGCTCTCAACTCCACAGCCGATTTCCTACTCAAAGCATCAACTACAACATTGGCTTTCCCCGGATGATACTCAATGGTCAGATCATAATCCTTAAGCAACTCCAACCATCTACGCTGCCTAAGATTCAACTCCTTCTGTGACATCAGATATTTCAAGCTCTTATGATCCGTGTAAACCACACATTTCTCACCATACAGATAATGCCTCCAGATCTTCAAGGAGAAAACTACCGCTGCAAGCTCAAGATCGTGAGTAGGATAGTTACGTTCATGCACCTTCAACTGCCTAGATGCATACGCCACTACCTTACCCTCCTGCATCAACACCAACCAAGCCCAACATACGATGCATCACTATAAACAACAAACTCATTTCTCGATTCCGGTTGAACCAAAACCGGAGCTCGCGTCAAGGCTTTCTTCGACCTTTCAAAAGCTCGCTGCCTATCCTTCATCCACTCAAACTTAACATTCTTCTGTAGCAACTTTGTTAACGGAGCTGCCACATTGGAGAACCCTTCCACAAACCTCTGGTAATAACCTGCCAAACTGAGGAAACTCCTAACTTCCATCACAGACTTGGGCTCTTTCCAACCCGTTACAGCCTTAACCTTATGCGGATCGACACAAATTCCTTCGGCCGACACCACATGTCCGAAAAATACAACTTCCTTAAGCCATAACTCACATTTGCTTAACTTAGCATACAACTGATTCTCCATCAATTTCTGAAGCACAATTCGCAAATGGCTATCATGATCCTCCTCGGTAAGAGAGTACACAAGGATATCATCGATAAACACCACCACAAACTGATCCAAAAACTCATGAAACACGCGGTTCATCATGTCTATAAAAGCAGCTAGAGCATTGTCAAACCAAACGGCATTGCCTATACCTCGTACGAAAGGCTATTTTGGGCACATCCACCTCCTTCACCTTTAACTGATAGTACCTTGACCTCAGATCTATCTTGGAAAACACCGAAGCTCCCCTGAACTGATCAAACATATCATCAATCCGCGGTAAGGCATACTTGTTCTTTATTTTCAACTAATTCAGCTGTCGGTAATCTATACACATCCGCAACGTACCATCTTTCTTCTTAACAAACAACACTGGCGCTCCCCACGGTGAAATACTGGGTCTAATAAAGCCCCGATCCAACAACTCTTGCAACTGCGTCTTCAACTCCTTCAATTCCTTCGGAGCCATGCGGTACAGAGTAATCGATACTGGTACCGTGCCCACAAAAACCTCGATGCCAAACTCTACCTCACGGTCAGGTGGCACCCCAGGCAATTTCTCCGGAAAACACCCAGAAACTCACATACGGTGCGAACATCCTGCACTCTCAACTCCTTTGATTCAGGATTCATAACATAAGAAAAATAAGCCTGACATCCTGAATCCAACATTCGTCTTGCCTCCAAAACCGAAACAACACTAGACAAAAACTTGGCATTCTCGCCAACAACCACCACATAATAATCATCTGACAACCTCAAAGATATCCACTTAGTCTCAAAATCCACCACAACCCGATGTTCGGTCAACCAATCCATACCCAAGATCACATCAAAACCATAGAATGGTAGGTCTATCAAGTCTACGGCAAACACATGTCCCTGAACCATCAGCGGACACCTACGATACAACCTCCTAACCACGACCGTCTCTCCGAGAGAACTAGTCACTCTAACTCCCACATTAAGAATTTCAACAGATATATCAAGCAACTCAGCATGCTCACTCAAAATGTATGAATGAGTAGATCCAGAGTCAACCAACGAATACAACGACGGAGATTGAAGGATAAAAGTACCTGTAGTCACATCAGTGTCATTGCGACCCTCACGGTGCGCATACTCCCTAGCCGGTCCACCTCTCTCAGGCTGGATAGCAATAGTATGAGCCACAGTCCTCTGTCCCCCATCTTGACGCTAAAACGGTCTGCGGCCACGACCACGACCCCGCTGCGGAACAACAACAGGTGCAGCACCCTGCCCACCTTGAGCCAACAACGGACAATCACACCTCTGGTGGTCGCCCGACTCACAACTCCAACAAGTATTAGCCACCACAGATGCAGGTGCCTGACCCTCCATGGCCAACCGTGGGCAATCTCACCTCAAATGGTCTCGGGATCCGCAAACCCAGCAAGTGCTATACGAAGCTCTGACCTGGGCACCCTGCCCCTAGACTCCATGTCCCACAACACCTTCACCATACCTCGGCTCTGGGCGAAACCTCCTGTCACGGTGTCTCTTGGCCTGTCCTCTGCTATAACCCGAATCAACAGCTCTCTTACCTGAGCTCAAACCTCGTGATCCAGAAGCCAAGCCTAAATTCTGCTCCGCATCCTTGGCTCGCAAAACCAACACATCAAAATTGGTATAATCAGCAGCAAGCATTTATGTCATAACATTTTGCACAAGCCCATAAAAGAAACGATCACATCGAGTACGCTCGTCAGGAACCAACTCAGGTGCATACTGACTCAACCTCACGAACTGCACCTCGTACTCCACCACAGACAAACTACCCTGCACCAACGCCATAAACTCCCGCTTCCTCTCGTCCTGATATCGGACTCCCAAAAACTTCTTCCAGAAAGCTTCACAGAAGAACTCCCAGGTCACATCATCCGTCGCCATACCAGATATAGTGGTAGTCCACCACGTATAGCCATCACCCTGCAACAGGGAAATAGCACAACCTAACTTACGAGCATCGGTGTACCCCATCTGGCCCAGTATCCTCTCAGTACTGGCGAACCAGCCCTCTGAAGCCTCAGGTGACAACCCTCGAAACTCAACTCTGCCCAAACTACGAAGACGCTCAAACGACAAACCTTGCCCCTCAATCGGTGGTACTGGTACACGAACACTCGTAATTGTTGCCCGAAATGCACTGGTTATGGCTTGTATCAATGGTGTCATATCACCCATCCCTGGCCCAACCGGCACAGGTGGTACTTGCTCTATTCCCTCAAGTGGATTAGGTGGGGGCGGTGGCAACCCTCTAGGAGGTACAACTTCTCCTTCATCATCCTTCCCAGCGGCAGTACCAATCGCACTAGATCGAAACTCTCTCCTTGGCCCCATCATGCTAAAATATATCTAAGGCATGATAATCATTTCAGAACAAAATAGTTAGGCCAACCTTAAGCAAGGATCCAAAACTTTCATTTCAAAAATAAAAACTTTCCAGACTATAATAATAAGGCAATGGGTAACCCAAAACATCCCAAACATAGCATACGACCACCAACATTCATATATCAATCACCGTGCATAACAATCATCGTACATATAACAATCACCGTGCAAATCAAACATGGAACCAACACAGCAACCTCTAAAACAAACCAAACTTGGCTCTGATACCACCAAATATAACCCCCTTGACCCGGTCTAGCCGCTAGACCAAATCGAGGAAGCTACATTAGGTTTGCCGCAGCAAACCGAAGAGACTCAACAAAACCTGGTCCATTTTTTTTTCTTTTTATCTTGTCTAGATGCCAATTATTAGTCCTACGTGTACATGTATCACTCACGTATAACCCCACCTCAATCGGGCATCATTTTGACATCCAATTAATCATATTTGCAATTTAGGGACCAAATTGCAAATATAGGAAATTTGCAGGATTTAAGCCTCTTTTAATATACCAATCTTTAATTAGTCAGGTTTTGATCATTCATCTCAAATTGATCATTCAAGCTCATACAATCGCATGGACAAGATTCAGGGACTAAAATACAAAGAAAACAAAACTGCCAAGCCAACATTACAGAAAATGGCCTTGGGTATTGGTACGGGTTTCACCATACCGGTACGCATAAAATGCCCGTACCGATACACTACGGAAGGTATCGATACCCCATAACGAACTTACCTAACTTTTGAACCTTTTTAATATACGTACCGGTACGCTTACATGGGTATCGGTACACGGGTTTGGATTAAAAAAAGTGAAATTCTAGAGGCTAGAACGTGTACCGATACACCATTACCCGTATTGGTACGCCAGGCCAAAAACCACCTAGGCGTACCGGTACTCCCTTACGCGTACCAATCCCTTAGGCCAGAAAATGCCTAGCTGTACCGATACGGTCCCCCCGTATTGGTACGCATGGACCTGTAATGCCATAATTTGCTGGTTTTTCATCTAAAAAACATTCTCAAAGCATTCCAACATGCTTATAACACCATACCAACATGCCATACGTATCACAAGCCAACTAGCAACTTCATTCCTACAGCACAACAAGTATCAAGCATCAAAAGAGAATCTATAGGCATACTTCCTAATGTCCATTCAAGCAACATATCAAAAAG
Organism: Hibiscus mutabilis; assembly: GCA_019671005.1. NCBI lineage: Eukaryota > Viridiplantae > Streptophyta > Magnoliopsida > Malvales > Malvaceae > Hibiscus > Hibiscus mutabilis. Next base: position 7,686,222 of record CM033731.1, on the reverse strand, counting down.
GTAAACTAGCATCAAAACAAACTTTAAAGGTCATTTACAACCCAAGAACAACTAAAGAAATATGCTCAAATAGGGAGTTCCACAAAACATCTCCCAAAACATAATAGGTACCCCATTGCCCTTATTCATTATAGTCTAAACCAAGACATACTTTGGAAACAAGTCTTGCCAAGATCCCCTTTCTTCTTGCTGCCTTCCAAGACCTCAATTATCTGCATTGATGCACAACAAGAGCGTAAGCACACAAGGCTTAGTGAGGAATGCTCAAAACAACCACCATCAATGCATTTAAAACCATTTATTTAACACCATCCTTTAAAAACATCTTCATCATGCCCCTTTTGAAAACATGAACTTTATATCATTAAAACCAGCATAATAAACCATATGCTACATGTATCACTAATCAACAACAAATCCCATTGCTAACCCTCCACTTAAGCCTTCCTATGCATTACTACCAAATGCAAAGCTTAAGGAGAAACATGTATAAGTTACATTATACAACATAAGACATTTCAATGATACATTAACAATTATATTGGCTTTCAAGTGATCAATAACAAGTCCATTAACAAAAGAGTTCATCAGATACACGGTTTCAACAAGTGTTAACCCAACACTTTAAGCCATCTCAACCGGAATAGCGATACAATTACAATCGCGGTACATTAACAATCGGGTACAATTACAATAACATTTTTCCACAATTTTCCAACACCGAAAATATATGACCCCAAAACCGACTCGAATCTCTACTCTGGTTCACCAAACCGTCTAATAACCCACTAAACCGCTAAGCCCTAAAACTGGGGCGTTACAAAGAGTACTCATAGTGTACATTTATTACTACCTATCCCTATGACGAATAATGTACATGCCCAGGTTGAGTTTGATTACTCTTAAAAAATTCATAGCCTAGATTTTGGGTGGTCTTAGTGAGAAAGACTTGATGAATTTACTGACTTTGGTTGAATAACTACTCTTAATAAGTTCATAGCCCAGTGTGAGTTGGTAGTCCTATCGCAAAGGACTGAATGAACTTGCCGCTAGAAAGGATGAGATTTTAACTCCTAATGAATTCAATCCCAGGAGTTTGGGTTGTCCCATTGAGAAGAACTTATTGAATTCACCAATTAAAGAGGCTGGGTTTTTATTCTTAGTGAATTCTTATCCTAGAGTTTGAGTGGTTAATTTTATAAATGAACTTTGAGAATTCACCTATTTATTTAAGAGGATGAGCTTGCTGAAAAGGCTCTTAATTATTTCATAGCTATTTTGAGTGTTTATATGGAGATAAACCTGATGAAATAACCTATGTAAGTGAGAAGGATTAGCCACATTCTATGGAAAACGTTGGGCTGTTTTTCTAGTACACTTACTAGAATCCTGAGGTCAGATGGCTACACTTGTTTACATCTGTATATTTATATACATTTGTATATTTTTTGACACGTCGAGGATTTCAGTGGATTAAGGGGTTAGTTGTGTGCTATGAGTTCATCCTATCTTAGAAAGTTCCAGATTCGTTCACTTATCTAAGAGAAGAATTACACATTTCACTATGTACTAGTTGCAGATACGTTCACTAGTGCTTAAGCAACTAATCTCGCTATTGCTCTTCTCACATTTTTAAAAATCAAATATTTTATAACTCTATTTTTTCGAACAGATTCTTTCGCATTTGTGGGGGATTGTTGGGAAAATGCTCAAGTCAAGTATCCCACATTGGGTAGGAAAGTACCTTGAGTTTGGTTTATATAGAGGCTTTTACATCCTTCCTTGTTGAAGAGTAGTAGACAAGGCCCCTGCATGCGCGCGCCGCCGCCGCCGCTGTCTGTCTGGCTCAGCTCGGTTTAGCATGTTCGTGTTAACACGTGTCTTCGACACATCCGCGCGTATTTCTTTCTTTTTGGAGAAAATCTGTAAGAATTTTCCAAAAGTTTTCAGAAACTGTGAAAATGATATCTAAAACAATTTATAGAACTTGAGAGTTAAACGTTTTAAATTATTTTTATTTGATTACCCGTTACTCGGTATTCATTTGAATTAAAACGTGATTTAAAATGTGTTTTATCTGAATTTAAAAATTGTGGATTTACTCCTTTAATTAAGGTATGTTGTTGGCTGTCTACAGGGATTAATGTAGGCACATGTTGAGCTTCAGGTTCAAACGAATCTGAACAGTCAATCCGGATCAGCAATTTTAGTACTTTTGTTACGTTTTTAGTTATTTTTAATAAATTATATTTTTGTGTTAATTGCAGGCTTAGATTTGTTGAATTTGGTGATTGAAATTATGACACAAATGAAGTTGAATTCAAAGATGATCCAAGGTGAAAGGAATTGGGCAAATGCTGAAATTGAGAAAATAGACTCAATAAACTCGTACAAAAATTCTGCACTCAATATGTTGCATGGTTTTGGCCATAACTTGAGCTCCATAACTCGAAAATTGGCCCGTAAGATACCGTTTTGAGATAATTGAGTCTACTATAATTTCAAAGTGGTTGGAAATCCAAATCATGTCTGGAAATGATGACAGAATACTGAAAACCAGAGTTATGCAAGTGGGACAATATGACAACCACTTGTGAATATTTAAAGATATTATCAAAATAATTGAAAGCTTTTTTCTTTCAAGTGGATGAATTTCCAGCCACCATCATTTGTCATCTAGCATCAAAAATTTCCTATAAATAGGCTTTAGTTTTGCCTTGTAAATCAACTTGAAAGCTTGGTTGTAACATTGTTGTTAAATATTCAAGATCACTTTTCTTCTTTCTTTCTTTATTTTTTTCTTTCTTTCTTACTTTTCTTTCTTTTATCCTTATATTTTTCTTTCTTCTTTATATTTTTCTTCTTTATGTTTGGTTTTTGTAAACCAAATTGTATTTTCTTTAAAGTTATGGTGTCGTTCTAAGTCAAGTTGCTGAGGTGAAAGGATGAAGCTCTTAGTATATGCTAAAGGTTAGTTAGAAATTCTCAACGTAAGCTAAAACATGTTAAATTAGTATATGATGTTAAATTCAGTTGGTTAAAATTCATGTTAGTAAATTAAGAACCTTGCTTCATTATAGACAAGTAATTTGACACAATAAATGCTTGTTATAGTTAACTTGATTTATTGTAGACACAATAAATTGGCAAAATGAACACTTGGACTTGTTTATTAATTTTGATTCCACCAATCCATATAACACCATATGCTATACCTTTGCATTTTTTGGACATTGTTTATTGCACTTTGGACTTTGATTATGGACATTGGACAATGGACTTTGAACTTTCATTGCAGGACATTCCGATTGGATTTCATTTCATCATATGGACTTCAATTGAGTAATAAGATGAATAAAAATTAATCTTAATATAATACCAAGAGTGGATTCTCAAAACCTCAGTTTCTTTTATTTATATTGTTGTTTATTTTCTAATCAGTTGTTCTCTTTGCAGATTTTTATTTTATTTTATTTATAATCTTGTAATTTCTAAACAAAACTTCCCCGTGGGTTGACCTCGGACTCCCGAGAATTATTACTTGACAACAACCTGCACTTGGGTACACGACTGAAAAGAGCCGGTCAAGTTTTTGGCGCCATTGTCGAGGAAGGTAAGATTTAGAATTCAAGTTTATTTATATATATATTTATAATTATATTTAATGGACGGTTCTACCTCCTATTTATGTGCATATTAGTTTTTTTATGTCGGTTTGGCAGCGTGATTTTAATTCTCGTCGTTTGGTTAGAAATAATTTTGAATCTCTTTTTGGAAATCTGTTTGATACACCTCCAAATTCACCTACCATGGTTGAAGATCAAATTTTTCTCAATGAAAATGCGAATATGCAAGTGCGCTCGATGCGTGATTACTTGCAACCCCCTCGAACTTCACTACCTTCATGCTTTATATTTCCTCCAAATGCAAACAACTTTCAGTTTAAACCAGGTATGATATCTTTACTTCCTACTTTTCATGGAATGGAATGTGAAAGTGCTTATGCTTTCCTTAAAGATTTTGAAGATGTATGTGTTACTTTTAATGACCAACAATGTTCAAATGAAATTATTAAGTTAAAATTATTTCCTTTTTCTCTAAAAGATAAGGCAAAAATTTGGCTTAATACGTTGAAACCTAGGTCAATTGATGCTTGGCAAGAAATGCAAACTCAATTTTTAAAAAAGTTTTTTCCAACACATAAAACTAATGCTTTAAAGAAACAAATTCAAAATTTCAATCAGAAGCCAAATGAAACGTTTTTCAGTGTTGGGAACATTTTAAAGATTTATTAAATTCTTGCCCACATCATGGTTTTGAGGAATGGCGTATTATAAGTTTTTTCTATGATGGTTTGACTCCTGAAACTAAACAATTTGTTGAAACAATGTGCAATGGTGATTTCATGAGTAAACAACCTGAAGAAGCTTTTGATTACTTAGATCATTTAACTGGTGATTTAAGTGCTAAGTTTGTTATTTTATCTAGAAGACTCGATGCCATAGAAACTAGGAAAATAAAAGAAGTTAATTCTGTGAGAAATCAAGAGAGTTGTGATATTTGTGATATTATGGGACACTCTACTCTTGAATGTTCGAATATTCCAATTTTTAAAGAAATGCTGCATGAGAATGCAAATGTCATAAATACATCCTCAAAGCCTTTTTCTTCTCCCTATTCTGAAACTTATAATCCTCAATGGAAAAATCACCCAAACTTTGGTTGGCAAAATAATAACCATCCTCATGTAGCCCAAAACCAAAAGTCTCCATACATTTCATCTAATTTATATTCGCAGGTAAAATGTCTTGATGAGACATTGCAAGTTTTCATGCAGGAACAGAAAAATTTTAATATTCAAACATCACAAGCTATCAATGAAATCAAGACAACACTTTCAACATTGACAGCTTCGTTGCGCACTCAAGAAAAAGGTAAGTTTCCTGCTCAACCTCTTCCAAATCCTTCTAATCAATATCTTGCTTCTTGTTCTAGTGGAACTCAACAAGAAGATGTTAAATATATCACAACCCTCCGAAGTGGTAAGAAGGTTGATAAAACTATTCCATCAAAAATTCAAGAATCTTCATCTTCTTCAAAAGGTAAAGGTGAGAATAATGATAAGTCTGAAAATATTGACATAGAAAAAGATAAATGTGTAATTCCTGCTCCTTTCCCCAGAGATTACAACCAACAAAGAATTTAAACAAAAATGTTGAAATCTTAGAACTTTTCAAACAAGTTAAGATTAATATTCCTTTGTTGGATGCAATCAAACAAGTTCCATCATATGCAAAGTTTTTGAAAGACATGTGTACTGTCAAAAGAAAACATAATGTGCAAAAGAAAGCATTTTTAACAAAAACTGTAAGTTCGATCATTCAGCATCTTACCCCACCCAAATACAAAGACCCTGGATGCCCGACAATTTCATGCATTATTGGTAACACTAGTATAGAGCGTGCTTTGCTTGATCTTGGTGCTAGTATTAATCTTTTACCTTTTCGGTGTATCAACAGTTAGGTTTGGGTGAGCTTAAAGCAACAATTATTTATGGAGGTGGATGTATGGGTTTAATGGGAGTAGTTTCTAGAACAACATATGTGAAAGGAAGCTCAATTCTGAGAATAGTTCCAACGAGCTTATCTTATTTGTGTGGACCTACAATCGGAAGAGAAGTACGAGTCAATACTATACCAGAACGAATAGCAATCATGATTTATTCTTCTGATGCATTCATTGCTCTGCCTGGAGGCATTGGTACATTGGAAGAAATTGCTTGCGAAGCTTCAAGGACATCTCTGTCTAAAAATAAAAAACCCATCGGTTTGCTTAATGTTAATGGTTATTTTGATAGTTTACTTTCTTTTCTTGATAACGCTGTGGAAAATGGATTTATGTTTTCAGAGGCAAGAAGGATCTTAATCTCAGCTACAACAATTGAAGAACTACTCCAAAAGCTTCAGATTTCAGGTGTCTTCCTGATTTAATAGAAAGTACACGTAGGAAAAGGAAAAGAGACGAAGACAAGCGAGATGTTGATTGTTCTTTATCACTGTGATATTATCTTATTTAACATTTTTTTGCTTTATTTTTTATGTGTTAGTTCTAGCAATCGGTAGCAGCATAACAGGTAAAATCCTCTAATTTCTACTTTTAATTTTGACATTGAGGACAATGTCCTAATTAGGTGGGGTAGGGGATATAATAATAAAAATCCTGCAGAAAAAAAAACTTAAGGTTAGTTTAAGTCAAATTGAAAAAAAAATGACAGATTATAGTTAATCTTGTTGGTTAACTGTAAAACGTACTTTGGTCTTTTTGACATAGCTAGGAAAAAAGTGGTTGAGTAAGTATTTATACTGAGACACACCTTGTTGATTATGATTTGTTTACCTTGTTATAAAGTAGTAGTTATAATACATGTTTTATTGGATGTCTAAATTTTTAAGAGAAGTTAAGTTGAAAAAGTGGCTGAGTAAAGTAAATCTTGAGACGCACTTTGACAATTTAATAATAAATATTTAAAAAAAGATAAAAAATGATTGGTCCGATGCTTGAGTTTTTTTGTGCATATAGTGTTGCATGTACTTAGTTGAGTTCTGTGAGTTGAAAATAATTTTGTGAATATAAAGTAAAACATCACTATTAAAGACTTGAAAGATTAAATATGTGTCAAGATTATGATATGACTTGTCTATAGAAAGAGTCTCTGATGTTTCACAGTTAGAAAGATTAAGGATATTGGATGCTTCATTTTGAATCTTCCTAGATATCTCTAGAATTTGTGATTTCTTTGTTACACATCATCTGTCTCATGGGACGTACATAGAATTGTAATCGATCATAAGTGAATAATGAACCCAATCATAAAAAAATTCATTATTTCAATTTTTATAATAATACGTGTTCCAAATGCATGATAGGGGACGATCTAAGTTTTTTATTTCTTTGGATTGATTGAGCCTTTTGAACCAACCATACAATATTTCCCTTGAACCCATGATTTTGAGCCTATAGCCTTTTCTTGACTCGCCAAATATTTCTTTGTTTATCCTTACCTACAGAGCTTAAAGCTCCAACCTTACCCTTGTTTGCTTTAGATGCTCAGTACTTACTGGATATATCTTTATGAGCATAAGTATTAATGGGGTAGGTAGATAAATTTAACATGAGAAAGACACAAAAAAGGATTAAAGCATGGAATTCTATTTTTCTACAAAATTGTTCTCTTTATTAAAAAAATAAAAATACTAGCATCATGTAAAAAAAAACTTATGCTATATACTTTATCCTTTTGTAATGGAGAAATAAGGAATAATTTGGAAAATGATGGAGTTGGATGATCACTAGGGGAAGATGGGAATTAATACTTTTTGCTCACTTTGATCCGTAAATAAATTGAGTTTAGGATAAGCCAATTGTTTTCAATCTCATTGAAATATCATACCTTGACCTAAGCCCAGTTATAAGCCAATTAAAAAGACTTGGTGACTCTATTATATTGGAACTAATTATATAAAGGTGAATAATGAATTAATTCATGATAGCCATTCACTTATTGTTTATTACTTTTCCAATGTGCTGATGAGATTGCACACAGGTGATTTGCACACATATGAGCACAGAAGTTTCATTGTCTTACATTTTTTTACTGTGAAAATTTTCTAGAGACCACATATATCATGAATAGCATTCTGTTTGACCATGTTTAAACATTTAAGTCCTTAATAGTGATATTTTACTCTACATTCACAACTTTGTGTTCTCCTCATCATTTGATGCTAAAGTATATTAGGTTGCATCTACATTTGCATTGGTGGTTTGTTTGCTTGAGGACAAGCAAAAATGTAAGTGTGGGGGTGTGATGAGTCCTTAATATAGTCTCATTTTAGTATCTATATTACGAACATTTGCATTATTTATTAAGTATTTTATTGAAATTTGTAGGTTTTTAGTTATTTCATATTTTGTGGTTTGTATTTTAAATATGTTGCAGTTTTAGTACTTTTGTTATGTTTTCAGTTATTTTTAATAAATTGTATTTTTGTGTTAATTGCAGGCTCAGATTTGTTGAATTTGGTGATTGCAATTATGAAACAAATGAAGTTGAATCCAAAGATGATCCAAGGTGAAAGGAATTGGGCAAATGCTGAAATTGAGAAAATAGACTCAATAAACTCGTACAAAAATTCTGCACTCAATATGTTGCACGGTTTTGGCCATAACTTGAGCTCCAAAACTCGAAAATTAGCCTGTAAGATACCGTTTTGGAGATAATTGAGTCTACTATAATTTCAAAGTGGTTGGAAATCCAAATCATGTTTGAAAATGATGACAAAATACTGAAAACCGGAGTTATGCAAGTGGGACAATATGACAACCACTTGTGAATATTTAAATATATTATCAAAATAATTGAAAGATTTTTTCTTTCAAGTGGATGAATTTCCAGCCACCATAATTTGTCATCTAGCATCACAAATTTCCTATAAATAGGCTTTAGTTTTGCCTTGTAAATCATCTTGAAAGCTTGGTTGTAACATTGTTGTTAAATATTCAAGATCACTTTTCTTCTTTCTTTCTTTATTTTTTTCTTTCTTATTTTTCTTTCTTTCATCCTTGTATTTTTCTTTCTTCTTTATATTTCTCTTCTTTATGTTTGGGTTTTGTAAACCAAATTATATTTTCTTTAAAGTTATGGTGTCATTCTAAATATTCAAGAAATTCTCGACGTACGCTAAAACTTGTTAAATTAGTATATGATGTTAAATTTAGTTGGTTAATATTCATGTTAGTAAATTAAGAACCTTGCTTCATTATAAACAAGTAATTTGGCACAATAAATGTTTGTTATAATTAACTTGATTTATTGTAGACAAAACAAATTGACATAATGAACACTTGGACTTGTTTATTAATTTTGATTCCACCAATCCATATAACACCATAAGCTATAACTTTACATTTTTTGGACATTGTTTATAGCACTTTGGACTTTGATTATGGACTTTGGACTTTGGACTTTCATTGCAGGACCTTCCGATTGGATTTTATTTCATCATATGGACTTCAATTGAGTAATAAGATGAATAAAAATTAATCTTAATATAATACCAAGAGTGAATTCTCAAAACCTCAGCTTCTTTTATTTATATTGTTGTTTATTTTCTAATCAGTTGTTCTCTTTGCAGATTTGTATTTTATTTTATTTATAATCTTGTAATTTCTAAACAAAACTTCCCTCTGGTTCGACCTCGGACTCCCGAGAATTATTACTTGACAACAACCTGCACTTGGGTATACGACTGAAAAGAGCCGTCAAGTTTTTTGTGATGAGTCCTTAATATAGTCTCATTTTAGTATATATAGTACGAACATCTGCTTTATTTATTAAGTGTTTTATTGAAATTTGTAGGTTTTTAGTTATTTTATATTTTGTGGTTTGTATTTTAAATATGTTGTAGTTTTAGTACTTTTGTTATATTTTCAGTTATTTTTAATAAATTGTATTTTGTGTTAATTGCAGGCTTAGATTTGTTGAATTTGGTGATTGCAATTATGACACAAATGAAGTTGAATCCAAAGATGATCCAAGGTGAAAGGAATTGGCAAATGCTGAAATTGAGAAAATAGACTCAATAAACTCGTACAAAAATTCTGCACTCAATATGTTGCACGGTTTTGGACATAACTTGAGCTCCAGAACTCGAAAATTGGCCCGTAAGATACCGTTTTGGAGATAATTGAGTGTACTGTAATTTCAAAGTGGTTGGAAATCCAAATCATGTCTGTAAATGATGACAAAATACTGAAAACCGGAGTCTTGCAAGTGGGACAATATGACAACCACTTGTGAATATTTAAAGATATTATCAAAATAATTGAAAGATTTTTTCTTTCAAGTGGATGAATTTCCAGCCACCATCATTTGTCATCTAGCATTACAAATTTCCTATAAATAGGCTTTAGTTTTGTCTTGTAAATCATCTTGAAAGCTTGGTTGTAACAATGTTATAAAGAAAGAAAGAAGAAAAGTGATCTTGGATATTTAACGACAATGTTACAACCAAGATTTCAAGATGATTTACAAGGAAAACCTATAGCCTATTTATAGGAAATTTGTGATGCTAGATGACAAATGATGGTGGCTGGAAATTCATCCACTTGAAAGAAAAAAATCTTTCAATTATTTTGATAATATCTTTAAATATTCACAAGTGGTTGTCATATTGTCCCACTTGCATGACTCCGGTTTTCAGTATTTGGTCATTATTTCTAGACATGATTTGGATTTCCAACCACTTTGAAATTATAGTAGACTCAATTATCTCCAAATGGTATCTTACGGGCCAATTTTCGAGTTCTAGAGCTCAAGTTATGGCCAAAACCGTGCAACATAATGAGTGCAGAATTTTTGTACGAGTTTATTGAGTCTATTTTCTCAATTTCAGCATTTGCCCAATTCCTTCCACCTTGGATCATCTTTGGATTCAACGTCATTTGTGTCATAATTGCAATCACCAAATTCAACAAATCTAAGCCTGCAATTAACACAAAAAACAATTTATTAAAAATAAATGAAAACATAACAAAAGTACTAAAACTGCAACATATTTAAAATACAAACCACAAAATATGAAATAACTAAAAACCTACAAATTTCAATAAAACACCTAATAAATAATGCAAATGTTCGTACTATAGATACTAAAATGAGACTATATTAAGGACTCATCACAAAAAACTTGACCGATTCTTTTCAGTCGTATACCCAAGTGCAGATTGTTGTCAAGTAATAATTCTCGGGAGTCCGAGGTCGAACCACAAGGAAGTTTTGTTTAGAAATTACAAGATTATAAATAAAATAAAATAAAAATCTACAAAGAGAACAACTGATTAGAAAATAAACAACAATATAAATAAATAAAGCTGAGGTTTTGAGAATCCACTCTTGGTATTATATTAATATTAATTTTTATTCATCTTATTACTCAATTGAAGTCCATATGATGAAATGAAATCCAATCGGAAGGTCCTGCAATGAAAGTCCAAAGTCCATTGTCCAATGTCCATAATCAAAGTCCAAAGTGCAATAAACAATGTCCAAAAATGCAAAGGTATAGCATATGGTGTTATATGGATTGGTGGAATCAAAATTAATAAACAAGTACTAGTGTTCGTTATGCCAATTTATTTTGTCTACAATAAATCAAGTTAATTATAACAAGCATTATTGTGTCAAATTACTTGTCTATAATGAAGCAAGGTTCTTAATTTACTAACATGAATATTAACCAACTGAATGTAACATCATATACTAATTTAACAAGTTTTAGCGTACATTGAGAATTTCAAACTAACCTTTAGTATATACCAAGAGCTTCATCTGTTCACCTCAGCAACTTGACTTAGAATGACACCATAACTGTAAAGAAAATACAATTTGGTTTACAAAAACCAAACATAAAGAAGAAAAATATAAAGAAGAAAGAAAAATATAAGGATGAATGAAAGAAAGAAGAAAAGTGATCTTGAATATTTAACAACAATGTTACAACCAAGCTTTCAAGATGATTTACAAGGCAAAACTAAAGCCTATTTATAGGAAATTTGTGATGCTAGATGACAAATGATGGTGGCTGGAAATTCATCCACTTGAAAGAAAAAAATCTTTCAATTATTTTGATAATATCTTTAAATATTCACAAGTTGTTGTCATATTGTCCCACTTGCATGACTCCGGTTTTCAGTATTTTGTCATCATTTCCAGACATAATTTGGATTTCCAACCACTTTGAAATTATAGTAGACTCCATTATCTCCAAAACGGTATCTTACGGGCCAATTTTCGAGTTCTGGAGCTCAAGTTATGGCTAAAATCGTGCAACATATTGAGTGCAGAATTTTTGTACGAGTTTATTGAGTCTATTTTCTCAATTTCAGCATTTGCCCAATTCCTTTCACCTTGGATCATCTTTGGATTCAACTTCATTTGTGTCATAATTGCAATCACCAAATTCAACAAATCTAAGCCTCCAATTAACACAAAAATACAATTTATTAAAAATAACTGAAAACATAACAAAAGTACTAAAAATGCAACATATTTAAAATACAAACCACAAAATATGAAATAACTAAAAACCTACAAATTTCAATAAAACACTTAATAAATAATACAAATGTTCGTAATATAGATACTAAACTGAGACTATATTAAGGACTCATCACACACCCCACACTTACATTTTTGCTTGTCCTCAAGCAAACAAACCACCAATGCAAATGTAGATGCAACCTAATATACTCTAGCTTCAACTGATGAGGAGAACACAAAGTTGTGAATGTAGAGTAAAATATCACTATTAAGAACTTAAATGTTTAAACATAGTCAAATAGAATGCTATTCATGATAAGGTGATCTCTAGAAAATTTTCACAGTAAAAAAATGTAAGACAATGAAACTTCTGTGCTCATATATGTGCAAATCACCTGTGTGCAACTCATCAGCACATTAGAAAAGTAATAAACAATAAGTGAATGGCTATCATGAATTAATTCATTATTCACCTTTATATAATTAGTTCCAATATAATAGAGTCACCAAGTCTTTTTAATTGGCTTATAACTGGGCTTAGGTCAAGGTATGATATTTCAATGAGATTGAAAACAATTGGCTTATCCTAAACTCAATTTACTTACGGATCAAAGTGAGCGAAAAGTATTAATTCCCATCTTCCCCTAGTGATAATCCAACTCCATCATTTTCCAAATTATTCCTTATTTCTCCATTACAAAAGGATAAAGTATAAAGCATAAGTTTTTCTTTTTTTTCTTTTTTTTACAAAATGCTAGTATTTTTATTTTTTTTAATAAAGAGAACATTTTTTGTAGAAAAATAGAATTCCATGCTTTAATCATTTTTGTGTCTTTCTCCTGTTAAATTTATCTACCTATCCCATTAATACTTATGCTCATAAAGATATATCCAGTAAGTACTGAGCATCTAAAGCAAACAAGGGTAAGGTTGGAGCTTTAAGCTCTGTAGGTAAGGATAAACAAAGAAATATTTGGTGAGTCAAGAAAATGCTATAGGCTCAAAATCATGGGTTCAAGGGAAATATTGTATGGTTGGCTCAAAATGCTCAATCGATCCAAAGAAATAAAAAAACTTAAATCGTCCCCTATCATGCATTTGGAACTCTTATTATTATAAATAAAATAAAATAATGATTTTTTTATTATTGGGTTCATCATTCACTTACGATCGACTACAATTCTATGTACGTCCCATGAGACAGATGATGTGTAACAAAGAAATCACAAATTCTAGAGATATCAAGGAAGATTCAAAGTGATGCATCCAATGTCCTTAATCTTTCTAACTGTGAAACATCATAGACTCTTTCTATAGACAAGTCATAGCATAATCTTGACACATATTTAATCTTTCAAGTCTTTAATACTGATGTTTTACTTTATATTCATAAAATTATTTTCAACTCACAGAAATTAACTAAGTACATGCAACACTATATGCAAAAAAAAACCCTCAAGCATCGGACCAATCATTTTTTTTTATTTTCTTATCTTTTTTTAAATATTTATTATTAAATTGTCAAAGTGCGTCTCAAGATTTACTTTACTCGGCCACTTTTTCAACTTAACTTCTCTTAAAAATTTAGACATCCAATAAAACATGTATTATAACTACTACTTTATAACAAGGTAAACAAATCATAATCAACAAGGTGTGTCTCAGTATAAATACTTACTCAACCACCTTTTCCTAGCTATGTCAAAAAGACTAAAGTGCGTTTTACAATTAACCAACAAGATTAACTATAACATGTCACTTTTTTTTAATTTGACTTAACCTAACGTCAAGTTTTTTTTTTAGTTTTTTTGCAGGATTTTTATTATTATATCCCCTACCCCCACCTAATTAGGACATTTTCCTCAATGCCAAAATTAAAAGTAGAAATTAGAGGATTTTACCTGTTATGCTGCTACTGATTGCTAGAACTAACACATAAAAAATAAAGAAAAAATGTTAAATAAGATAATATCACAGTGATAAAGAACAATTCACATCTTGCTTGTCTTCGTCTCTTTTCCTTTTCCCCACGTGTACTTTCTATTAAATCAGGAAGACACCTGAAATCTTGAAGTTTTTGGAGTAGTTCTTCAATTGTTGTAGTTGAGATTAAGATCCTTCTTGCCTCTGAAAACATAAATCCATTTTCTACAGCGTTATCAAGAAAATAAAGTAAACTATCAAAATAACCATTAACATTAAGCAAACCGATGGGTTTTTTATTTTTAGACAGAGATGACCAGGAAGCTACGCAAGCAATTTCTTCTAATGTACCAATGCCTCTAGGCAGAGCAATGAATGCATCAGAAGAATAAATCATGATTGCTATTCGTTCTGGTATAGTATTGACTCGTACTTCTCTTCCGATTGTAGGTCCACACAAATAAGATAAGCTCGTTGGAACTATTCCCAGAACTGAGCTTCCTTTCACATATGTTGTTGTTGCAACTACTCCCATTAAACCCATACATCCACCTCCATAAATAACTTCATATTTTTGTCTGGCCTTAACTTCTCCCAATTCCTTAGCTGCATTTGCAAAAGATTCATTTTTTCTTGGATACGATCCACAAAAAATACAAAACTTTTGAAGACGTCTGGTTGAAGTATTTTCCATTTTTTCTTTTTTTGTTGAAAAGAAATGAAAAACAATACAAATATATAATAAGTGGTAGATAAGCTGTCGATAGAAAACGTCAAACCAAAAAATAAAAATGTCAAAAAGTAGACACAAAATTCAAAAGGTAAACAGTAAACGGCCAGTTGTCATTAATGAATCCTGCAAACAGTGGTAGATAAGCTGTCGATAGAAAACGTTAAACCGAAAAATAAAAATGTCAAAAAGTAGACACAAAATTCAAAAGGTAAACAGTAAATGGCCGGCTGTCATTAATGAATCTTGCAGCAAAGAGTCAAAAAGCCAATATATGCAATAATGGTTCCTGCAACACACAGTTATTCAAGACCACTTAAATCCAAACAGTAATTAAACAAGAAGAAGAAGAAAAATAAATTATTGCAAATGAAAGCTTGAGAAATATTTACAGTAGTTGTGACTGTGGCTCAAGCTTCTTCTGGTTTTACATCCATAAACGGCTTGAACACCTTCTATGAGTCAAGGATAGGCTTCCCATCTAGTTTTCTTAAAAACTGGCAAACATGGTCTTTTATCGTCAGATTCCCCAGGCGTTGCCGTTCATTTTGAAATATCAACCATAAATCAAGAATTTGTCTCTGCAAATCTCCACTAGGATGCGTCTCAAGAGAACTTTGGATATCCTCCAAATTCTCCTTACTCAGTCCATCCTTAACAAATCTAATTTTGTCATCTCGATTTATGGAATGCATCCCAATAGAACGACATCTCCCCAAACAAGTCTATCTTACACAGTTTAGGATAATCCAATTGTTGTCAAGATTATGCTATGACTGAAAACATAACAAAAGTACTAAAACTGCAACATATTTAAAATACAAACTCACAGAATCTGGATGGTTTTTCGGCAGTCTGATCTGAGACGTTTGGATCTTCCTTCTTTTCATTGCATATGTACTTGTTCCAGTACCAGGTAAATGTGAAAAGAGAAGATATTCTTCATACCTTACTTTTGCTTCGATCAGCATACAAACATCAGTAGGCATGCCTTTGTGCATGAGCATTCTCAATCTTTCAAGCCTGACTTTGTAAAGTTTCAGAATCATGTTTGGTGGAATAGAAGAAAGACGTTTCTACAATTTTGAGAGAACAACATCCATTTTGAAAGTAAAGGAAAATGAAAGAGAAAACGAGAGAGTGAAATTGAAAGAAAATCTGAGAAATAAATATACAATATCAGTTTTATGGGTAGCTGATAAACCGAAAGACTTCATGGAGTACCGTTATCCGCCATTTAACCGGGAATAGAAATACTAATAATAATTTAATATAATAGTAAAATAATAATAATAATAATAATATAATTATTTTTAACAAGGATCTAAAAGATAATGAACTTCACCTTGATTGACTTGATTTTCAATGAAAGGTTTAAGTCTGTGTCCATTGACTTTGAACACGTTTCTAGTTTTAGGATTTTCAATGTCAATTGCTCCATAAGGATAAACATGCTTCACAACAAAATGTCCACTCCATCTTGATCTTAATTTTCCAAGAAACAAGTGAAGTCTAGAATTATAAAGGAGAACATTTTGCCCAACATCAAATGTTTTTCTTGAAATTCTTTTATTGTGAAAGGCTTTGTTTCTTTCTTTATAAATCTTTGAATTTTCATATGCATCATTTCTAAGTTCCTAAAATTCATTAATTTGTAATTTTCGCAATTCTGCATCATCATCAAGATTAGAGTTAAACATTTTAATAGCCCAATATGCTTTATGCTCCAATTCCACATGTAAATGACAAGGTTTTCCATAAACTAGTCTATAGGGGGACATGCCCAATGATGTTTTAAAAGCAGTTCGATAAGCCCATAGAGCATCATTAAGTTTTAAAGACCAATCTTTAGGATTTGGGTTAATTGTTTTTTCCAAAATCTATTTAATTTCCCTATTTGCAAATTCTACTTGTCCATTTGTCTGAGGGTGATAAGGGGTTGCAACTTTATGTGTAATGGCATATTTATTCATTAAAGATTCAAAAACCTTGTTGCAAAAATGTGTTCCACTATCACTTATAATAGATCGAGGAATTCCAAATCGACTTAAAATATTTTCTTTTAAAAATTTGATCACTGTTCTGTGATCATTATTGCGACATGGATGTAGCGACCTTTTTTCTGAAATAGAAAATCAAAAGGGTTCGAATGAGATCGCTAAAAAATAGTAATAGGGTTCCTTTTGTCTTTTTTGTAAAATATTTGAAAAATGGGAAATTCTTTGAAAATTTATGTTTTTGAAAACAAAAAGACTTGGAGTCGCCACCGGCCACTAAGGTAGGCCGGACACCGTAAAACCAGAGATTCGCTCGAAAAAGGGTTCGGGAGTTGGTTATGTGTGGGGAAGGATTAGCACCCCCATCATGCCCAGAAATCGGTACCAAAATATATGTTACTTTTAATTGATGGAAATTATCGAAGTCTAAATTGAATTTAATTAAATTGTTCACAATTGAATTTAAACTTTAATTATACGGGCTTGGTCAAATTGGTAAATTTGAATTAATTAAACATTTAATTAATAAGGGTGACGAAACCTCGGACCATAGATTAAATCGACATCGAATAAACCTAACTGTCGTGTTAATTTATGGTTCGAACTCCGTTCATCACCTTTATGCATGATGCCAGCAGTTAAACATGATGGGATGACTTGTCGAAATTTTAATTCGAGTTATATTTACCTTTAGAAGATAAGAATTAATTCGAATATTTGGTCAACATTCAGTGAGCCAGGACTGTTACAACACAAATATCGAAATTAATAAATACCTCCCTTTTATAATTTAAATTGATTAATTACATGCAATGTCCAATTAAAATATTAGTCACATGAATGACAATTAAAAATGCATGACATAGAAAAGCATAGAATAAAACCCTAGGCCCACTAAAGTCTTAACCTAAAGTGGCCCAAATTATTGGAATTCAATTAGTGTTCTAATTATCAACTAAGTTAAACTAATATTATCCCTAAATTAATTTAATCCTAAAACTAGAAAGAAACCTGTCATTTTATTGGTTATCTTGAACCATAATAATCAATTCGATTAATTTTAAACTAGAATCCCAATAAGCCAAGGAAACTATTTAAAACCAATCGAATTAATTAATCATGATTTTTAAATTAGGTGACCTACTTGAAATTCCAATTTTACCCCTAAAAAGATTAAGAAATGTTCAATCGATTTAATTCATTTAACATTTACCCCAATGAGCCAAGGGCAAATTTAAATGAATTAAATTGATTCAAACCTAAAGTCTAACTAAGGCTCTAAACTTAACCTAAATTTAATTTAATTAATTTAAAGCCTATACCCCAATTAAATTAGCGCATAGTTTAAATTAATTAAATTAAAATTTAAACTCTAAACTAATCCTAAAGGGCCTAAACTAACCTAAATTTAATTTAACTAATTTAGACATTATGCCCAAATTAGACGAGCACATAATTCCAATTAATTAAATTAAATTTAAAATTCTAAGCTAACCCTAAAGGGTCTAAACTAACCTAAATTTAATTTAACTAATTTAGACATTATGCCCCAATGAGACGAGCACATAATTCCAATTAATTAAATTAAATTTAAAACTCTAAGCTAACCCTAAATGGTCTAAACTAGAAAAACAACAAACTTTAAAAGCTAAACTATCCTAAACACATATAAGCAAACACTAAACACAACCAACAAACATAATAAAACACATAAATTAGACAAAAACACACAAAATAAAACACATGACAAATAAATTAAACAAGAACACATAAGAAAGGAACTTAAACAAATAAAGAGTATCATCAACAAATCTCATATTTTTATTAAATCATAAGAATGATTACACATAAGTAAACAAGGGAAGAAAATATCAAACCCTAAATATATGCTCGATCGATCAATTCAGATCAATCCACAAATCGTTGTTGTTGGGGTTGAAAAACTTGATTTAGGTTGGTGGTTCGAATGATGTAGGAGGGGGCTTTGAAAATTGCCGAATCAAATGGTAGTGTGGTGAACTTGATTCGGTGAAATAGCCTTGGGGAATCGGTTTTGAAATTGAATGGAAAATTGGAAATTGGAGTTTGATGAAGGGAAATGTTTGGGGGAAAAAACAAATGGCCGTAGTGGGGTGAGGGATATCTTCTGGGGGAATTGAAAAATGGGATAAGGAAGAGTGGAGTGCGGCTGTGGCTTGGGGGGAAATGAAAAAATGGGAATGGGTGTAGTGGTTTTTTTTGGTGAAGAATGGCCGGCCGTGAGTTTGGGGAAGGAGGGAATTATTATTATTATTATTATTATTATTATTATTATTATTATTATTATTATAAAATAGAACCAATAAGGTTCAAGACCTTGATCACCAAGTAGTTTCTAACCAATAGGATTCAAGCATCCATCCAACAAATGGGTGTAAAGCCTTAATGAGAAAGGAGTTGGGATTTTTATTTCTTTTTGTATTTTTTTATACTATGTAAAATCATATAGAATGAGCCAGGTAATTTTGGGCTTAGGGTATAAGGTTTTGGGTTTTAAGGAGGGGATGTGGATTGATCTTATTTCGAGCATTTTTAATTTAAACTCGGACAAAATTTAGTTTCTACAGGTGCCCCTCTTTGCTCATTGCTGTGAAACAAGAATAGAGCAAAGACTAAAGATACAAATTTTGTCCCATTTCCCTATCTGAAGATTCTGAGCTGCGAGTCATTCCTAAATAGAACCGTTCGCCCTTCCTCTTCCAGAAACCCTGGTTCTGCGAGTTTGAAACTCCTCGCCTGAAATCCCTGAGCTACGAGAAACACCCTTGAGAAAGAATAAAATTAGGGAGTCTGAATTTCAATAAAATATCCTTAACAAAAAGATCGAATTAAGAAATTCATTTTTTAAGAAAAACATCATTTAAGAAAGGATCGGATTAAGAAATTTGTGTTTTAAGAAAACAATCCTTTAAGAAATGATCGAATTAAGAAATTCGTGTTTTAAGAAAAACAATCTTTTAAGAAAGGATCAAATTAAGAAATTCGTTGTTTTAAGAAAAACAATCCTTTAAGAAAGGATCGAATTAAAAAATTCGTTGTTTTAAGAAAAACAATCCTTTAAGAAATGATCGAATTAAGAAATTCGTTGTTTTAAGAAAAACATCCTTTAAGAAAGGATGGAATTAAGAAATTCGTGTTTTAAGAAAAACATCCTTTAAGAAAGGATCGAATTAAGAAATTCGCGTTTTAAGAAAAACAATCCTTTAAGAAATGATCGAATTAAGAAACTCGTGTTTTAAGAAAACAATCCTTTACGAAAGGATCGAATTAAGAAATTCGTGTTTTAAGAAAAACAATCCTTTAAGAAAGGATCGAATTAAGAAATTCATTATTTTAAGATAAACATCCTTAAGGAGGGATAAAATTGAGAGATTTGAATTTTGAGAAAAACATCCTTTTGGAAGGGATAGAATTGAGAATTTTAGATTTTAAGAAAAACATTTGAAAGGGATAGAATTGAGAAATTTAAATTTTGAGAAAAATGCCCTTGTGGAAGGGATAGAATTGAGAAATTTAAATTTTGAGAAAAACGCCCTTGTGGAAGGGATAGAATTGAGAAATTTGGATTTTGAGAAAAAAAACGCCCTTGTGGAAAGGATAGAATTGAGAAATTTGGATTTTAAGAAAAACGTCCTTTTAGAACGGATAGAATTGAGAAATTTGGATTTTAAGAAAAATGTCTTTTTGAAAGGGATAAAATTGAGAAATTTGAATTTTGAGAAAAACGCCCTTGTGGAAGGGATAGAATTGAGAAATTTGGACTTTGAGAAAAAACGCCCTTGTGGAAGGGATAGAATTGAGAAATTTGAATTTTGAGAAAAACGTCCTTGTGGAAGGGATAAAATTGAGAATTTTGAATTTTGAGAAAAATGCCCTTGTGGAACGGATAGAATTGAGAAATTTGGATTTTGAGAAAAAATGCCCTTGTGGAAGGGATAGAAACCAGGGATTGAAAGACCTTTAGAAATCCTAATTATGCAAGTCAAAGGATTCTTTGTTCTATGAGATCTATTTCTCCTCTCGTGAAGCTGTAGATCCATCATTTTATCAATCTTCATATGCTTGTTTAAAATAAACAAAATGCTATGATGATATGAGTTAGCATGCTCCTAACATAGGGATATCTAACTGCCAATGATGCATGAGTGAGTGAGTGAGTGTGAGTGGGTGGGTGGGTGGGTGGGTGAGTGAGTGAGTGAGTGAGTGAGTGAGTGAGTGAGTGAGTGAGTGAGTGAGTGAGTGAGTGAGTGAGTGAGTGAGTGAGTGAGTGAGTGAGTGAGTGAGTGAGTGAGTGAGTGAGTGAGTGAGTGAGTGAGTGAGTGAGTGAGTGAGTGAGTGAGTGAGTGAGTGAGTGAGTGAGTGAGTGAGTGAGTGAATGAATGAATGAATGAATGAATTGAGGACCACTTGGGCGAGTCCTATTCTTCAAGGAAACTGATTGGGAAATCTGTGTCTTGTTTCTTCAATGCGGCTGGAATACCCCATCTCACACTCGGGCTTAGCCTTTCCATGTGTACTTTGCTCAATTGGTTAGTTAGAGATATCGTTTGTCATTAAACCGATCGCGCTTCTTATTGCCCCAAAAAATTTTGCCCTAAAAAACGTGTTGCTCACTCTTGTACTTTTGTTGCTAGCAAAATTTTGAAATCTTGATCAGAAAACACATGTTCAAATTTCAATGGGAGATGCTTATTGAGAAAACTTGTTTTTCTTTTCAAATTGTAAATATATTAGGCTACACTGAATATCAAGTGCACGAACAACACTGACAATAGCTTACTGAGGATTGCCCCAAGCAAATCCTGTGTCTAGGAGACCTCAAAAGCTGAATTGACGTTTGAAGACGTGAAGTGCATTTTAAGTCTACTTCGATATTTAATCGATTTTACCTTGTTTTTGTTTGGGGAATTCAATTCATCACATTCCTTTGGCTCAAAAAAATGATGGAGCAAACAACAAATTCCCGAGCTACTCGATATTGTCATGATTTTGAAAATATTACCATCACTCATGAAGCGAAGATTTTCAATGGGCTTCAGCGGAGTGCCCCAAAAATTCCACACTCTTATCCGAAAAATGCCTATTACCATGTTTCTAACATTGGAGTGCTTTTTGATTAAACTTTAAAAAGAATGCCTACTACCAGGCTTTGAAGAGCTTTTTGATTAATGCCTATTACCAGGCTCCGAAAGTTAAGTCCATTTGCCTTGTCTTAAAAATGCCTATTACCAGGCTTTGAGCATTAATTTGTACCAATTTGTTATTATGTGTGGTCATTAAGGTGGAATGCAAGTCACACATTCGTGATCTCCGCAGCTTAGGATTTCAACTAAACACAGGCTACTCAGAATCAACCTTCGGGTCAAAGTCAATATTCCTTGCGCAATTGATATACGGGGACCCAATAAGCAAATATGTTTACAAAATGAAGGGATTTGAAAAAAAGATTGCATCTTTTTATTGAAACTTTGAATATGTAGCCTTAGGCTATATCAAAAAATTGACACCACATTTGGGCTCTCTTTCTTGAATGTGAACTTACCGAGGGGGTACCCAGATGGCCCCCAATGCGGGATCACTTACATTGTCTGAACTGTAAATGTGGGTCGTGGAGCTTGTCCCTTTTTTCTGTCGGTCAGGGCATCATCCTTGTTGAACATGATGAATTCTTTATTTTGAACCAATGTGATAATGAATGAGGATATGTATGTCTAGATGTGATGTTAATGTAAAGATGTTGATGCAAGTGAATAAAATTAATACGAATGAATGAGATCAATGTATGATGCAAATGTTGTACAAACAGAATCACTGTGCGATGCAAATGTAGTGCAAATGAATTAATGTATGATGCAATTGCCATACGAATGGCCGAAATTAATGATGAATGGTCATGTAACGCAACTATCGTGCAAATAAACAAAATTAATATGTGATGCAACTGTTGTGCAAATGAGTGAAATTAATGTGTGATGCAACTGTGGTGCAAATTAATGTATGAGGCAATTACGAAATTATCGAATGCCAATGTGATGCACTTGCCCTAGAATGAGTAAGGAAAAACAATTGATAATATACGGATGAATGTAAAAAGTATTGATCGATGAACATTCTCGTTGAACAACTTTTCGTAATAAAGATTGAGTCATATTTCAACGAAAAAGAAGGCTATCATATAATATTGATCTAGACTAGTCCTCGTCTCACTTCTTGATTGGTCTCGGGCCTTGGGACTCTTTCTCGATGATGTGAACTCTTTCTTCCATTACAAAAGCCTCCAATTTTGAACTGATCTCGAATCAACACTTCAAATGAATATGCCATGAATATGCACAAATGAAGCACAAAAATTCATATACATGAAATCTTGTAATTAATTTCAATAATCTTATAATTTTTGCAGATAAATGCGATATAATGTAAACATGCATGAATGCAAAGAAGAACACTGATTTGGCAAATATTCTCGTTAAACAACTTGTATTAATAGAGATATCGTTCCACTACAATAATGAAAGAAAACTGCTGGACATACGACCCACACTAAGATGGCCTTTGTTCCTTTTTCGACTCTTTCTTTGCGTATTCTTGAAGTCTGATAGCATCACATGCTAGGAACTGGAGCCATTGGGGAATTCCTCTTCTTGAGCCATCAAGTTTGCCGTCTCTTGTTCTTGCTCCAAAATATTTCAAGCGGCATCTCAGAGTCGTTTCATCATCGGTATCTGGTATTCTTGGATTGCCCCTTTGTAGTTGGCAACTTGGTCCTTGAGCTTTTGAACCTCAGTTTCTCTTTCCTCGGGTCTACCCTTCAACCAATCATTCTTTTATGGGAATTCCTCATAATTCTTTTCATCGTTGTTATGTACCAAATCTCCCATTGATCAAAATTTTAATTTTAGACTATTTCAAAATCAGTGTTTTTCTTTATGATATGACAAGATTAAAAAAGGAAAACGAAGAAGAAACTGGTTAGTAATGGACAAAAAAAATAAATCAATCAAGTGAAAAATATAGCAAAGCGAAGTAACTAGCGAAGAAATGCGAAACCTAACCACATGAAGTCTAGTTCACTACGGCTGTCTGCATGGCTCTAATCGGGGTGGGCTCTTAGGTTCTCGCGTATGGGTTCGGTTCTAGAAAGGGTACTCGAACCTATCTTGCCGCCTACTAAGACAACAAGAGCACCAATTATGTCCCATTACAGGCTTACGAATTGGATTCGGTTCAAAGGAATGCCTAGTGACGTGCAGGACTACTCACTTATCAAAAGGTGTGGACTCCGGAAGTGAATTACCGACCTGTGGAGGGCTACTCACTTGGGTATGTGGCGTTTCACTCCCACTCAAGGGACAAAGCTCGAGTATAGAGCTTGATGATCATGATGCAACACATGTCGGTGATTCCTTAGAAATTAAATGAGCAATTAATTCAAAATCACCAATTATCAAAGCCCGTATAATGAAAGTCATATCTTCAAGAACGAACAAATTAATTGAAGTCAATTTAAATTTCAAAATTTCCATCATTAAAAGCAACATAAATTTCATTGGCTTAACTCTCTTTTTGTTTTATAAAAACAAAATATGTCCCCAGCGGAGTCGCCAGCTGTAGCGACCTTTTTTCTGAAATCGAAAATCAAAAGGGTTCGAATGAGATCGCTAAAAAGGAGTAATAGGTTTCCTTTCGTCCTTTTTGTAAAATATTTGAAAAATGGGAAATTCTTTGAAAATTTGTGTCTTTGAAAATAAAAAGACTTGGAGTCGCCACCGGCCACTAAGGTAGGCCGGACACTGTAAAACCAGAGATTCGCACGAAAAAGGGTTCGAGAGTTGGTTACGCCTGGGGAAGATTAGCACCCCTATCACGCCTGGAAATCGGTACCAAAATATATGTTGCTTTTAATTGATGGAAATTATCGAAATCTAAATTGAATGTAATTAAATTGTTCGCAATTGAATTTAGACTTTAATTATACGGGCTTGGTCAAATTGGTAAATTCGAATTAATTAAACATTTAATTAATAAGGGTGAAGAAACCTTGGACCATAGATTAAACTGACATCGAATAAACCTGACTGCCGTGTTAATTTATGGTTCGAACTCCGTTCATCACCTTTATGCATGATGCAAGCAGTTAAACATGATGTGATGACTTGTCAAAATTTTAATCTAAGCTATATTTACCTTTAGACGATAAGAATTAATTCGAATATTTGGTCAACATCCAGTGAGCCAGGACTGTTACGACACAAATATCGAAATTAATAAATACCTCTATTTTATAATTTAAATTGATTAATTACATGCAATGTCCAATTAAAATATTAATCACATGAATGACAATTAAAAATTCATGACTTGGAAAAGCATAGAATAAAACCCTAGGCCCACTAAAGTCCTAACCTAAAGAGGCCCAAATTATTGGAATTCAATTAGTATTCTAATTATCAACTAAGTTAAACTAATATTATCCCTAAATTAATTTAATCCTAAAACTAGAAAGAAACATGTCATTTTATTGGTTATCTTGAACCATAATAATCAATTTGATTAATTTTAAACTAGAATCCCAATAAGCCAAGGAAACTATTTAAAACCAATCGAATTAATTAATCATGATTTTTAAATTGGGTGACCTACTTGAAATTCCAATTTTACCCCTAAAAAGATTAAGAATTGTTCAATCAATTTAATTCATTTAACATTTACCCCAATGAGCTAAGGGCGAATTTAAATGAATTAAATTGATTCGAACCTAAAGTCTAACTAAGGCTCTAAACTTAACCTAAAATTATTTTAATTAATTTAAAGCCTATGCCTAAATTAAATTAGCGCATAGTTTAAATTAATTAAATTAAATTTTAAACTCTAAACTAATCCTAAAGGGCCTAAACTAACTTAAATTTAATTTAACTAATTTAGACATTATGCCCTAATTAGACGAGCACATAATTCCAATTAATTAAATTAAATTTAAAACTCTAAGCTAACCTTAAAGGGTCTAAACTAACCTAAATTTAATTTAACTAATTTAGACATTATGCCCCAATGAGACGAGCACATAATTCCAATTAATTAAATTAAATTAAATTAAAAACTCTAAGCTAACCCTAAAGAGTCTAAACTAGAAAAACAACAAACTCTAAAAGCTAAACTATCCTAAACACATATAAGCAAACACTAAACCACAACCAGCAAACATAATAAAACACATAAATTAGACAAAAACACACAAAATAAAACACATGACAAACAAATAAATTAAACAAGAACACATAAGAAAGGAACTTAAACAAATAAAGAGCATCATCAACAAATCTCATATTTTCATTAAATCATAAGAATGATTACACATAAGTAAACAAGGGAATAAAATATCAAACTCTAAATATATGCTCGATCGATCAATCCACAAATCGTTGTTGTTGGGGTTGAAAAGCTTGATTTAGGTTGGTGGTTCGAATGATGTAGGAGGGGGCTTTGAAAATTGCCGAATCAAATGGTAGTGTGGTGAACTTGATTCGGTGAAATAGCCTTGGGGAATCGGTTTTGAAATTGAATGGAAAATTGGAAATTGGAGTTTGATGAAGGGAAATGTTTGGGAAAAAACAAATGGCCGTAGTGGGGTGAGGGATATCTTCTGGGGGAATTGAAAAATGGGATAAGGAAGAGTGGAGTGCGGCTGTGGCTTGGGGGGAAATGAAAAAATGGGAATGGGTGTAGTGGTTTTTTTGGTGAAGAATGGCCGGCCGTGAGTTTGGGGAAGGAGGGAATTATATATAAACTATTATTATTATTATTATCTTATAAAATAGAACTAATAAGGTTCAAGACCTTAGTCACCAAGTAGTTTCTAACCAATAGGATTCAAGCGTCCATCCAACCAATGGGAGTAAAACCTTAATGAGAAAAGAGTTGGGATTTTTATTTCTTTTTTGTATTTTTTTATACTATGTAAAATCATATAGAATGGGTCATGTAATTTTGGGCTTAGGGTATAAGATTTTGGGTATTAAGGAGGGGATGTGGATTGATCTTATTTCGAGCATTTTTAATTTAAACTCGTACAAAATTTAGTGTCTACAATGGAATTGCCTCTATCCATTTTGAAATATAATCAATTGCGACCAAAATATACAAGAAACCAAAAGAGGGTGGAAACGGACCCATAAAATAAATTCTCCAAGAGTCAAAAATTTCAATCACTAAAATTGGGTTTAATGCCATCATGTTTCTTTTAAAAATAGTTCCCAATTTTTGACAACTTTCACAAGACTTATAAAAATTATGAGCATCTTTGAATAAGGTTGGCCAATAAAATCCACATTGTAAAATTTTTGCTGCAGTTTTCTTTAATGAAAAATGTCCACCACATGCCCCGGAATGACAAAAATTAAGGACACAACTTACCTCATTCCCGATATGCATCTTCTAAATATTTGGTCAGGACAATACTTGAACAAGTAAGGATCGTCCCAATAAAATTTCTTTACTTCATTTAGAAACTTTCTCTTATCTTGAATATCCCATTGAAAATGAATTTTACCTGTGGCAAGATAATTAGCAATGTCAGCAAACCATGGTGTTACAGAAATACTTAAAAGTTGTTCATCAGGAAAAATGTCATTAATTGGTGTGGATTCAAAAGATGTAATCACAAACTAGTCTTGATAAATGATCTATCACCACATTTTCTACTCCTTTCTTATCACGAATGGTGATATTCAACTATTCAAGTAAAAGAATCCACCTGATCAACCTTGGTTTGGCATCCTTTTTGGAAAGAAGATATTTTAAAGCTGCATGATCACTAAAAATAACAATTGATGATCCAACAAGATAAGATCTAAATTTATCCAATGCAAATACTACTGCAAGTAATTCTTTTTCAGTAGCAGAATAATTCATTTGAGCACTATTTAAAGTTTTACTCGCATAATATATGACATATGGTTTCTTATCCTTCCTTTGTCCTAAAACAGCACCAACGGCATAATCACTAGCATCACACATAATTTCAAATGGTAAAGTCCAATTAGGAGGTCTCATTATAGGAGCAGAAATTAACATGTTTTTAAGTTGTTTAAAAGCATGCTCACAATCTCCATTCCATTCAAACGCACTATCTTTTAATAAGAGATTACATAATGGTTTAGATATTGCACTAAAATTCTTTATGAATCTCCTATAAAATCATGCATGTCCTAAAAATAACCTTACATCCTTTACAATCTTGGGTGTTGGCAAATTGGAAATTAAATCAATTTTTGACTTGTCTACTTCAATTCCCTTTCTAGAAACAACATGACCCAAGACAATATCGTTAGTAACCATAAAATGACATTTTTCCCAATAAAGAACATGATTTTTTTCTTCACATCTAACCAATACCTTTTCTAAATTTGACAAGCAATCATCAAAGGAATCACCAAAAACAGAAAATTCATCCATAAATACCTTAAGAATACGTTCAACCATATAACTGAAAATGCTTAACATGCATCTTTGAAATGTGGCTGGAGCATTGCATAATCCAAAAGGCATCTTTCTATATGCAAATGTACTAAAGGGACATGTGAATGTAATTTTCTCTTGAGCCTCATATGCAATTGCAATTTGGTTATACCTAGAGTATCTATCTAAAAAAACAATAATATTCATGCCTTGCAACTCTTTCTAAGATTTGATCCATGAAGGGTAAAGGAAAATTATCTTTCCTAGTTATTGCGTTAAGTTTTCTATAATCAATGCACACACGCCAACCATAAACAGTCCTAGTTGGAATTAGTTCATTATTTTCATTTTTAACCACGGTAACTCCAGATTTCTTAGGTACTACTTGAGTAGGACTTACCCACTTACTATCAGAAATAGGATAAATGATTCCATTATCCAATAGTTTAATGACTTCATTTCTCACTACTTCTTTCATATTAGGATTTAGCCTTCGTTGCATTTGTCTACAAGATTTAGCATTTTCTTATAAATAAATATTATGAGTACAAATCAGTGGGCTAATTCCTTTTATGTCAGCTATGATCCATCCTAATGCATTCTTATGTAGTTTCAAAATTTCTAACAACTTACCTTCTTGGAATGCATCAATTTTTGCAGAGATTATGATTGGAAATGTTTCATTCTTACCCAAAAATGAATATTTTAGGTGAGATGGCAATGGTTTCGGATCCAATTTTGGCGGTTCTTCATTTGATGATACCATAGTTGTTGGTAGTGATGGAAGTTTCTCAAATTTTTGTATCCAATAATGATTATCATTTTCCTGCAAAAGATTTTTTTAGGGATACCATCAATTTCAGAATCAGTAAAATAATTTCCTAAAGGATCAGAAAGTTTAGAAATGCTGATTTGTTCATGAACAAGTTCGCCAATAAAATCCACTTCATGTACTTCAGAATTCTCTCCAAGTTGCTTACGAACATTAAACACATTTAATTCTAAAGTCATGTTCCCAAAGGAAAGGTTTAAAACACCATTCTTGCAACTGATCGAGGCATTAAAAGTAGCAAGAAATGGGCGACCTAAAATAACAGGAATTTGTGCATTTGCATTTGAAACAGGACTTGTGTCTAAAACAATAAAATCAACTGGAAAGTAAAATTTATCACTTTGAACCAACACATCTTCTACCACTCCTCGAGGAATTTTAATAGAACGATCAGCAAGTTGGAGTGTAATAAGTGTTGCTTTAAGTTCACCCAAACATAACTGTTGATATACCGAAAAAGGTAAAAGATTCACACTTGCGCCAAGATCAAGCAAAGAACGCTCTATTCTAGTGTTACCAATAATGCATGAAATTGTCGGGCATCCAGGGTCTTTGTATTTGGGTGGGGTAAGATGTTGAATGATCGAACTTACAGTTTCTGTTAAAAATGCTATCTTTTGTACATTATGTTTTCTTTGACAATACACATATCTTTCAAAAACTTTGCATATGATGGAACTTGTTTGATTGCATCCAACAAAGGAATATTAATCTTAACTTGTTTGAAAAGTATTAAGATTTCAGCATTTTTGTTTAAATTCTTTGTTGGTTGTAATCTTTGGGGAAAAGGAGCAGGAATTACACATTTATCTTTTTCTATGTCAATATTTTCATACTTACCATTATTCTCACCTTTACCTTTTGAAGAATATGAGGATTCTTGAATTTTTGATGGAATAGTTTTATCAACATTCTTGTCACTTCGGAGGGTTGTGATAGATTTAACATCTTCCTGTTGAGTTCCACTAGAACAAGAAGCAAGAGATTGATTAGAAGGATTTGGAAGAGGTTGAGCAGGAAACTTACCTTTTTCTTGAGTGCGCAACGAAGCTGTCAATGTTGAAAGTGTTGTCTTGATTTCATTGATAGCTTGTGATGTTTGAATATTAAATTTTTTCTGTTCTTACATGAAAAATTGTAATGTCTCATCAAAACTTTTTACCTCCGAACATAAATTAGATGAAACATATGGAGGCTTTTGGTTTTGGGGTACATGAGGATGGTTATTATTTTGCCAACCAAAGTTTGGATGATTTTTCCATTGAGGATTATAAGTTTCAGAATAGGGAGAAGGAAAAGGCTTTGAGGATGTATTTATGACATTTGCATTCTCATGCAGCATTTCTTTAAAAATTGGAATGTTCGGACATTCAAGAGTAGAGTGCCCCATAATATCACAAATATCACAACTCTCTTGATTTTTTACTGAATTGAATTCTTTTATTTTCCTAGTTTCTATGGCATTGAGTCTTCTAGAAAAACTAGCAAACTTAGCACTTAAATCATCATCTTGGTTAAGGTGATATTTTCCTTTATTATGCATAATATTATGTTTAGCAGATCCTTCTGTAGAATTATCTGTGTGCCAAGACTGAGAATTTTCAGATAAATGATCTAAGTAATCAAAAGCTTCTTCAGGTTGTTTACTCATGAAATCACCATTGCACATTGTTTCAAAAAAATTGTTTAGTTTCAAGAGTCAAACCATCATAGAAAAAACTTATAATACGCCATTTTTCAAAACCATGATGTGGGCAAGAATTTAATCAATCTTTAAAATGTTCCCAACACTGAAAAACGTTTCATTTGACTTCTGATTGAAAATTTGAATTTGTTTCTTTAAAGCATTAGTTTATGTGTTGGAAAAAACTTTTTTAAAAATTGAGTTTGCATTTCTTGCCAAGTATCAGTTGACCTAGGTTTCAACGTATTAAGCCAAATTTTTGCCTTATCTTTTAGAGAAAAAGGAAATAATTTTAACTTAATAATTTCATTTGAACATTGTTGGTCATTAAAAGTAACACATACATCTTCAAAATCTTTAAGGAAAGCATAAACACTTTCATATTCCATGCCATGAAAAGTAGGAAGTAAAGATATCATACCTGGTTTAAACCGAAAGTTGTTTGCATTTGGAGGAAATATAAAGCATGAAGGTAGTGAAGTTTGAGGGGGTTACAAGTAATCACGCATCGAGCGCACTTGCATATTCGCATTTTCATTGAGAACAATTTGATCTTCAACCATGGTAGGTGAATTTAGAGGTGTATCAAACAGATTTCCAAAAAGAGATTCAAAATTATTTCTAACCAAACGACGAGAATTAAAATCACGCTGCCAAACCGACATAAAAAACTAATATGCACAAAAATAGGAGGTAGAACCGTCCATTAAATATAATTATATATATATATACTTGAATTCTAAATCTTACCTTCCCCGACAACGACGCCAAAAACTTGACCGGCTCTTTTCAGTCGTGTACCCAAGTGCAGGTTGTTATCAAGTAATAATTCTCGGGAGTCCGAGGTCGAACCACGGGGAAGTTTTGTTTAGAAATTACAAGATTATAAATAAAATAAAATAAAAATCTGCAAAGAGAACAACTGATTAGAAAATAAACAACAATATAAATAAAAGAAGCTGAGGTTTTGAGAATCCACTCTTGGTATTATATTAAGATTAATTTTTATTCATCTTATTACTCAATTGAAGTCCATATGATGAAATGAAATCCAATCGGAAGGTCCTGCAATGAAAGTCCAAAGTGCAATAAAAAATGTCCAAAAAATGCAAAGGTATAGCATATGGTGTTATATTGATTGGTGGAATCAAAATTAATAAACAAGTCCAAGTGTTCATTATGCCAATTTGTTTTGTCTACAATAAATCAAGTTAATTATAACAAGCATTTATTGTGCCAAATTACTTGTCTATAATGAAGCAAGGTTCTTAATTTACTAACATGAATATTAACCAACTAAATTTAACATCATATACTAATTTAACAAGTTTTAGCGTACGTTGAGAATTTCAAACTAACCTTTAGTATATACCAAGAGCTTCATCCTTTCACCTCAGCAACTTGACTTAGAATGACACCATAACTTTAAAGAAAATACAATTTGGTTTACAAAAACCAAACATAAAGAAGAAAAATATAAAGAAGAAAGAAGATATAAGGATGAAAGAAAGAAAAGTAAGAAAGAAAAAATAAAGAAAGAAAGAAGAAAAGTGATCTTGAATATTTAACAACAATGTTACAGTCAAACTTTCAAGATGATTTACAAGGCAAAACTAAAGCCTATTTATAGGAAATTTGTGATGCTAGATGATAAATGATGGTGGCTGGAAATTCATCCACTTGAAAGAAAAAATCTTTCAATTATTTTGATAATATCTTTAAATATTCACAAGTGGTTGTCATATTGTCCCTTGCATGACTTCGGTTTTAAGTATTTTGTCATCATTTCCAGACATGATTTGGATTTCCAACCACTTTGAAATTTTAGTAGACTCAATTATCTTCAAAACGGTATCTTACGGGCCAATTTTCGAGTTCTGGAGCTCAAGTTATGACCAAAACCGTGCAACATATTGAGTGCATAATTTTTGTATGAGTTTATTGAGTCTATTTTCTCAATTTCAGCATTTGCGCAATTCCTTTCACATTGGATCATCTTTGGATTCAACTTCATTTGTGTCATAATTGCAATCACCAAATTCAACAAATTTGAGCATGTAATTAACACAAAATACAATTTATTAAAAATAACTGAAAACATAACAAAAGTACTAAAACTGCAACATATTTAAAATGCAAACCACAAATATGAAATAACTAAAAACCTACCTATTTTAATAAAACACTTAATAAATAATGCAAATGTTCGTAATATATATACTAAAATGAGACTACATTAAGGACTCGTCACTTTAAATGTTGCCTTTATCACTGATTTTCCTGGACGATTTTAACCCCACGCTTACAGTATAAATAGAGCCTCTTTGGCTCATTTTAATCACCCGAAAAATATAAATCCTCCTGCAAAATTATCATCTCTCAAGTTCTGTCGAGTTTTATAGAGGAGAAGAGCAATACCGCTGAATTCCACGCTACAGTTTGCGTGTACAAACTTTAGAGCGTCCATGCTAATCTCGGGGGACAATCCGCCTGTAGCAGCAACTACACCGGTTGGGGCGAATTAAATTCTAAGGCAGTGGTTTTACCATGACACGGCTTAATCTTTTTTCGGTTCTTTTATTTATTCCCAGTCAGTGCTAACGCCCTAGTATTACAGTTTTCTTACCAACAAAAGACACAATCCTTTCCTCAAGGTTTCACATAAAAATATTAATTCGAATTCAGAACAGAAAAATAAAGGCTTAGAACCAGCAGCTTAAAGCATATTACCGTCATTATCAAGGCAATTGAACCATAGCAGGGCACCTCATTTGCTTCTTGTGCCGATGCTGGTAAATCTGTCTTTTGCAAACACTAATTATATAGTTTTATCCTCAAATTTCAACGCTATGTTAACTCATTGCCTTTGTCTTTTGCAATTATTATAGAACAGTTTCTACTACAAAAAGTCGAGCGAAGGCAAGATTCATGTTGCAAAATAAATTTCCATCATATTTTGAAAGTTGAAATCTGACCAAATGCCTAGATATAAGTTGTTTTTGTAAAGAACTCAACAAGTAGTCTTAGCAAAAAAGCGGATGCAATCGCTTTGTTTGCAAGGCATGTGTTTTGACAAAGGGATAAGAATATGTATTGAACAAATATTAACTTGTAACCTTTAGACTATTCAAAAAAAAAACTTCAGACGTTGAAGAGGAGGAAAGTTTGACCATGGAGAACAAGAAGACAATGAAACCAAATTTAAAGTTTAATAACTATATTGTAAATTTTAAAAATTCTATGACCAAAATCTAAACACCCTAAAAGTTTAAAGATCGCCAATATAATTTACTCTAAAGAAAAGCAGTGGCGAATGCACACTAAGACCAGGGTAGGCAACGTTCATCCTCAAATCTGAAGTTTTTTCTATTAGTTATCTATTTTATTGATTGCCCATCATGAATTTTTTTTGTACACACCCTGAAATTTATGAAATTTTATTTGTGCTCACTCTGAAATTTGTATATGATTTAGAAATTTCCTACGTATTTTCTATTGAAAATATATTTTCGTCACCCTAAAACTTTAAGTTCATCCACTTGAAATTTTATAGGTTCACGCAAACATAAAATCTTGCGTTTGTCCATGTCCTTATCCACATATAAGTTATAATAAAAATTGACTAAAGATATTCATAACAAGTAATTTATTCTTTTTTAGTACTCCACAAACAATTTATTTGAGCCAAGTTCATTTATAGCCCTACATAAAAGCCCAAAAATAATAACCAATTATAAGAAAAGAGAAAAACCCCTAAAAAAATAAAAATTCTTTGGGTTATGCAAATTTTTCTTCTATTTTTTTACGTTTTTTCTTTCTTAAACACAAAATTCTCAATTTTTAAAGTTCAAGACTCTCAAATCTCTCAAGACTGAAGGTATGTAATTTTCAGTCATGATTCTTTTTAAATTCTTCATTTATTCAATATATAGAATTATATTTTAATTATTATTTAAATTTTGTTCTACAAGATTTCAAGACGTTTTATTCTTTTTCTTACAACTATAGCAATACAAATAGGGATAGAATAATTACATATTTAGTGGGTTTATGTTTATCTTTTACTTTTCTAACTTTTTAGTTTTGAATTAGATTAAATTAATTGAGAGTAAAGTAGAAATATGACTCTATGAATTAATGATTGTTTATACTAATTTTGTTGATCAATTTAACGAAATCATTCATTTTTTCCTTGCTTTTTAATGATTGAATATAAATTGATAATAGACAGTAATTGGGTTGTTTCGAATTTATTGTAGTCTTTTAGGTATTATATATCGTATTACTTTGTAAATTGTAATTTAAAGATTTTTTATTCACTAATGTATCTTTATGGCTAATGTGAATGATATGTTTTCCTCCTTTTTGTTATGCAAAATTGTACTCAATCCCCCACAATATAAAGAAAGCAAATGTTTGTAAAATTGTCCACATCATGAAGATGCTATATAGGTTTGTCTCTGTAAGTTGTAAAATAAGACATTATTTTTTTACTTTTTAAAGTAACTTTAATTATATATGTATTAACCACAACGGCGGATCCACCATATAGTCACGGTGGACAAGTTATTTACACCGTTATTTTCTGATTCACTAATATTTGTATTAATAACTTATTTATACCGTTGTAAATAAGCATTGTTAACTTATTTACACCTAGTCCCTTATGTTCGCAAACATATACATGATCATGTTCGAAAACACTAAATGGACATGTTCGCGGAAGTTAAAAATCGAATTCAAACACCTAAATAATAAACAAATTAAATTTGAACATGATGTTAATATATGTGTGCCCACTTTCAAAAATATTTCCGAATTCGCCACTGAAGAAAGGCATGTCATTTACCATCCATGCACGAAAAGGATGATATAATTTTTTTTTCTTCCAAAAACGAAGTAATGACATTAAACTCGATTGTCCATCTCCAAATACTTTTCGAGGTAAACACAAGACTTTAGTTTTTGGGTAAACAACATCATTAGTCATTAAACTATTTTTGATTTTTTGTTTTGATTACCAAACTATTATTTTTGACAAAATATCACTAATGTTACGTTTTTTCCTATTTGGTCACTCACCGTTAAAAAAATCATGAAAAATTATAGTTTGGTGATCAAAACATGAAAGAAGTAATAGATTGGCGACCAAAATAGGAAAAAAAGTTAACATTGGTGACCACAATAAGAAAAAACATTATTTTAGTGACGATTTTGCCAAAAATAATAGTTTGGTGACCAAAATAGGAAAACGAGAATAGTTTAGTGACCAATGGTGTTGTTTACCCTTTTTTGTTGCCCTCTGTTCCCAACCCTGACTAATCTGAACTGACTCGCGTTGCACACCTGGCTTTGGTAGTTTTCTCGGTGGGAAATTTCTGCATACACAAGTGATAATCTCTACATTTTCTACTGTTAATCTCATCTATCCATTTACCTTCATCTAAAGGATTCCAAAAAGGTGTAAAAGTTTCAAAATTTACATAGTGTAAGAAGATCCTATCTATATATATTGCTTTCATTATAGTTTGACATTTGATTTCAAACAAATTTAATATACAATTCTTTTTAACAACTATCAATCTAGAATCACTGAAATTTCAACCTACATTAATGATCGTCGAATAATAAACGTCATTGTTACTTTTTCTCAAATGAATCCACAATAAAATACTTCAAATGAATCCCTGGGATCAAATGAAAAGATAATATTTTAAATAAAAAAATCAGTATGTATTATTGACTTGTTTAGGTGATTGTATATGTTTTTCCGTATTGTATTTTTCCAAACTAAGAAATAACGTAGGAGCCCATAATTATGACTAATTTAACATATGTGAATAAGGAATATTCATAAGAGATTAACTTTGTCAAAAGTGCATTTATATTATATCAATAAATTTCGAAATATCTTTACTTTTGTATATTTTAAATCATGTTATAATCCTGTAATATCTAATATTTTAGAATCTAAAAATTGTAAAGATAATATATAATATTATAAATAAGTATAATACAATATAGGGCATGGTGTACGTGTCAAACCAGTTGAATTGAAAATGTAAGTGTAACACTTTCCAATTATCTCCCTTCAACTAAATTTTGAACTTTTTTAGTTCAATAATTGGATTTGGAGGTTCAATTAATCTTCGCGCAACTAGCTTCTCTTATTTCTCAAAGCTAATATTTATATACATTTGTCATGGCGTTCATCCCAATATATATATTTTAATTTATAGGATTGGTTTAAAAACTTTAGTCGACATCTGAGCCGCTCTAGGAAGAAACCCTAGCAGCTCTCTATTTTTTTCTATTTTTTTTGTTAGTAATTTTTTTGCTAACGCCTTGAGTTTTATTTTGTAGTTGACGGCGATATCGGTTTTATTATCGGTTGTCGACCGTCGGATTTATTTTTTTTTATTTTTTAATAAAATAATTTTATTTTTGTGACACGATTTTTCTGCCTTTATAGCACGTTTCTTTCTGTCTATTGGCATGTTTATCTCTGTCTTTTGGCATATTTTCTTCTACTCTTTCGGTCGTTTTGGTCGTTCTTTCTTTTATGTTTTACCAGGGTTGGATTTAACGACCCACGACTGATCAAGATGGCGCTTATTTGTAATCCTGCTGATCTTCCCTGCTCTGGACCTTCGGTTTAAATTTGGATACGAGGTTTGTGCTTGTGAAGAGTTTCTCACGGTGCTCAGCTCTGATTTGCGTTTTCTCGGTGGTCTATCAATAGCTTCATCCCCTTTTGTGGTTCGTTTTGCCGATGCAATCAGGTTTTGTTTCTATTTTTCGATCGAGTATTTAGATGGGTTTATAACCTTTTTATGTATGGTTCATGTCTAATCTAAAGTGGCTAGTTTTAGGAGAATGTCCAAATTATGTATCCGTTTACAACGATAGTTTATAAACCCTTATTGTAATTTTGGGTATTTTCTCGTTAATAAAACTAGTGGCTTTTTTTCAAATTTTTTATAGGATTGGTTTAAATATTAATACTATAGACATTATATAATTAATGATTCATCATTAATCCAATTGGGTTGATAACATTTTTGAGTTTAAACTTAGTTTCTTCATGACCAGATACCATTAATCCGAAGCAAAAATCTTGCAAAGTTTTCAGGTTATAATGGTGAGGAGACTACAAAGTCAATTAAAATATTATAATGGTGAGAATACCATTAATTTATAATAGTTGTACAGATCACAAAAAAATATTATATCTTTTCAAAATAATTTCTTTCATAATTCTCAAGACATACCTCTCTCTCTCTCTCTCTCTCTCTCTCTCTCTCTCTCTCTCTCTCTCTCTCTCTCTCTCTCTCTCTCTCTCTCTCGTCAAACATTTAATCACCAAAAAAAATTATTCCATAAAATTTCTTACATAATATAATAAATATTTACTCATTAAATAAACTTAATCCCTAGTAATCTTCAAACACTAAAATTACTCCAAAATCTAATTTAATTGTCAATTAAAATTTGTTAATATCTAACAAAAAAAATTTAGAATAAACGTCATGTACCTATATGTACCACTAAATATATGTATCGATATGTACATTAACTATTTTAATAATTTTTAAAATTATGAGGACCTAGAACGTGATTATTCCCTTTTAAAAATAAATTACGTAAAACATCTTTTTGCCATTTCATATTTTTTATTTTTTAATTCAAGAAAAATAAAGTTTTATTAAAATATAATTCATAATTCAACTTTTAATTAAAAAATTTGGAAAAAGTGGCACATACTTTATTCTAAAAAAATAATCACGCTTTAGGTTCTCGGGATTTTAAAAATTATTAAAATAGTTAGTGATGCATATATGTACATATGATTAATGGTACGCATTGTACATGACGTTTACTCTAAACTCATCTTATCTAACATACTCATATTATGATTTGAAATTTACTTATTCAATAAAATTGTTACTATACGATTTAAAATTTTGTTGATATTATGCATAATATAAATATTTACTTACAAATAAACTTAACCGCTAGGTAATTTTCAACCACTATAATTATATCAAAAACCTAACTTAATTATCAAACGAAAAAATTACGAAGAAAATAGCATATATATACATGTATGTGACGAAGAAAATAGCATGGTTAAATGTTTCACTTATATATATATATATATATATATACATTTATAATGTATAATGTATAATGTATGTGACGAAGAAAATAGCATGGTTAAATGTTTCACTTATATATATATATAGATTTCAACCATACGATTTAAAAACAAAGGAAAGAAATGGTGTACTCTCCTTTCCTTTTAGTCTGCAGAACTAACATATCCTTACTCTAAAAAGTGCTGGACAATTAATTTACTTGCAAAATTTACTTATAAAATTTCAGCATATTAGGAAAACAAACCAAGAAAAACCCTCTCCCTTCTCTCTAAAAGCAAATTTAGTTGAGTTGTTCCTTTATCGGGCCACTAGTTGTCGGTGGTCCGGGCAGTCTCCCCTTCGAAAAAAATAAGCTCATCCCATCTCTGTCGAGCCGTCGTGCTTACTCAGTGGTGATGGTGTCGCCCTTTTGGCTTCTCTCCATCCTTTGTCCCAGGTTTTTGAGGGGGGCAGTTCCCTCGTGGAACACCGGTCCGATGCTTATTTTGGGTGGTTTTCCTTGCTTCAGGTCGAAAGCTAGGCGACGCTTCCACCGCTGGTGTTTTGCCCCCAGCCCCTGTGGCTGGTGTAGCGACCTTCTTCGTCCGGGCCCTTTCCTTGGAGGCCCGTTCTCGGGTGGGAAGCCACGTGTTTTAAATTAATAAAAATGGTAATAAAAAAAGGAGTCGCCACCGGTCATTTGGATAAGGTAAAACGGACACCGAAATGTCAACCAAAGATGGGTTTGGGAGCTGGTTACGAGTGGGGAAGGATTAGCACCCCCGCTACGCCCAAAATTGGTACCCAAATATTCGCATTATTTTTATTAAGGAAAATAAAAATTCGATTTAATTTAATAATTAATTTCCAAGATGCATGTACAACAGTTTAAATCTGCCTTATTATTCACGACATTCAAAGGAGATGACACTCGGATGACCGGGATGTCACTCCCAACAGAAATATCGGAACAATAAGGCCTAATACTATATGCAACAATTATTATGTAATATATATATAATTAAAAAAGATAAAAAAATACAAATAATATAAATATTAGATATTTAAATATATCGGAAAACTTTAAAACTTGCCTTGATATCCACGATATTCAGAGGAGATGACACCCGGATGGCCGGGATGACACTCCCAATAGAAATACCGGAATAATTAGGCCAAAAATACTATATACGATATTTATAAAATTTTGCAAAGAAAATAAATAATATATGAAAATAAAATAAAATATAAACAAATGAAAATACTATATAGTATACAATATATATATATATATTAATATATACATGGTACCATATCAAATATATCATAAATACATCTAAATATAATATACATATTATAAATAATATCAAACATATTACAAAAAAAATTATACAAATATATACGTATAAATATATATTACAAGTTATATAAATATACACATAAATATATATATTATATATTATACATAGTACATATATATATCATACTTTAAATCAATAAACAAACAGATAAATATATATATATATATATAAACATATCGAATATGATAATAATAATAATAATAAAAAACATAAATAAAAAGACTGAAAAAATGCAGAAATATAATAAAAATAAAATTTAGGGTCAAAATTAATATATTTACAAAAATTAGGGGTCAAATACGAAATTATTCCATTAAATTAGGGTGAAAATGAATAGGGCCGAAAATTAGGGACCAAAAATGCAAATATCCCTTTAAAATTTGATAAAATCTGATTTTAGGACCATTTTGCATGATTTTCGAAACCATCAGGGACCTCTAAAATAATTTTACCATGCAGAATGATCAAAACCGCAATTTCCCCCTTCATTTTTTTTTTTGCGCGGATCCTGGGAGCGGGTCGGGTCTATGAACGAGTATAAGCCAAAATGACGTCGTTTTGGGCCGAACTCAGACGCCCAAAAACGACGTCGTTTTGGGCCGAACTCAAATGCCCAAAAACGGCGTTGTTTCGGTGATCCTATATGTGTTTTATAACCCCAAAAATTCATTTTAACCAGATTTTATTAAAACAACCCACCCAAATCCTTTCAATTCACCCATGGTCGGCCTTAGGCGTCGGGTGGTCGCCGGACGCGATCTACGGCGGTCCGGCGGCGAAGCGCCGCCGTCACCGGTGGCCGGAGATGGCCAAAACAAACGAGCAGGTTAGTTTTTTTACCCCTCTTCATATTTCTAGTTTGCTTTTTAAAAAAACATTCTATGTATGTAGATCTATGATTGTTTTGAAAGCTTATTTTTGAAAAAAAAAATAAAAAATAAAAACGTTTTACCTTCCTTAGCCTTGATCGGAAATTTTTTTGGGAATGTTACAGCTCGAATGAAATTTTTGAACTCTTTTTTGTTGTTTTTTTTTATTTCGAAAGATCCCCTTTACAATATATCTTGGGTAGATTATATACCCGAAAATAAAGCAAGCAAGTTGTAATCTTGCATTTAATTTGATTTTACAACTTTGAAAAAAAAAACACTGATTTTTCTTGCTTTTCAGATCTGATGGCGGCTTGGGCGGTGGCGTTGCGGCCGGTGTCAGATGCAAGTGGCCAAAGGTGCGTCTGGTGGTGTCGGAATGATGCGCGTGCACCGCACGACCAAGGATGGCCGGCGCGTGCTCAAAAGTGGGGGCGGCGGGTGAGCTGTTAAGGAGAGCTAGGGTTTTGGTTTAGTTTTAGGTTATTTAGGGTTAGGGGTTTTTGGTAGTTTAGGTTATTTTAATATTCAGGTCAGGTCTGTAACCGGGTTGGATCCGGGTTGGGTTATGTAAATGGGTTTTGGTTTATTTAATTTGGGCTGCTGGATTTTGGGTATGTAATGGGTACCGAGTATGAGTTTAGTAAAATAAATTGATTGGGTTTACTGGATTTGGGCTTAGTTGGGTCTGGCCCGGACCAAAATGGGCTACAACAGCTGCCCCTCTTTGCTCATTGTTGTGTAACAGGGATGGAGCAAAGACAAAATATTGACCATTTTTGGTCCGTGTAGGTTGAGGGTTCTTTTCTGACCACTGCCCACTCTCTTGATCTTCAGTTGATCTGTATCGACCGCTCTTGGAGGCAGAATCTTCAAACTGGAGTGCTCTGTTGAGAAGACAAAATTTTGGAGTTGGAGAGTTCGAAGTCACAAGCTTTCCCTATATAGAACTGATCTTGTTTCCTTCGTCTGAAGTCTTGGAGACATCTTCAAGTTGCAAATCCTTTCCATATAGAACATTTTCACCTTCGACTCATGAAGTTGCAAGTTCTTCCTGTAGAATCTTCTGTGGGTGGAATCTTTGAGTTGGGAGCCTTCCACAAGGAGGCTGAAGACCAGAAAATTTAAAGATCATACCCCAATTTCTGATCGTCATAGGTATGAGATGATATATTGCTGCCAAAAGAGTTTCATTGTTTCCCAAAGTGATGAGGACTAGAAAATTACAAGATCATGCCCCGATTTCTG
This sequence comes from Hibiscus mutabilis, assembly GCA_019671005.1. Lineage (NCBI taxonomy): Eukaryota > Viridiplantae > Streptophyta > Magnoliopsida > Malvales > Malvaceae > Hibiscus > Hibiscus mutabilis. The sequence goes on along the minus strand of CM033731.1, from coordinate 7,643,844 downwards.
ATCGTCATAAACATGAAAGGGTATCTCGCTACAAGATTACCAGAAAGTTTCCACTACTTCCATGAAAGATAAAAACTGGAAAACTGAAAGATGATACCCCGATTTTTTATCGTCATAGGCATGAAATGGTATTTTGTTGCAAGACGACTAGAAGATTTTTGCTACTAATCTTAAGGATGCCTATCTATATGATGAATGATATGGAATATTTTTGGGGTTGTTTTAAAAACTCTCGGTCCTTGAAAGGTCATCCCCAGATTTCTTCTTCGCTTCACTCCTTTGCTGCATGCTCTTCAATCTTCTTCTTACCAGTTGGGTATTTATCTCAAATATTCCCCATCAACATGCTTTAATCCAGAGTCATTTCTCATTTCTGTGAACACTCTCTTTTAGTCCATGTACTATTGTAGAGACCCATACCATTCTTTTGCTCACCATTGCCCCATTCGATCCTGGACTCAACTATTTTCTGTCATGCACCCTCATTACCTTTTCGGTACTTCTCCCTATTCAGTCTTGGGCACGATTGATTCGTTGACACTGACCCATCACATAGAGTCTTCTTCTATTTTCATCCTTCTGGCGAGCGAATGCCTCAGATTCGTAAACTTTCTTTTGTGTTTAGAGATGTTGTTCCCGTCAATAGTTCATTCTTCATTTCTCTGAATGTGAGAAACTTGCTTTAAATCTTCAAACTGTCTGGCATATGTACTCTTGTCACCACTCTTGTTGTAATCATTGACATGTTATTCCTCTGTGTTAGGTCGATCATTTGTATCTACAACCTTGTATCCTGAAGCTTACTCCTGAAGTAATGCAAGGATATCTTTTGCTTAAAATGTCAATTTTGCCGATTGTCATCTCAATGAAGTGTGTTCTTTTGGATCAGCATACAGGACCTTGAAACCAAAATTATAAAAAATAAACTATAATATGAGCTCTAAATATAAAGTGCAAAAGCGTCCCAGATTTAACCTTTTGGTGATCATTCCAAGCATAGCTTGTGTCTGTGAAGACTTTGAATATTATGGCGATTCGAAGTCGTAAAATTCCCTTAGATGACTCAGTTCATCTCTATGCTTACCGCGTTGCTACAGAAGACTACTCCTTCTCAATTCTCACTTTTGCTCCATCCAAGAAAATGGACTTGTTTAACCATTAGAGTGCAAAAATATCATTCTAATAATAGAATTCTAGATGCATATGTGTGCTTCCTGTATTTTCTTTATGAACACGCCTATTACCAGGCTTTGAACATGCCTATTACCATGCTTAAACATGCCTATTACCATGCTTTAATTATACCTATTACCAGGCTTTCGAGCACATGAGTGGTTTTTTCTTTTAATATTTTATCATTATTTCCTTATATTTTGATCCATTAGTGCATAGAAGACCACGCTTAGAATTTTAATTTCAAGCAACTCTGCATGGTTAACTTTGGAGCTTTTTCATCATCGAACTTCATTAAAGGAGTAGTGATCTTGCTTTGCTGACTAGGGTCTATTATGGGAGAAATTAGACCTTATCGTTATCACAGTATTCAATTGATCTCAATGTTGCATTTTGCAATTGATATCTAGGGACCTACAAAGGTAAGAAGAGATATACACATACATGTTTTCAAGGCCATTGTATGTTAAGCAAAATACGTTCTTCATTGGAATGAAAATTACAAACATGACATATGCCCTTTACAAAAAGATCTTTGCTACACTCGGGCCAAGGATAGCAAAGTTGATTCGATGCACTACTTCAAAAGGAAACCCTAACTGTAGAGATGCCATAACAAGCTATAGTCAAAATATAGATAAGACAAAAAGCAGAACTTCAGTCTGTCTTGAGCAGAATTTTATTCACTTTTATCCCTTCAATACTTCTTGCTCTCTTCTCTCATGCTTCCATTGCTTTACCATATCGCACGTCAGTTCCCCCTCATAAGTCAACTTCACTATTTTTGGCTTCAAAATCCAGCATCCGTTGGTATGGTGCCCTGGTGCCCCCATATGGAAATCACAAGTACTACTTGGATCTTGAAAAAGAGATGGATCTAACGTATCCTCCATTGGCATAGGAACGGGGTATTTTCTTTGTATCAAATAAGGGAGTAAAACCGAAATAGGTGTATAGAAAACCCTAAAAGGTCTTTTCCCTTTCATCATTGGATATTGTTCTTTGGCCAACGTGATATGGAACCTTCCTCTTTCGATTGTACATTCTTTCTTTTTGCCTTTAACATCTTGATAGCCTCTGACTCTGATCGGATCATTGACATGTGAAGTAGGTGAACGTAACAGATTCATATCTGGGGATATACTCTGAGAGACCTGGTTTTGATTCTCATTGGTTACTAAAGATTTTGACTCTCTGGCGTATATAGATCCTTTGAATTTAGGTCTTCCATCTTCGAAACCGAGTATGTCTTCCTTAAGAAATTCATAGATATTGCCTTTGAGAAACACACAATCTTCCATTGTATGACTAAAGTTACTGCGATGATATTCACATAAAACCCTGACACCATGCATATTAGGATTAAAATAAGAGTATCATCTCATGGGTGGTAGCTTTAAGAGTTTTTTTTTTTGAACCAACATGGGTATTAGATCAGAGTATGACATCAGAATTAATGTTTTTATCCTCTTGCTACTCTTTTTTGCGTCCTCATTATGTATTTCGGCATTCCTTCCTCCTCTTTCCCAAAATCTACCCTCTGGAAAACATCATTGTTTCCATGTGCCATTGCTCTTTTGGGCTCTTCTATAACCGTTTCAGGTTTTTCAAGTGGGTCCAGAACAACATTCTCTACAGAAGAATTGTAATATTGACAATTACTTACATGTCCAACTTCATCTGGCACATGCAGGTCTGCTTCATTTATCTTGTTCTTTTACGTGACCTGTTTTTCCCCTAATTTTATAGTGCTGTCGTGTTTGGCAATTTGATCTTTAGACCTTGATTTATGGGCTCAAACTCTAATACCCCTGAATCTAAAAGGCGTTGCACTTTTCATTTGAAACTGTCACAATTTTTAATGGAATGGCCTTGACTACTGGCATAGAAGTCACAACGATCATTCTCCTTAAACCTTCTCGGATATGGAGGCAACCGAGGCATATCAAAACCAGGATTGACTAATCGGGCTTCTAGCAACTTTGAAAACAACTCCTGGTAGGTAAGAGGGATATGGCTGTATTGAGGGTTCTTCGGTTTTTGTTCTTTATTTTGAGAACTGGAAGCATGATTAGCCAACAACTAAAGAGGTTCTGAAGAGGCGGGCACCAAATATTGATTTTGGGTTAGAGGCGGCGCTAGTTCAATCATTGGGGTAGCCAACATCCTTGCCTCATCGTTGTTTTCTGAATCTTCTCCGCTCTGTAATTTTATCTCATCTGAATCTTTCTTCATCGACTGGGATAAGACTTTCATGACAGAATCGTGGATTTTATCCAACATAAGATTAGTGGGGTATTCTGAGACTGTGTGAGCTACCTCAAACTGGTTGATAACAGCTTGTTCTTTTTCAGGTACAATTTCTTCTTCCACAAAGTAAAAACCCCAATTCTCACTGGCATTTTCAATTTCCATCTCTGTTGAACGATTTTCTGCCAAACCTTTTTCCTTTGATTGTAGTAGTCATCATACTCTTCAGCTCATTCAGTTTCTCTCTAAATTCCTCTTGAGATTCTTTCATGTGTGTCATCATTTCTCTCTGGATCCCGATCAGATGTCCCTGAAGTTCCTCAAGCTTCTCTACTCTAGCCACTAAGTTGTCCATAATTTTGAAGTTGTATTGATGAGATTATTTTCTTGTCTTTTCTGCTACCTCGCTCTAAGATGAATATATTTTCTCCATTAGCAATGTGTTTAATGCAATGTATGAATTTACAAAATGGAAGGTGTAAACAATGCTAAAATGAAAGCTTTATTAGAAAACAAAAATAATGATGTTGTTATACAAGAATGAATGCACATATAGGTGTTGATTCGCAAGTAGTCCTTAGAAAGACTTTCATTAGATGAAGAAGTATGATTGCAAAAAGCAAAGATAACACGTTTGCAGATAGCGTCTAGCTTCTATCCTTAAGACTTCGACTTCTTAAGGTTGGCATTCACTCGGGATACCAGCTTCGCCATATCTCTCAGCTCATGAAGATTGTTCTACTAGAAAACTATCAATGCGGGCCCAGTAATTTTTTATACGTATCCTACTGTCATGTTGTCTTATTTTTTCATCTGCATATGCTTGGACTATCCCTAGACCATAGCATTATCACTTTTGACATTACAGAACCCCCTTCTATACCTGAACGCCTTCTAAAATAGACTCATCTTGAATCAACACCTATGTATGATATGATATACAATGCGGGTGCAGAAAAAGAAAAAATAAAATAAAAACAATAGAGCAAATGAGTCAGTGCAATAGAATAATAAGAAAGGAATTAAATGATGAATAATGAAGAAAATAAGTAATTAAAATATTCAAGGAATATAAACAAGCAAAGCAAAACCTAAAAAAAGGTCATTCCTAAATGGGCAGAGTACCGGCGTGATCAAAGGGTGGACATACGGTTCATTACATGCGGTTTGGATCTAAAATGAAGGGTACTCGAACTGTCGCTGGGACATTGATTCGGGGGAATACGACCCTTATACCATACGGAGGTGAAAACCCCACGGAATATAAGGACCGGATTCCAAGAGCACATTACAACACTATACGGAGGTGAAAACCTCACAAAGTGAAGTAATCTTTCTCACTTAAGGGTTCTAAAGCTAACATATGATGACAGTTTATATCAAAGAAAATTTTAAAATTTCCTTAATAATTACAATGTGAACCCTGAATAAGGTCGAACTCCTTTTTTTAAAACAAAAAAATATCCCCAGCAGAGTCGCCATGTTGTATCAACCTTCTTCGTCCGGGCCCTTTCCTTGGAGGCATGTTCTCGGGTGGGAAGCCACGTGTTTTAAATTAATAAAAACGGTAAAAAATGGAGTCGCCACCGATCATTTGTATAAGGTAGACCGGACACTGAAATGTCAACCAGAGATGGGTTCGGGAGTTAGTTACGAGTGGGGAAGAATTAGCACCCCCACTACGGCCAAAATTGGTACCCAAAGATTCGCATTATTTTTATTAAGGAAAATAAAAAATTTGATTTAATTTAATAATTAATTTGATGCATGTACAACAGTTTAAATCTACCTTGCTATTCACGACACTCAAAGGAGATGACACTCGGACGACCGGGATGTCACTCCCAACAGAAATATCATAACAATAAGGCCTAATACTATATGCAACAATTATTATGTAATATATATATAATTAAAAAAAGATTTAAAAAATAAAAATAATATAAATATTATATATTTAAATATATCGAAAAACTTTAAAACCTTCCTCGATATCCACGACATTCAGAGGAGATGACACCCAGATGGCCGGGATGACAATCCCAATAGAAATACCGAAATAATTATGCCAAAAATACTATGTACAATATTTATAAAATTTTGTAAAGAAAATAAATAATATATGAAAATAAAATAAAATATAAACAAATGAAAATACTATATAGTATACAATATATATATATATATATTAATATATACATGGTAGCATATCAAATATATCATAAATACATCTAAATATAATATACATATTATAAAAAAATTATACAAATATATACGTATAAATATATATTACAAGTTATATAAATATACACATAAATATATATTATATATATTATACATAGTACATATATATATATATATCATACTTTAAATATATCAATAAACAAACAGAAATATATATATATATATATATCGAATATAATAATAATAAAAACATAAATAAAGACTGAAAAAAAGTAGAAAGATAATAAAAATAAAATTTAGGGTAAAAATTAATATATTTACAAAAAATCAAGGGTCAAATACGAAATTATTCTATTAAATTAGGGTGAAAATGAAGAGGGCCGAAAATTAGGGACCAGAAATGCGAATATCCCTTTAAAAATTAATAAAATCTAATTTTAAGACCATTTTGCATGATTTTCGAAACCATCAGGGACCTCTAAAACAATTTTACCATGCGGAAAGATCAAAACCGCAATCTCCCGCTTTATTTATTTTTTTGCGCGGATCCTAGGAGCGGGTCGGGTCTATGAATGGGTATAAGCCAAAACGACGTCGTTTTGGGCCGAACTCAAATGCCCAAAAACGATGTCGTTTCGGTGATCCTATATATGTGTATTTTAACCCCAAAAATTCATTTTAACCAGATTTTATTAAAACAACCCACCCAAATCCTTTCAATTCACCCCTTGCCAGCCTTAGGCGTCGGGTGGTCGCCGGCCGCGATCCACGGCAGTCTAACGGCGTAGCGCCGCCATCATCGGTGGCCGGAGATGGCCAAAACACACGAGCAGGTTAGTTTTTTTACCCATCTTCGTATTTCTAGTTTGTTTTTTTTAAAAAAAAACACTTTATGTATATAGATCTAGGATTGTTTCGAAAGCTTATTTTTGAAAAAAAAATAAAAACATTTTACCATCTTTAGCCTTGATCGGAAAATTTTTTTGGGGCTATTATAGCTCGAATGAAATTTTTGAACTCTTTTTTGTTGTTTTTTTATTTTGAAAGATCCCCTTTACAATATATCTTGGGTAGATTATATACCCGAAAATAAAGCAAGCAAGTTGTAATCTTTCATTTAATTTGATTTTACAACTTTGAAAAAAAACACTGATTTTTCTTGCTTTTCAGATCTGATGGCGGCTTGGGCGTTGGCGTTGCGGCTGGTGTCAGATGCAAGTGGCCAAGGGTGCGTCTGGTGGTGTCGGCAATGATGCGCGTGCACCACACGGCCAAGGATGGCCTGCGCATGCTCAAAAGTGGGGGCGGCGGGTGAGCTGTTAAGGAGGGCTAGGGTTTTGGTTTTGTTTTAGGTTATTTAGGGTTAGGGGTATTTTGGTAGTTTAGGTTATTTTAATATTCGGGTCAGGTCTATAACCGGGTTGGATCCGGGTTGGGTTATGTAAATGGGTTTTGGTTTATTTAATTTGGGCTGCTGGGTTTTGGGTATGTAATGGGTACCGGGTATGGGTTTAATAAAATAAATTGATTGGGTTTACTGGATTTGGGCTTAGTTGGGTATGGCCCGGACCAAAATGGGCTACAACAGCTGGTTTTGTGTTTTTTAGTGTCTTTTTTTGTTTTTTGTTTTCATGGAGAGGTTGCGTTCGGAGTGGCTCCGTCTGCCATCAGGGATCCGTTTCGTTGACACAGTTCTCTGTGTTCCCTATTCGCCTTCAAGCTTTGCGATTTCAGATCTACGCGTTGTTGCTACTTGGCTGCTTGCTCTGCATTTCTCTCACTGCCCTGATGCTCCGATAACCCACGGAATGTCATGCAGACTTACTATGGTTACTGGCTTTTGTCTTGTCCCGGCTCCGATCGGTGCTGAGTCTTTGTGCTCCATTTTTTGTCTTCGTTTGTTTGGGTGGTGTGTGCCCTGTTTGTTCTGCCCTCCATGTTTTGGCCTGTTCATTTCTTTTTTGTTCTATTTTTTCGACGTATTTTGCCATATGTTTTTTTCGACGTGTTTGTCGTTTGTTTCTTTGGTCGCTCGTGGCTTCTCCGTTTGTTTGTGTTTGTTTTTTTTTCGTTCAATACCAGCTGCTTCACTTGTTCAAAAAAGAAATCAGCATACTCAGCAACGAGATTCGTCGTTGTAAATTTTATAATAATAATAATAATAATAATAACCAACAAGTGTGAATACATTGATAAGACATGTTGCACTTTTAAGGAGAATACATAAGTTTAAACTTTGGAGATGATATTGTTAGAAGAGACAATCTCAAATCTCAACATGGACCGTATGATAGAAATGTATATTATTATTATTATTATTATTATTATTATATTAGGAAGGATCTTAAACTCATAAAAGCCATCGACAATTAAACAAAGACAGGACAGGTGGCTTAACAATTGGACAAAACTGACAAATTTTCAAGTCAGAATTAGACAAAATCATGTTTATGATAGGTTAATTAATAACATTTGTTTTTATTGTAAAAAAAATTAATAACATTGTTTAAAAATTAGAGGTTAATCTCTAGCATTTCCAGAGAGAAAAAGTTGACAAAATGGGGTCCCAATATAAGAAAATAAGATATTAGTTATTACATGGAAAGAAACACAAACATATTTTAAACATGTACGTCAATCAAGGTAATTACTATCGCAAAGGTGGTTACTTCTTATTTTTATTGAAATTAGTACATATCACTATTGTTCCGTTTTGATGTATTGTTCTAGATTTATATATTTTTTATTCAAAGCTAAGAATAAAATAAATATTACTATAAGATCACAATAAAAATCAAAACAAAAAACAGCTAGCACCCATTAAAAAATTGAAATGTACAAGAGACGCATAATAGCTTGTCTGTTTTAATTGAACCCTGAGCAATGCGTCTTGGATGGCGCGTCATCGGCACAACTCCATATTACAATGGGACAATTGGGGATTTGGGCGCCCAAAAAATAATAACCAATCCCAAAAGTCTCTTTGGTACAAACTGTCTGTCTTATCTGAATAATATAATTACACATAGAAAAACAAGAAATTGGACCTCCCTTTTCCATGGATTTCGCGATCTTAATCAACAAGAAGACAAGTTGTAATAACAATGTCATCCTTAATAGTTGTGTGTGGATAAGATGTTAAACTTCTGTTTTCTCATATTCGAGACATTGCTTTAATAAACAAGGTTAGGGTTAGGAGTGAAGGTAAGAATTCCGTTAGGAGTAAGGGGTAAATGATTTTGGTGAATATGTAGACAGACATGTTCACGAACGTTAAAAGAACATGTTTGCGGACATAAAAACCGAACATATTCGTGAACGCTAAATAAACATGAGCACCTTCAAAATAAATAAACGAACACGATATTAAAAATTTAAAAGAAAACGAACCAAACATAAACATCTTAAAAAATAATATAAATAAACACGAACAGAGCCTCATTCGTTCTAGCTCGATTCATTTGTACAAGTTTGGATTGGAGGTTGTAATCACTCATTTTTGTCCGAGTTGTAGTATCATTAGTATTATTTTAATAGTAATATTATTAGGGAAAAACTTTAATACACAGTCTGTGTAAACTTTAGTTTATACAGACCTTTTAGTTTTAGGGGTTAGGGGCTTAGTTTAGGGTTTAGAGTTTATGGGTTTAGATTATAAGGTTTAGAATTTAAGGTTAGTGTTTAGAATTTAGGGTTTATGATTTAGCATTTGTGGTTTAGTTTTTTAGGGTTTAGATTTAATTTTGATTTATTGTAGAAATAAGCAGGCATGTGTAAAATTTACACAGCCTGTGTATCAAATTTAAACTCATATTATTAAAATAAAATCAATAATAAATAAATAAATAAAAATAAGATATATATATATATAATTTTAAAACAAAAAAATTATTAAAATTTTAAAAAATAAAAACAAAAAAAAAGAAAAGTATGTGGCTAGCCACGTCACCCCACCCCCTTTTATTGTGACTATAAAAGGCGGGGGACGCAAGCATTTTGGGCATGAAGAACCGGCCATGGCACACCCAAAATTATGTGGAGCCAAGCCAACCCCGAGCACAGGTTGCCAGGGGCTTAGGGCAGTGTCTTCGACTCTAGTTGATTCAATTTAGTATTCGATCGGAGTTCTTTTTGTGGTCCGATCTGAAGATCTTGGTGGGGGTTAGTCAAAGTTTTTCATCTGAGTTTTTAGGGAGTAAAATTCAATCCTTATCTTTGTATTTATTTTAATATTAGTTTAGAAGTAAAGTGATATATAGTTTTGTATTTATTTAATATTAGTATATTTTTTTGTGTATTGTATTAGATTTAATATATGGTTTAGATATTATGATATTGATATACATGTTTTTTATTTTGTTATTTAATATACGTATTTTTGTCATGTTCATGTTTTTTATTTATGTTTATGTATGATTTATTATGTTTATTAAGTTGCATATTCGATATATTTAATTGCCAATGCAGTGCTTCCTTTTTCGACGGTAAACTTGGCTACCAGTCTAAGACGTAGATGGTAGTTTTCGTTTATCCCTCGAACATTGGAGCCCTTAAAATTTACTCGCACATATAATTGAATTTTAATTTAATCGTCATTTTAACCCGTAAAATTTGATATTAATAAAGCGGAAATTATTTGGTACCAATTTTGGGCTGTGTGGGGGTGTTAATCCTTCCTCATCTATAATCAACTCCCGAACCTAAGTTTTTTAAAAAAGGAATATCTGGTTTTTGTTTTAATGGTGTCTGGTCTGCCCAAAGTGGCCGGTGGCGACTCCAAATTTTTTAAAAATACGAGTTTTTCAAAGAAATCCCATTTTAGTCAATTTTCAAATAAAAGCATGAAACACTTCCTCAATATAATTTTTTATTATTATTATTATTATTATTATTATTATTATTATTATACGAGCTTTCATGAAAATCCCCTTTTTAATTAACTTTTTCGTAAAAGCGGGACCCCCTTTGATAATTTATTATTTTCGTAGCGGCCTTCAACTCAAAATAGTAGCTACAACATAGCGACTCCGCTGGGGACTGGTTTTATTTAAAAAAGAGTTAAGCCAAAAAATTTACCGCTTTACTAATATCAGAAGTTGCGAGTTAAAGTGACGATTAAACTAATATTTATTTATAAATGCGAGTTTATTTTAACGCATTTAAAATTGAACATATAAACTCGTTTGTCTAAGTGAAAGGAAAATGCTTAGTGCTTTCGAGGGGATATTGTTCCTCCTTATGGGCCTAACAAGTACCTTTAGGGCTCTACTACTCTATGTTTTCGTGGGAATATCGTTTCTCTGTATGGACATAGAGGAATGGGTCTCCTAAATTGAACCCGGTTGAAATGAGCCTATAATGGGTAATGATCGGGGGCCTTGCTACCCTTAATAGGGGACAACAAGGACAATTCAGGTACCTTTTAGCACCAAAACTGCATGTAGAGAACATAGAAAGCCCACCCTTCTAGAGCCATGCGGACAGCCTAGGATATTAGATGACATATGATTAGGTCTATTTCATGCTATGAATTTCTTCTGTTGTCTTGCATTTATTTATTAATTATATCTGGTATACTAACCCCTTTTTATTTTTCTTTTGTTTTTCATTTTTTTTTACATTTGCATAACATGATATAAATGGTCGATTTTCAAACTGGTCACTCAAATTAGAAAACTTTCACCATGGATGGAAGGTGTCTCAGGACAAAAGATGAAAACATGTAGGATCGACATTGGTGTCATAAGTGATTGAGCTAGCGAGAATGCCAACTGCAGAAAATTAAAGCTTTTTCAATAGTTTCTAAAAGAGAGGTCATTTTTCTTAAAAATCAAAATTTTTAATTTAACTCTTTCGTAAGGATATTTAAAAATTGATTTTTTTTTTAATTTAACCCTTCCATAAGGGTATTGTTTTTGAAAACTGAACTTTTAACTTAACCCTTTGATAAGAGTATTTTTCTTAAAAATCGAACTTTTAATTTAACCCTTTCGTAAGGGTATTTCTTCTTAAAATTGATTTTTTTTATTTAACCCTTTCGTAAGGGTATTTTTCTTAAAAATCAAGTTTTTACATTTAACCCTTTTATATGGGTATTTTTCTTTAAATTGAATTTTTAATTTAACACTCTCAAAATGTTATTTTTCTTAAAAATTGAATTTTTAATTTTACCTATTCGTAAGGGTATTTTTCTTGAAAACCGAATTTTTAATTTAACCCTTCCATGAAGACATTTTTCTTAAAACCTTTTATTTCAACTTTTCCACAAAGGTTCGAATCCTTCCTTAAGGATACATTTTCTCTTAAATTTTTTATTTCAATTTCCTTAAGAATATTATTCTTAAAATTGATTTTTTAATTCAACCCTTCCACAAGGGAATTTTTCTTAAAAATTTTAATCCTTCCTATTGGATATTATTGTTCTTAAAAAATTGTGAAAAAGGAATCGCGAGTCTTCCGCCTGCTTGAAGCGACAAAAGGATAAGGAGCTAGAGTAGAAGCTTACATGCAGAAGAACGTGTTTTCTTTTTGTAATGAGAACCTTCTTATGTTCGATGAAAGTTGTTCTAGAGTGATCACTTATGGAATTGACGCATTTACTTGCATTTACTTTATATCATTTTAGAGGTATTGATTCGTGAGTGGTCGTCTAAAATTAGAAATTGTTCATAACAGACAAAAGGTTTTCTAATCAAATAAGAAAGTATACAAGTTCGAGGTTTTGACCTAAAGCTAGATAAAATACAATAGGCAAGAGTTCATCTAAAAACTTTAGGTTGGATAAGATAGATGATACTCATGCTAGATACGAACGACTTGAAATACAAGAATTAAATAAGCGGGTGACCGTGATGATGAATTTGATGACCGCTATGGCTAAAGGCAAAAGGTTTGTCGAACTGAGAGAAGAGTTAGCCGAGAATTAGAATATGAAGCACGATGGTCAGACTTCCACCCCTGAGCAAGGTAATTCCATCAAGTGTCATAGTTTGAACCCATTCGTGATATGTGTTAACAAGCCATTAGGAGGTACGACCGGGTCAAGTTTTCAAAAAATAGAGACAGATCCAGAAGAAATACGAGAAGCAAGTGATATGAAGAAACATGTCTCGATTCTTGTGAGGTACGTCAAGTTACTCCTGATGCTCGAAACCTCATTATCCCAGTTCAGACTGCACCAAAGGAACCATCTTACCCAAAAGGTTACAACAGACGTGTCAGATGTGGTTACCATTTTCGGAGTTCAGGTCACACTGTCGAGAATTATGGGGCATTAAAGAGTAGAGTTAAAGACCTTATCAAGACGAGCGTATTGGGTTTCAAAAACGGAAAGCCCAAATTCTGCAAATAACCTCCTTTCCTAAGAGGCTATAACAACCACGCTAGATGTAGTTACCCCTAAGGAAGTTTGGGTCATAATACTGAGAATTGTGAAGCCTTGAAGAATAGAGTGTAAGACCTTATCAGAACATGAATATTAGGCTTTAAAGACGGAAGATCTTGATTCTATATTGAGCCAACAATCATTTAAGATACAAAACTGAAGAAGAGTCAGTATGCAGGACGAGGTTCGAATCTTGATGTCTACTCTTCGATGGATGGCCAAAAAAAGATAGTCAAAGGTAATCATTTCGACCTGATACCCATTTTATACGGAGAATTGTATCCACTATTGTTGGAGGCCCAGTTGGTGAGTCTGGTCTTCTTAACACCCATGCAACCTTTATATTCAGATTGGTACGACATCAATGTCTGTTGTGAGTATCACCCCTAGATTCAAGGGCGCACCATATTGAGAATTGTATCGCCTTCAAGTGACGAGTTCAAACTCTTTTAGAATTTAGAAAATAAGAATTCAAAACAAGGGTCAGCCTAGTATAACAATCGACTACTCAGTTGGAATTGAAGCTTAGGAGAAGAATATCTAATGCAACGAAACCTTTTGATCTCAATGAAAGTTGTTCTATGGGGATCATTTTTGGAATCAATACCTTATTGCATCTATGTTTACATTTTAGTATTGCATTGCATTACGCATTTATTGCATATTTAACAGTATTATATTGCCTTTTATGATTCAAGCTTTTTGGGGTTTGAAGTATTTAAGAGTCAGTTAAGAAAAAAAAGAGAACGAAACTAACAAAGAAATCAAGATTTGATCAGTTGAAAGATAGATTAGAGAAATAGCTCGAGAAAATAGAAAAAGTTGACATCTTTAATATAAAGGAGTTTTGTTTAGTCCCTGATTTGATCGTTCCACCGGATTTCAAATGGCATGGGGAATTCTACCAAGAAATGTAGACTGTTACGATCAGGACACTGGTTAACAAGGGAATTTTAACACTAATTGATCGAACATTAGAGAATAAAAGAATTGGGGCAAGCTTACACCGCACCTAAAAGTCCATAATGAGTTGGCGCCCTGACAATGACACGAAAGTCCCTATGCTTAGGTTTCTCACCTTTTTGCAAATATGTTATTCTGATTTCCCACATTTTGGCTTCCTTTAAAACATTGCACGACTTAAACCCAAAAAAAATATTTTGTAAAGATATTTTAGTTATTTTTGTCACAGTAAAAATGTTGGAGTTTGGCAAGCCCGACAAAAATGTTGGCGTAACGTGCTTAAACACGGTAAAGTTTAAGATAATGGATAATTCAAATATCTATCGAAAATCCATTTTTACAAATGGTCAAAGGAAAATAAATCTTTTGAAAAAATCTAATGTTATGATTGGTATAAATTGATTTTACCCAGGGGAATGGTACAGCTAGCCCGGAGCAAACAGCTACCGATAAAGGTAAATCAAAATCGTTGATCCCTGTGCATTTGGGAAAAATACAAAAGAAATCTATGAGCTAAGCTGTAGATTTTTTTTAATGTCAGAGTGTAGTTATTTTTGTCATAATAAAAATTTTATCTTGTTATTTAGAAAACTTTTTTTTGCATTCTTTGATTCTTTAAACATTTCATTCATTGTTATGAGATAGTTTTTTGTTCTCCCATACACATATATACATGTTTATGAAAAAGCATACATCTGTACATACCATTTTTAGGTCTTTGAAATTCAAATGTAAGAGTACCTTTAATTTTAGATTTAACACTATGGGGATATTGTGAATATGAATATCCGCTAGTCTATTTAGGCCGACAGAAGAACAAAATAAGTGTTTAGATAATGGGCAGTTCCCATTTTAGGAGATTCCCTTCTCAGGCACTTGTCGTTTAAGATCCTTGAATAGAGTGTTGACCCTAAACTGCTATCTCCCCAGAAGATTTTCTTTTGATCTCCATGTATGGGATGACGAATGGAATTTCTACAATTCCCTTCACAAATAATAAAAAATATCCATTTATTGTCCCTTTTTGAGCCTATTCGTTTCTTTTCATTTGAACCCAAACCAAGGGTCACCCCTACACAGGGGTAAAAAAGATGAGGATTTTGTTTGCGAATTAAAGTCGTCCAGTTTTAACCACATTACAAAGATAGTGCTTCATAATCGCAAGAAATGAGAATCAATGTACTGGATATGAAGACTAAGAGAAACATTAGAATAAGTCGGTAAGAGAAATTTTTGCTCGAAAGGACTGGCTAAACCAAATTGAAAGTTTACTAACAAGAAGCTTGAAACAATGAAGATTGAAAGCGCCAAGTTAGAAAGTGCAATGAAGGACATTAAGAGCCTTGAAGATTTGATTACATTTGAATAAGAAACGTACCAACATTCATTCAAGATGCAAGCTACACATTCCACAGCTACAAAGAAGGAAATAAACTCTAGGGTGAAAACTCAGAAATGGGCAGTCTAGAGTGATCCAAGAAATAAATAAAAAAAATTCATTTGAGCACATTTCGATCAACAAGTGCATAGAAGATATTTCACCCAGAAGAATTGATCTTTGGTTACATCACCCTTAAACACTCATTTTTGGGCCTATATATCCTTTCTTTCATAGCCATTAGCCATAGCCTACATTACAAGTTTACAAAGACCATTCAGATCATACATGGCTATCTGAGTCGGATAAATTTGTCTTTAGATTACATCCCGCCAATAAGGGTTAACCTTTCTTCAGGGAACGTCAAACCTCGAAGTGCCTGATCGACACCCAAATAAGGGAAGGATGGGGGGCATAGTGAGTAGTGAGATTAAGAGGGCCACCTTAAATGGGCTAGAAAATAAGTATGGGAAGTGTTCCTCTCGAAAGCCTAAATGGACTAGGGGAGACCATACGTATGCTTATATCACCAAAATAAGCAAGATTCTCTAAACATACAATTTTGCTAATGCATTTGTTATTTTAGGACCAAACATTAGCTTTCAAAAATGTTTAAACATTTTTTTAAAATTTCAATTCTTTTGCATATTTGCCTTTTTATCCAAGCATTAGTTTTCAAAAATGATTGGGCATTTTTTTCAAATTTCAATTCATTTGCATAAAATGTTTGGCGTTTTCTCTAAATTTCAATTCTTTTACATATTTCTCCAAACATTAGTTTTCAAAAATGTTTGGCATTTTTCTCAGAATTTTGATTCCTTTAATATTTATCATTTTCTTCAAACATTAATTTTCAAAAATGTTTGGTTTTTTCGAATTTTGATTCTTCTAATACTTATCAAACATTAATTTTAAAAAATGTTTAGTTTTTTTCGAACTTTGAATTCATTTAATACTTATCATTTACTCCAAACATCAGTTTTAAAAAATGTTTGGCATTTTTCTCTGAATTTTAACTCTTACCATTTTGTCTAAGCATCGGTTTTTAAAGATGTTTGGCTTTTTCTAAACCTTTATTTTTTAGATAGATATCTATAGTTTTTTCTCCCAAACACTAGTTTTCAAAATGTTTGGTATTTTCTCCCAGTTTCATTTTCAAAATGACTGACTTTTAAAAGAAAATTATTAATGAGAATTAAAGCATAGGGAACAAGAGTTGGTTCCCGTCGAGATGCTGCAAGAAGATTAAGGATGAGTTTAGAGAGTGGAAGCATTTTGCTCACCCTGGTTATGAGATAAGTAGGGTAGTTGAGCCTGGGGATTTAATGGGGCAATGAAAAAAAATAAAGGACAAGAGTCCCTACACAAAGATAGTATATAGACTAGAATGAAGTTATTTGCAAAATGGGTAGAAACCTCGAAGAAGAAGAAGAAGAGAGTTAGGAGCGTGAGTATCCAATTGATGAAATGAAGATTGATGAAAACGAAGATTGAAGAGCATACTGCAAATAAATGAAATGAAGAATCCAAGAATGACCTTTCAGGGACTTGGAGTTTTGAACATCCCTAAAAAATATTGCATTTCATTCATCATATAGATATCCCTATGTTAGGGGCATGCTAATTTAGAAGCATTTTGAGTGTTTTAAATAGGTATTTAAAGATTACAAAAGATTTTGGTCTGCAACTTCATGTTGAAGAGGTAGATCTTATTGAAGATTTCTATTGGTAGCCATTTCAGCGTGAATCCAGATCTTAAGTCCTTCAGGCCATCAGTAAGTCCTTCGGGCATGATGTGAACCTTATTTTGATGTCAAGACTGGTAGAAATCGGGGCATCATTATAAGGGATTTTTGGTAGCTATTTTGGCGTGAATTCAGATCTTAAGTCATTCGGGCCATCAGTAAGCCCTTCGGGCATGTTGTGAACCTTATTTTGATGTCAAGACTGGTAGAAACCTGAACATCATTATAAGGGATATTGGTAACCATGTTGGCATGAATCCATTTCTTAAGTTCTTTGGGCCATCAGTAAGTTCTTCGGGCATGATGCGAACCTTATTCTGATGTCAAGACTGGTAGAAACTGGGACATCATTATAAGGGATTTTGGTAGCCATTTTGGCGTGAATCCAGATCTTAAGTCCTTCGGGCCATCAGTAAGTCCTTCGGGCATGATGTGAACCTTATTTTGATGTCAAGACTGGTAGAAACTGGGGCATCATTATAAGGGATTTTGGTAGCCATTTTGGCGTGAATCCAGATCTTAAGTCCTTCGGGTCATCAATAAGTCCTTCGGGCATAATGCTAACCTTATTTTGATGTCAAGACTGGTAGGAAATGAGGCATCATTATAAGGGATTTTGGTAGCCATTTTGGCGTGAATCTACTTCTTAAGACCTTCGGGCCATCAGTAAGTCCTTCGGGCATGATGTCAAGCTTACCCTTTGATGTCAAAACGGTCAAAAACCTGGGTATCCTTCAAGGTTTTCCATTCTTCAGCTTTCAAGGAAAACGGTGAAAATCTTCTGGTAGTCTCAAAGTGAGATACCCTTTAATGCCAAGACAATCAGAAATCGGGGCATTCTTCAAAGATTTCCAGTCTTCGACCTTTTGGGAAGTAGTGGAAAATTTTCGGTACTCATGCCATAGGAAACATGGTACCATTTCCAAAGATAAAGGTTCCATATAGGAAGAACCTACATTTTTAAGACTTTGAAGTGAAAGGTTCTATATAGGAAGAACCTGTAACTTAAGATTTCATAGCAAAAGGGTTTATATAGGAAGAACTCGTCAAGTTCTATATAGGAAAAACTTGCGGCTCAAAAGATTCGAAGCAAAAGGTTCTATATAAGAAGACCCATCAGCTTTAAGATTTCAGAGCAAAAGGTTCTATATATGAAGAACTCGTCGCTCTACCATTTTAGAGTGAACAGTTCTATATAGGAAGAACGGTTACTCCAAGAGTGAGAGGTTCTATATAGGAAGAACCCACAGCTCTAACACTTCGAGACGGAAGGTTGTATATAGGAAGAACCTGTAGTGTAAAGGCTTCAAAACGAGGAGTTTTATATAAGAAAAACTCATCATTCTAGATTTTAAGAAAAAGAAGTGAAAAAGAAGAAAAAGAAAATAAGAAAAAAGAAAAGAAGAGAAATAGAAGAAGAGAAAACAAAGAGAGAAAAAAGGGAAAAACAAAAAAGAAGAAAAAGAGAAAAAGAAAAATAAGAAAAAAAAAAGAAAAAGGAAAAAGAAACAGAGAGTGAACCAAAGTGAAAATCTGAAAGGACACTTAAAAAAAGAAAACAAGGAGATGATCAAAGTTGATCGACCAGAAATATGTATGCAAAGACCAGAAAAGATTTTAATCTACAACCTCGCATTTTGGAGAAATATATCTCATCAAAGATTTTAATTCGCAACTTCACATGTGAAGAGGTGGACCTTAGCAAAGAATCAAGAGTCTTTTGTACTCGCCCAATTATGATATTTCATTGTTGTTGATGCCAAGACGATCAGAAATCGGGGCATCATCTCAAGAACTTCTATTTCTTCAGCCTTTTGGGAAGAAACAGGAATTCTTGGTGCTCGCACTATCAGGAAATAGGGAGCCATGTTTGAAGACAAAGGTTCTATATAGGAAGAAGCCACGTCTTTAAAATTCCAAGACAAAAGTTCTATATAGAAAGAGCTAGTAGTCTTAAGATTTTAGAGTAAGAGGTTACATATAGGAGGAACTCATGACTCTAAGGGAAAGGTTCTATATAGGAAGAACCTAAAGCTCAAAGGACTTTGAAACAAAGAGTTTTATATAGGAGAAACTAATGCTTCAGGATTTCAAGACTAGAAGTTTTATATAGGGAGAACTCTCAGTTTAAAGAATCCAAGACGCGAAAGGTTCTATATAGGGAGAACCCGCAGCGTTGATAGTTGAAGGCGAGAAGTTCTATATTTGAAGGACTTGCAGCCCAAAGAGGGGCAGTTGTAATCACTCATTTTTGTCCGAGTTGTAGTATTATTAGTATTATTTTAATAGTAATATTATTAATATAAAATCAATAAAAAATAAATACGATATATATATAATAATTTAAAAACCAAAAAATTATTAAAATTAAAAAAAGCAAAAGCAAAAAAAAAGGAAAAGTATGTGGCTCAAAAGGAGCCACGTCACCCACACCCCCTTTATTGTGCCTATAAAAGGCGGGGGCATGCAAGCATTTTGGGCATGAAGAACTGGCCATGGCACACCCAAAATTATGGGGAGCCAAGGCAACCCCGAGCACGGGTTGCCAGGGGCCGAGGGCACCCCAGTTGGTTCGATTTAGTATTGGATCGGGGTCCTTTTGTGGTCCGATCTAGTTAATTTTTGGGCCATGACGAGAGGGTATGAAGATCTTGGTGGGGGTCATTCGAAGTTTTTCATTCGAGTTTTTAGGAGGTAAAATTCGATCATTATCTTTGTATTTTTTTTTAATATTAGTTTAGAAGTAGGGTGATATATATTTTTGTATTTATTTAATATTAGTATGTTTTTTGTGTATTGTATTAGATTTAATATATGGTTTAGATATTATGATATTGATGTACATGTTTTTTATTTTGTTATTTAATATACGTATTTTTGTCATGTTCATACTTTTTATTTATGTTTATGTATGATTTATTATGTTTATTAAGTTGCATATTCGATATATTTAATTGCCAATACAGTGCTCCCTTTTTTCGACGGTAAACTTGGCTACCAGTCTAAGACGTAGATGGTAGTTTTCGTTTATCCCTCGAACATTGGAGCCCTTAAAATTTACTCGCACGTATAATCGAATTTTAATTTAATCGTCACTTTAACCCATAAAATTTGATATTAATAAAGCGGTAATTATTTGGTACCAATTTTGGGCGGTGTGGGGGTGCTAATCCTTCCCCATCCGTAATCAACTCCCGAACCCAAGTTTTTTAAAAAAGAAAAAGAAATATCTGGTTTTTGTTTTAATGGTGTCCGATCCACCCAAAGTGACCGGTGGCGAGTCCAAAATTTTTAAAAATACGAGTTTTTCAAAGAAATCTCCTTTTAATCAATTTTGAAATAAAAGCGGGAAACACTTCCTCAATATATTTTTTTATTATTATTATACGAGCTTTCATGAAAATCCTCTTTTTTAATTAACTTTTCCGTAAAAGCGGGACTCCTTTTAATATAATTAAATTATTATTTTTGTAGCGACCGGAAAAAATAGTCGTTACTGAGGTCGTTTTGACGATTTTAATGAGAGGTCAAAGAAAGAACAATACAGCTCAAGAGGTTTCGTTTGAAGGACATTTGGTTCGATTTAGGATTGGATTTAGCCATAAAATAAAAGAAGAAAGGATGAGGAATAGAAATTCTCTCCCGTAGTCTATTTATGTCTTATAATAAAAACTTAGATTTAGGATTTAGAATTAAGATTTAAGGTTAGAGTTTAAGATGAGAGTTTAGAAAATTTTGGGTAGGGTATATTTTTTAGGGTTTATGGTTTAAGATTTAGAACTTAGAATTAGAATTTAAATTTTGATTTTTTATTGTTGGAACACCGAAAAAGAGCACTGAAAAGGAACATGAGATTTTTTTTCGAAGGATGAGAGCTTTCATTATTAGAGGGATCACTGGAAAGCAAGTTATACCATCAACCGGACCAGTGGCAAAATTAAAAATTATTTATTAAGGGTGTCATTTAAAATTTTTAAATTTAAAAGATCAATTATAAATTATATATTTATTGAGAGGTTAAAAATATTTTTACTATATAATTTTTTAATATTTAGAAGAAGAAATAGGATGATAAAATGGGAAAATTTGGGATTTGATTCAATTATTTAATATAAGGGTTAAATTTATTGAATTATTTTGAATTAAAATCAAATTGGTTGAATATACATATTTTAAGTATTAAAATTATTATTAAATCAAGTCAATCACCATCGTTGTTAAGTTTTAACGAAAACTTAACTGTAAATGACCAAACTAAAAAAGTAATGTTAATGACCAATTTACAAAAAAAAATAATTCAATGACCAGAGTGAAAAAGATGGTAATAGTTGGGCAACTAATGATATAGTTTACCTTAATATTAACTATCAATTATAAAAATAGTTTTTCAGTATTTTTCCAACTGAATTGTGTATCGATAAAGTGGTGACACTAATTCAGTTATGATTTTAAATAATCGTATAGATAACCTAATTATTATTATAACTTTTTACATATATATTAAAAAAATGTGTATAATATTATTTTTAAGATTTATAAATTTTAATTGAAAGTCGTTTAAGTTTAATTCAATTATCATTATTGTTACAACATACAATAGAATATGAGTGCATATAACATCATCCTCCAGTTTATAAGTGAAAATAAATCTAAATAATTTAAATATTATTTTAAAAAATCACTTGAAATATTAATTGACCATAAACAATTTCTTCCTCTTTCTCCTATAAAAAATCACTTAAAATATTTTGTTAAAAGAAAAAAAAAACAATGCCAGAACAAACAAAGGTAGGATCAACACAAAATTAAATTATAAATTAATTTAAAATGCTTGAGGAAAACAAAACCACATTTCTTTTTCTTACCTTTGAATTCCACTTCACTTGCCCACAAAACAACAACTCCCCATCACTGCCTGCTAAACACATAATTATTCTACCTAATTAATAATCTCTCTTTAGTTAATTATTAAACTATTTAAACTATTACCGACAGTTTGTATTATTTATTGATACAATACTCATATTTGAATTTTAGATATAGAAAGAAAAAAAATTGATTAAATAGAGAAGTATTACATTCTCATATTAATTTTCAAACTCATACAATATAGAATAATATAAGATTATTAGTCACTAGGCCAATTAGGAGATCTCTAGAAGAAAAACTTTAATAGTCTCGAAAATTTCGTTATATGTTCACAAATAATGGAATAATCTACTAACAAATCATGATATATACCAATAATTTTAATATAAATATTAAATTTGATAAAATTCAAATTTAAAATCTTAAATTTTTTGAAATATTTTATTTACAATTAAGTTGAGGGTTTATCAACAAAAAATTCTCGGTTATTGATAAAAATATAAAATAGTGATTTTAAATAGATTGATTTTTTTCTAATAAAATCATACCAGAAAAAAATAAATTATTTTTTTCAATTTTATAAGTTAAGTAGTAAAGCATTTGAGTGATATAGTCTTATTAATATATACTATTTTATTAAAAAAACAAAATCGTTTATTAATTATTAAATTGAATTAAAATTACTTTTTTTAGATTGTATTTATAGATGCTAAACAAGCCCCAAACAACTCCTAGATCCAAGTTGAGAGCATCTACGTTAGGGGTGCTTATTGAATGAGCAGCTCGCAAATAACTCGAACTCGACTTTGTCAAAATTCGGCTAATACTCAACTCGAAATTGAGCTCTATTCAAAATCTTAGTGAGTAGAGTCGAGCAAGGCCTAACTCGACTTAATAAGTTCGTTAGTAGCTCGCTATTTTTTTTATAAATTCTTTTACGATTTTTTGGAGCTACCTTAAAAATGTTATGTTCTAAGAATTTTAAATATTAGCTGAAAACTCTAGAAAAGTTCAGTGAATTGCTAGGTAATTTACCCATAAAATTTTAGTTTCAAATTTCCAAAACGTTTTATATTTCTCGAAAATTAAAAAATTATTTTGTATTAATAAAAAATTAAATTATAATAATGAGTCTTTCCTTTTTTATTAAAATCTTTCATTTTTCTTTTATTACTACTTTATGTAAAAAATAAAAAAAAGAGAGAAAATTCTTCAATTTTTACTTCCCATATAAAGAAAATATGATTGAAAGTTAAAATCCTGAAATTCTTAAGGCATTTTCTCCTTTGTTGTTCGTCGAAGATGGTTGAGAAACTAAAAAAATCTCACACTCGATTATTGATTTCATCTCTAACTCGATTAAGGCAGGTTCGTTTATTTATCTCCTCAGACATCACGTTTTTTCCTGAATTTCTATGTTTATATTAAGCCCCAATAGTATCACTAGATTTTACCTATATTTAAAAAAACAAGGTAAAAAAATGGTGAGCTTAACGAACAACGAGTTGAGTCTAGCAACGAGATTTTCTAACGAGCACAAGTTGAACAAAATTTTATCGAGCTTAACAAGCAACAAATCGATTCGAGCAACGAAATTTTTTAACGAGCACGAGTAGAGCACTACTCAACTCGCAATCGACTCGAGCATGAAGAGGAAGAAAAATTATGCTCCTACTAGGTCTTGAACCCACAACTTAAAAAAAGAAGAAGGTATCAACTAAATTTTTTTACCATATATTCTAGAGTTTGTTGACCAATTAATTTCTACTAGACATACTGATAATACAGTTAATTGTTTCACTCAAATTTACTAACATAATTATTCTATCTAATAGATTACATCTTAAATTTAAGATAGTTGAGGGACTAAAATCAGAATTAAACCTAATAATAATAACGACAACTCACTCGCTTGTGTCGGTGAATTTGGATTTTTCTGAATTTTTAGTTTTATTTCTCTCTCTTCCTTTTCTTACAAAGTTGTCAACATATACCTTTGTAATGTCTGGGAAATAACATTTCAACATGCAACTTAAACACACGACACAACCAAACACCAACATGCCATCTCTAAAACTCAAACCTTCCCATTCCCTTTCCCCCGTTGCATAATTCTTCTTCCCCAGTTTTTACAAGGCAAAAAAACCCAATCCGAAACAGAACCCAGAGCTGAGAAACATTGGTTTTCTCGAATAGAAGCAATGGAGAACGGAAGGGGAGTTGTTGTTGGTTCGAGGCAGAGTTCGAGGAAGTCTGCGGAGAATCCGTACAAAGGGATAAGGATGAGGAAGTGGGGGAAATGGGTGGCTGAGATTAGGGAGCCCAACAAACGGTCCAGGATTTGGTTGGGGTCTTATTCCACCCCGGTTGCAGCGGCCAGAGCTTACGACATGGCGGTTTTTTACCTGCGTGGGCCATCGGCGAGGCTGAATTTTCCAGACCTTTTGGCGGGAGAAAAACTCGGCGGCGGCTTACTCGGTGGCGATTTGTCGGCGACTTTTATAAGGAAGAAAGCTATTGAAGTTGGTGCTAGAGTCGACGCGCTCGAGGCGGCACGTCATAATCATCATCATGGCCATAATTATAATCTCAATCCCAGTTATAATCGTAGTTACGGCGAAGATTTGAAGCCAAGCGGCAGGTTCTTACAGCGGGTTGACCTGAACAAGATGCCTGACCCGGAGGACTCTGATGGTGAATGGGAAAGCAAGTAAAAGGAAAAAAAGAACAAGTTGATTCAATCATGGACTTCCAATTATTATGATTACAAAGCTAAAACTTTTTGGCGGCCGGGCTGAGAAAGGGAGGGAAACGCGGAGGAGCTGGTGGCTAACATGCACGCGGGCAGTAGATAATGAGCGCTGTAGTGGAGGTAAGGTAAGTGAGGACGGAGGAAACGATGAAGCCTTTGTATTAATATTATCCAATTTAATGAAAAATCTTTGGTATTTCCAATTGGGATTGTCATGGTAAAATATTTTGGTCATTTTAAAAGTAAAAGGGTAACTATAAATTTGACACTAATCTCCATTTCGACTAGTATATTTTTACTACTTTCTTTCTTCTTTTCAAATAATTGTCTGAGTAATGAATTGGGGTTTCCCTATGATAAAAAAAATGAATTGGGTTTTCCCATATGATATACTAATATTAAAAAAAGTGTTTGAATATAATATGATAAAGTAGGATAGAAACTTCAAGTCTATCTAAATGGGATTGGGAAGAAAAAGGGTTTTTTAGGGTTTGGAATCGTTGAATTAGATGTGTTACCTCATCGGAAAAGGAGGTGGGGGGAACAGGGAGTGGCCTACACATCCCAGCAATTGGTGCAAAAGGGGGCGGGGTAACCACTAGAGTTATCAACTACTAAAGCGATAAGATTTTTGAGCTGGGTGTTTTCCTGCTTCCCCACTCTGCCTGTGGGAGTGGAAGTGGGTCACCATTCATCAAAGCTCAGGGAAGGGACTGCCCTGGATCATCATCTTCCCTCCATCCTGATGACCCTTTTTCTGTTAGCTTGGAATTCTGATTTTTTTTTTTTTTGTTACCCTGAACGCGAGCTGAGAACATTCGTGCACAATCCTCATGTAACCGGATTAAGTATATGCAATTATTTCGGGATTGTTGGACGGAAATACATATGTTGAGTTTGATTTGGCTTTGTAAGAACTAATCTTTCTTAAAAGTATATGCATGAAGCTCGATCTGTATTTTAAAATATTTTTATGTGTTGCATGTATCTCAATTAAGAAATGACAATTTGGACTTAATCCAATCTTTTAATACTTTTCTCCAAAATGTAGTACAATCGCCGGTCCTCCTTAACAATGAATAAAACAAAATTTACAGCAAAAGAAAAAACACCTATTTGGTGAAAGTTTTTTTAAAAAAAACTCATTCTGATTATAAAAAAGAAACTTTGTTTTAAAAGATTATTTTTTATAAGCATTGAAATCTAACCTATAAGTATATTAGAGATTCATCTGACTTCTAATCTGTTCCATTCAAAATGTCATGGTTTAAATTTTAATTTTACTTTTAAAAACTCATCGTATCATCTCACTAAATTAACATAAAAGTGATTAAAGGTCTGTTTTTCTTATTGGGTGCCTACTTAACCATTTGCATGCCCTAATTTTCTAAATTCCAAAAGAGGACAGGACATAAACTCTTTTAGCGTACCGGCCCACAATCAGCGGAGAAAATATGAAAAGAATATTGCTTGCTTGACAATGACGTCAATTCCGAGTAAATAATGCTACTCCCCACCCCCCATTCATCTCTTTCTCATGTGGTGTGGATGCTACTGGGTTAACAATTTCCAGCCTATCATTCAAAACGCGGGCAGCTCACAACAGATATTTGCGTTAGGAAACAGTTGTACAACAAAATTCCAGATAATTACATCTCCTTTGTTTCCCCACGTTTTCACACCCTTGCTACCTCTGTAATCTCTAGTTTATTTTCCTTCTTTATAATGACTTTCCCATTTTTATATTCGTGGGAAACCAAAATAAGAAACAAGGAATGTTGTAGGCAGGGTAGTTACAACATACAATCACATGAAAGAAAGATAAAACAGACAAAACCAAATAAAGCACAACATGAAAGGAACGTTGTTCATACATAGCCCATATGTCAAGGAAGATAGCATTACCTGGTAATTTTGGCTCAAACGCCTCACCACTGGCGGATTTTCTATGTTCAAATAACCTACGAGTTCATGTCTAAATCTACCAGCAAAAATATCAAAGCGACTGCGGATATTTTAAAAGAAGTCCGTGTAACATAAGCTTAAAGAAGTTGACAACAATTTTCTGCTTGATGACTGCCCTCCCATCCCAATGTGTCGATCCTGGTATAACTATAACAATGTTTAAAATGCAACTTTAATATAATGTAATACAAAAGCAGGGCCAAATTTGACCAAATAAAGCACCAAATTACCTTTCTCCAAATTTTTCTTTCATAAATGGAGAAAGGATGCCGGCGCCGACCTATCCAACGCCTAAATATCACTGCATGGTAAGTTTCTTGAGGCTCGAATTAAGCTTTTCCTTCAATTTCACGCTTTATTTGAAGGGCAGCTCTAACCACATTTCCTCTAGTGATGATACCGACCTTCAGAAAAAAGAATAGAGAGCTTCGGAAAGGCAAGAGGAAACCATAATAAACAAATATGGTTTAAAATTGGAGGGAATTTTTTTAAAGGCTTCTTGACTTACCAGCTTACCCTCTACATCAACAACCGGAAGTCGCCGATATTTTGTCTCAAGCAATAATCTGAAAATTATTTATAAACCAATTAGAATGTACACTTTCCTATTTCACAATGCATGACCAGTTATGGAACTGGGATCAAGTGGTAGGCTAGTACGATCTCAAATAAAGATTTTGAATCTGAATCTAGACACTTTCCTATTGTGCCAAAATATGAAAAGACAGAGGAAGCATAGATTATCAAAATAGTTGAGCAATGTATGGAAAAGCGAAGGCAAGATATGTTCAACGGACCTAGCAGCATCCTCGAGGTTAGTTGTCTCACGTACAACTAATGGAGCCGGTGTCATCAAATCGCCAACAACCTGGCCATTCGTTTTGCTGAGCAACTTCTGTACCTCATTGAAAGTCTGCAAAATTCCCAGCAGTAAAAATTAAACTATAAACGTAAATGAGTTCTTCTGGAGCCAATTGTAGTGAACTCAAATAGACACAAGTTATGCAACCTTTGAACTTTACAATCTAGTTTGTTTAAGTAATGCCAAAATGGAAAAGCTCTAGTTTGCTCCACCACATTGCTACAAATCACTAAAAGGACAAAGAGCATTGACTAAGTCTCCACTTATCTTCTTCTGATTCAGGAGGCAGTTTCTTTCTTTTACAAAAGATCCTTGTTTGCCAAAAGTTATACCAGAGCACAGCATTAGAAAACAAATACATTAAGCAGATTCAGAAATGTCCATTTGTCACAAGTGAAAATATCTGTTATGTAAAGATATAAGATATAATCGACTAGAGTCAATGTTTTAAAAGTTCAGAAAATGAAAACTATAGAACTATGTGAAGGACAATTGATTTCTGCAAAAGAAAGTTGCACTATATCAAGAAAGAGAAAAATGTTGCTTACTTTCCAAGTGCTATCAACTTCAGGAAACAAGTCGTTCTCAGTCCGCTGCCCTGGTTGAAAGAACAATACATATGAATTGATCATCATCACATGAACATACCCCAGATTCATGACAAATTTCCACAAAGGAACACGGTGCCACTAAAACAGAATAAAGAAACTGATTTACAGCAATAAATACCCACTGCACTTTCTATTAGCCTATAAAGGCTGCCACAGAAAAACTAGCATCTTAGCTTAATACAAACTTGTTCACACTAAAACCACTAGGGAAATGAAAAAATACAATGTTAAAATTAGACTGTGCAGTACTAATATAGAGATTTCAGAAGCAAAAGGGGGGGGGTCTGCTTCTAGGAGAATTGTACACAACTATGTTGGAGGATCATATTTATGAATTCATCGCATGAACATTCCCCAGATTCGTGACAAATTTCTACAAAGGAACACAGTGCCACTTAGCAATCAATACCTACTGCACTTTCTATTCGCGTAGACAGGCTACCATATAAAAACCAGCATCTAAGCTTAATACAAACTTGTTCACACTAAAACCACAAGGGAAGTGATAAAAATCCAATGTTCAATTTAGACTGCATTTGTTACTAATATAGAGATTTCAGAAGCAGAAAAAGGGGATCTGCTTCTAGGAGAATTGTACATAATTATGTGGATAGACAGATGGCATATAATAATAAAATGACCACTAACAAAGATAAGAAAGTCACAGTAAAATTGATCAATCACTTTAATTTACCAGATATGGAGTCCAATGCTAGCAAGTCATAATCAGAAACAAGTCCAACCTGAAGCAGCAAAGAACAGGGTCCCATTATTTCATAAGTAAAAGCTAATATTTACTAGGTCAAAAAGATAAGGCAGTTTCACAATCCAAATAAACAAAACTGAGATAGTGAAATTGACTGAAAATTAAAGCATGGGAAAACAAGGCACCTAAATGTTGACACTTGAGACAAGGTCTTTTTTTACAATTGAATTTGTATTCAAGATTGTGAAGAAAGCATAAAATATACTACAAAATAATCATGGTAGAGCCGTACATTTCTATTTTGGCTTACACGGTTATACCCCACATCCTACAAGAAGAATTATCCACATCACTGTGTATAATATTTACATTACAGAATCGAGCTATACACTTGCAACAATCAATCGAAATGGAAAGTAGAAGCAATAATGAGTTTTTCTATAATGGAGAAGTTCCCAAACCCAGAAAGTCATCATACGACCATAACAATCTTTCTTTCACACAGCTCACCTTAAAGTCTTAAGAATGGAGAAAGGAACTTATTGTGTATGCCAACAGACTCAATTGGCCACTATTTCACTAAGATATTTGCTTAAACGTAATGAACCATGACTATTAATTAAAGTCTTGAAGAATCGCATTCTACCTTTCATATGCGAGGTCCAACATATAATCCAACAACACTCACTTTAGGGACATTGGCCTAGTTGGACAATGCAAATGCTAGGATTCCACTTTTCTTGAAATGTCAAGAAATCATTCATGACAGTAAAGAGTTTAGAGGTTTGGAACTAAAAGTTAGAAAAAGAAAAGCAAACGGATACTTATAACCTCAAGACAAAAATTAGGGGAAAGATGGCATACCAATTTCCAATCATCATCAATAACAGGAAAACCAGTGATTCTGTGTTCAACAAGAGCTTCCAGTGCTATTGGTGTTGGCACAAGATAAATAAATTAGAGCCTTCGTTTTTAAATACACACACACACAAATATAGACAAGATATTTTAAGATAAAAGCTAAGCAAATGCAAGTACCTTCATCGACGGTTGTTGTCGGCTTTACCACATGCAATTCCTCTTTTCTTGTCATAAAATCCCCAACTGTATATACTCCACCTCTTGGCTGCATACATACAAAACAAAGAAGAAACGTCCATACAAATAAGTATAACACGAGTAAAGCTCAAAAACCATACAAGTTCCATCATCCAAATTACTGATCTATAGCAATTTTCCTCCTGAATCAAACATTTCATTACTTGAGTATGAGTAATACAGACAGAGAATATATATATTGTTGTAATCCTGTTTTCCTGAAGCATTTGATTTTGCACTATTACAGTCTATATTCAGAAAAAATAAAATAAATGAAAGAGATGCTGGAAGAGCTAATTACTGTATTTTCATTCTAAATCGCTGAAACTTACCACTTATAGCAGACAATCGCCGAAAGTAGAAAGATCGAAGCATAAGCAAGCCAGCAATTTTCAAATAAAATATAATTAACAGCAAAATTCCATGCATGTAAAAGATAATTCTCTTTTTTAAATGTTTAGACTTTAAATCTGTTCTAAAACTAGCATTAATTTCAGCTAAACAGAAAAATTTCATGCATGTAAATGATAACTCTTTGACTCTAAATCAGTTGTAAAATTAGTATTAATTTCAGCCAAGTTAACAAAAATATGCATCCAAACATTAATAAGAAATACAAGGATAGAAATTGAATGGATAAGGTAACAAACCGAAACAGAATTGGCGGTGAGAGTGCCGCTAGAAGCAACAACGGAAGCGGAGGACCTTCGAGAGCCAAAGCAACCGTTGACGGTGGATAAGGGAGAGAGGAGAGCGTGGACGGGGCGGAAGACGAGCTGGCAAGGCATGTGGTGAATGGAGGCGGTGGAAGTCGAAGTGGCGCGTAGGCGAGTGAGAGATAGGGATTCAGTATGGAGAATTGAATCCATTTTTTTATCGGCTCCTTTCCCTTTGGGCGGTGGCGTTGGATATTTTTAGTGAGGGAATGAAGGGATGTCCGAAGAGGGCCAAAAAGAGGAGCGGCGGAATCGTTTTGAGGTGGATATATAGCGATTAGCGAAGCTAACAAGCAACTGAGTTAGCGTTTGATTTGGACTCGCATTTTGGGCCAAAGCTATTAGATTTTGAAGCGCGTGCTTAATATGACTTGAGAAGATATTTTTTTATTAAATATATATAATTATATTCTTAAAGTAAATATGAGATTTAAATTCGTGCAAGATAAAATAAAATAAATATCTTTAATCACTTGATAAATTAGTAGATCTTTTTGTTTTTGAAATAAAAACCATTTTATCTTTTTGTTTAAAGCAAAGAAAAGTTAAATTTTAAGACTTTTTCCAAAAATAAAATTCATGTCCCAAAAATAACACAAAATTAGTAAGTTTTGAGATTGATCAAAAGATTATTATTGGGCCTTGCACGGGGTGTGTTGATCAAATATGTCGTCACTGACTAGAGAAATAAATTTTTGGCTAAAAAATTAATTATTCTATGCATAAGTACTTGTGGAAATTTTATTTTCTGTATGAGCTAATTTCCCAAAGGAAAATAGAGGGTTGAAATTCTTTCAATATGCGAGCTTGAATACTAGCTGAGAGTTTTTGAATCTGTAGCTTCTACTGTCGATTTATTACGGATAAATGTGAATACTATTTGTTCCTTGAGAATGTGCAATGTCTATTCGTGTTGGCCTATTGGAGGTTTGGTTTTGGATGGCTAAAAGTCGAATCTGTATTTTTCTCTAATTAAATATAAGCAGCAACTTGTAGACCTGTTGGAGCATGCTTCCGGAGATGGACCAAACTGAGTTTTTTTTGCCCTTTCTAGGGTCCCCATAAGCTTTGAAAGTAAAAGTGGCAGAGGCCTGTCAAAATGGGACCGATGGATCATTTAATGGAGGTTGAAACACATTGTTTAACAATGATTTCATTTCCAGACCCATTAATGACATTTCAACCGATAACCCTTTAATCAAACTTCTCTTATGAGAGATGGGCCCCCATTTCATTGTTCTTAGGCCAGCTCAACCCAGCCATGATAGGGGAGGGAGACAAAGCTTCAGTTTAGCAACAGCAGCTCCAATCAAGAGAATCTTGCCAATTCTATATTAGGGTTAACTACACCAGTGACTATCAAATTATTTGGGCGTACCTATTTTAATCACCGAACTTATTAAATCAAATTATTAAATATTCGAACTTAGATCACTTGAGATGTGTATAATCACACAAACATTTATTTAATTTAAATATAAAAATTATTAAATATTCGATTTTAAAGAAAAAAATTGATTTAAAAAATTTGAATATTTTTTCTTTTTTCATATTTAAATTAATTCGAATATTTATTAAAATGTTAAATCGAATATTTATTAAAAAAATAATTTGATTTAATATTTAAATCGAATATCAAATATTTATTAAAATATTAAATCAAATATTTTTTCTTTTTCATATTTAATAATTCAAATATTTTTATTTATCATATTTAAATTAAATCAAATATTTATTAAAATATTAAATCAAATTAATTTGAATAAATATTCAATTCAATTTAAATTTTTAATAAACATTCAATTTAATTTAAATATTTAAATATTTGATTTAATATTTTAATAAATATTCGGATTAATTAAATATTTTTAATAAATATTTATTAAAATATTTATTCGATTTAATATTTAAATTAATTTGAATATTTATTAAAATATTTGATTTAATTTAAATATGAAATAGAAAAAATATTCAAAAATTTTAAATCGAATTTCTTTTCTTTAAAATCGAATATTTTTTAAATTGAATATTTAATAATTTTTAGATTTAAATTAAATCGAATGTTTGTGTGGTTATACACATCCCAAGTGATCTAAGTTCGATTTAATTTAAATATGAAAAAAATATTCGAACATTTTCCTATGTTATAAGGTTTATTTAGCGGTTTAGTATTTTAGTTTCGTATAATTAGTCCCGAGTTCGAATCCCATTAATTCCCCTATTTAGTTTTCACCAATAAAGTAATCCTTTAATAAAATATGTTAGTATCTCATATCATATTAGTGAACTTGGCTCAGTGGCTGGAGCATTACCCTTCCATGCTATTGGCGTGAGTTTAATTCCCCACCGATGCAATTCCCTTTAATTTTATTTCCTCTCATTGTTCACGGCCAATCAGACGGTGACACGTGTCACCATCTGGTTGGTTGGTTAAATCTATTAATTAAATAAATTAAAACTTAAAAGTAAATGGGACACGTGTCGTCATTTGGTTGGGACACGTGTCGTCATTTGGTTGGGACACGTGTCGTCATTTAAATAAATTAAAATTAAGATCAAATTAATTTAATAAGTAAATAACAAGGACTAAATGTACAATTTTACAAATTTTTCTTAACTGCCACGTCACCACTCCGTCGGCTCCTCTGTTAATTTTTTAACGGCGGTGGTCAAAATAGGTCAATTTAATAAGTTTGGTGGTCTGATTGACGAGTTCGATAGTTCGGTGGTCAAAATAGGTACGCACAAATAGTTCGGTGGTCACTAGTGTAGTTTACCCTATTATTACACCAAATTCACAAGTCAGTCTCGTTCGATAGTGGTTCTCTGCAATTTTCAGTGATGAGGAAGGATGCCTTGTTGGTGGAGCTACAAAGAGGTTCCGTGCGGCTGAAGCTGAAGCTGTTGCTGTCCGGTTGGGGACTCATTCAGACCTTAATACAGGATTCAGCCATGTTGTTGTTGAGTCGGGTAACGCCTGCCTTATTTATAGTTCAAGCTCTAAGTTTTCATCTTCATGGGAGTCTGCAGCTATTGAATGTGATATTTTTTACATTTCTTCCTTGTTCCATGTTTGTAACTTTTTCTTTGTGAAAAGCGTGTGTAATCGTGCTCTTGATTGGGTTGTAAAAACTGTGTGAAAAAATTTTAACCGAAAAGAATCAACTTAATTTTTTAAAAAAATTCGGCTGACCATATTATAATTTTTCATAATAAAAAAACTCAATAAAAATATCTCATAATCAAGAGATTATTTGTATAGTTTACCATTCCTCAAAAAAAATGTAAAATTTATAAAAAAAACTAATTAAAACGAACCTCGTTTTTAAAAAAAAAACTAAATTGATTGATATTTGACTAATTGACGAGGATATTATTATTTTTAACAAAAAAATATTTCATTTATATCAAACCAAAGAACCATACAAGCACAAGGGAGCATAGTCCCAAACAAAAATCGGGCTGAAAACCAAGCCTAAAATAGCAGAGGCAACAAGGTACAAAGCATAAACAAACAACCCAACCCTATCTGAACAACAAAAGTTGCAGGTGGCAGAGAACATCCATGGTGGATGAGCGGTGTCGATCGTCTGGACCAATTAAGGGTCCACCAAATGAGAGATTTTTAACGGTCAGAGTTTTTGACGGATATTTCAAGGGCCGAACTGATAAAAACAACAAAAAAGAGATCAAAAGGTCATTGAACCAAATCGCTTTCTCTTTCCGATGAAACATCTACCGAAGTAGCATGCTCCGATTGAGAAGAACGCTGTGAGATAAATAAATCCAAAGAGCTCCACCAACATGCAACCAGCAAAGGAGTAGAGAGTGTTAGAAAAGCGCTAATCCAATAATAGAATAAAAAATAATAAAATTAAAATTAATATTATTATTAATCGAACATAACATAATAAATATACAACATATGTAAAACCAAATCGATTGGGAACAAATTGATGCCCTGTAGCTACACAGTTTTCTTAAGACAGATTTTTTGTCACTTATTGGTGCTTGAGATTTTCGATGTCTATTTATCAGGATACAACAACTAGATAATCCGCTACAATAACATAACTGTATATATCACGAACTATAACGTTGTCTTCTTTTATAACTAAAAAGTCACTTTGACATGTCACATAGTAAAATAATAGAAAATTTTTATATTTTGAGTTGCGTAAAATCTAATGGATTTATATGGTATTTAATGTGGAGAGTTAATGGTATTTATAGCCGCTTCTAGAGAAGTTGTTGGCCTCAAGACAAAGAAAAAAAAAGTTTTTAAGCTTTGAAAATAGAGATGACAACTGACAGAAGAGTTTATAGTTGATTAGTTCGACTCAAAGGTTAATTAATATTCGAGTTGATTAGTTCGACTCAAAGGTTAATTAATATTCGATAAAGATTGATTGAGGACGAGATTAAAGGATGTGGAAACAAATTATCGTGAATAAAAAATATTAAAATCCCATGAATACAAAATCCATCCCCATGTATCTGAATTCTCATGGACTCCGTGGAGAAATCGAAAATCTTCCTAATAAAATATTAATAAAATCGATAACTATATTATAATAGTATGACATTGGGATTCGATGGTTTCCCATTTATAGCAAGTAGACATAAAGGGCCAATCACATTACATTGGGTACTAAATATTGTAATTAATTGCCAAAGAAAACCACTGTAGTTACTTTTTTTATAAAAAAAACTGTTTATCTCAAAGGTAATTAATTTAAGTGTCGATAAAGGAAACATCTGCTGCCCAATTTGATATATAGGGTCTTTGTTGTTTCTCAACTCTCATGTGGAACTCTTTATTTTTTAAAATATTTTATTACTGGTAAAATGTTGTGTAACGTGGAAGTCTTGTTCATTGTTAACTTTCTATTTATATAACATATATCTAGAAATGCTTGTAGCTATTTAAAAAAGAGAAGGGCCTAAGCTGTTGGACTGCTTAGTTCAAGCTGTTTTAGTCTTATTATTTTATTTTTAAATTTGATTTAATTAATAATATTTATTATTTTTTATTAAGTAGATATATTAAATTCGCATGTCTGAATTTAAACCCGTGCAAGATGGGATAAGATGAACATCAATGGTCACTCGTCAATTAGTGAATCTCAATAATTTTTATTATTTTAATAAATATATTAGTCTTAGTGTTTTATTTTTAAATTTGTAAAAAATAATATTTTAATAATAATAAAATAAATGATATTAACTAAACTGTTATAATATTTTAAAGATAACATTATTATTTATTATATTTTTGTAATAAATAAGTTTTAAAAAATTAAAAAACAACGAAAAATGATTTATAAAATGTCATCCAAACAACATAAAATCATTTCTGGAAATTGTTTCCATGAAGATATAATTCACTACGAAAATCATTTTCCGTAATATGTTTTTTTAGTGTATTAAACGGACCTATAATTTAAATGGGACCTTTATTTTTCTTATCTAAATATCTCACTTTTACATGATTTTAATTTAATTTTTCATTCATAGAAAATCTAAGTTTAATAATATTGTTGGTAATGTCGAGCATGATATTAAACCTACGAATCAATATCTCAATCTCTTACAATATGTATATCTGTCCAATGCTTGAGTTGGCCATGTTTCAGTTACAGTTAGACCCAAGCTGTTACATGATAGAGTGCTCTTACCTACCTTGATTTAAAAAAAATAGGAATAAGATAATCGGTTTTTAGTAATCACATATATTTCGATTAAATTAAAAATTAAATTAGATCAAACTTTTAAAATAAAAGAAAAACTTTTTTTTTCTCAAATTATTACTCTCATTCTCAACACTTAGATTCCATTATTTAAAAAAAAACATAAAGGCTAAAGCTTCACCGGTCGAAGAATATGTATCGGTGTTTTTTTTTCTTCGTCACTATTTCCATTGCATTATATAATTGATTTTTCGTCACTATTTTCATTGCATTATATAATTGATTTTTCAGTATATCTATAATTGAGGTTTACGGTATGGTTTTCTTTTGTATATGGCAATAAAAGCGGTTAACGTATATCTTCTTTTACAATGTCTTTAAAGTTTTTTTTAATAATTTTGTTATACCTCTAATATTCAGTCTCCCTAGAAGGCTCATCTCTGGATTCAAAATTTTCGTTACAGCTTCTTCAGAGATTTTGTTCTCCGTACCACTCCCTAGCAGGTGAGGCATCATGACCTCTAGAGCTCTCATTTTTCGAACCGCTCTTCATACTTAACTATCGCGCTTTGACAAGACAGCTGCCAAGTCTACTTAAATCAGCAGCTCAACCTATTACTCGACGGTCGAGCTTACTTTATCAGTCCATCAATAGCCATCATGACGTTTGACATGATAATTGATAAGTGCTAAAAAGTAGTATATTTTGTACCTCTTTTACTTTAATTATTGTTTAGACTTAGTCTCATTTAGTTGCATTGTTAGTTGTTCATGAATAAATTCGTAGTTCTTCCATTTATTGGGCTTGACTTTGTGTTTTGCTATTTTTGTGGATAAATTATTGTTGTTTTTGTTCTTTTTGCGCAGAAACGAATTGCTAAACCAGTTGCCGAGTGATTGCCAGGGCAAGTCGGAGATAAGGTCAATCCTTCCATACCTTATCCTCATCCTTATCACTTTGGATAAAGACCAGATTAGAAATCAAGGCTACTGCAGATAAAGATAAAGAGATTAATCCCTCCAATTCGAAATTCAAATGGAGTTTTTCCCTCTATAAAAGTGGATCGCATCTATAACATTAGGAGAAGAAGATTGACGGATCGAATCAAAAAGGAAGAAGGATTGGATCAGGAGAAGATCGACGACACTCCTTTATTATTTTCTCTTTATTCTTTAGATTAAACCAATGTATGTGTCTTTTACCATGTTGATTTATTCCAACCCATCCATGAACTAATTAAATTGGATTGGGTTGTTGGGTATTTGATGTTTGTGAGTTACTTTGTTTTTTTAATGCGATGTCGGTGTTTATCCAATCTATTGCTTATCATTACAATTCAAGTAGTCTAAGAAAAGACGCTAGGAATGAATCCATTTATCTAAGTTCGAGAGAGTTAGATTCACGAAATCGATTGGATACGGGTTCCCATTGAAACAACCGTTGGTAGAAAACTAATTTGCCTTAGGATTAAGGAAGTAAATTTTAGCGACTAATAAGAGTTCACCGATCGATGACGTTCACCCAAGGTTAACGTATGGATGTATTACCGAGGCCTACACAATTATTAGTTCTTCAGTTAGGGATAACTACAAGGCATTGAAGACTACTCTACCGAACATCGAAGGGTAATTAACTGCCACGACAATTCTGCCAACAACTGCATCACTACACTCAATAACCCACCCTACTCTCTCAATTTGGTTATTCATTTCATTTGTTAAATTCCCTTAGATTTCGTTTACTGTAGTTTAATTTACTTGTTTATTAGTATCACTCTCTATCATCATCAATTTTATTTATTTTCAGTCAAGTTTCACCAATCCCTGCGAAGACGATCTTAATCTATATTATTACTTGAGACGTGTATACTTGCACCATTTGCTTTGCACTTAAATTACGCAACAATACCTCCATTGCCCATTATAAATAACCTCACATCATCAATAATGAGGAAGGTCGACACGAGAGAAGAACATGGGATAACCTCATATTTTTCTCTCCACCTTTCCCCTCATCTCATTCCTTACTCTGACCACCATATTGCTGCGGCTCTCCACTTCAAATTTATAGGGGGTAAACAGCCATCGACCACATTCTTCCTCTCCACCTTCCTTATTTGACATCTCGTCATTTAGGCATAAAAAATTGGTGCGGTGAGCATTGAGACATTTTTGACCCGACATAATCAGTCGAGATGCATCCTCAAAGATAGTCATCCCAAAATGACCAAGTCATCTCTATAGGGCTGTAAACGAACCGAACATTCAGCAAACCGTTCGGCGGGAAGTTCGTTTATGTTCATTTATTTATTAAACGAACATGAACAAGATTTTTTTATTCGTTTAATTAAATGAACGAACACGGACAAATGACTCGTCCGTTCATTTATGTTCGTGAACGTTCGGTAATTCGCTCATTTATGTTTGTTTGCTTATGTTCATTTACGTTTGTTCATTTACGTTCGTTCGTTTAAATTTATTCACATATGTCTAGGGTTGAGCATTAGACCGAGTCGAGTCAAACAATTTTGAGTTATTTGAGTTGACAAGTCCTATTTTTTGACTCGTTAAAAACTTTATTCTTATCAGCTAGGGTTGTTCATTGTTCGGTTAAACCGAGCTAATCGCCTGAACCAAAACAAAATTGGTTAATCTAAGATAATTTTAGGTTTCAGCTAAAGATTAAGAGTTTTTTCAAATTTCAATTATCGATTAATTCGGTTTAAAATCAGTTAATTAACTGAATTAATCGAACTAACCCAAAATATTAAATATTTAACATATTATATATGTTATTTTGTGTTCGTTTATGTTTGTTTATCATTTTAACGAACGAATATGAACGGACACGAACAATTTACATTCCTTAATGAACGAACACTAACAAGAACTTTTTTGTTCGTTTATGTTCGCGTTCGTTCATTTGTTCGGTTAAAGTTAAATGAACGAACATGAACACATCCTCGTTCGTGTTCGTTCAGTTCGTTTGCAGGCCTACATCTCTAAATTCATCTGGCGTACCTGGTTTTTTCGACGGGTAACAACGAGAAAAAAAGCTCAAAACTCTCCTGAGCGGACTCGAGGCTTCCTTAGGCATGAGAAGGAGATACATCTGATATCTACTGTCGACGTCTTTAGGGCATGTCAAGGTCACACTCTAAGGGTTCATGGAGCATCTCCACCATCAGCAACTTTTGCTTGAGTGCGTCAAGAAGAACCATCACGCTTCGTTTACTCCGAAATCCTCGACAATGACACCATCCTCTGCAAAAATACTGTAAATTTGTGTGACTGTCAAAAGTATTTGACATATCTACTTGAGTGGTTCAAGAAGGAATATTACGACCTCCGTACTTTCGGTGTCTTTCTCAAAATATGTTCACATCCTCGACAATGACACCATCCTCAGCTATTTAAGTTGCTACTGCAAGCAAAGACGTTGAGACTCTCCGTCATATTTCTAAGCGTAGAAATTATTATGCTCCTTAACTAAAGCTTCTAAGAATATTTTTACGAGTTCCTTTGTTTTCAGTAGGCGTTGAGACATACTAGCTTAAAGACTGTACTCCACCCTAGAGGTGTGGAGATAGGTTAGCTTATGGACTTTCCTCCGTCCAAGAGGCGTTGAGAGAAACTTGCACAAAAATTATGTTAGGGTAAATATGTTAAGGTATGTTTAGAAAAACAAAATTATAATAAATGTATATGCAAATGAGTTATAGGTGAGTCTAATATACATTTTAAGTTGATTTTTTTAACAAGTTTCGAAAACTTGATTTTTTTATGTTGGTGGTTTTTCGACAAATTTCAAAATTTATTTTTTAAGTTTTGAAATTTGAAAAAAAATCACAAAAATCAATATATAATATTATAAAAATATAATATTTTAAATTATTTGAACAAATTTTAAAATTTATCATTTTTATCCTTAAATTATATTAATGTATGCATGCCTACATGATGAGTTTATGGGTGTAAAATACGAGGTACAAGTTGTAAGTGGAAAACAAGCATCGGTCGATGTAAGAACGAAAGAGGCAAAAAAGCTGCCTCTTTACCGTACTAGTTGGATTGGACTTTTGTGGAATGGTTTCCTTTTCCTAACATTATTCTCATTCCCCTTTTTGATAACCCTTCATCAGTTTACTATTTCTCTACCATTTCTCAACTTCTTAAATCCCATAATAGCTTCGTTTTGGCCCTTTCCCCCCTTCATCACTTCACTATTTTATAAATACATTATTTCGGAAATATATATTTTAGATTATTTTCAAATAATATTTCAATTTTCTAACACAAATTATAAACAATATTTATAAAGTTATACAATAAAATAAATAAAATTAGTTTTAACTGCACTTTAGTACATGTAATATTTATGTTATAATTACGATATCATTTTAAGTTGGTTCAGTGGTTATATACAAGTCTTTATTTTAAAGGTTTTATATACAAATCCCTCCAAGTGTATATATATTTTTATTTTTTCTCATAAAAAACAATGTAGTTTTAAACTGTTTTCAGTATTAAAAAATCATGTCATGTCATTATAATGATATAATTAAAATAATTAAAAGTTAAATGATATAAATAATATAACATCTAAAATTCAAAGACACTTAATATAATTTATTTTAAAAATTTTGATTTAATTCCCCTACAATAACAATATTCCCCTTCCAATAAAGATTGATACAAATAAAAATAAATAATAATAACAAGTGGGAACGAAGCAAGTGTTACACCAATTTATATATAATATAGTAAAATACTTTTTTAGCACAATGCAGTCATGTCATATTTTGAATAATATATTGATTATAGAAAATATACTGTTTGGTTTTTTTATTTTTAAAATTTGGTACGATCTTATAATAATATAGATTCTGTATCATATTTATTTATAATTTAAAATAAAGTTAACTTAAAATTTATTTTTTATTCATTATTTTAGACTATTTAATATGTATTATAATTTTTTATAAATACAATAAAAAATACTTATACCATAGGTGGAAATAATAAAAAAATGATGAATTGAAGTATTTTATTGTGGATTCATTTGAATATAGAAAAAGCTAACTCAAACTGGCCTCGTATCCATGTTGAAATGGGGTTTCTTTAGCTTAGCTCACAGCACTCTCCGAGGTTTTCATTTTTTTTTTCTTTGAATGAGATTAACGGCCATGCTTTTTCTGAGTTTTCTGCCTAGAGATATATAGTATTTTTTAGGGAAACAAAGACTTGAAGCTGAGAAACTTGAGAAAAGAGAGGGGAAATGTGGGATCTTAACGGCTCTCCTGATCATCCAAGAGACGACGAATCGGAGGGTTGTTCATCACAGAAAACATCCGTAGACGGAGTTGAAGAGAAGGGCAAACGGGTCGGATCCTTTTCTAATTCGAGCTCTTCAGCTGTGGTCATCGAGGATGGATCAGATGAAGATGGGAAGAAAATTGCAGCAGCTTTAGAAAAGAGAAGCAACAACATGATTTTTGAGTTCTCAGTGCCTCAACAGGATCAAGAGTCCATTGAGACCAGTGGCTCGGTTCCTGTGACCCGCCAGTTTTTCCCTCTCGACCGTTCCACTGCTGGAACTGGACCAGGGTCCCCTACGGCTCACTGTCACTGGGTTGGTGTCCAATCTGTTGAAGCTTCAAACCCTATGAAGAAAAAAAGGAGAGGAGCTAGAATGGGCCAACTTTTAGGCAAAAAGTAACCATTTTTTTGCACCATAATCCATTTCCCAGCTCCCATTTATGTACCATTTTGTTTTCCAGTGTTCATTTCTTTATTCAGGGGTCTAATTTTTTGTTTCTGTTTTACAGACACGTTTATTTAGGCTTGTTTGACACCGAGATTGAAGCTGCA
Source organism: Hibiscus mutabilis (assembly GCA_019671005.1). NCBI lineage: Eukaryota > Viridiplantae > Streptophyta > Magnoliopsida > Malvales > Malvaceae > Hibiscus > Hibiscus mutabilis. The sequence continues at coordinate 7,601,627 of CM033731.1, read as the reverse complement.
AGGCGCGTACTTTATACCACGGTCTAAAATCATGCTGTGAAAAAGCAAATATGGATGTCTGGTGGGGTTTCTGATGAATTTTTGGGTCTCTTATTGTAGGGCTTATGACAAAGCTGCAATTAAGTGCAATGGAAAAGATGCTGTTACTAACTTTGATCCCTGCATTTATGATAGCGAGCTTAACTCTGGTGGTAAGTAAATTTTTCCCATTTGTTTGAATTTCTTTTCCAATCCTAGACTAATGTGCATCGTTTTGTTTTTAAAAACATCAGGTAATGTGGGGGATCACAACCTTGACTTGAGCTTGGGGAATTCAACCTCAAAGCAAAACAATTTTCAATTTGGCGTTGATAGGCAAAATGGTATAGGTGACCGGCTTAGTTTGCCACCCGAAACTGATCGGCAGTGTTGGGGGTTTAGGCCCAAGGTTGGTTCAATTTCACATTATGATTTAAAATTAGTGAAGAATGTTATAGTAGTGATTGGTTTTCATTCTGTTGAGTGTTTGCCAGCAAACTCCGCAGCAAGAACCTTGCGGAAACGATGATCTTCATCGTCGACGAACGGAGGCTGAAACAATGCAACTTTTGAGCCAAGCCCACATTCAATCTCCAGACCCAATCACTCCCATTGAAATGCAAAGATATGGACAGTTGAGCATGCCTGGAAAGAACCATATGTTTAACATTCGTCCTCCACTTGCTAATCTGTCAACGAATCGGGTTCGTATTCATTAAAAGACTAATGATTAGTTGTATTTTCTTGATTGGGAAACTTCAGCCAACTTCAATATCTGTGATTTATAGATTCATTATCCAAGCAATAGCTATGCAGTCCAAATTGGGAGTGATCTTTCACTGTGAACAAGCCATCAACAATGGCAATTGGGACATCACCAATTGTGTGTACAAATGGTGCAGCATCATCAGGATTCCCATCGCAGATTCGACCTTCGAAAGCTCGGAAAAATGGGTTCCACTCACTCATGAGAGAAAGGCCCTCCTCGCCACAAGTAGCCATAAAAATCTTTTCTTGTAAACATAAGTGCTTCGAGTCTTTTTTGTCAAAACACTAACAAAGCAATTAAAAGATTTCTTTTATTGTCTTTGGTACATTGCTTTTCCGTCCAATGTAGCTGGTCTTATTGTCTTGTACTCCATGTTCCATTTATTGTATTATTTTTTTAGTTTTGTCATCGTTTATCCATGTCTTAGTGTCATTAATCCATGAATGGAACCTTCAGTTTCCCTAAGATTGCAGGGAATCAAAATCTATGTAAGAATCTGCGAATCAAATGGAGAAAAGCAGGAAAGAAAACGCACACACGCATATGTATACAAATTTGGGAAAATGGTTATATCTTGGAAATATCACTCGATGGTGATGAATAGTCACCATCATTTGTGTCCTTTGAATCAATTCTCTGTTAACTAAAGCAATCAATCAGACTGTAGCGAGTCTTTTCCTCTAAAAAAAAAAGTGTTTTTTATTTATTTTAAAAATATTGTGAGATTTTTATAAAACCCGTATTTTATTAAAAAATGAAGTCGTCACCGGCCACTTAGGTAAACCGGACACTATAAAAAAACCCAGAGATTTAAAATTTATGGGTTCGGGAGTCAGTTACGGATGGGGAAAGATTAGCACCCCACATCGCCCAAAATTAGTACTTTAATAATTAACGCTTTATTAGTACTAAACTTTCTGGATTAAAGTGACGATTAAATTAAAATTTGGTTATATGTGCGAGTAAATTTTAAAGGCCCCGTCATTCGAGAGTAAACGCCCAACCACAATCACTACGCCTGATACTAGCCCCGTTTACGCTCGGATAAAAAGACACCACATTGACAAAATATATGTTCGTTATGCAAACTTAAAAAACATGGCAAATATAAATAAATACATTGCGATAAAAATATGAATAAATACTAACATAATAAAATACTAATATAACATAAATAAAATACTAATCTAAAACATACATACATAACTATTAATTTAACACATAAATAAAAACAAATCTAACATAAATAAAATACTAATATAAAACATACATACATAAATATTAATCTAACTCATAAATAAAAACATATCTAACATAAATAAAATACTAATCTAAAACATACATACATAAATATTAATCTAACTCATAAATAAAAACATATCTAACATAAATAAAATACTAATCTAAAACATACATACATAACCATTAATTTAACACATAAATAAAAACAAATCTAACATAAATAAAATACTAATCTAAAACATACATACATAACCATTAATTTAACACATAAATAAAAACAAATCTAACATAAATAAAATAATAATATAAAGCATAAATTTAAAACATACTAATCTAAAACATAGATAAACATACAAATTAAAAACACAATTTTAAATTAACTACTACTTCATTAAATCATAAAAATTACAACATAAATAAAAAAAAGAAATAAAATATACCTAACTAGGAGTTCGAATGACGAATCCCGACGAAACCCCACCGAGATCTGCCACGACCTCTCCAAAAAATTAACTAGATCGGATCCAAAATAGGACCCCGATCGAACCGACTAGGACCGGGGCACTACCCCGGTCCTTGGCTAGCCGGGAGCTAATGCCCCCTTATTTGGCAAGCCATGGCCTATTGCCTTTTTCCCCTTCAATTTCCATCTTCAATTGCCCCCACCCCATGCCTTTATATAGGCAACTGGGTGGTTAAAGGGGGTGACGTGCACCACCCAAAACCACATAAATTCCTCTCTCTTTTTAAATTAATATATATATATATTATTTATTAATTTTATATTAATAATATTACTATTACAAATACTAAAACTCGAATAGAAATGAGTGATTACACAGAGGAGCTCATCAATCACCATCCATAACATCCACACCTATTTCTCTGAAAAAGGCATGGGTGTTTTATTGAAATGATACTCTTAAAATTATTTATAGAAATAACATCTTTGACTGAAAATTTTGGAAGACATAATTCATAAGATGTACTTTGGCATATGTGACAGTTAAAACCTTTGAAAGGTATGACTGCTAAGACGCACTTTTACATATGTGGTATTAAAACCTTGGAAATACATGGATAATGAAGCAAACTTTTCCTGATTTTTTGTGACACACAAGCAAGTCAGTCCCATTAAGGACAAAATGAAGAAAAAAAAGGTACGGGAGAAAAAAAACGAAGATTTAAACGCTTTTTTTTTCCTAAAAAGATGTTAACACGCATAATAATGTCAAAGTACTATCATGAAATAATGGAAGCCGGTGTTATTTTGGAAATTTTAGACCATTAAGGTACTATTATAGGGATAACCCCTAAAAAATTACTATTAGCATTCAATGTGACTAGGGTTGAGTCTTGACAGTGCAAGCATTGGTCTGTTTTTATGTTAGAGAAAGAAAAAGAAACAATAATATTGGTGACGTTATGTGTTGGATCGCTTTCATCATTCACGCAGACCAAACTTCTCCTTCGGGTTTTCCTTTTATAGGACCTGACTTTACCCCTTTTGCTATTACTCTCTCCCCTTGCATACACTTTCTATTTCTGATTTTCTATTATTCCTTTGTTATTTGGACTTTTTCCATAAATATTGTTTTAGAATTTTTTTAAAATATGGTTCTTTTTATTTTAATTTTTAAATATTATATTTGCTACAGTACTTTAGAAGTCGGATTTAATAGAATCTGACTTTAAATAGTAAATTTAAAAAAAAACCCTTAAAGGTTAGTTTAGGAGATCCGATTTTAGTTAATTTTTAGGTTTTTTTTTGAAAAAACACTATTCAAAGTCGGATTCTGTTAAATCTGACTTTTAGGGTATTTTAACAAATGTAATATTTCGAGAATTAAAATGAAAGTACCATATTTAAAAAAAAAACATAAAACTATATTTAAGTAAAAATTCATTGGTATTTACACATTGCCTATTTTGAGTATTTTCCCTCTCTCTCCACAATCATATATGCCGATGATTTGACAGGTGTTCGTCTCTGATTGGTTTCGTTCCTTTGTTACAATTCAAGTTCAGCCTGTTTCCTCCTGCTTAACCTCTATCTCAGCTATATTATACAAATATTCCTATTTTAATAATTAGGGTAAACTACTCAAATGACCATTCAATTATGGGATGGTCTCGATTTGACCATTACACTTTCAATTTGTGGCAATATGGCCACATAACTATTAAATTGGTATCAATCAAGCCACCCAACGTTAAAGCCTAATGAAGAGAATGACGTGACTGTTAAATAAAATTTGTATAATCACACATTTGATCCTCATTATTTACATATCCTATCAATTTGGTCCTAAATTGAATTGAATTTAATAAATTTATCCTCCAGTCAGATAGTAACATGTGTTACCACATGATTGGAGGGGTATTTTCTTAATTCTTCTTTATTTAATTAATATTTTCCCATCCAATCAGATTATGACACGTGTCACCATCTGGTTGAGAAAAAAAATTTAAATCCATCTTGCCTCCAAAAAGATTTGATCCTAGGTTATATAGGTGGAGTTAACCAAACAAAACCACTAAGCCAACAGCTATTATTTGTTTAATTTTACAACCTTTTAAATTTAAACTTATCTTTTGGGTGATAATTAAAGAGAGGAAATTATGCCTATAAATGCTGGTATCTGCTACACTACACATGCTGGTATATGCTAAGTATTTAAGCTGTAAATACAAATTTATATGATATTTACACCTTACAGTATTGGTGAAACTACAGGATTTGGCAACAGCTTTCGTCCAGGTTCTTGGTAACGAAAAAGCCAGCAAGCAGGTGTTCAACACTCACGAAAAAAAAATACGTCACTTTCGGTTTCAATCCCAGCACATGCTTTGCTTTCTCAACTGATGCAAAGAAATGCTGCAATATATGAAAATGTGAATAAAGTGATTATGCTATCATATAAATACAGGTTAGTTTATTTAGATTACTGTAATGTTTCGGTAATGGCTTTCAATTTCTCTACCAAGAACCTGCTTTGGCCGAACTTTAAAAATAAGGGAGAAAATGTTTAGCCATTAGCTTTGAGCCGTAAATCCAAATCATGTTAATGTTATGTAAATGGTTAATATCCCCTTTTAAGCTTTTGACCATTAGTTTCGCAGACACATCTATTACTATTAGCCAGTCAAGTAAATTAGATTCACCATAAAATTTGGTTAATCTCAAGTTTCATTTTTCACTCTAGGTTGTGAGGGGGCTCCACTGCTTCCGCTCCTTTACATAGCCACCAATACGGCTTTCAACATATCGGTGCTTAATCTATTGAAAGTATCCTTCGCCATTGTTGCATCTCTTGCTGTAACATTGTTAGGTCGACTCTCACTTTCTCTCTTAATTTTTACATGCGTGGACACGATCATGCATGCATGTCATAACATGTACATAGCTGAATCTTCTTTATGGCACCATTTTAGCATTGTACTAATGGTTTTTCTTGGATTTCTTTTTGGTTCATATTGCAGTGCCTATTTCAATTTACATTCTCTTTCTTCCATTGCCGTATCTCCCTGATGGTGCAAGCTTAAGTCTATTTTTCCTGCTTGGTAGCTTAATTCTCATGTCGGGTCTTGTTGTCTACAACAATGCACAACCCTCGAAGGAAGGCTCAAAAAGTGACTGACATTACAAATTTACAGTTGATAACCAGACACCAAGGTGTTGAATTTCTCTAGAAATGTTGAACGCCTACTTGTTGTCTTTTTCATTACCAAGAACCTGGACGAAAGCTGTTACCAAGTCCTGTAGTTTCACCAATATTGCAAGGTGTAAATATCATATGAATTTTTATTTCAGCCTAAATAGCAGATACCAGCATTTATAGGCATATTTTTTTCACTTTAATTATCATCCAAAAAATAAGTTTAAATTCAAAAGGTTGTAAAATTAAAAAAAAAAAATAAGCTCAGAGGTTCTGTCTGGTTAACTCTACCTATTTAACCTAGGATCGAATCTTCTCGGAGGCAAGATGGGTTTAAAATTTTTTCCCAACCAATCTAAATGGCAACACGTATCATCATCCGAACTTTTAGTTCGCTTTTAGTATGGTCTCTCTTGTTACTTGTCGCTACAGTTTTCTTTAATAAAAAATGGGTAAACTACACCAATCATCACTCAACTTTCTTCTCACTCCTATTTTGGTCACTAGAGTTTAAAATTTTTCAATTTAGTAACTTAACTTTCAAATTGTTCATATTTTGGCCACTCTCAAATGACATATTTATACAAATAGAAAAAATCGTTTAATCCTTAAAAAATATTTTAGTTAATTGGTAAATTCAGATTATTCAATTCTCGATCTTATATTATACCAATTAAATCAGATAATCGATTAACCAGTTAGCCGAAATATTTGATTTTGGAAATGATTTTTTTACTTTGTTTATTAAAATATAAAAAATGTTAATATTGTAAATTTAATAATTGTTCGGTTGTGATAAAAAGTGTAAAACAACTAGAAAGTCAAAAATTGAAAGTTCACACCTATTAATCCTACCCAGGGCCAAAACTTTTTCTAAAAAATCAGAAGGGTATCAAATTCACTAGACTATAAGATATTTTAATGCATAAAATTTAGAAATATTGTATATAATAGATCAGATCGATTAATCAATTTTGCTTAAAACTGTGAAATGTAACTGAATTGAAATAATTTATTTTAAAAATTTATACTGAAATCGGGTTTGATTAGTCCTTAAAATATTATTTTGGTTAATTGCTAAATTCAAATTATTCAATTCTCGATCTTATATTGTACCAATTAAATCGGATAATCGATTGACCAGTTAATTGAAATATTTGATTCGAGTAATATTTTTTTTACTTTGCTTATTAAAATATCAAATATGGTAATATGGTAAATTTAATAAGTAAAGTAAACAAATCATTACTCTAATTTTTTAAGGATTAATCAAAATTTTCTATTTGTATAACCATGTCATTTGAGAGTGGACAAAATATGAACAATTCAAAAGTTATGTTCTTAAATTGAAAATTGTTAAACTCTAGTGACCAAAATAGGTGTGAGAAGAAAGTTGAGTGATGATTGATATAGTTTACCCATTTTTATTAAGGAAAAATGAAAACTACGAAGGTAACGGGAGGGACCGTATTGAAACTAAACTAAAAGTTGAGTGACTTTATCAAATAATTTAAAAGTATGGTGACCAAAATGAATCCGCTCTAAATGTTTGGTGACTATTTTCGTAGTTTACCCATCTATATATATTATTTTTTTAGAATTACTTTTCAAATGACTTTTTATAAGGAAAAAAAGAAATGGGATAACGTGAAAGACAGATAACAGTCGCAATTTCAAGGGTGAACACAACATTTATTTAACCCCCAAGAAAAATCTGAACTAAATCTTTTTTTCCCATTTTCTCTGAGTTTTAAGTCTCTCACTTTTCCCACAGTTTACTTTTCCTGCTTTCCAAACAGACTCACTTTCTCTCTCTCTTTATGTTGCTTAGTTTTTTCTTATCTTTTTCATTGTTCCACTCAACACTGTCGATGGAAGTCCCAACATCACATGTTTCATTTTAATTCACACTTCCCCCGATTTCATCTCTCTGAATTTCAGGAGTTAAAATAGTTGTTCTTTTGTCCTTTTGGTTTTCTGCTCTGATGATCCATTCATTGTTGGAAACTACCACTCCACTCATCATCAAAATTCAAAGGTAAAAGACATTTAACTTATCAGTCCTTTTGAAAGATTTTGCATCAGAGTTTGGTTCTAGTAAGGAGTGAAATTTATTTATTTTTGTGGCCAGAAAAAAGAGAAACTTTTGGCTTTAATTTCACAATCTTTGCACATATTGCTTAATTAAGATCGCATTTTGTTTCATGCTTTGTACTTTACAAATCCTTTGTTTCTGGAAGTAGCTAGCAAGAATATTTTACATGCAATAATGTTGTTCTGGAAAACAAAATGTGAAAAGAGCGATCTTTGTTTGGGATGAACGTTGTACTAATTTGTTGTGTTGTCATTGTAATTTAAATGCAGATGTTTTAACTTGTGAAATCTTTGAATTATTGAAACCGGGACTGGTAAAACAATGGACCAAAAAATCTGGCTATGGAGGAAAAAATCTACAGAGAAAGCCATTCTTTCTACTGACAAACTAAACATCTCCCAAAGAGACAATGAAGAAGAGGTAAAGTCAAGAATGTTTGATTATTTTCAATAAACTTTCTCAGAAAACTCTTTGCCAAAGTTTGTCATTTGATCCCAATGTTGATTCATGCTTTAATTGGGATTTTCTTCAAGTTAAACATATATTAGGATGCCTTATTCTGGGTTGACATAATTTCTGGGAAGCTTTTTATTTTGGGATAGTTTTTATTACAGTGAAGTTTGATTGTTGTTTTTGGTTTTCACATATTTCTACCAGATACAGACTCTTGTGACTGATAAAAGAGAATTGGAGAATGAGCTATATAAATTAAATCAAAAGCTTACCTCGGCACTTTCCGACTGTAGTTACAAAGATGAACTTGTGAAGAAACACCAAAATAATGCACTGCAAGCTGCTGCAGGTATGTAATATATATACACACACATTATATTTGACTTTTTGTTAATGGTGGGGATTTGTTTTTAATAAACAAATTATATGCAGGAATGGAGAAGGCAGAATCGAAAGCAGCTTCTTTAAAGCAAGAATTAGAGGAAGCTTTGCGGCAGAAAGTTGCAAGTGAAGAAAGGGTAACTAATTTAGATGCAGCTCTCAAGGAATGCATGCGGCAACTGCGGTTTGTTCGACAAGAGCAGGAGCAAAAGATTCACGATGCCATGATGAATGCCTCAAAAGAGTTTGAGATATCAAAGAAGAATTTGGAGGAGCAGCTGGCTGAGACTAGGAAAAGGGTTACCAAATTAGGTGTTGAGAATACTAATCTTAGTCGGGCTCTCTTGGTGAAGGAAAAAGTTATTGATGGTTTAAACAAGCAAAGGGCTCGGATCGAGACCTATTTGAGTGCACTACTGACAAGATTGGAATCCACAGAGAAAGATAATGCTGCTTTCAGTTACGAGGTTCGAGTGCTCGAGAAAGAACTTGAGATCCGGAATGAAGAAAGAGAATTCAATCGTCGAACAGCAGAAGCATCACACAAGCAACATTTAGAAAGTGCGAAGAAAATTGCTAAGCTTGAATCAGAATGTCAACGGCTGCATGTCCTAGTCCAGAAACAGTTGCCGGGTCCTGCTGCTTTGGCTAAGATGAAAAACGAAGTTGAAATGCTGGGAAAGGGCTCTATTGAAATGAGGAGAAAATTAAATCCAAGTCCTACCAGTCTAGGGGTTGATTTCGCAGTTGACAGTTATTCGGACAGCCCAAGCAAGAGTGTTAATATCCTAACTGAGCAGTTGTGTGCAATTGAAGAAAAAAATATGGTTCTCAAGGAAGCCCTTGAGAACAAAACCAGTGAACTACAATTCTCAAGAGCCATGTATGCACGTGCTGCTTCCAAATTATTGGAGGTTGAGTCACGACTTGAAGAATCCCCCAAAAGTCTGTCGAACAATGAGTCAACTAGGAACAGCATCATGTTGTCATCAATGTCCGATATTGGCATAGATGATAAAGCTAGCAGTGCGGAATCCTGGGCTCCTGCTTTAATTTCAGAGCTTGAGCATTTCAGGAATTGACAAATAAGGAAGTCGTCGTCATGCACAACTGTTGTGTCTTCGGAAATAAATCTGATGGATGATTTTGTTGAGATGGAGAAATTAGCTTTAGTCTCGGTTGATAAACTGTCGAGAACTTCTCATGTTTCTTCAGATGAAGCTAGTGGGACCCTTGGACCGTTACAAACTGGATCGAATGGAAATGCCTTGGAGGTAATGTGTAAGGAGCTGGTCCTTGTTCCGGGCAGTCAGTATGACCATAGCATGTTGAACAATGAAATGAAGTCCAAAAGTCCGTTGGTTAGCAAAGTTCCTGGTCCACTTCAGGATATACCAAAAGCGAACTTGGAGCAAACCCATGCAACTCAAAGAAATCCAGATGAAATGTTCGAGGATATTAGAGGAGGTTTGGCTTGCATGGGCTATCCTAAGGCTGCTGATTCTTTTGATGAAAAGGAGGGTTCGAACCATAATAATTCCTCTGATCCATCTTGTATTAGTGGCTACATTTCATGGAAACCATTGAATGGTTCTTCAAAAGTGGATTTATGTAATGAGGATGCTGATGTTAACATTTGCTCGGAAGAGGCGGGTAACCAGCAGTTTCATCCTGATTCGAGTAAATCAATTTGCAGGATAATTGAGCTTATCGAAGGGATCAGCTTACTGCCACCAGATTATAATATCCCTGAAACCTTGTCCGAGAAGAATTCTTTCCCGTACAAGCACTTGGAAATACCTTCAGGCTATGTGGTTCGTGTTTTTCAATGGAAAACTCCTGAACTCGGTGCTGTTTTGCAGCAATTTGTGCAGGTTTGTTATGATTTATTGAATGGAAAGGCAGACCTCGACAAATTTACCCAAGAATTAACTACGGGTTTGGACTGGATCATTAATCATTGCTTTTCTCTTCAAGACGTTTCGAGCATGAGAGATGCGATTAAGAATCATTTTGAGTGGGATGAATCAGAAAGCGAAAGTGAAGAAGAAGGTGGAATGGTTGATCAATTTGCACAGCCTAATGTCAGAGAAGAAAAAATGAAACCAAGAGATGAGTTGGTTAAGGAAGAAGCCACAAAGCAACATCTTGAAGATAAGCTCCAGTCAACTACGAATACGAGCCACTCTCTGATAAATCAACTCGAGGAATCTGAGAAAGCCATTGAAAAGTTGCAGGTGGAGTTAGATGCATTGAGAAAAACTGAGGACATGGTTGAAGTGAATGTTGAAAAACATATATGGATGAATGAAATCTACGATAACCCACTTTCCTCAACCAAATATAAAATAGATGAAGCTGGTCAAAAATTTCCTTCACAAGACCTGGAATCAAAGATTAAAAATAGCTTCCATGAAGAATTTGAGACCAAGTGCCTTGACAGGTAATATAAATTTTGCTTTTTGAACCCTAATATTGTAGTCATCCGTATCACGGTCGATTTTGTTTGCAGTGTTGAGTCTTATGCAACTGATGTTTTCTTTCCTTCACAGTGTGACAGAAAATGAGCTACCAAAGTCTGACGTTGAGCAGGAGGGAAATCAGTTTCGAACTGTAAGTTTATATGCGGATAACAACTAGATTAGTTCATTCGTTATATATATGTGAAATGTATTAACTCTTTATCAATCTGCCAGAACCATGAGATTTCAATTGCTTCGGAAAAGTTGGCCGAGTGCCAAGAGACTATTTTAAACTTGGGAAAGCAGTTGAAGGCATTGGCGTCTCCAAAGGAAGCATCACTTTTCGACAAGGTTATCTCCACTCAAACCGAGACCATAACTCCGACGACTTTAATTACTATTCCAACTCCACCGAGGAAGAAGTTGATTAGCCGAAGACCCTCACTATTAGATCAGATGATAATGGAAGATAAGGCCAAAGTAAAAGGCAATCCATGTTCTTTTATCTCCAACGGGACAATGGCAATAGCAATAGCGCCTACGGACAGTACCCTTGTTTTAAACGGAAATAAACAACAGGAAGACAATGCTGCAGTTAACTCTTTAGCAATTGTCCCTGGCAAAAAACAAGGTGGGAGTTTATGGAAAAAGGTTTTCCGGAGAAAGGGCTTTAGATGTTGAGGATTTCACCTAGTACTAACACGGCACAACCAAAGATCGACCCGAACCTCGGGTCCATGTGTTATAGTTTGATACGGGAGTCTGTCTTGTAATGACTAAACTGAGAGAGGTATTTAGGAAAATGCATTATACCAGTAAAAAGCTAAAGGCCATTTGTGGTTTGTTTACGTTTCAGTGAGATTTTTTCTGGATTGATCAATACACGTAGGTGTTCCATTTGTGGTGTATTTTTTACATTTCATCTTCTTTTCCTACGACCTAAAGCAAATCTACCTTTGAGTTGTCCATTTTAAAATTGTTTTGGCCGAATAAATTATACATTTAAGGGGATGCAAAAACACTGTGAGCCAAAGCCACCATATTTAAAACGATGATATCTTGAGGCAACCTACCCTACCACGTGAGCGTCACTGCCACTATAACCGTCCGAAGTAGGGCAGACCGCAAAAGTGAAAGAGAAATGTAATAATAGGAGCAGTTCAACTTTTTACTGTGGTATCCGATTTCAAAAAGTAGTCTTAAATTATATTTATTTAATTTGATTTAATCATAAGAGATTATAATTTGAATTTATAAAATAATCTGAATTTAAATCTATAATACCATTACCAGTATTTATTTGTCCAATATTAGTATAGAGTGTCACATGATGTTTAAACCGCATTTTATGCTATTCATATAAGTCAAAGTGATAATTTTGCATTTTTCCTGTTAATCGCGTAAATTCAATTACAAATTTTTAAACCATCAAATTAAACACGTTTTCAGACAGCAACCTGGCAGTTTACAACTACACTATATAATTAACAAAATTGTCTAAAAACTGCCTAAAATAAAAATCATTTTAATTTCTCTAAAAATTTATTTTTATAACATTACCCGATTTTTCATTACTAGCAATTTTTTTTAAACTAGCATCAAAGTAAACAAAAATCAATATCGTATACTAACCACTTATTTGGATATTAATATTACAATTCATATCTAGACTAGTTTAAAAGAGCTACTATTCATTTATACATGTCAACTAGAAAATATCAAAATACATCAAGGATGTATTTACCGATACTGTATGTATATACCCTTCTTTGATAGTGATGCCTTGCTCCTTATACGAGCCCAGTTTTCCTACTTACGCGTGAAAAACCATCATACGCTAAATATATACTTAATGAGACACTATATATAGATTCAATATAAATCAATATACTTAAATTATAACAATAATACAATAATCATGCGGTTAGATCACTAGTCATTGATTTCCATTATATTAATCACATATTAACATAATAAAATCCGGATTTACAATCATGTTGACTTCCTTGCCATTTCTTGAGAGTTTATCTACTTTCTAATCAATATACCATTTATTACACAGTAAATTATAGCCCAAAATAACTTGAGGACTTGAGTACACGAGTAAAAAAACTGTATTGAAGTACTAAAGAACTGCACTTAAGTGCTAAATAACCGCACCTATGTGCTAAATAACCGCACCTAAGTGCTAATATACTGCACTGAAGTGCTAAACCGCTGGACTCTATGACATGCCAACTATACTCTATACCTCAATAACTTACTTGGGCATACTTTTTAATTTTTGTAATTAATTCATCCATGACAATTATAATCGAATACTTGGGCAATTTATACCCTAAATATCACATAAACATATTATAATCAAATTACATGTGATCAACGCATGTAATCCTTCTACCTTTGACAATTCTACTATGTCAAATATCAAGATAAATATAATCATCAAGCATATAATTATAACAGACTTATCACAAGTCTTTCAAATCAAACATAATATTTTCCATGCATGTAATGCACTCACCTTGACACTTTAGGAGATGTCAATATAGTCTTGCCTCACCAAGTCTTAATCTTGAATTTTATCTTGGTCTTGATTACTAGTTCGACCTTGGTTTTGATCACGATCTACATGTGTATTAACATGCCACAAATACATTTCAAATTATATGTTAGTATCATACTAACACATAAATACAATAGGAATAATTTTCCTACAATTATTCCTATAATTGTTCAATCTTAGTTCCATGACATAAGTCATTATACCTTTAATACCTTGGATTCTTTTCAACTTTTAATCAAAGAATGATCAAAACTTCATCCTAATAAAAAATTTAAGCATAATGCTTCCATGAAAACAATTTTTTCACTTTAGTCCCTAGTTTTCCCCAAAATGTCGAATTGGTCCCAATCTTTCCAAGATTTTGAATTGGTCTTTATGTTTTTACAAACTTCTAAAATGATCCAAATGACATTTTAAAGCTTGTAAAATCATAATTTCACCATATCCAATCTTATGGAAATTTTTCCATAATTTCTTCTAATTTCTCTTCTTTGACCGAAATGGTCCTTTACTTTCCAATATTTCTATTTTGGTCCTAAATTACCAAATCAAGCTAATTTGATCATAATCTTATCATTTCTAATGCTAGAATAATTTTCACAATAATTTCCCCTTTATTTCCAATTCTAACCGAATTGGTCCTTTGTTCTTCCTAAGGGAAAATTTTCATTCTAACATCAAATTAAGGCTTCTAATATCACAAACCATTCATTTCCATCTTTTATTCAATTCCCTAACCAAATCCCCAAATTCTAGGGTTAGGGTTTATAACCTTGAACATAGAATTAAACTAAATTCAAGATTGTTTTCATGCTTACAACACTTGAGTTACTTAAATCAAGCCTTAATTCTAACATGGTTCATGAAATTCCAATTTCTCTCTGTTCAAGAACATGAACTATTCTTCATATCACCATGCAAAATTACTATCAAAAGAAAGAGTATGAAGCATAGATCATTTTCTTCTAAAACAACATACCTTGATTCTAACTTTGGAGCCTTCAATTTGTCAAAGAAAATTTCTCCCCTTTTGTTCTCTTGCTTTTCGAAATTTTCCAAGAAAGATGAACTAATTTTGTTCATCTTTTTCCTTTTTAATCCACATGTGATAATTAAATAAATTTTAAATTCATTTAATTAGTGAAATTACTAATTTAGCCTTCAAATCCAATGGCTAAATTTAATCTTATCATAAACCAAGGGCCAAGATTAAATCCATGTGTTTTCCATCTTAGAAAAATACCCTCAAAATTTTAAAATATTTCAAAATTGTTATCCTTTCCAAATGACCAATTTGCCCTCAACTATTCACAATTTCATCTAATTTTCCATCTTGTAATAATTCAACTAAATCTAGTTAAATTCCAACTAGACATATTAAAATATTCATAAATTAGTATTTTATGAATTTTCCATAACCTTTGGAACTGTCTTTAAAATTCTAATTCGATCCGATGTACCGATAATTATTGGGAATTTTTATCGGACACAATTTCTCTTAGAAATCTTATAACAATATTCCATTACGAATATTATTATTAACTCACACTGAATCCTTTTTATCAGTCAAAAATACTGACATGGAACCTTCCTAATAGGTCACCCATCCTTGTGCTACTCTGATCTGAGCACGCTTAACAATTTTTATTTTGATCTAATATTCGAAAATTTTCTCGAACTTTAACACTTTATAGCTCTTAATACAAACTCCGTATCAAAAATCATGGCAACACGAAAATATCATCCTTGGGGGTAAACTATTCATTTACGAGACTAAAATACGTAACTTTTTAAAAATACAATTTAGTCCCTAAACTTTTTGAATTTTTACACTTTGGCACCAAACTTTTTGGATTTTACATTTTGGTCACCAACCAACATTTTTGAGATATTGCAAAATCATTTTAATTTAAAACGATCTAAATCTGTAATAATTCGATTTGAAATTATCTAAATAAATAGTTTCAAATGAAACATAATTTAGTGTTAAAGACTTAAATGAAAATGACTTGAGATGAAAAAAGAAAATATTGACAAATTAAATCTAAAATGATCTAAATCAGAAACAATTCGAATACAAATGAATTTGTATGAGTACAATGACACTGTATGTGGAGAAATTATATCATGGGTCATTCCCGCCACGTCATTCAAGGGACCAACCAATAAAAATCACTCATCTTATTTTTTTCATGTCATATTTTTTACCAAGTGAATATTCACTTGGTAAAAACTATTTTTAAAATTGATTTACAGTAAATATGAGTGGAGATTCACTTGATAAAAATATGACATGAAAAAAATAATGAGATGAATAATTTTTATTAGTTGGTCCCATGAATGACGTGGCGAGAATAACCCATGATATAATTTCTCCTGTATGTGGGGTGTGAGTAAAACTACTCGATATTTTTTTACTTTCAAGTTAGTTGAATTGAGTTATTTAGTCCATTCGGATTAACAAGTCGAGTTCAGATTTTGTCAACTCAAAAAATCAAATGTTATTGTTTTACAATTTAGTCATTGATTTTCTTATTTTCTCGATTTATCCTTCATTTCAACTCCATTTTTATTAAACTTGAACCACAATCTCTACCATTGTACAATATCTATGTAGCTTAAATTCCTATTTTTATTTTTTTTTTCAATTTAGTTCCTCAACTTTGTATGGGTTTTTTATGTCTTTAATTTCTCCTTTGTTTTAAGTTAGTTTTTAACCAAATTTGAACCACATGTTCTAATACCATTATAAAATATATATGTAACTTCAATTCAGTTTTTAACAACAAATTTATTCATTTATACAATTCAATTCCTCAACTTTATATTTTACTCGAATTAATTCTTCAACTATATTTTCTGTGAAGTCTTTCTTCTCATTAACAATGACGGGGTATGTAGGGCGTGGGAAGAGCCCATACGCCCCTACCACCATTTTTTTACTTTTTATTATATGTATAATTTAAAAAATGGATTATGTATAAATTTGCCCCCACTTTTAAAGTGCTTATATTTGTCCTCCCAACCTTAAATCCTTGCTACATCACTGTTCATCAATTTCTTGACTCCTTTATACTCTCATTAATACTTTGTCTTAAAAAATTCATTCTTTAAAAATAACATTATAAACATTTTTTTTTATAATTTTAGATGATATTTGATAAATTAAATAATATCAAAAAGGAAAATTCTACCACGCTAGACGAACATCGCTGAACACCACTAACGCTGAACATCGTTGAACACCATTAAATTGATTAATAAAGATTAAAAATCTCAAGCACTCAACATATAATTATAAATTATTTAAAATAAAATTTTAATTAAATTATTTTCCATACATATTATGTTTTTTATTTTTTAAATAATTAGATCGAATACTAACCTTAGTCAATTTAAAAAAATAAAGAACCCTAAATCCTAAACCCTAAACCCAAAAACATAGACCTAAAACCTAAAACACTAAACCCTAAACACTAAACCATAAATCATAAACCTTAAACACACTAAACCCTAAACCCAAAACCATAAACCGTAAACTATAAACCCAAAACCCAAAACCTTAAATTCAAATATTGGGTTTAGGCTTTAGGGTTTATAGTTTAGGGTTTTGGTTTACGATTTTGGGTTTTTTATTTTTTAAATTGACTAAGGTTGATATTTGATCCAATTATTTTAAAAAAGATTAAAAAATATAATATATATGAAAAATAATTTAATTAAAATTTTATTTTAAATAATTTATAATTATATGTTGAGTCCTTGAGATTTTTAATCTTTATTAATTAATTTAATGGTGTTCAACGATGTTCAGTGTTAGTGGTGTTCTGCGGTTTTCGTCGAGCCTGACAGACTCATCCTATTACAAATCTTACTTGTATATATATGAAAAAAATGAAAAAAAGACATGTATATCTTATATGATTGAAGAATGTTGTTTAAATAGAAACAATATGTACAATATTATTGTACATAATTACAATTAATTTGAAGAAAAACTCGAACAACTAGACTTAACTGAAATTTCATAAACTAAACTCAATTAGAAAAAATTTAAATAAAATTTGAGTTATAAAACATGACTCGATTAATTTAAAAAAATGACTCCACTCGATCGAATACGTGCCCCCTAACTATATAGATAAAGTGAGAACATAGAAGAAAAAAAAGTATGACCTTAAAATAAGGGAAAAATAAAGGTGATGGTAATATAAATGGAGCATAAAGTTAAAAATAGCCACAATGTTTAATTTTTTTTGCTATAAACAGTCACTTAACATTTTATTTTCGTTTAAAATTCACCATCGACGGATAGAAATCGTTAGTCAATTAACGGTCAACACCTTTTGATGACGTGACGATGCCACATGGCACTTTACTGACGAGGCATCATAGTTTAAAAAAATAAAAAATAATTTTTTTAAAATAATTATTTGTTAACCAATCATATAATGCCACGCCAACAAAGTGCCATGTGGCATCATATGATTGGTTAAAAATAAAAAATAATTATTTTTTAAATATTTGTAACCAATCAGGTGATGCCACATCAGCAAAGTATTACGTAGTATCATATGATTGGATTAAAATACAAAAAAAAATTATTTTTTAAAATAAAAAAATATATATCACGTAAGCAGCATTGCCACAAATATACTACATCACTGAAAAAGTTGATCGTTAATTGAGTGACGATTTTCATATGTCGAGAATAAATATTAGACAAAAATAAAATATTAAAATATTAGATGACTGTTTGCATAAAAAAAAAAAATAGAGGCAGTCACCAAAATGTCAAATGTTCAAAGTTATTTTTGACTTTACGCTATAAATGGCAAATGCCAGCGTTGTTTAGTTTCTCTCCATATATCTAATCCCTTCTTTTTTCTCGACCTCTTCATATGCAGCAACAGAAGCCAAAAACACATAATGTTGGCGTGTTTCACGGACTACCCTAGCTTATGCAGAGCCACTGCTTCAATTGGGTACTTGTTCATGTTACTCTTATCTTTCTTCATCACCATTTCCGCTGCTTGTTTTCATTGAAATTGCCAGGTTCCTTTATTCCTCTCTATTACCCTTTTTCTCTCTATTTTCCTTTCAGTTTTGTGCTGAATTCGCTAGATATTGTTGCAGTTTTTTGGTTCTTGTTCCCAGACTACAGATTGTGGGAACTGCCCAGCTTTGGGTAAGAGCCGGCCTTTTTGAACCAGAGGCCAAGCTATCATATCCACTTCTGTTGTAAGTTTTTTTTCTTTTCTTTTTTCATACAGTGAGAATATAGTTTAAATTTGTTTCCTTTTTGGTAAAGGACTGACATTTTACAATCAAGAAGACAATGTTACTAATCAATTGATGGTTACTGTGTACTTTCTATTATTTTGCATCGCCTTTAGATGACCTTGTTAGTTATTGAGAATCTAAAGGAAACTATAAAAAGAGGAGGAATCAGACATGACCTGGTAAAATTACTTCTAGTCTAGTTAGTTGATAATATAACAGTTGCATTTTTTTGGGCTCTTTTCATGATTTTGTCCTTTTGGTATTAAATAGCATTGACTTGGCTTCTTTATGGCCAAAACAACAGATGAACATTTGATTGCTCTAGATTCTAAACTTCTTTGCTTTGTTGTTGCTTGCTGTTTAGAATGGAGTGAGGGGGCTGATGTTGGACATGTACGATTTTAATGGCTATATTTGGCTCTTTCATTCCGGGGACAATGCTTCAACTTCGCCGCCTTTGTAATATATCTTTCCGTCTTAGAAATATAGCAGGTATAATCCGTGCCTTCTTTTTAATTTTTAATTTCCAGTTTTTTCAAGACAATTTGCCATGTGCTGATTGGATCTTATTCAGCAACCTGCAATTAACGCCATGGGGGAAGTGGAAGCATTCTTGAGTCAGAATCCATCGGAGATCGTAACCATTATCGAGGACTATGTGCATACACCAAAAGGACTGAGTAACCTTTTCACAAGTGCCGGTCTGGACAAGTATTGGTTTTGTGCGTCTTTTTTTTAACTTAAACATAGCCGGCATTCATTCCAACACAAGAACAAGGATACAAGGGAAAAAAAAACAGACATACAGGGGAGAAGAAGAGAGCACAACATATGTATTCAAATTAGCCTACTGTACTGGTTTCATGTGTCTAAAATGCCAAGGGGGAAGATTGGCCTACTGTATGCTGCCAAACTTTGTAGCAGTCAACTTTTACATGGTATTCAAATTATAACATATGTATGTGTATATATAATATTTTGTTCTAAATATGCAAAGCACTAAAACAAGATAAGTCACGCAGAGGAGCGATGGAGGTGGTGTTTTCTATGATTGGGATAGCATGAATGGCCAAAGATTATGTCAATGTAATACTATTGCAGCCTGCCAGGTTCCTTCAAGACTGAATTTAATTGTTTGGAAAGCATTGGCAACTTTAGTTCCTATTTTCGATAGTCATTCGAGGGATTATTTTGCAAAAAGTACACGTGTTGCTGGAATTGTATGGCAAAATAGTTGCATCTCTATAAAATTTGGTTGTTGTTTGCTATAGTAATCCAAATTCTGACGTATATAAACTTGATTTTATCTTATTTTTGTGTTAGATTAGCCATGCTTGGCTTCCAAAACTATTTTCCAAAGTATGGAAACATTCCTTGTTCTTTTTGCTTTTACTTTAGAAGAATCTAGTTCAAGGTAGGATTGGGGGTAGTGGTGAAGTTAGTCATGATTTACATCTTTTTGGCAAAAGATAGTGTTGAATGATACGAAAAGAAAGCCTTCGTGTGATTGTTGTTTTGTGATTGTGTCTGCAAAACAACAATTCTGAACTTAATTTTTGCCATCTCCTTCCTCTGACACTTTTTTATGGTGTTCCCCAGTAGTTTGGACAGCTCAACTGACATGACGAATTTCAAAATCTCTGTCTTGTTCTTATACAGGCTGGAGCACCATTTGGATCTTGCAAGAACATTTCTATGCCTTCTTCAAGTCCAATGACCAGTACTGCAGGAAGCTTTTCCGGATCCGTTCAGTTCTCAGAATCTGCTTCAGCAGTCTCTTATCCTACTCGCTTTGTGGTTGGCTTCTTTTCTATCCCATGGATGTTCTTATTGTGACTATAATAGATAATCCTCAGGATAGCTTTTATAGGTTTACGAGGGCTTATAATATGTCGGTATGCAAAATTTTCGAGCCAAGACTTAGTATACGGCACCCTGTCCTATTAGGTGGAAGGTCAAGGAGTGCCTGTAATGAATAGTAGTTCAAGTATGCAATTTGCAAGAAGAGGTGGACGAATGATAAGCAATCCAATGAAACAATCTAAAGGACCTCTGGTCCCCCATACATTGATCGACTGTAGTATCTGACATTTACTTGCAAGAACAAACAGCCCTGGTTCCACAACATGTCGGAAACTCCATAGGACGCTACTCTGAGATCAGAAGACGGTGATGGCCAAACATTTAGTATCTCAAATGATTTCGGATGAATAAACTTTATGGGAAATTGAGCTCGAACACACCTTTAATCGTGGACAGCTATCTGCAATGGTGGACAAGGATTCGTTTGTTATAAATGTACCCCCTAACATTCAGGTGTTGCAAGGAATTGGTTCTTGTTATCTGTTCAGATTATCATTTGAGAACCAGGAAAAGGAAAAAAGCAAAATGAAAATATGATATTTTTTTGGAACATATGAAGTGCTTGTATACTCCGTTTATATGGGTTGAAGTATTATGTTCTATTTTGAAATTATCAGTTTTAACATATTGGATTTAGAGGTAGAGGCTGAACATAAGATAATGTTGATTATTTTACTTGATTTAGTATAAAGTAGCAATAACTTGGCTAACTAGCACATTCAATTGACATGTAATTGTTTGAATCAATTTTTTTACCAACTGTTTCATGATATTCTACAAGTAGAGTAAAATGAATAATAAATTGGAACAATTTGATACCCGGAAAAAATATAAAAAATTCTTAAAAGATTTTACAAAAACGGCAAATTATATCTTCTTTAAAAGTAGTCAAATATGTAGTCTTAGATTTATTTGCTCTAGCTTGAAATTTAGTCATGTAATTAAAGAATGTATTAATTTGTTTTTTATTTTAACTCAAATAACTTTAATTTGACTTAACTTGAAAAAAATTCAAATTGAGTTAAGAATAATAAAACAAGATTCATCACACCATTATTTTTTTTCACTCGATTCAATCAAATGTTCACTTTTGTATTTTAAAGTTCATATTTAAAATTCGTGACTAACACTCTCAATAAAGTTGTATATAAATTTTGAATATATATTCTCTTCGAGGATACAATATGATTTACCATAGTTTGATTTATTGAAAATTTTATAAAAACATCAAGGTACCAAGTTAGGCCAGCTTAGATTGATCAACTAATGCGAGAACATGGAGTCATCCCATCCCCGGCAGGCAGTGGGCAGATCTCAATCCCAATGCCTTGTTGAGCTCCAACACACATACTTAATGGTGCATCAAAAGGTGCCACCACCGGGTGTTGTCGTAGCCGATGCCCCCCACAACCTTCCCTAACTCAACAAGCCAACTGTGGTACTTAATTTTAGGCACATAATTAGGATCGAATATTGGGATGAGTCAAAATATTAAAATTTAAAAATATAAAGGTTTATTAAATATTTAAATTCAAAATTCATGGGCAAGGTTTAATTTTTTTAATATTTAAACTTATAAAACATAAATTGTTATTAGACCAAAAAAATTGAGAGACACAGGCCAATTCTTTTTTACTTCAATCTCTATTTGATTAACTCTTATATTTTTAATTTAAATACTAAGGGAAGAGGTCCATTATAGCTTAATCATAATTAAAGTATCAAACTAACTCTTAATTATTTCAAAGTTAACATAACTCAGATTTTCTTGCAACAAGAAGAAGGAGGAGCTAGTGCGCATCACTTGTGAAACAAGGAAAGGTGAGATGAATCATTAAAAAGCACCAAAAAGGGGGGTTTGCCAAAAACCCAATCTAACACGAACCAGAATCACGAGTCGGTAAAGATATCTTTATAAGTTCTTAATTTATGAAGCAAATCACATTTGGGGGGGGGGGGTCTTATTATTCTATAACAAACGAATCACATTCAACACGTTGATTGAGTATATATATATATATACACACACAAACACACATAGGATGGCATGGTTCCACTACTCTATTCATATGGCGTTCACGCCTTCAATTCTTTGCATTCTCATGTCCCCCTATCTGATAATATATTAAACACTTGATATCAAGATTTAGTTTTGATAATCCCTTGTAATGACCCGTTTACCCAAATACCCAAACCAAAACCCAACAACCAATAAACTCGACCCGGAACCAATAAAACCCTAAAACAAAAAAACCCTAATAGCCCTAACCTAAACTGCTGCCGCCGCCGTCGTCCTCACTCTCCGGCCACCGTCTCCGGCAACCACCCGAAACCCCAAATTAAACCCCTAAATCAAATTAACCAAAAATATATAATAAATAAATAAACCTAAAACTTAATCTACCAGACCAACCCATACCCTAATCTCCTACCCAATCTGCCCTGCCTTACCTTCAACCACTCGGCTATCCCCAAAAATCCGCTGCCATCAGATCTGTAAAGTGGAGAGTTGTTATTTTAGAATGAGGTTTATAAAACCCGAATCAAAAAGTTATAAAAGGGAGGGTGGTTCAAAAAAAAAAAAACAAAGTGGAGAGTTGTTATTTTAGAATGAGGTTTATAAAACCCGAATCAAAAAGTTATAAAAGGGAGGGTGGTTCAAAAAAAAAAAACAACAAAGTTTGAAGGTTCATTTTCGATCAAAAAAATTGGGTTCAAAAAATCAAAAAATTGTAAGGAAGTTTGTTGAAGATTCAATAAAAAGTTTTTTAAGGTAAAAAAGAAATAAAAATCTGTCGAACTACTTTTTAGTTTTAGATCAAAGTTCTTTTTGTTTGTTTTTTTTAATCCGAATCAAAGTAAAAAAGGGTGTTATTTCAAAATTTATTTTTCTTGTTTTGAATCTTATATATATATATATATATATATATATATAAGAAAAAAGGAGTTTCGAAAGATTTACCTGCGTTTGAAGTCACTGCCGTTCATTTCTCCGCCGCCGCGAGGCCACCGTGCCGATGACCTGTCCATCGGGAGCGGGAAGTGTGGCCGTCGTCGGCCTGGACTGAGAGCGGCGCCGTCGACTTGAAAGGGGTGAGAGTGATGAAGGGTTAGGGTTGAGAGAGTTTAGGTTTAGGTTTTGTTTTTTTTAGTTTTAATCTGGTTAAAAAAATATAGCCTATTTTAATGTTTTAAACCGGTCAATGAAACGACGTTGTTTCACGGCTCGATCCACGCGGTGACCCGGATACTCGGGGAGGATCCGCTTTTTTAAAGGGTCTAATTACACCATAAGCTCCACATCTTTCCTCCCGTTTTCATTTTGTCCATGAGTTAATTCTATGTTTAGTCCTTATGCTTTTTATGCGCATTTAGTATGGTTTTTTTTGTTTTTTGTGGGTTTTAATTTCTGTTTTGTTTCATTTTAGTCACTGCATTACATTTTATAATTTCTAGCATATTATTTCTATAAATTTAAGTTTATTTCCCCATGTTTTATATTTGTTTTATTTTAATCCTTTTTGTATGTTATTTCATGCCATGTAATTTGATGTTCATGCATGCTAGTCCTTGAATTTAATTTTTTTTCATGCATTCTAATATGATCCATGCCTACATATTATTATTATTATTATTATTATTATTATTATTATTGTTATTATTATTATTATTATGTGCATATAATATATTATTATACAAAGTAATTTATTTTGTATATATTATATATTGATATAAGATATATGTGTATATATATATATATGTTTTTATCTATGTTACATATTTTTATGTATAATAACCTTCTTTTATTTTTCTTATATTATGTATATGATTTTATGCGTATTTATAAAAATATGGGTAGTATTTCCTTAATTACTATATATAATATTAAATATTTATTTATGTAAAAATGGTATACATATATAGAGGCATATTTTGGTAAATATAAATATTAAATATATTTTATCTTAAGTATTATATTTTTAGGTATATCTATTTTTACATGTTTCCTTATAATTTTGCATCATATATGTTTTTTAAATCATCAAAAAAATATTTTAAAGAAATAAATTGTGAATTTTAAATCAATGTTTTGAAACCTCGATAAATCATATCCCGGGCGTAAAGGGATGTGATGTTTTTGAATCTTTCCAAGAAAACAAGAAGCCGTGTCCCGGGCGCAAAGGGATGCGGTTCTCTCAATATTTTTGGCATTTAAGAATCGTATTTTAAATTTTAATCGAATTCGCAATTTCCAACACCAAGACATTAAATAATTGACTAGGTACCAATTTTGGGCGGTGTGGGGGTGCTAATCCTTCTCTATCCGTAACTGACTCCCAGACCTTAATTTTTGAATCTCTGGTTTTATTTTGGTGTCCGGTCTACCATTTTTAAAATGATTGGTGGCGACTCTACATTTTTAATTTGAAAATCGGGCGGGGTTTTTCAAATACATTCAAACAACAAAAATAAATTTTAAAACATAAATAAAAAGAGAGAGCCGGACGAATTTGGGTGCTTACAGCTGGCCACTCCGCTGGGGACATTTTTTGAAAAAGAGAGTCAAGCCACGAGTCGATTATCTTTTAGTCTTGGTCATTGGAAATCGCGAATTTGATTTTAATTTCAAATATGATTCTGTTATTTTTAAAGACACGAATTTTATTTTTCTGTAAATATTTATGATTTATTTTTACTGTATCCCATGAGCTTTCTACCCGAGCTCCGTCCTTTTTAAGTGGAAGTGTGATACCGCCTTCGTGTGGGTTACCACCGTATAAGTTGGTGAATCGCTTTCGGGATATATTTCTTACGCTTTCGTGTGGGTTACCTCCGTATAGGCATAAGGGATGTGTCCCCATGAATTGAACTTGGTCCGTTTGAAACCTATAATGAGTGAGGATCAGGGGCCTTGCTACCTTTAGTAAGGGACATCGAGGACAATTCGGGTACCCTCCCTAGAACCAAAAACTGCATATAGTGAGCCGTAGGAGCCACCCTTTTAGAGCCATGTGAAACTCTGCCCGTTTAGCGGTTACCCTTTTAGGCTTTAATGCATTTTTTCTATGTACAGTTTTTTATCTGTTTTATTTTTACCATTACTTACCATTTAATTTGTTCATTTGATTATTTTAAATTCGAGCTGACCCATTTTTTTGTGATCACATCATATTAAATCTGTTCATTTTGGCATTCACTGTATGACATATCATAACATTTTAATTTTTGCATTTTACCAGCATGAAATACTGATTCACAACTGGTTCTCAATTTGAAAAATTATCATCGGGAGAAAATCTAGTACTCTAGATATCAAGGCAATATTCAAAGTTGCAAATGAATCCCGTGAGTTCGGAAGTTGAGCCACGATAACCATTTTTGAATCAGTACTTTCGCATCTATGACATGCACCTCGTATATACATGCATACATTTTGAAAATTTTAAAGTCGGTCCCCAGGGCACCCCATTAGATACAACAAAGTTGGTCGATCTAGCACTTTACAGAACCTCTACAAGAGCTCGATCTCGGGGTATATCCGAAAGTGTCTGCCGCAAACACCATGCCTTCGACAAGGCTCTAATTTGGGGGCATTCTCCCTCAAGCAAATTTGTGAACCCAATTTAGGGGGCAATAGAATCCACACTCAAAGTTTCAAATTCGCTACAAGAGCATTTTCAAACGATGACATAGAACGAACAAAATGTTGGAGCATGGACCCAGATGGCCGATCGAACCCAAGAAGTGGTTGGGGCACCGCCACATACAAAAGACCAAGATCCTAACAGGACTAGTGAGGAGTGGGGCATCCCTTTGAGGACCAGAGAAATCATGTCACATTCATGCATTTAGTTGCATTCATCTTGCATTGAATCATTTTTGCATACGTCATACATTTAGATTAAGTGCATACACCAAAGTCACTATACATTTAGGATAAACACATACATTTAGGCATAAAATTAGATGCATTCATGCATTTTTGATTGTACATACAAACATGTTTAAAGAAGAGGCCGAACATCCTCAACATGGGGGCAACGACATGATGGCCAACCTTAGTTATGGAGGAGGCCAAACAAAGGGATGCTGAAACATCTAAATAAAAGGTACCAGTGACAAACTTCATGAACATTCACTAACCAATATTTTTTCCTTTTTAGGATTGCATTCCTCTAACGATGGTGTGGCGGATGCCAACATTTTCCAGATTCTCACTCCTGCCAACAGAAATAACTCATTCCAGATTCCACCCTCTATTGATGAAAAACCAGAGTAAATTTTTCCAGACATTGTCTCGCTCTCAATGGCAGAACAATTCCACATCTTGAAAATCATGCCTCCGTCAGTGGTGGTAGGCCAACCTAGTATAGATCTTACCTCCATCGGTGGTGTTGTAGATCAAATTTTCCATCCAGATCCTGTCTCTCCGTCGGTGGTGTAGTGGATCCTATATTTTGCCGATCTAGCCTCTCCGTCAGAGGTGTAGCAGATCAAATCCTATCCAGGTCTCGCCTATTCGTCGGTGTTGCAGGTAGACCAAACTTTTCCTCAGAATTTACCTTTTCATTATAGTTGTAGCAAAAAAAAAAGTCAAAAAATAAAAAAAAAGATAAGAGAAAAACTCAAAAAAAGAGAGAAGAGAAAAAATCAAAAAAAAAAAAAAATCAAAATTTCAAAAAAGAAGAAAACCAAAAATTCAAAAAAATCAATCAAAAAGAAGAAGAAAAAAAAGAAGAATTCAAAAAAATCAAAAAGAAAAATCAAGTTGTTATCAT
The DNA here is from genome assembly GCA_019671005.1 of Hibiscus mutabilis. Lineage (NCBI taxonomy): Eukaryota > Viridiplantae > Streptophyta > Magnoliopsida > Malvales > Malvaceae > Hibiscus > Hibiscus mutabilis. Next base: position 7,574,057 of record CM033731.1, on the reverse strand, counting down.
TCGCTGATCCTGTTCTTCCGTTGATGGTGTAGTAGGGTTCCAGTTGATGTTCTGCTTCTCCGTTGTTGGCGAGGTAGAATCCAAATTACCATCCGATCTTGTCCCTCCGATGATGGTGTGGCTGGGTCCAAGTTGCTGCTATACAATCCTGTCTCACCGTTGATGGTGTAGATGGGTTCAAGTTTCTATCATTCGCCGATCTTGCTCTTCCGTTGACAGTGTAGTAGGATCCAAGTTGTTGTTATTCGATCTAGCCCTTCTGTTGATGGTAAGGCTAGTTTCAAGTTGTCAAAGTATCCGATCATGTCCATCCGTTGATGGTGTGGCTGGGGTCCAATTTGCTGAAATCCAATCATGCTCATCCGTTGATGGTGTAGTATGGTTCAAGTTGGTGTTTTGTTTCTCCGTTGATGGTGCAGTGGAATACAAATTGTTATCCGATCTTGTCCCTCCGTTGATGGTGAGGCTAGGGTCCAAGTTGCTGAAATCCAATCATGCTCATCCGTTGATGGTGTAGTGGAATCTAAATTATCATCCGATCATGTCCTTCCGTTGATGGTGTGGCTGGGGTCCAAGTTGCTAAAATTCAATAATGTTTCTCCGTTGATGGCGTAGTAGGATCCAAGTGCTGAAATTTGATCTTATCTCTCCGTCGATGGTGTGGATAGATCCAACTTTATAAACTTTAGGTGCCTCTTCGTCGGTGTTGTAGCTGAACCAAATTTGCCAAATTCCGATCATGCCTCTTCGTTAGAGTCGTAGCTTGATCTCAAAGAAACCAACCCTCCGATTTTGCCTCTTCGTCAGAGTCGTAGTTGGATCAAATCTTCAAATCTTGCCTCTTCGTCGGTGGTGTAGCTTGGTCAAATCTAACTTTCGGTTCTGCCTCTTCGTTGGTGTTGTAGCTGAACCAAATTTAATAACTTTCGGTCTTGCCTCTTCGTCGGTGTTGTAGCTATACCATATTCACTAACTCTTGATCTTGCCTCTTCGTCGGTGTCGTAGCTGGATCAACATTACTAAATTTAAACCATGACTCCTCGTCAGTGTTGTAGCTTGGTAAAAAATTACCAACTTTCAAGTTTTATCAATTTTGTATCTAAAAAAAGAAAAAGATGAAAAAAATTCAAAAAAAAAGAAAACGAAAAAATATAAAAAAGGGAAAAAAGAAAACAAAACAAACAAAAAAAGAAAAAAAAAGAAGAAGAAGAAAATAATAGAGAAAAAAAAAGAAAATTAAAATGAGCTATCAATACTTTGATCCTGCCTCTTCGTTAGAGTTATAGCTGGATCAGACATCAGAACTTATCATCCATCGGTCCTGTCTCTTCGTCAGTGTTGCAGCTGGATCAAATTTTGTAGACCCTGTCTCTTCGTCGGTGTTATAGCTGGGTCAAATTTTCTTTAGGTATTAGCTCATCATCAATAATGTATCAAGTTGAACTCATTTTGCTTCCCCAACAGACAACCCCTTATTTTGAAGATTTCGTTTCCTAAGAGTGACAAGGTGGATCAACCAAGACAAGAAAGAAGACTTGAGTCGAAGAGAAAATGTGATCTACCGAAGAAAGAAGACATACGTCAAGAAGGGAGAAGCTCAGCTGGACCAGACAAAATGGGTCATTTTTAGTCTTTGCTCTATTGTTGTTACACAACAATGAGCAAAGAGGGGCAGCTGTAACGACCCGTTTACCCAAATACCCGAACCAAAACCCAACAAGCAATAAACCCAACCCAGAACCAATAAAATCCTAAAACAAAAAACCCTAATAGCCCTAACCTAAACTGCTGCCACTGATGTCGTCCTCACTCTCTGGCCACCGTCTTCGACAACCACCCGAACACCCACAAACTGAAACCCCAAATTAAACCCCAAAACCAACCCTTAAATCAAATCAACCAAAAAATATATAATAAATAAATAAACCTAAAACATAATCTACCAGACCAACCCATACCCTAATCTCCTATCCAATCTGCCATGCCTTACCTTCAACCACTAGACTATCCCCAAAAATCCACTGTCATCAGATCTGCAAAGTTAAAATAATGGAGAGTTGTTATTTTAGAATGGGGTTTATAAAACCCGAATCAAAAAGTTGTAAAAGGGATGGTGGATCGAAAAAAACAAAGAGTTTGAAGGTTCATTTTCAATCAAAAAAATTGTAATCTGGGGGGTTCAAAAAATCAAAAAATTTCAAGGAAGTTTGTTGAAGATTCAATAAAAAAAATTAAGGTGAAAAAGAAATAAAAATCTGTCGAACTACTTTTTAGTTTTAGATCAAAGTTCTTTTTGTTTGTTTTTTAATACGAATCAAAGTAAAAAAAAGTGTTATTTCGAAATTTATTTTTCTTGTTTTGAATCTTATATATATAGAAGAAAAAAGGAGTTTCGAAAGATTTACATGCGTTTGAAGTCACTGTCGTTCGTTGCTCCGCCGCCGCGAGGCCACCGTGCCGATGACCGATCCGTTGAGAGCGGAAAGTGTGGCCGCCGTCGGCCTGGACTGAGAGTGGCACCGTCGACTTGAAAGGAGTGAGAGTGATGAAGGGTTAGGGTTGAGAGGGTTTAGGTTTTGTTTTTTTTAGTTTTAATCTGGTTAAAAAAACATAGCATATTTTAATGTTTTAAACCGGTCATCAATGAAACGTCGTCGTTTCAAAGCGCTATCCACTCGGTTGTAATACCCCAAAATTTGCTATGTTAATTTAGGGCCATTTATTACTAAGATAAGGACTTAAAAGCTTACTTAGTGACTAAAATGACAAAATGCAAAAGTCAGGATTTTCTCAATTATGGACTGTAGAAAAGAAGTTTCCGAGGTTTTAAGGTGTCATGTGATAAAGAACGAGAAAAATAGAATACTCGCAAAATTTAGTTAAAATCCAAGGAAAATTGGAATGAGAATTCAAGGTTAAAGTTTAGTGACCAAAATGATAAGTTTTAAAACTTGGGTGATAGAAGTGGAAATATGAAAAGTTGAAGAACCAAATTTGTAATTTCCCAAAAGTTAGGTGTTTTATTTTATAAATAGATAGAACACGTGTGGATCGAATGAGGAATTACTGGTTTGATCCGATATTTCGATTATTGGGAAAATCGTAGTCAAAGTTTAAGTAGAATTTGGATACCGAGATCAAACTGAAAAATTATGAAATTTTACCATATGATAGAAAAAGGTTATAAAAGCCATCTCCAAGTGTTGAAGAATTTATCAGTAATTATTTTATCCTGTACATGGATTAAACAGATCATGGAGAAAAATCTAATATAGATTACGGGAAAAAAATGTAGTATAAGATATTGAATTTAGATCGAACTGCAAAGTTAAGCGTGCTCAGGACATAGGATGGGTGACCTATTGGGAAGGTCTCATGTCAGTAATTGAGACTAATAAAAAGAAATCAGCTCGAGTTAATATTACTCGTTTGGATATCAGATAAAGGATTTTTAAGAGAATTTTATCCGATAAAGATTTCGGATAAATTATCAGTATATTGGACCGAGTTAAAATTTCAAGATTTTGATTTTTAAAAAATTATGAGATATTTTGTAGTCAACAATATTTATTTATGGAAGTCAGAATTATGAGAATTTCATACTTTACCCGATAGTTTGAAAAAAATGCAAAAATTGTAGTAGGTGATTATCGGGTAATCGGATCGAATTGAAATTTTAAAGACTGTTCCATAAGCCATGGAAAATTCATAAAATATTATTTTTTATGAATATTTTAATATTTCTAGTTGGATCCTAACTAGATTTGGTTCTATTTTTACATAATGGCAAATTAGAAAATAAGTTTTAGTTGGAGGGTTATTTGGAATCAAGAAATTAAATGAATTTAAAATTCATTTAATTAATATACATGGCATAAATAAGGAAAATGATGAAAAAAAATTGTTCATCTTCTTCCTACGTTTCGAAAGGCAAGAGAGAAAAATTTGCAAAATTTTCCCTAGGCATTTTGAAGGCTTAAAAGCAAAATTCAAGGTATGATCCTTTAGAATAATTTGTTCTACATTCAATTCTCTACATTTTGGTAGCAATATTGCTTGGTGTTGTGAAGAACTACTTGAATTATTGATGAGAAAGAATTAGGGAATTGATGTGCTAAGTTGAAATTAGGACTTGAATTACATGAATTCAATGTCAATTTGATGAAATTAAGCTTGGATTGTATTTAATTTCATGATGAAGTTAAGAACCCTAACCCTAAAAATTTAGGATTTTATTTAGGGTTTTGAAATTTACGATGAAAATGAAATATTGATGATATTGGAAGTTTGATTTTGATGTTAGAATGAAAAATCCTTAACTATTCTTCTAAGCGACTATTTTGGCATGTTTGATAAATTAGGGAAAATATTGTGAAAATAATCCTAGTGATGGATTTGAAGAGATTATGAATTTAGAAGCTTAATTATGGCATTATGACTAAAATAAAGTCCTTGAAAAGTTTAGACACCCAATTTGACTTATAGGAAGAATTTGGGGTTTTAAGTGTAAATTATTGGAAATAAAGAATATATGTTGGAAAAATTAATTTGAGCATGTTAAAATGTTGTTTGGATGAAAAGTGAGCCTAGAAAAGCTAAGGGACCAATTCGGCAAGCTTCAAAGTTAAGGGATTGAATTTGAATTTTATGAAAATTTGAGTGTATTTATGTAATTAATGATGTTGGAGATGTGAAATTGATGTTAGAATGCTAAACCGATGTTGAATCGAATTAGTGACCATTTTGACAATTTGTCAAAATAAAGTGACCAAATAGGAAATGAATTATTAGATGGTGATCAAATCTGATTTTTTAAGTTAAAATAATAGAATTAAGGTAGTAATGTTGATTTGAGGACTAAATTGCAAAGTTAAGAAGTTTTAATCCTTACCTTTGCATTTTAGTGACTATTTTGGCAAAGAAAAAAAATTGAGGGAATTATTTTGAATAATTATTTGATGAAGAAGATGATGAATTGGTGGTTTGAAGTAAGTGATGAGACTAAATTGACAAGTAGAAAAATAAGAAGAAGTTAGTATAAAGTAGAAGTTAATTATGGAATGCAATGTAAAAGATTGACTTTTGGCAGTGAATTAAAAAATTCACCATAAATTCTACGAAAATGTTTAAATGATGAATTTTATATCGATGTAAAGATTTGTTCGTCTAGTTTCGCCTCCAATAAACGGAAACTGATTTCGAGTTCCGAGTTAAAAGATATGAATTTTTAATCGAATAAAGGTCAGAAAATTTACATAGCAGTTTTTGGTCAGGGCAGCTCTGTGACGGGAGTTTAAAGAATTTTTATAATTTTTATAGATTTTATTAATTTATGTGGCTTATACCTTTAGAACCATTATTGAATCTATTTTCTTCGGTATAAAGGGAATTAATATCCAATATGTATTCTTCCCTATATAAGTAAATCTTTGAAGGTAGCGCAAGCTGTCAGGAAATAGAATTTGATACATTTTGTATCTAAATGTTTAATAACAAGCTCGGAAGAATTATTGGAAGTTCAAAATGGTCATTAAGGACCAAATGAATTTTTGGAAAGTATAAGGAAAGAAGGAAAATTATGGAAATTTTTATGTTAAATAATTAGATAGCTTGATTGAAATATTGTTCGAAGAGAATTTAACAAATTTTTGTTTATATTCATGTGGTTAACCAAGTCAAATCCGAATCAAAAGAAGATTCGAGGTACTATGAAGGAAAGGATCAAGTAGAATTTAGTGAGGCATGCTAATAAATGACCCAGGTGAGTATATTTTTATTTATTTATTATATATGTGAGATGAATGAATGCATTTTTATCCATATATATATATATATATATATATATGATGTGAAGAAGACTTGTAATAAGTCAACTTTGATAATAATGAAAATGTATGTTGATCAAAGAAATATTAAATGGCATATGTGATACATGGATATGGAATAATGATTTATCTAAGATAAATCAGATTTCAGATTTTGGGTATGAAATGCCCATTATCGAATTATGGTTGATAGTTTTGATAAATTGGATATTGAAGATGAAATATGAGATGTGAATTGCCCTATTATATGAACAATGAAGATTGATCTATACAGAAATAAATTGCCCAAGTACTAGTGTGAAGTCTTTTGTATAATTGGATATCCATAGAGTCACTTAGCACTTGCGTCCTAATGTAGGCACTTCGGTGCTGAGATAATGTAGGCACTTCGGTGCTAAGATAATGTAGGCACTTCGGTATTGAGAAAAACACTAAGGTGTTATGCGAGGAGCAAAGGGCGTCCTCGAGTACGTATTCACCATCAGACGCTACGACGTTGTAGACACTACGGTGTTAGACTCGTATACCATAGATTCACATGAAAATCCTTGGTATAGTTGGATATCCATAGAGTACTAACAGCTGCGTGAAAGCACTACAGTGCAGGAAAGGCTCTACGGAGTCAGGAAAGGCTCTACGGAGTCAGTTCAAACACTACGGTGTTACATAGCACAAAAAGTGCAATTATATAAGGAGCAAAGAGTGTCTTTGAGTACGTACTCATTTCAGTCGCTTCGGCAATGTAGACGTTACGACGTCATAGACATTATGGCGTCGTGATGACTAGCGTACCAAAGCTTCACAAGATTTTGTACTTTGGGCTATGATAAAGGAAATGATATGCAAATGATTGCATGAAGGAGCATGACTATGATAAAAGAAATGATATGCAAATGATTGCATGATGAAAGTGTGGCTATGTTAAAGAATATGATAGGCAAATGATTACGTGATAAAAGCACGACTACTTGATGATCATGAACCATTGATATCATGATTCTATGAAAAAATTGATAGATGATGTGAATCATATTGAGAGCATGTTTATGTTGAAGAAATTTTTATGCATGTGGGCACTTGATGAACATAGAACAATAATGACATGACTCTTAAGATAATCATGATACATGACTAATTCTACATTACAAGTGACTTGATTTTATACTTTGTCTATAATACTTGAAATGCAATTATGCAAGTAGTTAAGCTAAAAAGCTTAATGTACACAAGACTGGTAAGACATATCAAATCTTGTGATTTGAATATTATATTGGTCAAATGAACTATACAAGTAAGGCAGTTCTACATATGATAAAATGATATCAACTGCAATTGAAAATCATTTGCCATCTTACAGAGCTGTCTTAATATAATTATTGTTTATATTATTATGATTATGTTTCACTAAGTTATACTTAACTTGTGTTTTGTATCACACGTAGGTACTTAGGATTAGATAGCAAAAGAGGAGCTGCACATTGTTGGATCAAGTTAGCTTGTACTAACAGTGAGTATCACCATATTCTAGCCTAGTGGGGCATGTGTAGATATTAAATAAGTAGCTATTTCGTATGATCTAGCATCATGCTTAGTTTGAAGAATTAAAAATTTCAGAAAGATGCTTTAAACAGTTTTATACTTAGTTGGTCATTTACCGCGTAGTGATTTCAAAAATAAGAAAGGATCTAGGCAGCATACATAGTTTTCACCCTGAATTATATTCTCATTTTAATAACTGCTTAAAGTATTTTACAAACCAATTCGGGGTCAAAACTAGATGCGGTTGCTAGACATAGTTTTGTTTGAAAACTGAGAAAGGGCCAACCACTGAACTACTTTATTGAAAAAATTTTACAAGTCAGGAAATCATCAAATATACGTTGAGGGTATTACATTTAGTGGTATCAGAGCAAAGGTTTAGTTGATTCTGGAGGTTAAACCGAGTCCAATATGATTTTGTTAAAGTGTACATGCCCCTAGGATGTGATGCTTCTGATATATTGCTTGTATACCTTGGTGTAGCTCCTCAATAATATGAATGAGACTCTAATGGTTATAAGAAAAATAATATGTTGTTAGATTTCGTTAGTTGACGAATTTTTAAGGGTTAAGAAAAGACCCACAGTGGATACAACACAGTGAAATAAATATGATAGTTAATTTCTATTCAGAATGAATTATCTGAATAATAGATAACTGGTACAGTAATTATAAGAAGATAGAGAATACTCTGATTGTAAGGAAATTTCCAAATGTGTTTTCGGATGAATTACTAGGATTACCTCCAGATTAAGAGGTACAGTTCGATATTGACGTTTAATTCGAGAATAAAGCAGGTATTGATAGCACCTTATAGAAAGACACCAACCCTGTTAGAGGAAGTGAAAACTCAGTTGTAAGTGCTATTAGATTGGAGTTATATTCGATCGAGTGGGTTATTATGAAATGCATCAGTATTATTCGTAAAGAAGAAAGATGATTCTTTACTATTAAGTATAGATCATCGACAGTTAAATATGGTAACAATAAAGAATAAATAATTCGTTACTAAGGATTGAGGATTTGTTTGACCAGTACCGAGGTTTAGTTGTGTTTCCAAATAATCGACCTTTAATTGGGTTATTATCAATTAAAAGTTAAAGAAGAAAATATGCCGAAGACCGTAAGCAGAACTGGTTATGGATACTACAAGTTCTTAATGATGCCGTTTGGACTTACAAACGCTCTGCCACATATAAGAATTTGATGAATAGGGTGTCTCAACCTTACTTGGACCAGTTCATGGTGAAAAAAAAGAAAAGAAAATTTTAATCGATAGATTGAACTATTCTGATCTTTGAAGATAAGTTACGAGCCTAAATTATTGAGAACACGGGATTGTGGGAAAGGAAGTTGAACTATAACTCGATATTTGACGTATGACGAAGAACCGGTGAAAATCTTAGCCTATGAATTAAAAGATATAAGGAATAAGAAAATTTCATTGGTCAAAATCCTTCGGAGGTACCATAAAGTGGATGAGGCAACTTCGGAGACCAAGAAGAAAATGAGAGAATAGTACCCAAAACTATTTAAAATAGGTACGTTTTGAAAATTCGAGGACGAATTTTCTTAAGGGGGAAGAATTATAATACACCAAAATTTGTTATGTTAATTTAGGGTCATTTAGTACTAAGATAAGGACTTAAAAGCTTACTTAGTGACTAAAATGACAAAAATGCAAAAGTTAGGATTTTCTCAATCATGGACTGTAGAAAAGAAGTTTCCTGAGGTTTTAAGGTCTCATGTGATAGAGAACGAGTAAAATAGAATATTCACAAATTTTGGTTAAAATCCAAGGAAAATTGGAATTAGAATTCAAGGTTAAAGTTTAGTGACCAAAATGATAAGTTTTAAAACTTGGGTGATAGAAGAGGAAATATGAAAAGTTGAAGGACCAGAGTTCTAATTTCCTAAAAGTTAGGTGTTTTATTTTATAAATAGATAGATCACCTATAGGTGTGGATCGAATGAGGAATTACTGGTTTGATTTGATATTTCAATTATTGGGAAAATCGTAGTCAAAGTTTGAATAGAATTTGGATACCCAAATCGAACTGAAAAATTATGAAATTTTACCATATGATAGAAAAAGGTTATAAAAGTCATTTCTAAGTGTTGAAGAATTTATCAGTAATTATTTTATCCTGTACATGGATTAAGCAGACATGGAGAAAAATCTAATATAGATTATGGGAATAAAAATGCAGTATAAGATATTGAATTTAGATTGAACTGCAAAGTTAAGGTGCTCGGGACATAGGATGGGTGACCTATTGGGAAGGTCTCATGTCAGTAATTGAGACTGATAAAAAGAAATCAGCTCGAGTTAATATTATTCGTATGGATATCAAATAAAGGATTTTTAAGAGAATTTTATCCGATAAAGATTTCGGATAAATTATCAGTATATTGGATGAGTCAAAATTTCAAGATTTTGATTTTTAAAAAATTATGGAATATTTTGTAGTCAATAATATTTATTTATGGAAGTTAGAATTATGAGAATTTTAGATTTTAATCGTAGTAGGAGATTATCGGGTAATCGGTTCGAATTGAAATTTTAAATACAGTTCCATAAGCCATGGGAAATTCTTAAAATATTATTTTTTATGATTATTTTAATATTTCTAGTTGGATTTTAACTAGATTTGGTTTTATTTTTACATAATGGCAAATTAAAAAATAAGTTTTAGTTGGAGGGTTATTTGGAATCAAGAAATTAAATGAATTTAAAATTCATTGAATTAATACACATGGCATAAATAAGGAAAAGGATGAACAAATTTTTTTTCATCTTCTTCCTACATTTCGAACGGCAAGAGAGAAAAGAGGGAAATTTTACAAAATTTTGTTCATCCTTTTCCCTAGGCATTTTAAAGGCTTTAAAGCAAAATTCAAGGTATGATCCTTTAGAATAATTTGTTCTACATTCAATTCTCTACATTTTGGTAGCAATATTGCATGGTGTTGTGAAGAACTACTTGAATTATTGATGAGAAAGAATTAGGGAATTGATGTGCTAAGTTGAAATTAGGACTTGAATTACATGAATTCAATGTTGTTTTGATGAAATTAAGCTTGGATTGTATTTAATTTCATGATGAAGTTAAGAACCCTAACCCTAAAAATTTGGGATTTTATTTAGGGTTTTGAAATTTATGATGAAAATGAAAGATTGATGATATTGGAAGTTTGATTTTGATGTTAGAATGAAAAATCCTTAACTAGTCTTCTAAGTGACTATTTTGGCATGTTTGATAAATTAGGGAAAATATTGTGAAAATAATCCTAGTGATGGATTTGAAGAGATTATGAATTTAGAAGCTTAATTATGACATTATGACTAAAATAAAGTCCTTGAAAAGTTTAGACACCCAATTTGACATATAGGAAGAAATTGGGGTTTTAAGTGTAAATTCTTGGAAATGAAGAATATATGTTGGAAAAAATAATTTGAGCTTGTTAGAATGTTGTTTGGATGAAAAGTGAGCCTAGAGAAGCTAAGGGACCGATTCGGAAATCTTCAAAGTTAAGGGACCGAATTTGAATTTTATGAAAATTTGAGTGTATTTATGTAATTAATGATGTTGGAGATGTGAAATTGATGTTGGAATGCTAAACCGATGTTGAATCGAATTAGTGACCATTTTGACAATTTGTCAAAATCAAGTGACCAAATAGGAAATGAATTATTGGATGGGGATTAAATCTGATTTTTTTATTTAAAACAATAGAATTAAGGTAGTAATGTTGATTTGAGGACTAAATTGCAAAGTTAAGAAGTTTTTATCCTTACATTTGCATTTTAGTGACTATTTTGGCAAAGAAAAAAACTTTGAGGGAATTATTTTAAATAATTATTTGATGAAAAAGATGATGAATTGGTGGTTTGAAGTAAGTGATGGGACTAAATTGACAAGTAGAAAAATAAGAAGAAGTTAGTATAAAGTAGAATTTAATTATGGAATGCTATGTAGAAGATTTAATTTTGGCAGTGAATTCGAAAATTCACCATAAATTCTACAAAAATGTTTAGATGATGAATTTTATATCGATGTAAAGATTTGTTCGTCTAGTTTCGCCTCCAACAAACGAAAACTGATTTCGAGTTTCGAGTTAAAAAATATAAATTTTTAATCGAATAAATGTCAGAAAATTATAGAGCAGTTTTTGGTCAGGGCAGCTCTGTGACGGGAGTTTGAAGAATTTTCATAATTTTTGTAGATTTTATTAATTTATGTGGCTTGCACCGTTAGAACCGTTATTGAATCTAGTTTCTTCAGTATAAAGGGAATTGAGATCCAGTATGTATTTTGCCCGATATAAGTAAATCTTTGAAGGTAGCGCAAGCTATCATGAAATAGAATTTGATACATTTTGTATCTAAATGTTTGATAACAAGCTCGGAAGAATTATTGGAAGTTCAAAATGGTCATTAAAGACCAAAATGAATTTTTGGAAAGTATAAGGAAAGAAGGAAAATTATGGAAATTTTTATGTTAAATGATTAGATAGCTTGATTGAAATATTGTTCGAAGTGAATTTAACAAATGTTTGTTTATATTCATGTGGTTAACCAAGTCAAATTCGAATCAAAAGAAGATTCTAGGTACTATGAAGGAAAGGATCGAGTAGAATTTAGTGAGGCATGCTAATAAATGGCTCAGATGAGTGTATTTTATTTATTTATTATATATGTGAGATGAATGAATGTATTTTTATCTGTTTGTATATATATAATGTGAAGAAGACTTGCAATAAGTCAACTTTGATAATAATGAAAATGTAAGTTGATCAAAGAAATATTAAATGGCATATGTGATACATAGATATGGAATAATGATTTATCTAAGATAAATCGGATTTCAGATTTTGGGTATGAAATGCCTATTATCGAATTATGGTTGATAGTTTTGATAAATTAGATATTGAAGATGAAATATGGGATATGAATTGCCCTATTATATGAATAGTGATGATTGATCTATAAGGAAATAAATTGCCCAAGTACTAGTGTGAAGTCTTTGGTACAATTGGATATCCATAGAGTCACTTAGCAGCTGCGTCCTAATGTAGGCCCTTCGGTGCTGAGATAATGTAGGCACTTCGGTGCTAAGATAATGTAGGCACTTCGGTGCTGAGAAAAACATTAAGGTGTTGCGCGAGGAGCAAATGGCGTCCTCGAGTACGTACTCACCATCAGACGCTACGGCGTTGTAGACACTACGGTGCTGGACTCATATACCATAGATTCACATGAAAATCCTTGGTATAGTTGGATATCCATAGAGTCCTAGCAGTTGCGTGAAAGCACTACTGTGCAGGAAAGGCTCTACGGAGTCAGTTCAAACCCTACGGTGTTACATAGCACAAAAAGTGCGATTATATGAGGAGCAAAGAGTGTCCTTGAGTACGTACTCATTTCAGTCGCTTCAGCGATGTAGACGTTACGACGTCATAGACACTACGGTGTCGTGATGACTCGCGTACCATAGCTTCACATGATTTTGTACTTTGGGCTATGATAAAGGAAATAATATGCAAATGATTGCATGAAGGAAGTATGACTATGATAAAAGAAATGATATGCAAATGATTGCATGATGAAAGTATGGCTATGTAAAAGAATATTATAGGCAAATGATTACGTGATAAAAGCATGACTACTTGATGATCATGAACCATTGATATTATGATTCTATGACGAAATTGATAGATGATATGAATCATATTGAAAGCATGTTTATGTTGAAGAAATTTTTATGCATGTGAGCACTTGATGAACATAGAACAATAATGACATGACTCTTAAGATAGTCATGATACATGACTAATTCCGCATTACAGATGGCTTGATTTTACACTTTGGCTATAATACTTGAAATGCAATTACGCAAGTAGTTAAGCTAAAAAGCTTAATGTACACAAGACTGGTAAGACAGATCAAATCTTGTGATTTGAATATTATATTGGTCAAATGAACTATATAAGTAAGGCAATTCTATATATGATAAAATGATATCAACTGCAATTGAAAATCATTTGCCATCTTACAGAGCTGTGTTATTATAATTATTGTTTATATTATTATGATTATGTTTCACTAAGTTATAGTTAACGTGTGTTTTGTATCACACGTAGGTACTTCGGATTAGATAGCAAAAGAGGAGCTGCACATTGTTGGATCAAGTTAGCTTGTACTAACAGTAAGTATCACCACATCCTAATCTAGTGGGGCTTGTATAGATATTAAATAAGTAGCTATTCCGTATGATCTAGCATCATGACTTAGTTCGAAGAATTAAAAATTTTAGAAAGATGCTTTAAACGGTTTTATACTTAGTTGGTCATTTATCGCGTAGTGATTTTAAAAACAAGAAAAGGATCTAGGTAGCATACATAGTTTTCACCCTGAATTATATTTTCATTTTAATAACTGCTTAAAGTATTTTACAAACCAATTCAGGGTCAAAACTAGCTGCAGTTGCTAGACATAGTTTTGTTTGAAAACTGAGAAAGGGCCAACCACTGAACTACTTTGTTGAAAAAAAAATTACTAGTCAGGAAATCAGTTAAAAACTTTAGTAACATCTTCAATGTATATTAAATCATCAAATATACGTTGAGGGTGTTACAGCAGTGACCTGGATACCCGGGGAAGATCCTCTTTTTTTAACGGGTATAATTACACCATAAGCCCCTCATCTTTCCTCCCGCCTTCATTTTGTCCATGGGTTAATTCTATGTTTAGTCCTTATGCTTTTTATGCGCATTTAGTATGGTTTTTTTGTTTTTTGTGGCTTTTAATTTCTGTCTTGTTTCATTTTAGTCATTGCATTACATTTTATAATTTCTAGCATATTATTTCTATAAATTTAAGTTTATTTCCCCATGTTTTATATTTTTTTATTTTAATCATTTTCGTATGTTATTTCATGCCATGTAATTTGAAGTTCATGCATGCTAGTCCTTGAATTTAATTTTTTTTCATGCATTCTAATATGATCCATGCCTACATATTATTATTATTATTATTATTATTATTATTATTATGTGCATATAATATATTATTATACAAAGTAATTTATTTTGTATATATTATATATTGATATACGATATATATATATATATATGTTTTTATCTATGTTACATATTTTTATGTATAATAGCCTTCTTTTATTTTTCTTATATTATGTATATGATTTTATGCGTATTTATAAAAATATGGGTAGTATTTCCTTAATTACTATATAAATATAATAGTAAATATTATTTATGTAAAAATGGTATACATATATATAGGCATATTTTGGTAAATATAAATATTAAATATATTTTACCTTAAGTATTATATTTTTAGGTATATATATTTTTACATGTTTCCTCATAATTTTGTATCATATATGTTTTTAAATCATCAAAAAATATTTTAAATAAATAAATTGTGAAATTTAAATTAATGTTTTGAAACCTCGATAAATCATATCCCAGACGTAAAGGGATGTGATGTTTTTGAATCTTTCCAAAAAAACGAGAAGCCGTGTCCCGGGCGCAAAGGAATGCGGTTCTCTCGATATTTTCGGCATTTAAGAATCGTATTTTAAATTTTAATCGAATTCGTAATTTCCAACACCAAGACATTAAATAATCGACTAGGTACCAATTTTGGGCGGTGTGGGGTGTTAATCCTTCCCCATCCGTAACCGACTCCCGGACCCTAATTTTTGAATTGTTGGTTTTATTTTGGTGTCCGGTCTACTATTTTTAAAATGATTGATGGCGACTCCACATTTTTAATTTAAAAATCGGGCGGGATTTTCAAATAAATTAAAAATAAATTTAAATTCAAATAAAAAAAGAGCGCCGGACGGATTTGGGTGCTCGCATCCCTCATCAATCCTAATTAATTGGTTTTCTTAAAAAAACAAAATAAGAGTTTGGTGAGTGAATAAAAAATACAAACCCAAAGTCCAACCAAATCATTTTATCCTGCACCGACGACCTTGTTTTACAGAGGTGTCGGCAGCCTGCTCTTTGCTCTTTTGGGCACTGAAAAATGATTATTATCCCAGAATTTGTTTATCAAATTCAAATTTTAATTTGATTCATACAGTGATGTTTTAATGAATTTGAATGTCTAACCTTTTTTACCCAAATCTGTAAATGTGAAGGATTGATGATTAGGTGAAATTGGAACTTGAACTGAAGCAGGCCAACAAAATGCCAAGTTTTCGATATTTTGTTGGGAAAGGAATTGGATTTTTTTTTAATGAATTATCTGTACATGTGGCCAAACTGAGTAGCCAATGAGAAATCTTCATCAGGAAAACAAGTCAGTTTATCTATGCTTTTACTAATCATTTACAATAAAAAATATTAAAAAATCATCACCAATTGCAATGGAAAATCAATTGGATCAATTATAACTCCCTCTCTTGTTTCTTCCACCTCAATGTGATCCAACTCTCTGAAATCGGCCAATCGGCTGCTTCATCACAAGCCAGTTCACGAATTCGATCCAAAGGGGATGGAATGTTAATGTAACTCGAGAATGAAGGAACAGAGCTTGATTGAGAAGAAGCTGTTGATGGAGTCGAACTCGAAACCCAATCTGGAAACTCAAAAGGGCATTTTGGTGAAGCTGAGAATTCTTCAAAGGAACGTCTTGGGGATGTTGATTCCTCATCGGCAGCCATGAATCGATGATCCAGGAGCATCTCCGCCGTCCATCGCTTCTTCGGATCCTTAACGAAGCTTTTCCCGAGAAAATCTTTTCCTTCCTCGGATAACTCTTGAGGAATTCCAGGCAATTCATCGCCAACCCAATCTTAATCAACAAAGCCGCCATGTTTGTCCCGGGTTTGAAATTCCAAGCTGGCTTCCCAGTAAACATCTCAACAACTGCACATCCGAGGGCCCAAATATCCACCGCTGAATCATACACGTTTTCGGTGACCAACTCCGGTGCGATATTCAGAGGAGTTCCCCTGATCTCCATCCTCCTCTGTTCTCCCTCTTCTTCTTCCCCAATTTTCTTGGCCAATACAAAATCATCTATCTTCACATCACCAATACCAAACAAAAGAACATTCTGAAGCTTAATATCACAGTGAACGAACCCTTTTGAATGAACAAAGCGTAGCCCTTTGAGTATCGACCTCGTGTATCGTCTAACATCGGATTCCATCAAGTTCCCGCCGCTTTTCTTCACCTGATCAGCCAAGCTTCCTTTATCAGCGTACTCCAAGAACAAATTATACAACTTCCCACGCTTTTCGACCGCGTAATCACCACCTAAACAACGAATGATTTGGGGGCAAGAACCGATTCGATCAAGCACTTCCTTCTCATTCTTCAGCGAAACAGAGTCGATGAGTTGGCAAGACTTGACAGCCATTAAAGGAGATTTTGAGAAGCCATTTTTGGGCACCACCAAATTGACAGTGCCGAAACTTCCACACCCAATCGTATCTCCTCGAACCCACTCCATTGGACACTCCAAATTTCACTCAAGAATTCAACTTTGTGTTTTCTCTGTTTAAGAAATGAATGTTTGTTTGTTTTGAGGCAAAATGAGCAAAACAGAGGTTACAGGGCGATATTGTGGCGCAAAGACTCATATGGCTATATATATATATAGGGGAGGGGATTTTTTTAATATAAAAATATTTATATTTATTTGGTAGGCGTCGGCGTTGCACATTATTGTATGGATTAATTGAACTTTCCTATAATTAATGCATGTGATAGGTGAGGATATTTTATTTGTTTTAAATTTTTATTTGAATTTCCAATTTTTGATATGCAAAAAACGGCTCACCTTCCTGTCTTGAAAAACGTGGTAGATATCATCTATCCTAAGGATTAAAAACAAAACATGTACGGTGAGTTTCAAAATAATATTATTTTTTAATTTAAACTCGCTGCCAAAGTATGGCGAGATCCAATATTTTTTAAATATCCAGTTTAAATCTTAATCAGGTGATTAACTTAATCTTAAACCGAACTCATCGTGCTCTGGTTTAAGGGGTTATTACAACACTTACGTAAAAACATAACGGGTTTGTTTAGGGGTTTTCAAATTAGGATTTTCTTAGTTTCCTATAAATAGGTAGTTTTGTTAGGGTTAGAACACAAAAAATTTTCAATCTCTTTTGTTTGAGCAAAGCAAAGGAGTTTGTCAAGCCGTGGGATTTTCTTAGACCACCGAAAGAAGCAAGCTCACACATAATTCAGAAGGTTAAAGGTAACGTTTGTTAACTTTTTTAGATTACGATTAATTTTTTTATTATGATTTATTTTTTATTCGAATTTTTTTATATATGAATAATTTTTTAATCCGAATAATAAATTTTGTTGTAATTATTTTAATCGAAAATATTTTAAAATTTGATTGATTTGTGATGTTTTAGGCATTTAATTGCGCATAACTATTAGAAAAAAATGGCGTTGTTAAGACTTGAATATTCTCACATCACGAAGAACATAGAATTATTGCTAAGAATTTATGTTCTTTTGCAACTTTTAATTTATTGTTTGTAAATGATAAAGTACTAATTTAATTTAAAATTTGTGTTTGTAGAACGAGGAGCCAAAATTTCGGCCTTGCTTGATATAGAGCGATCCGCCAAGCTTATATATAAGGGGATTTTTGGATACAGCCAGTTTTAGGTACGCATCAAAGATTCGTAACTTTAAAATCATGTAGGAGTTGATTAATGGGTTGGTGGAGCGTTGGAGACCAGAGACGCATACCTTCCACATGCCGTGCGGGGAGTGCACAATCACACTCGAAGATGTTGCTATACACTTGGTCTCCTAATTTTGGGAAGTCCAATCATGGCTCAAAATAAATATTTTCCTAATGATTATTGCTTAAAGTATTTGGGGAAGACACCACCAACCAGCACATTCCACCCGAAGATACGAAGAGAAATTCAAGAAAACGTTGTTAAATCCAACGGGTTGTATGTGCTACCAATGTCGCGTAACGACAATTATTTCCTTGTCTCAGAGATACCACGACCTAAGCATGGTTATGATCCAACATCATACAGGTTGTGTGATTGTGGGTACTTCTAAGCAATCAAGACTCCATATGAGCATGTCATCGCTACATGCTCCGCTGCCATGCTTGATTACAAGGAATACGTGGATCCTGTATACTGGCTTCATTTAGTATTTAAGGTCTACAAAATGGAATTTTCACCAACCGGTAACGAAATAGAATGGAATGCTAGGCAGACATGGCCCACAATTTTATCTGATCAAAGTCTGCGAAGGCAAAAAGCAAGACGTCCAAAAGTCACAAGGATTCAAAATACTATGGACGACAAGCGTCAATGAGAACCGGATGTAGATATCACAAATGATTGATAACGAAAGTTATACACTATAATTCGATGATTCAAGTTCAATGATTCCTTCAATAAATGCCAATGGTACAATGATTTAATAATATGATCCCATTATGGTTTAGATTTTCATTCAATTCAACCTCAATGATCAGAATACAATGCAATCAGTGTTCATGGACCATATTGTACAACTATAAGAATTCAGTATTCAATTTCATAATTCTCAATACACCTATTAAATTAACCTTATTAACAGCATGTGTACAAAATTTCATTAGAAACGAAGACTGACATCATACTCAATTAAACATATTAGCTATATGGACAAATTTGTAAAGATATCAAAACAAGCTTACATCAGTAACAAAATTACATGCCTTGGTACCGATACTCGAATAGGCCGTACCGATACGCCTGGCATTTATTTCCAATTAGAATCAAAATAGGTATCGGTACGGACTAGGCCGTACCGGTACAACAATGCAAACTTATGAATATCAATACAGAATCCCCATACCAGTACTCAGTTTAAATCCTAGATTAACTCTAAAATTCTAGATACAGAAATTGGTATCGATATGGGTTACACCGTACCGATACTAGGATATGGACATATAAGGGAATCGATACAACTTTTTTTCGTACCGGTACCTCGGCAACCTACAAATTCTAGTGTTAAAAACTTCGTACCGATACACTATGTTTTGTACTGGTACCCCTTTTAACAGTTTGGTCTAAATATGCAGGCCCGTATCGATACACACACATCCATACCGGTACGTCATGTCTGCAATTTCTCTAATTTGCTGGTTTTTAAGCCATTTACCCAACTAACACATATCCAATGACTCATTGATTAATGTTTATGACTTATAATCAATTCAATAATCTACGCATCACACTAGAGTATCATTCCATCGATTAAACATCAAGCAAGCCATTAGAGTGGATTTTAGCTAGTTATACCCTTTCAATCTTTCAACCAAAATATCAATATTCCATCTATACATACCCTTATGTTTACATATTTAAAAATACCACATATATATCATTCAAAACATGTTAGGACCATATGCCACCATTCTAGGAGTTTAACGGTAAATGTATATTACAAAAGACGACTCGATGGTGACTTGCAACCGACTATCCACGATCTTCGTCAAGGAACTACAGAACCTTAAAATGCATATAATGAAACATGTTAGGCTTATATATCCTAGTGAGGTGGTTATTAATGATGATAACACATAAAGAGCATTAAGTGAGCTCACCAAAACTTACCAATCACATATTTTTACCATATGCTCTAAGTGAATTTACCCTTGTATCAATAGAAGCTTGAAAAAATTAATGATCAATGAAAAACAATGATACCTAGCCAACTCCATGACACAACTACACTCAACGATAGTTCCAAAGCTATTAAGGCTATCGGATTACGATTCCTTTGTTAGGGGTCTAGGAAGAAGTTGGTGAATCATCTCCACCAATGGATTGAGCTATATGAAAAGACATGGGAATTCATTAAAAATCAACTTCTTGAATTCAATGAGTATAAACAATATTCATGGCTATTTCTAACTATAAAACATGATCAACTAAGCTTGGAATCCATAGAAATTAGCCAGGGTTCCAATAAACTCAATACCATGATTTCTCTATAGAATTTTCATGGGAATTAATAAGTATTCAATGGATTTACCTTTCTTAATTGATAGAAACAATAGGGAATCGATAAAACAAAAAAAATTAGCTAAAGCTCCAATGGAGGTTCTTGCTTGAATTCTTAAGGAAAAAGATAAAAGGAGATTGGATAGGTTTAAAGTTTCTCTCTCGATTAGAAAATAGAAAAAGATGATGACTTTTGTCATCTTTTTCCTATTTTAATTAACTTATCATGTGATTAAGCCAAGCAAGTAGGTGACTCACCACCTATAATGGTTTAATTATGGCATTAACCATTGCATTCTATGCCTTTTCCACTTTTGGCCTCTAGTTTTCATTTCTTATAATTTGATCACTATACTATGTTTCTTAGGCTTTCAGTACTTATAATGCAGTCCAACTTCAATAGAAATGTCTCATTAACTATCAACACATGTGAAATTAGATAACATGGTCAAAAGTTAATGGTCATTTGACTTGTCAGAGTTTGAATTTCTGATCACCGTAATCTGGTTTTCAACTAGGCTAATTTTTGGGGTGTTACAACTCTCCCCCTTAAGAAAATTTGTCTTCAAATTTTACCTGAAGGAAAAAGATGAGGATATTGCTTCTTCATAGTTTCTTCTGGTTCTCAGGTAGTTTCTTTGACTTTGTAACTCCTACAAAGTACTTTAACCAATAGAACTGTCTTGTTTCGAAGTCTTGTTACCTTTAAAATTAGTATCTGTACAAGTTCTTCATCATAGGTTAAATTGGGTTAGATTTCCACTGACTATGGTTCGATGGTACGTGATGGATTTGAATGATAATTTTGAGGCATTGATACATGAAAGACATCATGAATTTTACTGAGTTTCAGTGGCAATACTAGACGATAGGCTACTGGGCCTATCCTTTTAATGACTTCAAAAGGGCCAATGAAGCAGGGACTAAGTTTTTTCTTCTTGCCAAAACGAACAATTTTCTTCTATGGGGAGACTTTAAGGAATGTTTTCTCTTCCACAGAATATTGAATGTCTCTCATTTTAAGGTCAACATAAGCTTTTTGTCAGTCCAAAGCGGCCTTGAGTCTATCATGGATGATAGCAATATTTTTTCAATTTTCTGGAGCAAATCAGGACGCAATGCCTTGCCCTCACCAAGTTTAGACTAGCAAAGTGATGTTCTGCACTTTCTACCATATAGTGCTTCAAAAGGAGCCATTTTAATCGATGAATGATAACTATTGTTATAAGCAAATTTGATGAGGGGTGGGGATTTTTCCCAAGACCCTTTAAAATCAATAATACATGTCCGAAGTATATCTTCTAAAATTTGAATCACCCTTTATGACTATTGTTATAAAGATCAAAATTCATTATTACAGGTATAAAATAGATGGATTTAGTAAATCGATCAACTATGACCCATATGACATTATTTTTCTTAGGGTTCAAGGGTAGACCACTTACAAAATCCATGGTAATCTGTTCCCTATAGGGCTCTCTAGAATCGCGAAGCAAAACATGGATCATGATCAGAGATAATAGATTTAGGCACTCTGTTCAATCATATGATTTTTTGGATATATAATTCAAAAGCCTATAAATATCAAAATCCATTCTTACATGTATGGAATAGACGGATTTAGTAAATCGATCAACTATGACCCATATGGCATTATTTTTCTTAGGGGTCAAGGGTAGACCACTTACAAAATCTATAGTAATATGTTCCCACTTCTATTGGGGTAATTCAATAGGTTACATAAGTCCTGTAGGGACACGGTGTTCAGCTTTGACTTGTTAGCATGTCAGACATTTAGAAACATAGTCAGTAATGTTTTGTTTTATGCCAGACCACCAATAAAGCTCTTGGAGGTCTTTATACATCTTAATTGACCATGGGTGAACAAAAAAGGGTTGATATGGGCTTCTTTAAGAATTTCTAACTTGAGAGATTCATTGTTCAATATACAAATTTGATCACGAAAACATAGAAGACCTTCCGAGTTAACCAAAAAATTAGGATCAGATTTGTTCTATAATATAGAGACAATGACTTGGAGCTCTTTGATCCTTGATACAATAGTAGACTAAACTTGCAATTCAGTTACTAGTGTATGATTTTGTTTGAGTCTGAAGTAGGCATTAATTGCATAAATGACAGATAATTGTTTGCGACTAAGTGCATCAGCTACAATATTGGCATTTATCGGATGGTAATCAATAACTAGATCATAATCTTTCAAAAGTTCCATCCACCTTCTCTGAAGAAGGTTTAGCTTTTTATGTGTTAGAATATATTTTAGGCTTTTATGATCGGTGAATAGGTAACATCTCTCTCCATAAAGATAATGCCTCTAAATTTTCAATGCAAAGACAACTGCATCCAGTTCTAAATCATGAGTAAGATAGTTCAGTTCATGGGGTTTAAGTTACCTTGAAGCATAAGCAACAACTTTGTCTTCTTGCATAAGAACACATCCTAGTCCTTGATGCGAAGCATCACTGTATACATTGAAATTTTTGCCCTACTTAGGTTTGACTAGGATTGAGGCATGGGTTAATACTTGCTTTAATTGATTAAATCTATGTTATTGTTTCTCGGTCCATTTAAAATAAACCTCTTTTGGAGTAACTTTGTTAGTGGCACCGCTAGTATAGAGAATCCTTTAACAAATCTTCTATAGTAGCCAGCTAGACTGGGGAAGCTTCTTACATCTCTAACATTCTTCAGTGGTCTCCAGACAACAATAGCTTGAATCTTTGTTGGGTCAACTTGAATACCTGTTGATGATACGATGTGTCCTAAAATGAGACTTTTGGTAGCCAAAATTCACACTTACTAAACTTGGCATACAATTGTTTCTCTCAAAGAGTTTGAAGCATAATATGAAGATATTTTTTATGTTTGATCTCATCTTTAGAATAGATCAATATGTCATCTATGAACACTACAAAAAATTTGTCTAGGTAAGGTTTAAAAACTCGTTTCATGAGATCCATGACTGCCGCATAGGCATTGGTTAGCCCGAAGAGCATCACCAAAAATTCGTAATGACTATACCTGGTTCTGAAAATAGTTTTAAGTATATGACAATCTTTGACTTTCATTTGATAATACCCCGATCAGAGATCAATCTTGAAAAACACAGTTGCATCTTTCAAATGATCAAACAAATCATCTATCCTTGGAAGATGATACTTGTTCTTAATGGTAAGTCTATTCAATTGCTGGTAATCAATGCATAGACGTATAGAGCCATCCTTTTTCTTAACAAAAAGTACCGGAGCTCCCCAAGGTAAAGAACTCAGTCGGATGAAACCCTTATCCAACAATTCTTGTATCTGAGACTTTAACTTCTTAAGTTTAACTAGAGCTATTCTATACTATGTAATAGAGACTGGGGTAATTCTTGGTTGTATCTCAATCCTGAATTCTACTTCATGGATTGGTGGTAAACCTAAAACATCAGGAAAAACATCTAAAAATTCATTCACGGTGTCAATGTCTTCCAGCTTTGGATCACTTTTAGTTTCACTCATTGTAGCATACACCAATAGATTTCTTCTTTCGTGTTTAACATCCATCAAAGTAACACTTTCCTTTCCTAGTCCGTGTAAATATAGCTTCTTCTTTGAACAATCCACCCAAGCTTGATGTTCTCCGAGCCAGGCAAGCCCTAATATCAAATCGAATTCATGGAAAGGTAAGGCCATCAAATTACCTAGAATCAGAATCCCTTGAAGGGACAATTCCTACAGATTAGGTTGATAGTCATACTATAACCTAGAGGGCTTGTGGCTATGATTTTTGATGTAGTGGGTTATGGCCTCAATTTAAATTTCTCAATCAGTGCAATGCTAATAAATTAATGGGTTAATCTCGTATCAATCAAAGTATAAACTGTATGTAAAAATAATTTAATAGTACCTGCGATGATGTCAGGATCATCATCCTTCTCCCAGCTCCTTACGTGATACACTTGGACATGGGCCTTTAATTCTTGTCTGTTTGATGCACCCGTAGAGCCACGAGTCTTCCCAAAAACTCCTGATAAGGTTTGTCTTGGTCTTTTGCCCTTGAATGACAGTGCGGGAGATACATTAGTAGCTGATGCATTAAGTGTCTTCGAGGAATTCAATGGACAATCTTTGATGAAATGATCTTGTTCCCCACAATAATAACATGCTCTAGCTTGCTTACGATATTGACCAGTCGGATGCTTTCTCTAACAATAAATGCATATAGGATTATGTGATTCTCGGCCCGACACACCAGTACTTTCAATAGAAGTAGTCATTGAAGTAGAACAAACTATACTTTGAGGTTTTGCAATGTAACTAGATCCACGAGATTGTTGCAATATAGGTTGCCTAGGCCCTTGATGTCTCACATTCTTTGGAGATAAAAGAGGACAAGATACATCATGAGGTTACTTATCAGATCGTGTTGACCATTCAAACCTTCTAGCCCTTTGAGTGGCTTCAGTAGCAATAACTCCGCTAACCAGGTTTTAAAAATCTGTGGTCCCTAATACAGTGAACAAAGGGCGAAGTTCATCACATAGCCCGTCAATAAACATACGACACTTCTTAGCCAGGTCTATAGGTCTCATTCCTTATCTCAGATGCTGAAATATCTTTCTCCCTTTAGCCAGGTAATACTCGCTAACATACTTCTTTTCAAAATTATTTCAAAAAGAAGTCCCAAGTGACAGGGTCCTCGGGAACAATGAGTGTGGTAGTCTCCCACCAATGTTGGGCTTCATCAATAATCAAGGCCAACACACATTCAAGGTTATGCTCATCGAAGCATTGAAGTTGCTTATTCAGAATCTTCAAAGTATTGTTTAACCAATACTCAGCTATCTCAGGGTCACCATCATCTTTTCCAGTAAAGGTATAGGCCCGATACTGAGCCAACTTGTCAATAGGGGCCCTTGGAGTCGATAAGTAGCCACAAAAGGCTGGACTACTTGTTCAGGCCTCATAGAGACCATAAACTATTTTAAACATCTCTGTCATGCTCGCAAAGCATTCTTGTTGGGCAGGAAGTATCGATGGTGGGTTTGGTGGATTGTTTTGTGCTTCTTGATGAGTTACAGGGTCATCCCTCCTAATTTCCCCTCCATGAATGGAGGATCCGGTAGAGTGGTATATATCCTTACGTCATTGATCCTGATCAGACATCTCGTATACTATAAAAAAGAAAGAAGATCGTGTCAGCTACAAGTCACAAATACTATATAGAAATAACTCCTAGGAGGCATATGCTATGCAAATAAAGTAATGAGTCTCGGTTTAGTCCTAGAATCGACTAAACTCTGTTCTAATATAAAAAATGTAACACTCATTTCTTGGTCTGGTAGAGAACCGGGTCAAAGATGTTATCGATTATCGATAATAGAAGCTATACAGTATAATTCGATGATTCAAGTTCAATGATTCGTTCAATAAATGCCAATGGTACAATGATTTAATAATATGATCCTATTAGGATTTAGATTTTCATTCAATTCAACCTCAATGATCAGAATACAATATAATCAGTGTTCATGGACCATATTGTAAAACTATAAGAATTTAGTATTCAATTTCATAATTCTCAATGTAACTATCAAATTAACCTTATTAACAGCTTGTGTACAAAATTTCATTAGAAACGAAAACCAACATCATACTCAATTAAACATATTAGCTTTAGAGACAAATTTGTAAAGATGTCAAAACAAGTTTACATCAGTAATAAAATTATCTACCTCAGTACCGGTATTCGAATAGGCCATACCGATACGTCTGGGCATTTATTTCTAATTAGTATCAAAATAGGTATCAGTACGGACAAGGCTGTACCGGTACAACAATGCAAACTTATAAGTATCAATACAGAATCCCCCGTACCGATACTCAGTTCAAATCCTAGATTAACTTTAAAATTCTAGAGATGAAAACTGGTATTGGTATAGGTCACACCGCACCGGTACCATGCTATAGATAGATAAGGGAATCGATACGACCCTTTTCTATACCGGTACCCCGATAACCTACAAATTCAAATGTCAAAATTTCGTACCGATACACTATGTTCTGTACCAGTACCCCTTTTAATGGTTTGGTCCAAATATGCAGGCCAGTACCGAAACGCCCACATTCGTACTGGTATGCCTTGTCTGCAATTTCTCTAATTTTCTAGTTTTTAAGCCATTTACCCAACTAACACATATCCAATGACTCATTGATCAATGTTTATGACTTATAACCAATTCAATAGTCTTTGCATCACACTAGAGTATCATTTCATCGATTAAACATCAAGCAAGCCATTAGAGTAGATTTTAGCTAGTTATACCCTTCCAATCCTTCAACCAAAATATCACCATTCTATCTATGCATACCCTTATGCTTACATATTTAAAAATACCACATATATATCATTCAAAACATGTTAGGACCATATGCCATCATTCTAGGAGTTTAATGGTAAATGTACATTACAAAAGACGACTCAAGGGTGACTTGCAACCGGCTATCCACGATCTTCATCAAGGAACTACAGAACCTTAAAATGCATACAATAAAACATGTCAGGCTTATATAGCCTAGTGAGGTAGTTATCAATGATGCTAACATATAAAGACATGTTTGTCAATATGTTCAATAATATGGATAACACTATGAATTCATGTCAAAACAATACTTAAACATGTTTTAATCAATAAATACATCTTATAAATCATGTGAATATAAAGTTCATATTCCTTAGATCACAGTAATCAATGGATACACGAATTCCACCAACATCGCCAAGCCAATGATCCGATAACCGTTATTCCTCTATATCACCAATGATCATAACACATACATCACATCACATCACCAATAAGGGTCTTAACCCAAGAATCATAGTCCAGTCGTACATGAGCTCAATGAGTTCTATGGCATGCCAATTGTATCCAATGTCCACCCGTATCCAAGAATTCAATGTAAAAGCCAAAGATATCCATATTAATAAATACTTACCATGTTCAATGTTATCAATGTCAATAAGAGCATTAAGCTTACCAAAATTTACCAACCACGCATTTTCACCATGTGCTCTAAGTGAGCTTACCCTTATAGAAGCTTGATAAAATTAATGATCAATGGAAAAGGAATGGCACCTAGCCAATCCCATGACACAACTACACTCACCGATAGTTCCGAAACTATTGAGGCTCTCAGATTACGATTCCTTTGTTAGAGGTCTTGGAATGAGTTGGTGAATCCTCTCCACCAATGCATTGAGCTATATGAAAAGACATAAGAATTCATTAAAATCCACTTCTATATATTCATTGAGTATAAAAAATATTCATAGCTATTTCTAACTATAAAACATGATCAACTAAGCTTGGAATCTATAAAAATTAGCTAGGGTTCTAATAAACTCAATATCATGATTTCTCCATAGAATTTTCATAAGAATCAATAAGTATTCAATGGGTTAATCGGTAGAAACAATAGGGAATCGATAAAACGAAGAAAATTCAAGCTTAGCTAAAGCTCTAATGAAGGTGCTTGCTTGGCTTCTTAAGGAAAAAGATGAAATGAGATTGGATAGGTTTGAGGTTTCTCCCTCGGTTAGGAAATGGGAAAAGATGATGACTTTTGTCATCTTTTTCCTATTTAAATTAACTTATCATATGATTAAGCTAAGCAAGTAGGTGACTCACCACCTATAATGGTCTAATTATGGCATTAGCCATTGCATTCTATGCCTCTTCCACTTTTAGCCTCTAGTTTTTATTTCTTACAATTTGATCACTATACTATGTTCCTTAGGCTTTCAATACTTACAATATAGTCCAACTTCAATAGCAATGTCCCATTAACTACCAGTACATGTGAAATTAGACAACATGGTCAAAAGTCAATGATCTTTTGACTTGCAGTAGTTTGAAATTCTTATCATTGTAATCCGATTTTCAACTAGGCCATTTTTTGGGTGTTACATAAACACCTTTTTCAAAACTTTTATCATTTTTAAAAAAAAATTAAATGTCACTGACATAATTTATAACCCAAACTTTACAGAACTTAAAAAAATAAATTAATCCTAAACCAAACTCGCTGTGCATACAAGGGAGTTCAATGCATTCCAAACGTCGTTATGTTTTGCCCTAGAATGCTGTTAAGCCTGAGGGAACTCGTTGTGCATTCACGACGAGTTCGATTTAGGATTAGATTAATCGCCTGATTAAGATTTAAACTAGATATTTAAAAAAATTGGAACACGTTATACTTGGACGGCGAGTTTGAATAAAAAATAATATTATTTTAGAGCTCGTCGTGCATGTGCGGCGAGTTCACTGTAATAGTGCTAGTCCGGGAAATATAGAATTTTGAGTGCTACTTTAGTAATAATAAGACCTAATGTTCCTATTTTTGTCTTTAAGCCCCATCCTAAAAGATTTTCTTCCATATTTTTATATAATTATACCCTTCGAACAAAAATATTATATTGCGACATTCCTTTTCCATAATTTGATCATTTGAATTTTAATATATGGTGTTTTGTATTTTGTATTTTTATTTTCTTAGTATTCTTAATATTTATTTTTATATTAGATTATTTATAAATTTTTCGCAAGAAATAATACAGGTGAAAAGATGTATTTACATGAATTAAACTCCAAATTCATCAACAAAATCAAAAATCCCGTGTCTAATGTTCTAATAGTACTGATGACCGTACCATCCTTTTTTCCCCTTAAGTGTTTTAAGCCCTTAAATTTTTTTAAAAATCAATTAAATTCTTACGTATTTTACATTCATTTAAATCTATATATCTAAAAATTTGAATCAATTTAATTTTTAAACTGATAAATTAAATCAATTAGGTCAATTGATCACTTTTGATCATTAAATTTTACAATAGTTTTTTTCATCAAATATTATTGTCACATGAGGCACTACAATTATATCCATGTAACATATATATATATATGTAAGTTTTGTGGAGTTTTTACATTTTTAAATAAAATAAAAAAATCTGTAGATTTAACAATTAGCGTTAATAAATAAATAAATTAATGAAATTTCAAAATATAAAAACTGTTGTCATAAAATACAAAAACTTAATTGATTTTTATTTAAAAATAACTTTTTTAAAGCCGATACATTTCCTTACTTATTAGAGGAAAAATAATGTTAAAAATAATTTGGTTCTTAAATGTTTGGATTAAATTTGCGGCCATCCATTGTCCATGGGAAGGAATATAATATTGACCCTTTTGGCATTTTTCTGATTTCTTGATATTAAACTCCTTTAAACCACTTGACCACCTCCCAAAGTATGGGCAGTGCCTTCAACTATTCCAAAGGATAAACACCAAAATCATGTAAATAACATCACTTCCTTATAATTATTTCCTAAAATATTAAAAACCACAATCAACTAGTATCTATGTAAGAACCCAACAAATAGTTTTAGTGGAAAAGAAGATGATGTTCATCCTAGGAGATCTTGGTTCAAATTGCTTTGTTTGCAAGGTGTGTGCGCAATATTAAATGGTTAAGAATATGTATGAACATATACTATTAAAAAAAACTAATATCTATGTACAATTCTTTAAAACTAATTTTACACAAGCCTGCATATTTACACTATAAAACCCAAATTTTAAATTCCTAACCCTAAACCCTAAGCCTTAAACTATATACCCTAAATTCTAAACACTAACCTTAAATTCTAGACCCTACAACTTAAACCCCTAAACTAAAATCCTAACCCTTAGAACTAAAAAACACGTATAAACTAAAATTTATACGGTGTTGTGGATCAAAGTTTTTTTCCATAAAAAAATTAATATGATATAAACTCTGAAAGATTTCAGTTCTTAAAAATAATTGTACAACCGAATTAGGATAAGCCCGAGATTAATTACCACTTATTATACATTCTCCGAGTTATTTTATTAGAACATTCTACTCATTTTCTTTTCAAGCATACACCAAAAAAAACCTTTTATGATTTATACATGGATATATAATATTATAATAAGTTGAGACTGCACAATCTCTAGTATATTTTGGATCAGAATTGTATTTTAATATAATAAAATAAAACAATATATGCAAGCAAGATGCAAATGGGACAATTAATATGCCATGACTGTCATGAGAAGGCGGTGTTGGATTGGGATAACCCTCGAATCCAGCTAGCTCGCAAGTCGCAACTGCTGCACAAATAATATAGCATATGGAAACTATCAGTATCAAATTGGCCAACTTGTGTTGAACCGAACCCTGTGTTTGTATCAAATTGGCCTAAACTAACTTGGAATCCAGTTCTCTTCTCCCTACAAATCCAAAAGAGGTCAGGTTTTGGGTTGAGCAAACCTTAGCCTCAGCCGTCACATGCAGCCACGTTCTAAGCCCCTAAATTTGTTGGCCACCGCCCTTGCTTTCTATCTTAGGCACCCAATCTCTTCCCTTGCTTTGCTTACTTTACAATTCATTGTCCTTGTTGTTTCTTCCTACTTTTACATCTTGCTTTTTTTGGATTTGTTTGGAGATCAATATTCGACGTTTTTTCTAGTTAAGTTCCAAGAACCAAATTTGCTCTCTTTCCTGACCAACTCTTTTTCAAAGCATTCGTTTTTTTGTTAAGTTTTGGACTTTTTAATGACATCGGGAGAGTTTCATTTTGTTTTATTCCGAGCCTAATTTCCTTTTCAATCTTATGTCAATTAATGAAATAATTCTATATTACTTGTGGTCTATGTTACGCTTGCCTAATGTCCTATCTGAATTTGGCATACAAAATGCTCCTCTTCAAATTTATATGGTCAGGATTTATTAAAATTATTTTAAAATGTTAAAAATAAGGTGAGGAAATTGGAAAAGCAAGCTGGGCAGCAGAAAGTCTGACATCATAATGAGTGTCCAAGTGAATCGCATGGGAATGAAGCAGTGCTTAAAATCTGTGAGTTACAAGTTACATATAGCACTGAAAAAGATAGCCGAAATCTTGGCCACTCCTTTGCCGGTTTTATTTATTTCATTTTTTTTTGTTTTGCATCAAAGTAGAGGTCAATCTCCAAACTAACACCATTTAGGTCAAAATTTCTTAAAATAGCACTCAAAAGTCTATATTTCTCAGACTAGCACTATTACAGTGAACTCGCGGTACATATACAGTAAGTTTGAATAAAATATTATTTTTTAAAAAAATTCTTTGTATTTTAACTTAATTAATCGCATTAACGGATGATTAACAAATCTTAATTGGAACTCGCCGTGTATGTTAGGCGAGTTCCACTTAAATTTTTTACAAAACTAGAAAAAAATAAACTATTAGGAACCCACTTCGCAAATTCAATGTATTGAAGAAGGAAAATAAAAAAAAATTGAACTATTAGGAACCAACTTTGATATTTAGCTCCATGAATTGCAAAAAAGGATGTTGACATTTGCTTATATAGGCCTAGCTAGAGTGTAAGCCTTTGTTTCTTATCAATGTAAGATTCTTGAAGCTAAAATATAGTAGCAAACTCTTCAGCTCCAAGAATTCCATATTGATAAGAAAAAAAGACTTTTTTGCAATTCGTGGAGCTAAATATCAAAGTTGGTTCCTAAATGTTCAATTTTTTATTTTTGTTCTTCAATACACTGAAGATGCAAAGTGAGTTCATAGTAGTTTAATTTTTTTCATTTTCTTCCTTTAGTAAAAATGTTTAATTTTAAAAAAATAAGTGGAACTCGCCATGCATGCACGCCGAGTTCCAATTAAGATTTGCTAATCATCTATTAACTATTTTTTTTATCAACACATATGATTTTTATTAATGAGAAAAATCATATAAGAAAAAACTTACGTGCCTCATTAAAAAAACCCTAATCTTATGTTGGGGAAAAAAGTACACGTAAAAATTATACAACAAAGCACCAAGCGAAGAAACAAAACCCCAAAAAATCCACACACACCGCCATGCTATTCGTAGAACCATGAACGTCAGTCAACCCTGCCTTCGCCATTGCATCCGCTAAGCTATTCGCTTCCCGGTGCACATTGCAAAAACACACACTCGGAAGTTGCAGCAACATAATATAAATCTCACTAAGTATTTTCCAATGACCCCAAGAACGGCATTCTCTATGCATTATCCAAGAGACGACCACAATCGAATCAGATTCAAACATATTCGACGTTACATTTTTCTATTGTGAATGAAGAAGGAGATGAAGAGCATGAAAAATCTCACGAATTTCAGCTTCGTTTGAGTCTACGCACCCCAGCAGACCTAAAAAAAGAGATAATATCGTGCCATGCTCATTGCGTAGCACACCGCCACACCTTGTTAGCCCGACTTTCCTCGCACAGACCCATCCACATTAAATTTCAGCACCCACAAAAGTAGAGGCGACCACCGAATGCTATATCAATACGCAACAACCAAGCTTGGTACACATAGCCAAGGGTATACCTACCACTTAGACTCAAGAATATCCAACACATGTTTGGAAGCTTTCACCCAATATAATATTCTCAACTTAACCAAAAAGAAAATCTCCACCATCAATAGCTTCTTCTTATTGAAAATAGCCTCATGCGCGCAAGCCAAAACGACTAAAGAACTGCGGCACAACCCGCAACCCACCAGTCTTAAACCACATCCTGAAACATCCCACTCGCATACTACACCAACAGCTCGGTAACAGACCTCGGCAACACCCATTGTACACTTTCAACCTATGTATCTTATGTGGGAGCAAAGCACTGATATTTGACTATGAAATTTTTTCCCATTCCCTCGTAATCCTTGTAACATGAACCGGACTCTCTATCCATACATTTAGAAATTAAAACGAACGAGGCCTCAATCAATCTCCTCACTAGAGAAAAATTGACAAATCTCTCCACCCACGAGGTAAATTCACTTGCGACAAATCGACAAATCTCTCCACCTACTCGCCAGTCACCAAAAATCAATCCAGCCTGCTTTATTTATTATCGAATCTATATAACTCGAATTCTTCAACTATTTTTGCTTGCCAAATGGTGGAGAAGTTGAATTTGGGTGATTTGTGATGGGAAGTAATGAAAAAAATTGACACGGTAATTTTAGAATGGTTTGAGGTTCTCAACTAAGCTCTACATCTACTACCTTAGCTTCCCGCTAAGGATTTCCCAAATCACTGTGAATTATTTCCTTTTTCTTGGGATTAAAAGGCAACCGTTACAAACACTAGACTTATACCCCAAAGTCTAGCAAAGCTTCTTTTACAAGAGAAAGAAAACAAACAAGAAATCTTCTCTAGGCTAAATGTTTGCACAATTAGGCTCACTTACCCAAACCTAAAACACTTAAGCAAATTTAACAATACAAGCTCACAAGTGTTGTCTAGTGAAAAATGTGAAAATTAAGCACTAAGACAATTTTACAATAATAAGAATGTTGGCTTTTAGATCATTAGCTTCTTCAGATGCTTCTTGAGGTCTTTTATACTCCCAATTGAGTTTATAGCCGTTGGGGACTTTATTTCCTTAAATAAATGCAGTTCTAGAGCAGTTGGTGTCGGTACATGGTTACAAGTATCGGTACTTGCTCTTCAAAAAACTAGCCGTTAGAGGCAAAACTGTGAAGGGGTATCGATACCTATAATATTGGTATCGGTACCAGTATAGGGGTATCGATACTACTAGGGCAGTCTCGGTACTCAAAATTGATTATGGTAAATTGGTTTGAACATGTGTATCGGTCATAGGAAAGGGCGTACTGGTACGGGCCTTTCAGTATCGATATTAGAGGCTCGGTATTAGTACTAGGGGCCTATTTTTTACTGTTGAAGCTTTGGGAAACATATGTTCGAGTCAAAAACCTTTCGAAACCATTTTAAAAATATTTTTCAAGTTATTTGGACTTTGAATAAGTTTTGCAATATATCAAATAAGTCCAAAATCATTTTTCAAATTATTATATCAAAATAAAAATCTTAACAATCTTCCCCTTTTTGATATAATAAATAAACTCATTTTTTTAAAATTCTCCCTCTTAGTAAAATAATTTTGAAAAAGAGATTAGTTTGC
This sequence comes from Hibiscus mutabilis, assembly GCA_019671005.1. Lineage (NCBI taxonomy): Eukaryota > Viridiplantae > Streptophyta > Magnoliopsida > Malvales > Malvaceae > Hibiscus > Hibiscus mutabilis. The sequence goes on along the minus strand of CM033731.1, from coordinate 7,539,613 downwards.
GAAAATATTAAAAGCTCCCCTTTTTTATTTTGAAATTTCAATTTTTCAATCTTTTCTCCCCCTTTTTGTTATATCAAAAATAATTCAAACTTAATTTGAAAATAACTTGAAAGCTTAATAACCATGAGGAGTTAAAAACAATTTTGACAAATAGAATAATTTTCAAAAATAAGCTCCCCTTACTTAAGCATCAAATAAAATGTTAGTCCAACAAATCATGATTAACTAATTGAATTTCAAATAAATAAATAAATCAAATAAAAACACAAAGAAATTCAATTTAACTTTATCACTTGAATCAAAGGTAGGATGTTAAGCCTTCCTTCTTTAAGTGTTCTTCCTTGTGTGTATAGAGCTCCCTTTAATTTCATCATTTGTTGATCATGCTCCATCACACCTAAAACAAGACAATCAAGTAATTTTGGTATCCAAATTGCTTTGGATCCAATGGCATTAGTCCCAAATAATTTAGTCCCCTTAGGAATCCATTTTTCAATTTCATATTTTTTCTTTGAAATAATGAGTCTTTTTAGGACCCAAATGCTTCTAACACAGTTACCATTTAAAAATATAGGGGCACTAGATTGTCTTTGATAAAAATTTGATTTGTTAGAATCATTTTTCTTTTCAAAATTTTTACAAATCAAATCTTTTTCTTTCTTAAGATCATCCAATTCCTTTTGATGATCTTTTTCCATCTTTTGAAGCAACTTTTGTAAATTTAAAATATGTAGCTCAAAATCTTTAATTTTCTTTAAATTCAAAATTGGTTTTAATTTGAAGCAAATCACTTTCGATTTTTAATTTTGAAATCACTTGTTTATTTGAACTAGATGAGTTAGAAGTATAAGAATTTGAACTAGATGAGTTAGAAGTTACCTCACCCTCTTGGAGGGCCATAAAGCATAAATGGGCTACCTCATTATCGGTGGAGTCTTCTTAATCTCTCCATGTTGCCACATATGCCTTCTTTGAAGATGATCCCTTTTTGTTAAAGCGAGGACAATCGTATTTGATGTGTCATTGCTTCTTGCATTCAAAGCATTTGATGGGATCTTTCATCTTCTTATTTGATTCATGTCTTGAAGATTGTTCCATTTCATTCTTTATGAATCGAATGAACTTTTTGAAGAGATTGTCCACCCCTTCACTTTCACTTTCCTCCTCACTTGAATCTTCTTGATGACTTCTGGAGGATTAAAGAGCAATTATATTTAGGTCTTCTATTCTTTGCTCTTTGATCTTTTTCTCCTTCTTTTTCCTTCTTCCTTCTTCCTTCAGACATTATCGCATGGGTAAGCAAAAATCCAATAATCTCATCAAGATTGAGCTCTTTCAAGTTATTTGCTTCTATAATTGCCGTCTTCTTGGACTCTCACGACTCGGAAAGTGAATAAATCAACTTTCAAACGAGCTTGTCTTTCGGAATCTCCTCTTCAAAACCTTTAAGTTTATAACGATTATGGAAAACCGATCGAACATGCTCTTAATGTCTTCTTCCGAACTCATCATGAAGTTTTCATAATTGAGGTTGAGTAGACCGATCTTCATCTCCCTTTACCTCATTTGTTTCTTCATAGGTCACTTCAAGCTTGTCCCAAACCTTCTTGGCACTCTAACAAGAAGAGACTTTGACATACTCCTCCAGTCCTAACACACAAAATATAATGTACAAAGCCTTCGAGTTTAGCTACATCTTCTTATTGTCATCTGCACTCCAATCTTGCCTTCTCTATTATGACACGAACGGTCATTCTTTAATAATGTCCTAAAGACGGTAGTCGATAGCCTTGATGAAGTACATTATCCTATTCTTCCAATGGGCATAATGTTCACAGTTAAAGAATGGTGGCTTGTTAATTGATTGCGTCATAAACACCAGTTGATTTGTTGATAAATTGAGCTTACCGAGATTGCCTTTATAGGATATTAAGCCTCTCGATTGAGCCTTGCTCTAATACCAATTGTATAACTCAAATTCTTCAACCGTTTTTGCTTGCCAAGTAGTAAAAAAGTTGAATTTGGGTGATTGGTGATGGGAAGCAATGAAAAGAATTTGACACGGTAATTTTAGAGTGGCTCAAGGTTCTCAACTAAGCTTTACATCCACTACCTTAGCTTCTTACTAATGATTTCCTAATTCACTAAGAATTCTTCCCTTTTTTTCCTGAGATCAATAGGCAACCCGTTACAAACACTAGAATTATACCCCAAAAGTCTAGCAAATCTTCTTTTACAAGAGAATGAAAGAAAATAAACAAGAAATCCTCTCTAGGCTAAATGTTTTCACAATTAGGCTCACTTACCCAAACCTAAAACACTTGAGCAAATTTAACAATACAAGCTCACAAGTGTTGTCCAGTGAAAAATGTGAAAATTAAGCACTAAGACACTTTTACAATCATAAGAATGTTGGCTTTTAGATCATTAGCTTCTTCAGATGCTTCTTAAGGTCTTTTATACTCCTAATTGAGTTTCTAACCGTTGGTGACCTTGGGATTAAATTGGAGCCATTGGGGACTTTATTTCCTGCAATAAATGCAATTTAAGAGCAGTCGGTATCGGTATGAGGGTACAGGTATCGGTACTTGCTCTTCAAAAAAACTAGCTGTTAGAGGCAAAACTATGAAGTGGTATCGATACCCAGGAGATTGGTATCGATACCAGTATAGGGGTATAGATACTGCTAGGGTAGTATCGGTACTCAAAATCAATTTTGGAAAATTGGTTTGAACATGCGTATCGATACCAAGTAAGGGCGAACCAGTACGGGCCTTTCGGTATCAGTACCAAGGGACTATTTTGACTATTTGAAGCTTTGGAAAACATATGTTCGAGTCAAAAGCCTTTTGAAACCATTTTAAACATATTTTTCAAGTTATTTGGACTTTGAATAAGTTTTGCAATATATCAAAAAAGTCCAAAAATATTTTTCAAATTATTATATCAAAACAAAAATCTCAACAGGATCCAAACCACGTGAACCATTTTCCAACCATCGGAACATCCACTAATCCAACCGATTCAATGAAATCATTAACTTCATTTGCTCCTCGAAGAGAATTCACACACCCACACCTCTCCCCAAGATGTCTCACAATGTCATTTTAGTGCGATTGTTTTGAAGCCTAATTTAACCCAAAACGACGTCGTTTTGCTGAAGAAAAAATATTAAAACCATGCACTTAGAGGATTTTGAACCTAGGACCTTTAAATACAAGGGCTAAGCCTTAACCATTGAACCAACATAATATTATATGATATTTTACCACAAATATTATATATCTCAAACTACCTAAGATTAATTCAAATTACTTTATGAAATAAATAATACTATAAATAATATTAATATATAAAACTATAAAATATATTATTTACATGTATATATATGTATATATATATATCAATATATAAAAATAAAATATATTATTTTTTATATTTTATATATTATTAATAATATAAATATATTATTTTAAAAACCTATAATATTCATAAAAATAATATATTTATATTATTAATGATATATAAAAATCCCTAAACTATTAACCCATAAACCCCAACCCTCAAACTTAAACTCTAAACCTTAGAGTTTAGGATTTAAGGTTTAAGGGGATTTTATATATTAATTTTATGAATACTTGGGTTTTTTAAAATTATATATTTATATTATAAATAATATATAAAAATAATACATTTTTTATTTAAATTATATAAACTTATCCATTTGGTTCAACCAAATTATTTTATAAAAAATAATATTATAAATAATATTAATATATAAATAATATAAAATATATTATTTACATATGTATCAATAAAAATATACTATTTTATATTTTTATATATTATTTACAATATAAATATATTATTTAAAAACTAAAAATATTCATAAAAGTAATATATTTATATTATAAATAATATATAAAAAATCATAAACCTCAAACTCTAAATCTCAGACCATAAGGTTTAGGGTTTGAGGTTTGGGTTTTGTAGTTTAAAGTTTAGGGTTTAGAGTTTTTATAGATTATTTATAATATAAATATATGTTTTTTATGAATATTTTAGGGTTTTTAAAATAATATATTTATATTATAAATATTATATAAAAATAAAAAGAATACACTTTTATTTATATATATTGTATATATACAAATAATATATTTTATATTATTTATATATTAATATTATTTATCGTATTATTTTTTTCATACAATAATTTGAATTAATCTCAAGTAGTTTGAGATATATAATATTTGTGATAAATCATTAGATAATATCATGTTGGTTTAGTGGTTAAGGCTTAGCCTTTCTTTTTGAAGGTCAAGGGTTCAAAACCCTTCAAGTGCATGGTTTTAATATTTTTCCTCCAGCAAAATAAAGTCGTTTTTGGCTAAATTAGGCTTCAAAACAGCCGCACCAAAGCGATGTCGTTTTGACTTAACGGGAAAGTTAAGAGTTAACGGTGGAGTAGTATTTTCGAGTCTCAAACTTAAATTCAGTGTTGGATTTGCACTTTTTTATAATTTGATGGCATTTTCTAGTCAGCTATCATAATTGAGTGGTATGTAGTATAGTTTATCTAAAATTTTAATTAAATCTCAAGTTGTCCTGCGATTCAAACTTATCAGCATTCCCCCCACCCCCTGTGACCACGTGAAAGTTGAATATTTACCGGTATATCATTAAGAATTAAAGTTCAAATCTCACCAATAAAATCATTTAACTAAAAAATGGGTGATTTAAGTATTTTTCGGTCCAAATAGGTGCTTAACATTATCACCGTTATCATTTTAGGTGTATGGCCATTAATGGTCGTTTAAAAAATATCTTTTAACCAATCAAAACATGACATGCAACTTTAATTTTTTTTCTATTTCTTTTAACTAAATTTTTGAAAAAATCCTAAAATTCACAAAATTCACAAACAACGCCAAAATCCCTAGACCTCCAAATTCGGCCACTATTGTCGCCATTCATCACGCTGCTAACGACGGAATAAAACCTCCTCCTCTCACCACAAGACCCGCACGTCGTTCGTCGTCTGATTGACCGCTGTTTGTCGCCCATTGTTTCTTCTTATCTCCTCTCGTCGTTCAGCTTTGTTTCGACGTTAAGCACACCGGTCGTCGACTTTCGGCGATGGGAGGATAGGGGAAATGATCGTGGGGGTTGAGCGAAGAAAGTGATGGGCACGCTGTCAACGATTGGTAGCGGCAACGGCCGGAATCGAGATTTGGGACTTAAGAATTTGGAGATTTAGGGATTTGAGGACTATTTTGAGAAATTTAGGATATTTTTAAAAAATTTAATTTTTAAAAAAAAAATAAAACTAAATAAAATAGGCCACGTATCATGTTTTTATTACCTAACGGAATTTTTTAAATGGACGCTAACGACAAGTCACCTAAAATGATAAAGATGAAAACGTTATTTTGACAAACAAAAGAAAATTTAAGCACCTATCTAAAAAAATAATAATTTGAGCATTTTTTAATTAAGCTATTTAAATCAAGCAAAGGAATAATAATAGGGTGGTCTATTGAATGCCGGCTAGTTCAATTTTGAGTCAAAATCCATGACAAAAAGGAAATTGCTGCCTCTGGCAGTGGGGACTCCTATCAGCCCGAATGAGCTCATGCATATACAAGCTTTCACAGGTTAATGGAATCTTGGCCACACTAGCCAGGCTGAGGCGCCACCCCCTTTTGATTTTGACCCTTTCGGGATTAGCCTCCGGTAGTTTTTGCTCCCTTTATAAGTTGCCCAACTTGTTTGCTTTCTGTTCTGCTACACTAGAATTGGTGGGATCTAATTATAATTTTCAGGCTTCATTGTTGAAATTGGACCCATACTCATCTTAATTAATCTTGTTTGCATGAAAATTTTTATCCACAAAACATAGCAGATTCGCTTGTAAGATTTTTCTCTCTCTCCTTTTTACTTGTTAGAGATCAAGTTGGCTTTAAATCGTTGCAACTCTTGGCTTAGGTTAGAACTTGCAAATATCTTTGTTTACTAAAATCAAGCCATAATTTTATTCGCTAAAAAAGTCAAGTCATGATTTTTTATGCAGTTTATAATAGACAAAATAATTATAATATTAAAATTTAAATCATGATCTTTGCTATGCTAAAAAAAATTGAACCATTTCTCTAAAGTATTGGAAACTAAATCATAATTTGGAACCTATTTAATGTTAATTTTATAAAATATATTGACTCAAATAAAAGCTATTCGAGCGGCTCATAAGCCTAATCGAACATTTCAATTTTGATATATATTTGTATATTATTAATTTACATTTCTACCTTGATTATACATTTATTGAATGAAAACAAGTTAAATCGAGATTGAGTTTTATTTTTAGTACAAAAATTAGTAAAAGAAAAAAGCTTAATCAAGCTCGAACTTAGTAGCTCAATTATATCTTCAGCCGAGCTTGAGCTTGAAAATTGATATTCAATCAAGTTTAAGCTGAGTATCGAGACCCAATTTTTGAATCGAGCTTAAACTCGTGGTTGGTACTATTTAGATTTGGCTTGCTTGATTACACATTAACATGAGCAAATAATATTTCACAATTCCCCGCGCCTAAATAAAAAAGGTAAAGTACATTAGTGATCACTGAACTTTTAGGGCGCGTTAACTTTGATCACTGAACTTTTAAAATTTTTATTTATTTCACCCAACTTTTAGTACACTTTTATTTTGGTTACTCCCGTTAACTTCCGTTAAAAAACGCTGACGTGACACATTAACTTTCTTTCTTCCTTGCTATGTTTTTCCACCATAACTGGTTGAGTGGATTGGAAACAAATTACAGTGTTTTTCCTACGGTTGAGGCTTTAACCATTTTTTAGGTTACAAATATTAATTCATGATTGATTCAGCAACTAAGTTTGCCCAAATAACTTAATCAAGAGCATGATAACCTAAGGTTTCATGTACACGAGTGGAATGAAGACGGGCTGCCATATCAGGAGCCTGGTTAGATAAATCAAAATATGCAATCTTCGCCACATCATCATCAAATATTAGCACATTGCTGGACTTCATGTCGCGATGAATGATGTGATGATTATCCTTCTCATGCAAGTACTCAACCCTTTCGCAGTTCCTACAGAAATTTTTACTCTTTGTGCCCATGTCAGAACAGGGCTTGGCTGAGCTCCCTTAACACATTTTCTCTAGAGGTGGCAATCGGGTCGTTCGGTTCGGGTTCGGGTCGGGTTACTTTCGGTTCGAGTTTGGTTCAGGTTGGATCGGGTCTAAGTATTTCGGGTCAGGTCGGGTCAATATCGGATCGGTTGCTTTTCGGTTTTGGTTGATATCAGATTGGTCGACTTTTTTGGTTTGGTTCAAAACCGGGTCGGTTGCTTTTTCGGTTCGGGTCAACGTCGGATCGGTTGAATTTCGAGTCGGGCCAATATCGGATCGGTTGATTTTTTGGGTCGGATCAATATCGGATCAATTGAATTTTCGGGTTTGGTCTATATCGGATCGGTTGAATTTTCAGGTCGGGTAATCTTTAGATGTTCGGGGCAATTCAAGTTGATTTGAGTATTTGTCCAAAGTGTATATATAATTATTGATATATTTTTGTAAAAAATGTGTTTTTTGTCGATCTTATCATGTAGGCCCAATTTTAACTCTAAATTGTTCAATGTTTTGAATTCAACCAACATTAAGAGATGTCAATTTGATCCAATTGAACATGTAAGACGTGTTAGAATTTATAACTTGAATTTCGTAATGTGACCATTATCGAGTTTTAACTAGCTATTTTCTATTTTTTAAAATAAAATTTTATATTAATTCTAAGATCAAATTAATTTAACAGAATTAGAATTGGACTATGTAAAAATTATTTAATAAAAAATTAATTTTATCATATTTATTTATTTACTTATAAATAAAATTAATGTAAGTATATTTTATGTTTATTTTGAGATTACTTTATTGAGTTTTTAAGTTTTATTTAAAAAAACTTAATATAATTGAGTTTGATATGTAATGGTAGTATTTATTGATTTTTTAACTTGGTTTGCAGCAAATATTACTATTATTTAGTTTGTTAATCATCACGTTTAACACCTTATGGAGTACAAGTTTTTGGCCAAAGAAAAAACACCTTATATTCACGAGATTGTTGTCTAAATATGTTTGGATTTCATTGCAGTTCAAGGTGGCTTTTCCGATATCTGTCAACACAAGTGATTTTAATCTTATTTGGATTATTTCCCTTAGTTTCTGATTAGTTTGTATTAGCCTGCATATTTTAAGTTGCGATCATGATTAGATTCTAGACGGACAATTGGAATAAAAGAGAGTTTATTTTTTTATATAGTTTATATCCATTTTATGGTCTATGTTTGGGATTCATGGTTTTCCTTATCAATAATGTCGTCTCCAAGTTTCGAATTTAGATTCTCTCTTTGAAAGTACAATGTACCTTGCCAATACACTCAATCATTGTTGATGAGATCAAAATAATGTTTTCTAATTTATTTTTTTTTGAAACATTTCTAATTTATTTTTTAATAATAAATTTTAACGTTATTTTTGTTAAAAATAGACATAATAGTGTAATATCACTTTTGAAAGATAATTCTTTATTTGAGACTTGTGTTTCATGTTAATTTGTGTTCATAAAAAATAAATTTTCTTTTCTTTTAAAGTAAACTATAATCTACCGTCTAAGAGATATAAATTAAAGTTAACCACATTAATACACTTTTTAGGTAGTAACTAGTGAGTAACTTTATTTTATAATCCTTAATATGAAATACTATCGAATCTGATATGAAGATGGTCTTTTAAAGGAGAAAAGATATAAAGAAGATTAAAACATACATATTTACTATTTATCATATTACTAAAATTATCCGTTCACTCCAACTCAATTATCGGGTCAAATCAAGTTGATATTTGGTTCAGATCATATTTCAAAAATTTAAATTTGAGTTTTTTTTTGTTCGGGTTGATTTTTGATTCGGGTTACTTTTGGTTCGGGTTAATTTTCGGTTCAGGTTGTATTCGGTTCAGATTGCTTTCGGTTCGGTTTGCTTTCAGTTCGGGTTGTACTCGGTTCAGATTGCTTTCGGTTCGGTTTGCTTTCAGTTTCGGTTGCTTTCGGTCCGGGTTGATCTTCGGTTCAACTAAAAATCGGGTCGGGTTTGGTTCGATTCTATTCAGTTCAGGTTCAGATCAAATTTAAACTATTATGTTCGGGTCCAAATCAAATCTCGGATCGGGTAAATCAATTCAGGTCTCGGGTTTCTAGTCATGTTTGCCAGGTCTACTTTTCTCCCTCGCATTAAAGAAATAATAATCTTTCAAATATTAACAACACAACATAAAAGTTACAAACCAAATATTCATTTCCAATTGAAGAAGGAACTTTATAACCAAAATTTATAATAGCATCACAAAGAGATCCTTCCTTCAAACATCATTGCATTCCTATATATGGTTTTCAACTTTGTATAGTTGGAGCGATGAACAAATCATCATCACACATACCATGACGAATATCATGCAGGTAACCATTAGATGCAAACTCGTAGGCAAGTATAGGAGAGCTCCCATTATCAGTTTATCACAGTAACCAAGCAATTAAACAAAGTTTTCATGCTTCATCCTCGATACTATGGAAACCTGAAAATCCATTCATCAATGAATATAAATATGAAACTCTAAAATTACATCGGATATGGTAAATGCATAGAATTTTAGCTGGCAACTGAACCTGGGCTAAAAACTCGTGATCAGGTTGCTTACTGGCATCTAACTTAAAATCAAACATAAAATTGAAGCTAAATTAGTATTAAACAACAACTGACTATGGGCATAAGTTAAATTGAATTTCTGTAGCGATGTCCCTCTTCTTCTCATCGCTAAATAAAACGTGGCTTTTTCGAAGTGTTTTTGAAAGGTGTTTGTGATTCTTTTGGATATAAAATATTTATTCCATGGGGTTTTAAAAGAAACCGCATTAAAAATGGAGTCACCACCAGACACCATAAAACCAGAGATTCAAAAAGATTGGGTTCGGGAGTCGGTTACGGATGGGGAAGGATTAGCACCCCCACACCGCCCAAAATTGGTACTTTAATAATTACCGCTTTATTAATATTGGATTTTCCGGATTAGAGTGACGATTATTTTAAAATTCGGTCATAATTGCGAATAAATTTTAAGGGCCCCGTTATCCGAGAATAAACGCCCAACCACTATCACTACGCCTGAGACTGGCCCCGTTTACGCTCGGATAAAAGGGCACCGCATTAACAATTTATATCTCGATATGCAATCTTAGTGGCAAAAATATAAAACATGGCAAAATATTTAAATGCAATAAATATTGACATAACAGAATACTAATCTAACATAAATAATATACTAGACTAAAACATGCATATATACATATTAATCTAAATAATAGATAAAAAACAACTTTAACAAGTCAGAATAACAAGGCAGGAATAATTACGTATATAGACGAACAAATATTTCAAAAAGACATACATGATAGTAATAAAACATATATGGGACAACATATCGTACAAAAAGGGTAAATACACTAACATGTAACCCTAAAAAACAAGAAAACATACACACATATAAAAATACAAAATATGCCATGTACGAATCAACTAAAACATAACATGCTTTAATACGAATAACCGGATAAAAAAATACATAACTATTGTAAGCTTGATACACATATACATTTAAACATAAAATACGAGGCATATACGAGGGACATAAAATAAAACAATAGAATACATCAACATATACGATTATAATACGAACATGAGTATTTACGAAGAAATAGGACTGAAATGAAAGAAAAATAAAAGTCAGTGGCAGAAATTAAAGAACAGTAATAGGCAATTTAAGGACTAAAATGCGAAGTAAACAGAACCTAAAAGGATCAAAACTGTAATTAGACCAAGGGGCAGACCCAAAATGAAAAATTCAAAAACGCGGGATGGTTAAGGGGGTAATTTTACCATTTAAAATCTGAATTCGACTAATTTAGTGATCAAATCGAAATAAAATGGAAAAGAAAAAGGACCGAAATCGTGATTAACCCATGCGGCAAGACAAAAATGAAAATATTGGAAACGCGAGGGGATTAAGTGTGTGATTTTCCCATTTCACGAAATAATAATAACTATAAAAGCCCTCTTTTTAGGCCGAAATCAAATTTTCAGCCATTTGTTTCATTTTCAGTTTTCATACCTCAAACCTCGTTCTTATTTTCTCTCAAATATCCCCATGAAACCCAGAATCCGGCGGCCGGCCGCCGTGTTCTCCACCGCCGGCCGCCACTAACCGGCGCCGGCGAGCCTCCAAAACACACCAAAATAACACCATTTTCATCCTCGACACGAATCCGAGGTTGGATTCAGAGGATACACCTCTATTCGCCCTAGATCTAGAAAATACGAAGCGAAAAAAACTATTTTTTAAACCAAAACGAAACTACAAGGGGTCCTCATCTCCCTTCAGTTCACCATATCCGGCTTGGAGAAGCCGAAAGGCTTATCACTGAGGAAGGGAAACCCATGGATGGCGACAGTAAGACCACTTCTCTCATTTTTTATTTATCCCTTTGTATATGCATGCGAAAAAAAACAAATAAAAAAAGAAACAAGTGTTTACCACTGGACTGACTTTCTATTATCACTTGAATGGTTACAACTTTCAGTTTTTGTGTTACAAGATCTCTGTTACCACTCTCTGTTTTTTTTTTGTTACCACTCTGTTACAACTCCTTTTTTTTCCTTTTTTTACAACTCCTGTTTCATATATATGCTTCTTTGTTTTGTACAAGTTGTAACTTGCTTTTTCAGATCTGGACTGACAACTTGTTGCTTGTTGTATTTGGCATGTTCTGAGCACGGTGGTTGAATATCGGCATGGTGGCGGTATGGGTGTTCTGCCAGCGGCCAGACGCGTTCTCGGCCGTTAGATCAGATCTGATCTAACGGTCGAGATGGCTTGAAGGACGAACGGCCTGGATGAAGCCTCGATTTGATGAGACGGCTCCAGATCTTGCCACGTGGAGCTCCGCAGTCGAGGAGTCATAACGCGTGGGGTTCATGCGCGCGTGGGATATTAAAGCGTCCGCACGTGGACCACACGCGCGCGTGGCACTTGAACGGTCCATACGTGTGGAACACGCGGCTGGCAGATATTTTTGACTTCTTGGTTGGATCGTGGCCGTTGGATCAGATCTTGATCCAACGGCCCACTGTCACCTGCACACAATAATTGTAATTAAATAGGGTTTGGGTTTGGGCCTTGTAATGATATTTGGACTTGGACTGTAATTTTTATTTGGGTTTAATATATTTAATTTTTTTTTGGATTTCATTTCATATCAGCCCAATAATATTAATAATAATATAATTATAACAGCAATACACATACATGATACAAACATATACTTATACAAGTATAACATATTGGCATACGTATATATAATCCTACACATAATTAACATAACATCTATATACACTAAACAAATACGCTCGTACTCTAGATACATACGCGACACACATATATCATTAATATGTATACATATATAGCTTATAATATACATGCACACCATACCTTATATATATTAGTAATACTCATGCAAACAATAAAAATATAATATAATAAATATACATGCAACACTAATATGTATTTACAGGTAAAAAATGAGTGATTACAGTTGCCCCTCTTTGCTTGTTCTCATGGAATGGGAAACAAAGCAAAGATTCATAAGCACTCATTTTCATCAGACTTCCTTGTTTGTAGCTTTGGAAAAACGTGTTCTTTTGGACATCTCCACTCTTCTTTAGCTGAATCTTCGGGCTTGTAAGTTCTTCCTATATAGAGCTTCGTCACCTTCCGATCTTGGAGCTACAGGCACTTCCTATATAGAACCCTTCACTTCGAGACTGTAAAGCTTGGAATCCTTCCTATATAGAACTCTTCGTCTTCAACGCTAGTTTCTCCTATATAAAACCTTTTGCGCCGTTGATGGATTTTTCCGACTGAGGGTTCCTCTTATATAGAACTGCTAGTCTTCAAACCCTGGAGCCGTCAGTCCTTCCTATATAGAACTTTTGGCGTCTGAAATCTCAGAGCTACAGGTTCTTCCTATATAGAACCTTTCACTCTAAGACAATGAAGCTCAGAGCCTTTCCTATATAAGATTCTTCACAAAAGGTTTCCTATATAACTTTGTGTCATAGGTGAATTCCTCCGACTGAGAGTTCTTTTTGAGATTCTGGATTTAGGGTTCTCCCTCTATGGAACCTTTCACTGGGGATTGAAAATGCAGGTTCTTTTTTTTTACGAGGCTGTTGCCATTTTTGGACCTACGCTACTAAGACTGCCGTATCATGCCCGAAGGACTTACTGATGGCCCGAAGGACTTATCATCATGCTCGAAAGACTTACTGATGGCCCAAAGGACTTAACATCGTGCCCGAAGGACTTACCGATGACCCGAAGGATTTAACATCTGGATCTGACGCTGATATGGCTATTGTTCTATGGGGACTCACGCTGATATGCTGCCGCATCATGCCCGAAGGACTTACTGATGGCCCGAAGGACTTATTACCACGCTCGAAAGACTTATTGGTGGCCCGCAGGACTTAACATCGTGCCCAAAGGACTTATCGATGACCCGAAGGATTTAACATCTGGATCTGATGCCGATATGGCTATTGTTCTATGGGGACTCACGCTGATATGCTGCCGCATCATACCCGAAGGACTTACTGATGGCCCGGCGGACTTATCACCACGCTCAAAAGACTTATTGGTGGCCCGGCGACTTAACATTGTGCCCGGGACTTATCGATGACCCGAAGGATTTAACATATGGATCGGCGCGCCGATATGGCTATTGTTCTATGGGGACTCACGCTGATATGCTGCCGCATCATGCCTGAAGGACTTACTGATGGCCCGAAGGACTTATCACCATGCTCAAAAGACTTATTGGTGGCCTGAAGGACTTAACATCGTGCCCGAAGGACTTATCGATGACCCGAAGGATTTAACATCTAGATCTGACGCCGATATGGCTATTGTTCTATGGGGACTCACGCTGATATGCTGTCGCATCATGCCCGAAGGACTTACTGATGGCCCGAAGGACTTATCACCACGCTCAAAAGACTTATTGGTGGCCCGAAGGACTTAACATCGTGCCCGAAAGACTTATCGATGGCCCGAAGGATTTAACATCTGAATATCACGCCGCCATGGCTGTGGTTCTTTCGGGACTTTGGTAAATTCTTCGATAATTCTTCAAATACCTGTTTAGGAACAAGCAAAATTGACATGCCCCTATCTATATGATGCATGTAATGTTGTGCTTTCTTTCTCATCTTTTTCTTTTTTCTTTGTTAATCTTATGTCCTGAAAAGTCATTCTTCTGATTTCTCTATTTCCTTTCCTTTTGCGGTATGCTCAATTTTGATCTTCATTTCTGTCAAATTTTGCTCAATGGGCATATGCTCTTGTTCTTTTGCACGAGCACCCACCTTTCTTCTTCGGGGTCTCTGTCTGCTTCACCAACAAACATTATATCATGCGTGTGCAGAGATTCTTACTATTCTTTCTGTTCTGCATTGCCCCATTCAATCGTGCTCGGCTATCTTCCAGTTCTTTTGACCCAACATTCTGAGTATTTGTTAATTTCATCATCGAGGTGAGCGAAATGCTTCTTAACCTCAATCTTCTTGTTGCCTCTTGACGGACAGCATTCATCGATCTCTGTGCTTTTATTCTTTGGAGACTCACTGTTTACTTTTTACCGTCCCCTCACTTTGTAAGCTCATTCTTGTCATGTTTCGTCCTTCATTTTCTGAACCAAACAAGGGATCGTGGCTGGAATTCGCTTCTTGTTCTTGAGCTGTCTGACACCTATACCTCTGTTATCATCTTCATTCTATGCATTGTGATGTCATTTCTGGTTAAGGGCTCCAATAGTATCTGCAACCTTGTGTTCTGGATCTTACCCCTGAAGTAATACATGGAAATTTTTGTTGCTTTAACTTGTCAATTTGCTTATTGGTGTTCCACTGAAGGGTATCATTTAGATTAACATACAAGATTTTGAAAACACAGCATAGGAGCTCTGGATATCATGTGCAAGAGTGGCTTAGATTCAACCACTTGGTAATTCAAAGATGCGAAGTCTTCCCTGGTGACTCGGTTCATCCTCATGATTACCGCGTTGCTGCAGAGTGCTACTCTTTCTCAATTCTCATTATCTACTCCGCCCCCAAAAGGGTAGGCTTGTATAACCACTTGAGCGCAGAAATATTACTCTAGGAATAGAGTTCTGGGTGGTGCGAGTCTTAATTTTTCCCATGATATCGCCTATTTTCTTTTTTCTTTTTTTTCTTTTTGTTTTTATCATTATTTGAGGAAATCAATTCGTCACAGTCCTTTGTCTTGAGGACAATGATGGAGCAAACAACACTGCCCCAAGTTACTCGGCATAGTCACGATTTGAAAATATTACCATCACTCATGAAGCTAAGGTTTCTTGAATTGGATGATATATCTCCACCCTATCGCTTCAGCAGAGTGCCCCAAAATTTCCATACTCTTATCCGAACAAGCCTATTACCAGGTTGCGAACATAGGAGTACCTTTTTATTATTATTTTCTCCTTCTTTATTTTCATTTCTTTTTTCTTTCATTTCTTTTTCTCTTCTTTTTTGTTTATTTTTATTTTACTACCTAGAAGATTATGCCTAGAGTTTCAATTTCAAGCAACTCTACATGGTTGACATTTAGAGCTTTTTCGTCCTTGAATATCATCGAAAGAGTAATAATCTCGCTTTGCTGACCAGAGTCTAGTGGGGAATATCACACATCATCGTTGTCACGACATCTATCTAATGTCACATCTTGCAATTGATATCCAGCGTCCTACAACGACGAGAAAATATCTATGTGCTTTCAAAAACATTATATGTTAAGCGAAATGTGTTCTTTATTGAAAATAAAAATCAACAAACATGCCCCATCACAAAAGATCTTTGCCACATGGGGGCCACATAGAGTTGATCCCTTGTATTACTTCAGGAAGGTATTTTAATGTAGAGACATCTCTGGCTTCTTCAGCACTATGTAGATTTGCTTCTCATCCTTGGTCTTCCACTGCTTGATCAGCTTTTGTGTCACGGTTCCATCATTGACCAGCTTCTTGATTTCCTCCAGTAAAGGTCTACATTTTCTGGTGGGATGCCCCGGTGCCCCCATATGGAATTCGCATGTGCTACTCGAGTCAAAACTATGGGCATACAGATCAGGTGCACTCTTCATCGGCCTAGGAACAAGATAGTGACCATCTACCATATGAGGCCAAATGTCTGAGATAGATATTCCAAACACTTCCAAATTTGCGCTCGTCCGAGGAATTTTCCTTGATGACCCCGATTTGTCAGTCTGTCTCCTTCTTTTACGGCCACGCGAACCACGGAGATGACACTCATTTACGTCTCCATCCTTATCTATCTTATCTTCGATTCGGTCCTTAGACTTAGACCCCAATTTTCCTTCTTTGATCACAGTATTCTATTCTTTCTCCAATCGTCATAAAATCTTGAATCCGTTTCTCGATTTCTCTAACATCACATCGAAGAAGGAGAGGGAAGCGTTACATGAAATAGGAGTCAACTCTTCTTCCGCTATAGGGGGCTGGACTTGGGTCGCGGACATCGCCACCTTAATGCATATTCCCGAAGCTTTCATTTGGCCTCATTTTCTCATTCAAGAAATCACGACGGGTGCTAAATCTAAAGCATATTTGTATTGATCCATGAAGGCATTAGCGAGGTCACCCCATGACCTAACTTGGTTTCTGTTCAAACGGTTATACCACACTGCTGCTGGTCCCGTCAGGCTATCATGGAAATGGTGGATCAACAATTCTTCGTTCTTCATGTATCCTTCCATTTTTCTACAAAACATGGTTAAGTGAATCTTCGGGCAGCTGGTTCCGTCATACTGCGCAAATCCGAGAACCTTGAAATCTGGAGGAATGACCAAATCAGGGACTAGGCAGAGTTCCCTCGTATTGAAAACATTTATCTTCTCTTTCTTCTTAAGCTCTTTCTCGATTTTTTCTTCTAACTGGTCAAGCCTCAACTCTTCAATTCGTTCCATTTTCCGATTAATTCTGCCATCGAACCCCAGATATTAAATGATGAAGTGCCATGCGATGATAAAACAATGCAAAGAACGTGATGCAAATGCAATGCATGAATGCAATAAAGCATTGATTCCGCAAATGATTTGTCCCCATAGGACATCTTTCATTTAGACCAAGAGGTTTCATTACATCTGGTATTAGGGTTTTACAGATATCGGTGAGCCCTGGCACCTAATGTCTTGACCTCGTTCAACAGTCCTGTCAGCTTTCCTTCGCGGTCCAATGCCGGATCCATATTCTGGCTTATTGGTGCTGCTGCATCGGCTAAATCTGCTACCTATTGAGCTACTTGTCGAGTTTGAGTCGTAACCATCTTCATGTCCTGGTTTTTCTCCCGTATTGTTTGCTCGACCTTTTGTAGCTTAACGGTCATTGCCCCAGCACGGATCTCATTGGTATGTAAAGCAGTCTCGAGTCTCACTATCTGCTCTTTGAGTGCTGCATTTTCCATTTGGAAGGCTTGTGATTCATTCATTTCCTGCTGCAGACTTGATTTCAGGATATCTTCCATGGCCAGACTGCTTTCCAACTCATTTTGGAGAAAGTCGCGTTGGCCCTCAGCTTCTTCCAGCTTCTGTGATAATGATCTGACTTTATTCTTACTATTCTTGCATTTCTGCTTCCAGCGTTCTGAACCGTTCCTCAGCTGAATCATACCATTGACCCACTCTTCCGCGGTGTCACCCAGACCGAAACTCTTGAATTCAAAGTGCAGCTTCTGGTACTCGTCTTGTACATTCTTTGATTTCATGCTAAGATTGTGCCTCTCATGCTCGAGCTGGTCGCGCTTGTGTGCAAGTTCATCTTCTGAGACGCTTTTATTATTGACTCCTAACTTTATCCCGCTTGAGTGACCCACTTCTGTGTTATCCGAACCTTGGGCTCGGTATTGACCTTCCTTCGACTTTGCCCCTCGGGCAACGGCTGGCTGGCTGAAGAATCGGGGTTGTCTGTCTTCGAAACCCAAAATTCCCATTCTGACAAGATCTCGAACTCTGTCTTTCAGGGCCCCACAATTTTCAGTGTGATGACTCAAATCGCCTATGTGGTAGCTGCACCAGACACGACTGTTGTAATCTTTCGGATAAGGAGGTTTTCTTGGCATAGACTTCACTGGTATGATAAGGTTCCTTTCGACAAGCAACGGAAGTAACTCGGTGTATTTCATGGGTATAGGATAACGTCTTCTGATGTCATTAGATTCTCGAACTTCCCTTGGTTTTGCCTCTGTTCCCTGGGTATATACCCCAGATGTGCTACTTGTCTGCTTCTTGAGATTGATCACAAAGGGATTCGATTTGTCATATTTAACGGTGTTGTCTATTTTGACATTCTGACCATTCTGTTCCACATTCTGCTCCCTGATCGAATCTTTTCTGAGTTCGACATGCTGCTTGCCTTTCATCATGGCATTCATCCGGTCCATCATTTCGGACATCTGCTTCTTTAGTTCTTGTATTTCATCTTGTTTGTCACCAGGATTGACACTGCTTACCGAATCTGTTCTGGTGTCCTTGAATGGTTCTTCTTCGGCTGTCCCTGTCCTAGTCTTGGGATGGAACTCTGGAATTGGACCCCCTTCCTTCAGGTCAAGGAACATTTGGTCCATCATGAACAATCTTCTATTATGGGAGAAATCACTCGGGAATCAATGCCCCTGTATAATGCGAATGCGATGATATGCAAAAACAAAGCAAAAGAAAACAAGTCAGTACCGGACAAAAATGATAAGTACGTAATAAAAGGGCAAATTAAATGCGATAAGCAAACAAGGCAATCCTATTTACATTCCATCTAAGACACCTAGGTTATCCGCATGGCTCTAACAGGGTGGGTTTCTATGTGTTCTCTACATGCAGTTTTGGTTCTAGGAGGTACCCGAATTGTCCTCGCTGTCCTCTACTAAGAGTAGCAAGGCCCCCGATCATCACCCATTATAGACTCCTTTCAACCGAGTTCAATTCAGGGGGACCCATTCGCTTATGCCCGTACGAAGGAACGATATCCTTACGAAAGCATAAGGTACTCGAGCCCCGAAGGTACTTGCTAGGCCCATACGGGAGAACGATATCTCCACGAAAGCATTAGCGTTTTCCCCCCACTTAAAAAGACGGGTTTATATGCCATATTTTAAATACGTTAAAATAAACTCGCAATTATGACCGAATGTTAATTTAATAGTCACTTTAAACCGGAATTTCTAATATTAGTAAAAGCGGTAATTATTTTAAAAGCTTGACTCTCATTTGTTTTTTTTCAAAAAACAAAAATGTCCCAAATGAGTCGCCATCTGTAGCGATGTCCCTCTTCTTCTCGTCGCTAAATAAAACGTGGCTTTTTCGAAGTGTTTTTGAAAGGTGTTTGTGATTCTTTTGGATATAAAATATTTATTCCATGGGGTTTTAAAAGAAACCGCATTAAAAAATGGAGTCGCCACCGGCCACTTAGGTAGGCCGGACACCATAAAACCAGAGATTCAAAAAGATTGGGTTCCGAGTCGGTTATGGATGGGGAAGGAATAGCATCCCCACACCGCCCAAAAAATTACTTTAATAATTACCGCTTTATTAATATTGGATTTTCCGGATTAGAGTGACGATTATTTTAAAATTCGGTCATAATTGCGAATAAATTTTAAGGGCCCGTTATCCGAGAATAAACGCCAACCA
This sequence comes from Hibiscus mutabilis, assembly GCA_019671005.1. Lineage (NCBI taxonomy): Eukaryota > Viridiplantae > Streptophyta > Magnoliopsida > Malvales > Malvaceae > Hibiscus > Hibiscus mutabilis. Next base: position 7,519,702 of record CM033731.1, on the reverse strand, counting down.
CTATCACTACGCTCGATCATCGGCCCGTTTACGCTTCGGATAAAAGGGCACCGCATTAACAATTTATATCTCGATATGCAATCTTAGTGGCAAAAATATAAAACATGGCAAAATATTTAAATGCAATAAATATTGACATAACATAATACTAATCTAACATAAATAATATACTAGACTAAAACATGCATATATACATATTAATCTAAATAATAGATAAAAAACAACTTTAACAAGTCAGAATAACAAGGCAGGTATAATTACGTATATAGACGAACAAATATTTCAAAAAGGCATACATGATAGTAATAAAACATATTTCAACATATATGGGACAACATATCGTACAAAAAGGGTAAATACACTAACATGTAACCCTAAAAAACAAGAAAACATACACACATATAAAAATACAAAATATGCCATGTACGAATCAACTAAAACATAACATGCTTTAATACGAATAACCGGATAAAAAAATACATAACTATCGTAAGCTTAATACACATATACATTTAAACATAAAATACGAGGCATATATGAGGGACATAAAATAAAACAATAGAATACATCAACATATACGATTATAATACGAACATGAGTATTTACAAAGAAATAGGACTGAAATGAAAGAAAAATAAAAGTCAGTGGCAGAAATTAAAGAACAGTAATAGGCAATTTAAGGACTAAAATGCGAAGTAAACAAACCTAAAAGGATCAAAACTGTAATTAGACCAAGGGGCAGAACCAAAATGAAAAATTCAAAAACGCGGGATGGTTAAGGGGGTAATTTTACCATTTAAAATCTGAATTCGACTAATTTAGTGATCAAATCGAAATAAAATGGAAAAGAAAAAGGACCGAAATCGTGATTAACCCATGCGGCAAGACAAAAATGAAAATATTGGAAACGCGGGGGGATTAAGTGTGTGATTTTCCCATTTCACGAAATAATAATAAATATAAAAGCCCTCTTTTTAGGCCGAAATCAAATTTTCAGCCATTTGTTTCATTTTCAGTTTTCATACCTCAAACCTCGTTCTTATTTTCTCTCAAATATCCCCATGAAACCCAGAATCCGGCGGCCGGCCGCCGCTAACCGGCGCCGGCGAGCCTCCAAAACACACCAAAATGACCCTCTTTTCATCCTCGACACGAATCCGAGGTTGGATTCAGAGGATACACCTCTATTCGCCCTAGATATAGAAAATACAAAGCGAAAAAAACTATTTTTAAACCAAAACGAAACTACAAGGGGTCTTCCCCTCCCTTCAGTTCACCATATCCGGCTTGGAGAAGCCGAAAGGCTTATCACTGAGGAAGGGAAACCCACGGATGGCGACAGTAAGACCACTTCTCTCCTTTTTTATTTATCCCTTTGTATATGCATGCGAAAAAAACAAATAAAAAAAGAAACAAGTGTTTACCACTGGACTGACTTTCGATTATCACTTGAATGGTTACAACTTTCAGTTTTTGTGTTACAAGATCTCTGTTACCACTCTCTTTTTTGTTACCACTCACTTTACAACTCCTTTTTTTTTTTTTTTACAACTCCGTTTCATATATATGCTTTTTTGTTTTGTACAAGTTGTAACTTGCTTTTTCGAATCCGGGTGACAACTTGTTGCTTGTTGTATTTGGCATGTTCTGAGCACGGTGGTTGAATATCGGCATGGTGGCGGTATGGGTGTTCTGCCAGCGGCCAGACGCGTTCTCGGCCGTTAGATCAGATCTGATCTAACGGTCGAGATGGCTTGAAGGACGAACGGCCTGGATGAAGCCTCGATTTGATGAGACGGCTCCAGATCTTGCCACGTGGAGCTCCGCAGTCGAGGAGTCATAACGCGTGGGGCTCACGCGCGTGGGATATTAAAGCGTCCGCACGTGGACCACACGCGCGCGTGGCACTTGAACGGTCCATACGTGTGGAACACGCGCGGGCGGCGATATTTTTTGACTTCTTGGTTGGATCGCGGGCGTTGGATCGGATCTTGATCCAACGCCCACATCACACCGCACACAATAATTGTAATTAAATAGGGTTTGGGTTTGGGCCTTGTAATGATATTTGGACTTGGACTTGTAATTTTTATTTGGGTTTAATATATTTAATTTTTTTTTGGATTTCATTTCATATCAGCCCAATAATATTAATAATAATATAATTATAACAGCAATACACATACATGATACAAACATATACTTATACAAGTATAACATATTGGCATACGTATATATAATCCTACACATAATTAATATAACATCTATATACACTAAACAAATACGCTTGTACTCTAGATACATACGCGACACACATATATCATTAATATGTATACATATATAGCTTATAATATACATGCACACCATACCTTATATATATTAGTAATACTCATGCAAACAATAAAAATATAATATAATAAATATACATGCAACACTAATATGTATTTACAGGTAAAAAATGAGTGATTACAGTTGCCCCTCTTTGCTTGTTCTCATGGAATGGGAAACAAAGCAAAGATTCATAAGCACTCATTTTCATCAGACTTCCTTGTTTGTAGCTTTGGAAAAACGTGTTCTTTTGGACATCTCCACTCTTCTTTAGCTGAATCTTCGGGCTTGTAAGTTCTTCCTATATAGAGCTTCGTCACCTTCCGATCTTGGAGCTACAGGCACTTCCTATATAGAACCCTTCACTTCGAGACTGTAAAGCTTGGAATCCTTCCTATATAGAACTCTTCGTCTTCAACGCTAGTTTCTCCTATATAAAACCTTTTGCGCCATGATGGATTTTTCCGACCGAGGTTCCTCTCTTATAGAAACTGCTAGTCTTCAAACCCTGAGCCGCGCATCCTTCCTATATAGAACTTTTATGCCTCAAATCTCGAGAGCTACGTGTTCTTCCTATATAGAACCTTTCACTCTAAGACAATGAAGCTCAGAGCCTTTCCTATATAAGATTCTTCACAAAAAGGTTTCCTATATAACTTTGTGTCATAGGTGAATTCCTCCGACCGAGAGTTCTTTTTGAGATTCTGATTTAGGGTTCTCCCTCTATGGAACCTTTCACCGGGATTGAAAATGCAGTTTTTTTTTTTTACGAGGTCATTGCCATTTTTGGACCTACGCTACTAAGACCGCCGTATCATGCCCGGCGGACTTACCGATGGCCCGAAGGACTTATCATCATGCTCGAAAGACTTACCGATGGCCCAAAGGACTTAACATCGTGCCCGGCCCGGACTTACCGATGACCCGGGCGGATTTAACATCCGGATCTGACGCCGATATGGCTATTGTTCTATGGGGACTCACGCGATATCTGCCGCCGCATCATGCCCGAAGGACTTACCGATGGCCCGGGACTTATTACCACGCCGAAAGACTTATTGGTGGCCCGCAGACTTAACATCGTGCCCAAAGGACTTATCGATGACCCGGCGATTTAACATCCGGATCTGATGCCGATATGGCTATTGTTCTATGGGGACTCACGCCGATATGCCGCCGCATCATACCCGGCGACTTACCGATGGCCCGGGGACTTATCACCACGCTCAAAAGACTTATTGGTGGCCCGGCGGACTTAACATTGTGCCCGGGACTTATCGATGACCCGGGATTTAACATATGGATCCGACGCCGATATGGCTATTGTTCTATGGGGACTCACGCCGATATGCCGCCGCATCATGCCCGGCGACTTACCGATGGCCCGGGACTTATCACCATGCTCAAAAGACTTATTGGTGGCTCGAAGGACTTAACATCGTGCCCGGCGGACTTATCGATGACCCGGCGGATTTAACATCTAGATCCGACGCCGATATGGCTATTGTTCTATGGGGACTCACGCCGATATGCTCGCCGCATCATGCCCGGCGACTTACCGATGGCCCGGCGGACTTATCACCACGCTCAAAAGACTTATTGGTGGCCCGGCGGACTTAACATCGTGCCCGAAAGACTTATCGATGGCCCGGGATTTAACATCTGAATATCACGCCGCCATGGTCGTGGTTCTTTCGGGACTTTGGTAAATTCTTCGATAATTCTTCAAATACCTGTTTAGGAACAAGCAAAATTGACATGCCCCTATCTATATGATGCATGTAATGTTGTGCTTTCTTTCTCATCTTTTTCTTTTTTCTTTGTTAATCTTATGTCCTGAAAAGTCATTCTTCCGATTTCTCTATTTCCTTTCCTTTTGCGGTATGCTCAATTTTGATCTTCATTTCACAAATTTTGCTCAATGGGCATATGCTCTTGTTCTTTTTGCACGAGCACCCACCTTTCTTCTTCTGGTCTCTGTCATTTCACCAACAAACATTATATCATGCGTGTGCAGAGATTCTTACTATTCTTTCTGCTTCTGCATTGCCCCATTCAATCGTGTTTCGGCTATCTTCCGCTTCTTTTGACCCAACATTCTGAGTATTTGTTAATTTCATCATCGAGGTGAGCGAAATGCTTCTTAACCTCAATCTTCTTGTTGCCTCTGACGGACAAACAGCATTCATCGATCTCTCGTGCTTTTATTCTTTGGAGACTCACTGTTTACTTTTTACCGTCCCTCACTTTGTAAGCTCATTCTTGTCATGTTTCGTCCTTCATTTTCTTGAACCAAACAAGGGATCGTGGCTGGAATTCGCTTGTTCTTGAGCTGTCTGACACCTATACCTCTGTTATCATCTTCATTCTATGCATTGTGATGTCATTTCGTTTAAGGGCTCCAATAGTATCCGCAACCTTGTGTTCGGATCTTACCCCAAGTAATACATGGAAATTTTTGTTGCTTTAACTTGTCAATTTGCTTATTGGTGTTCCAATCAAGGGTATCATTTAGATTAACATACAAGATTTTGAAAACACAAAGATAGAGCTCGATATCATGTGCAAGAGTGGCTTAGATTCAACCACTTGGTAATTCAAAGATGCGAAGTCTTCCCTGGTGACTCGGTTCATCCTCATGATTACCGCGTTGCTGCAGAGTGCTACTCTTTCTCAATTCTCATTATCTACTCCGCCCCCAAAAGGGTAGGCTTGTATAACCACTTGAGCGCAGAAATATTACTCTAGGAATAGAGTTCTGGGTGGTGCGAGTCTTAATTTTTCCCATGATATCGCCTATTTTCTTTTTTTTTTTTTTTTTTTTTTTTTTTTTTGTTTTTATCATTATTTGAGGAAATCAATTCGTCACAGTCCTTTGTCTTGAGGACAATGATGGAGCAAACAACACTGCCCCAAGTTACTCGGCATAGTCACGATTTGAAAATATTACCATCACTCATGAAGCTAAGGTTTCTTGAATTGGATGATATATCTCCACCCTATCGCTTCAAATGAGAGTGCCCCAAAATTTCCATACTCTTATCCGAACAAGCCTATTACTGTGTTTCAACATAGAGTACCTTTTATTATTATTTTCTCCTTCTTTATTTTCATTTCTTTTTTCTTTCATTTCTTTTTCTCTTTTTTTTGTTTATTTTTATTTTACTACCTAGAAGATTATGCCTAGAGTTTCAATTTCAAGCAACTCTACATGGTTGACATTTAGAGCTTTTTCGTCCTTGAATATCATCGAAAGAGTAATAATCTCGCTTTGCTGACTGAGTCTAGTGGGGAATATCACACATCATCGTTGTCACGACATCTATCTAATGTCACATCTTGCAATTGATATCCAAATCCCTACAACGATTTGCGAGAAAATATCTATGTGCTTTCAAAAACATTATATGTTAAGCGAAATGTGTTCTTTATTGAAAATAAAAATCAACAAACATGCCCCATCACAAAAGATCTTTGCCACATGGGGGCCACATAGAGTTGATCCCTTGTATTACTTCAGAAGGTATTTTAATGTAGAGACATCTCCGGCTTCTTCAAAGACTATGTAGATTTGCTTCTCATCCTTGGTCTTCCACCGCTTGATCAGCTTTTTGTGTCACGGTTCCATCATTGACCAGCTTCTTGATTTCCTCCAAGAAAGGTCTACATTTTCTGTGGGATGCCCCGTGCCCCCATATGGAATTCGCATGTGCTACTCGAGTCAAAACTATGGGCATACAGATCAGTGCACTCTTCATCGGCCTAGGAACAAGATAGTGACCATCTACCATATGAGGCCAAATGTCTGAGATAGATATTCCAAACACTTCCAAATTTGCGCTCGTCCGAGGAATTTTCCTTGATGACCCCGATTTGTCGGTCTGTCTCCTTCTTTTACGCCACGCGCGAACCACGGAGATGACACTCATTTACGCCTCCATCCTTATCTATCTTATCTTCGATTCGGTCCTTAGACTTAGACCCCAATTTTCCTTCTTTGATCACGTATTCTATTCTTTTTCTCCAATCGTCATAAAATCTTCAAATCCGTTTCTCGATTTCTCTAACATCACATCGAAGAAGGGAGGGAAGCGTTACATGAAATAGGAGTCAACTCTTCTTCCGCTATATGGGGTGGGACTTGGGTCGCCAGACATCGCCACCTTAATGCATATTCCCCGAAGCTTTCATTTGGCCTCATTTTCTCATTCAAGAAACTGCTCGACAGGGTGCTAAATCTAAAGCATATTTGTATTGATCCATGAAGGCATTAGCGAGGTCACCCCATGACCTAACTTGGTTTCGCTCAAACGGTTATACCACACCGCCGCTGGTCCCACAAAGCTATCATGGAAATGGTGGATCAACAATTCTTCGTTCTTCATGTATCCTTCCATTTTTCTACAAAACATGGTTAAGTGAATCTTCGGCAGCTGGTTCCGTCATCTGCGCAAAAATCGAGAACCTTGAAATCGGAGGAATGACCAAATCGGGGACTAGGCGAGTTCCCTCGTATTGAAAACATTTATCTTCTCTTTCTTCTTAAGCTCTTTCTCGATTTTTTCTTCTAACTGGTCAAGCCTCAACTCTTCAATTGCTCCATTTTCCGATTAATTCGCCATCGAACCCCGTGATATTAAATGATGAAGTGCCATGCGATGATAAAACAATGCAAAGAACGTGATGCAAATGCAATGCATGAATGCAATAAAGCATTGATTCCGCAAATGATTTGTCCCCATAGGACATCTTTCATTTAGACCAAGAGGTTTCATTACATCTGGTATTAGGGTTTTACAGATATCGGTGAGCCCTGGCACCTAATGTCTTGACCTCGTTCAATAGTCCCCGCTCGGCTTTCCTTCGCGGTCCAATGCCGGATCCATATTCTGGCTTATTGGTGCTGCTGCATCGGCTAAATCTGCTACCTATTGAGCTACTTGTCGAGTTTGAGTCGTAACCATCTTCATGTCCTGGTTTTTCTCCCGTATTGTTTGCTCGACCTTTTGTAGCTTAACGGTCATTGCCCCAGCACGGATCTCATTGGTATGTAAAGCAGTCTCGAGTCTCACTATCTGCTCTTTGAGTGCTGCATTTTCCATTTGGAAGGCTTGTGATTCATTCATTTCCTGCTGCAGACTTGATTTCAGGATATCTTCCATGGCCAGACTGCTTTCCAACTCATTTTGGAGAAAGTCGCGTTGGCCCTCAGCTTCTTCCAGCTTCTGTGATAATGATCTGACTTTATTCTTACTATTCTTGCATTTACGCTTCCAAAGCTCAACCGCCTCAAATTGAATCATACCATTGACCCACTCTTCCGCGGTGTCACCTGCATCAAACTCTTGAATTCAAAGTGCAGCTTCGGTACTGCCTTGTACATTCTTTGATTTCATGCTAAGATTGTGCCTCTCATGCTCGAGCTGGTCGCGCTTGGTGTGCAAGTTCATCTTCGGAGACGCTTTTATTATTGACTCCTAACTTTATCCCGCTTGAGTGACCCACTTCGTGTTATCCGAACCTTGGGCTCGGTATTGACCTTCCTTCGACTTTGCCCCTCGGCAACGGCCGGGCGGGTCAAGAATCGGGGTTGTCCGTCTTGAAACCCAAAATTCCCATTCGACAAGATCTCGAACTCGCCTTTCAGGGCCCCACAATTTTCGAGCAGATGACTCAAATCGCCTATGTGGTAGCTGCACCAGACACGACTGTTGTAATCTTTCGGATAAGGAGGTTTTCTTGGCATAGACTTCACTGGTATGATAAGGTTCCTTTCGACAAGCAACGGAAGTAACTCGGTGTATTTCATGGGTATAGGATAACGTCTTCTGATGTCATTAGATTCTCGAACTTCCCTTGGTTTTGCCTCTGTTCCCTGGGTATATACCCCAGATGTGCTACTTGTCTGCTTCTTGAGATTGATCACAAAGGGATTCGATTTGTCATATTTAACGGTGTTGTCTATTTTGACATTCTGACCATTCTGTTCCACATTCTGCTCCCTGATCGAATCTTTTCTGAGTTCGACATGCTGCTTGCCTTTCATCATGGCATTCATCCGGTCCATCATTTCGGACATCTGCTTCTTTAGTTCTTGTATTTCATCTTGTTTGTCACCGTGGATTGACACGCTTACGAATCTGCTTACGTGTCCTTGAATGGTTCTTCTTCTACTGTCCCCGCCCTAGTCTTGGGATGGAACTCGAATTGGACCCCTTCCTTCAGTCAAGGAACATTTGGTCCATCATGAACAATCTTCTATTATGGGAGAAATCACTCGGGAATCAATGCCCTCATATAATGCGAATGCGATGATATGCAAAAACAAAGCAAAAGAAAACAAGTCAAGACTGGACAAAAATGATAAGTACGTAATAAAAGGGCAAATTAAATGCGATAAGCAAACAAGGCAATCCTATTTACATTCCATCTAAGACACCTAGGTTATCCGCATGGCTCTAACAGGGTGGGTTTCTATGTGTTCTCTACATGCAGTTTTGGTTCTAGGAGGTACCCGAATTGTCCTCGCTGTCCTCTACTAAGAGTAGCAAGGCCCCGATCATCACCCATTATAGACTCCTTTCAACCGAAGTTCAATTCTGGGGGGACCCATTCGCTTATGCCCGTCTTTAAGAAACGATATCCTTACGAAAGCATAAGGTACTCGAGCCCCGAAGGTACTTGCTAGGCCCATACGGGAGAACGATATCTCCACGAAAGCATTAGCGTTTTCCCCCCACTTAAAAAGACGGGTTTATATGCCATATTTTAAATACGTTAAAATAAACTCGCAATTATGACCGAATGTTAATTTAATAGTCACTTTAAACCGGAATTTCTAATATTAGTAAAGCGGTAATTATTTTAAAAGCTTGACTCTCATTTGTTTTTTTTTCGAAAAAACAAAAAATGTCCCCAGCGGAGTCGCCATCTGTAGCGATGTCCCTCTTCTTCTCGTCGCTAAATAAAACGTGGCTTTTTCGAAGTGTTTTTGAAAGGTGTTTGTGATTCTTTTGGATATAAAATATTTATTCCATGGGGTTTTAAAAGAAACCGCATTAAAAAATGGAGTCGCCACCGGCCACTTAGGTAGGCCGGACACCATAAAACCAGAGATTCAAAAAGATTGGGTTCCGGAGTCGGTTATGGATGGGGAAGGAATAGCATCCCCACACCGCCCAAAACTGGTACTTTAATAATTACCGCTTTATTAATATTGGATTTTCCGGATTAGAGTGACGATTATTTTAAAATTCGGTCATAATTGCGAATAAATTTTAAGGGCCCCGTTATCCGAGAATAAACGCCCAACCACTATCACTACGCCTGATACTGGCCTCGTTTACGCTCGGATAAAAGGGCACCGCATTAACAATTTATATCTCGATATGCAATCTTAGTGGCAAAAATATAAAACATGGCAAAATATTTAAATGCAATAAATATTGACATAACATAATACTAATCTAACATAAATAATATACTAGACTAAAACATGCATATATACATATTAATCTAAATAATAGATAAAAAACAACTTTAACAAGTCAGAATAACAAGGCAGGTATAATTACGTATATAGACGAACAAATATTTCAAAAAGGCATACATGATAGTAATAAAACATATTTCAACATATATGGGACAACATATCGTACAAAAAGGGTAAATACACTAACATGTAACCCTAAAAAACAAGAAAACATACACACATATAAAAATACAAAATATGCCATGTACGAATCAACTAAAACATAACATGCTTTAATACGAATAACCGGATAAAAAAATACATAACTATCGTAAGCTTAATACACATATACATTTAAACATAAAATACGAGGCATATATGAGGGACATAAAATAAAACAATAGAATACATCAACATATACGATTATAATACGAACATGAGTATTTACAAAGAAATAGGACTGAAATGAAAGAAAAATAAAAGTCAGTGGCAGAAATTAAAGAACGGTAATAGGCAATTTAAGGACTAAAATGCGAAGTAAACAAACCTAAAAGGATCAAAACTGTAATTAGACCAAGGGGCAGAACCAAAATGAAAAATTCAAAAACGCGGGATGGTTAAGGGGGTAATTTTACCATTTAAAATCTGAATTCGACTAATTTAGTGATCAAATCGAAATAAAATGGAAAAGAAAAAGGACCGAAATCGTGATTAACCCATGCGGCAAGACAAAAATGAAAATATTGGAAACGCGGGGGGATTAAGTGTGTGATTTTCCCATTTCACGAAATAATAATAAATATAAAAGCCCTCTTTTTTAGGCCAAATCAAATTTTCAGCCATTTGTTTCATTTTCGCCATATACCTCAAACCTCGTTCTTATTTTCTCTCAAATATCCCCATGAAACCCGAATCCGGCGGGTCGGCCATTAACCCTGCGCCGCGAGCCTCCAAAACACACCAAAATGACCCTCTTTTCATCCTCGACACGAATCCGAGGTTGGATTCAGAGGATACACCTCTATTCGCCCTAGATATAGAAAATACAAAGCGAAAAAAACTATTTTTAAACCAAAACGAAACTACAAGGGGTCTTCCCCTCCCTTCAGTTCACCATATCCGGCTTGGAGAAGCCGAAAGGCTTATCACTGAGGAAGGGAAACCCACGGATGGCGACAGTAAGACCACTTCTCTCCTTTTTTATTTATCCCTTTGTATATGCATGCGAAAAAAACAAATAAAAAAAGAAACAAGTGTTTACCACTGGACTGACTTTCGATTATCACTTGAATGGTTACAACTTTCAGTTTTTGTGTTACAAGATCTCTGTTACCACTCTCTGTTTTTTTTTGTTACCACTCTGTTACAACTCCCTTTTTTTTCCTTTTTTTACAACTCCCGTTTCATATATATGCTTCTTTGTTTTGTACAAGTTGTAACTTGCTTTTTCAGATCTGGACTGACAACTTGTTGCTTGTTGTATTTGGCATGTTCTGAGTACGGTGGTTGAATATCGGCATGGTGGCGGTATGGGTGTTCTGCCAGCGGCCAGACGCGTTCTCGACCGTTAGATCAGATCTGATCTAACGGTCGAGATGGCTTGAAGGACGAACGGCCTGGATGAAGCCTCGATTTGATGAGACGGCTCCAGATCTTGCCACGTGGAGCTCCACAATCGAGGAGTCATAACGCGTGGGGCTCACGCGCGCGTGGGATATTAAAGCATCCGCACGTGGACCACACGCGCGCGTGGCACTTGAACGGTCCATACGTGTGGAACACGCGGCTGGCAGATATTTTTAACTTCTTGGTTGGATCGTGGCCGTTGGATCAGATCTTGATCCAACAGCCCACAGTCACCTGCACACAATAATTGTAATTAAATAGGGTTTGGGTTTGGGCCTTGTAATGATATTTGGACTTGGACTGTAATTTTTATTTGGGTTTAATATATTTAATTTTTTTTTGGATTTCATTTCATATCAGCCCAATAATATTAATAATAATATAATTATAACAGCAATACACATACATGATACAAACATATACTTATACAAGTATAACATATTGGCATACGTATATATAATCCTACACATAATTAATATAACATCTATATACACTAAACAAATACGCTCGTACTCTAGATACATACGCGACACACATATATCATTAATATGTATACATATATAGCTTATAATATACATGCACACCATACCTTATATATATTAGTAATACTCATGCAAACAATAAACATATAATATAATAAATATACATGCAACACTAATATGTATTTATAGGTAAAAAATGAGTGTGTACAATTTCATGCACCAAATGAATTAAACTTAGTTGCGAAAGCTCTAACATTGAACGCAGGTGGAGTGATTAACTTCATATGCTACAAAAAAGGTAACCTCTGGCTTCCAGTTTGAAGTTATGTAAAGACCTAATTCTTGGGTTAGTGAATCGAGTCTCATGCCCGGGTTATGTGGTTTTATCTTGGAAGACTAAGTTAAGGGCTTTTATGTTGGGCTTATTATTTTGGAGAAGAGGATTTGAATTTTAAATAGGTGTAGTTGGGGGGAAAGGGGGAGAAGATATTATGAGGAGAGGGAAGAAGAAAGATGAAAATTTAAATATGGAGAGAGAAAATGGAAAAAGGGAGAGAAGAAAGTAAAGGGGGATTTTAAACTCCGATCTATGGAGATCCGGCCGTTCGTTGTCGACACCTCTACCATCATTATGTTTATCTCGTCGAGACGAGTTTGTCGGTACCAGTGTTGTCGCCATTGAAGATGTCGTTAGAGGGGGTGAGAGAAAAGAAATTTTGGGTTGTTGAGTTGAGAGGGTTAGAATGCTCAAAACAAAGAACAGAGGCCACCATCGTGCTCACCTGCATCAAGACAGTCAATCTGAGCGATCGCCATCACCATCCAGCCATCGAGATCCGCCGCACGCACCACCATGCGTGGGCGACGTTCGACCGAGCTGTTTGTTAGTAAGAAGTTGGTTCGTTGAGGTGATGCTTAAATCATTGATGGTTTGTTAAGTAACAGTGAGGGATCATTACGTGTCTCCTAAGGTGGATGACTCGTTTAATCGATTGTGAAGTACTTGTGTGTTTTCTGGATTAGTTCGAGGATAAGATGGTTGCGGTTAAAGTGTTAGAGGGTTAAAGTTTCGAAATGAATTTTGGAATGATGATTTCTCTCTTTAGGGAGTGTCGTGGTAACGTTTGATGTCTGTAGTGACATTTGAAGTGTTTCAACTATGATAAGGTATGGGCCACCATGTTGTCTCTCGAATGTAAGTTGATACTTTGCGTGACATGTGTGTATGTATAAGAATATGGAAGTATGAACACTGACGAGATAATGACCTTGTATATGGGAAATGTTAGTTACCGTGTAATCAGTTAAGGAAGCAAGGGTTTGAGACTTCATAAATGCTTTACTTTGTATCATAATTTCCTTGGAACGAGCCGAAGAACATTGGTGGAAATCCGAGCTGAGTGAGACTATTTTGTTGTGACAGTGGTGCTGACTCGATTAAAATCGAGTAATATTCCAAGATCTTTGAGGATGTTTTGTCAGGACTATATTTTTGTGCTAGAAGAGGGAATGTTTTGTTCACCCTAACAATGTAAAGTTTTGGGTACTTGATCTTTAAGGAACTTTGAGATTTGGACAACAACGTGAGTTGAAGTAATTGAAAACTGCTGATCGTGTGATTGATCACCACTTAAGTAAAGTGAACTTGTTAAGTGATAGATTGTATGGAGTTTTTCGGGTTAGGGTATCATGTTGCCCATGTAAGACGATCAAGGATCACAAGTGATGGTTATGTAAGAGAGTGCCGATACTAGCTCTATACGGTACCAGTACTCGTGTGTTTCACTAGTTAAGTTTCGAGTTAAGGATTTACTTGCCTTGGGAGCCGTGAGAAGAAACATCTGATTATTTTTCAATGGGTACAATGTTATGATTATATGTAAGTTAGATGGCTTTTGATGACCTCGAGATCTTCTTGAGTGGGCTTTAGAGAATGATGTATCGATGTAGAAGATTCTTTCTACGTAGAATAGTGGTCAGTACATGGTGAATTTTGAGAGTGACAGTTTGTACCAAGCTTTCGCCGTGTATTTTGGGAGACAGCATGGAGTAATGCGTTTGAGACCGTGATAAGTGTTTGACTTGCCATCAGTTGGGATTCAAACATCGAGTTCCTCAGAGTTGTTGTGATGCTTCGATATTCATCGGTGGAAATTAAATAGATGACCGTGGATCTTGTAAAGGATTGTGAGTACCCAATTTCGATGAGATTTCGTTAACTAATGGTATTTTCTTTGGTAAGTATTGTTTGATATTTTCGATGGTAACTCTGCTTGGAATGTTTTTGGGTTGGGTTGTACGACACTATAGTGTGTACATGCTACCTTTTGATACGAGTTTTGAGGTTTGTGATGGGACCTTATCCCTTGGTGGGATTTCATGCGATGAAAGATCCGAGTGAGGGTATAAATGATGTGTTTTTCGAACACGTTATAGTTGGGAGTGTAAGACTCTTGCGTTAGCCGAGTTTTTTGGAGCTTCTTAGTTGCTGATATGAGTTATCATGTCGAGATTAAGGTAAGTTCTTGAGGCGAGTTGAGACGTCGTTAGTTTTTAGAAGTCTTATATCGGCAAGCAATGCTATTGATAAGGGATGGAATTAGAGTTAGAGTCTCTTTCAAGGTGTCACCACGAGAGAAATCATTTTGTTTTGGTTACAACGACTGTATAACTTCCTGTCTTTTTAAATCGTGTGGAATTATGGAAAAATTTTGTTGTGCAGAAATCTTTTAGGTTTTACAACATAAGTTCTTTGATGACGTATTTTTTGTGACGCTTTTGGCGGGGTACCGTTGGGTTTTGCTTGTTGTCTGTAAGGTACAAGCAATGATGAATTCTTTCTAAGAGGAAGAATTAGTAGAGATTATGTTTGTACCGACATAAGACAATGGTTATATTTGATAAGTATTGATATTAGAGTAGCACAGCGAGAATTTTTGAAGGCGCCAAAGATATAAAAATGTTTTAGAATCTTCTTGTTTTTGATACAAATTCAGATGATGGAATTTCTTTTAAAGAGGGAAGAGTTGTAATGACCCAAATCTCGGGTTAGTGAATCGGGTCTCGAGCTCAGGTTAGTGAATCGGGTCTCGAGCTCAGGTTATAGGGCTTTATCTTGGAATACTAAGTTAAGGGCTTTTATGTTGGGCCTATTATTTTTGGAAAAGAGGGTTTGAGTTTTAAATATGTGTAATTGGTGGAAAAGGTGGAGTGAGATATTATGAGAAGAGAGAAGAAGAAGAAAAAAGATGAAAAGGTAAATAGGGAGAGAAAAATGGAAAAGGGGGAGAAGAAACTAAAGAGGAGAGTTTTAAAATCTAATCTATAAAGATTCGACCGTCCGTTTTGACACCTCTACCATCATTGTGTTCATCTCGTCAAGACGATTTCGCCTATACCAGTGTCGTCGCCATCAGAGATGTCGTCAGAGGGGGTGAGAGAAAAGAAGTTCCAGGTTGTTGAGTTGAGAGGGTTAGAGTGCTCAAAACGAAGAACAGAGGCCACCATCGTGCTCACTAACATTAAGACAATCTATTTGGACGATCACTGTCACTGTCCGGGGACGACGTACAGTCGAGCTGTTATATCACAGTTAGGCTATGGACCAAGCTATTGGGCCTAGCTTTAGGCCGAGCCAAGTTGTCCTGCTGAGTAGAGGTGGAAAACGAGTTATTTGGTTCAATTTCGGTTTAGGTCATTTCGGTTTGGGTCATTTAGGGTTTAATAGTATTCGGTTCAAATTTTGTTTTAGTTCGGTTTAGTTCGATTCAATTTTAGTTCGGGTCTATTGTGACTCAGGTCATTTCGGGTCGGTTGATTTTTGGTTTGGTTATTTTTGGTTCAGTTATTTTCGATTCGGTTGATTTTGGTTCGGGTTAATTTCGAGTCAATGAGAGATCATTCGGTTTTAATCGAGGTTTTAGGCCGATCAGTTTTTTACACCCTATATATAGATTTATAAAGTCAATATATTTATTTTTTGGTGAGTTGTGCGGTTGTTCATATCATATCTTTATTTATTTCTATTAATATATTTTCTATATTTTGGGTTACCTTTGGTTCGGATCCATTCGGTTCGGTTAAAAATCAGTTTGAGTCTATTTCGGTTCAACTAAAATTAAGATCGGTTCCGGTTTGGTTCAGTTTTGGATCAAATTTTGGGTCATCATGTTCGGGTCAATTTCGGGTCTCAGTTCAGGTAAATCGGTTCGATTTTCGCGTCTCAGGTCAAGTTTGCCAGGTCTACTGTTGAGCCAGCCCGAGCCACAGGCTGAGCTGGTCTACGATGTCAGCCCTTCGAGCTGAACTGAGCCAACCACCAGCCGTCGTTAACTGGTGTTGACTGTTGATCGATGTTGACTTTTTTGGGGGACCTTACCTAGGAGTTTCTTAACGTTCTGAGTCCGTTAGTGCAATCCGTTTCACCAAATTAGAACTTGGTAAGCTGTTTTTACGCGTTTTATCCCTTAAAGTAGTCCGATAGTGTGAAATGGCTTATGTAGTCGTAATTGTTTTATCTGAGGTTTTGGTGGATTCTAATATTAGAATTAAATAGATGTTTAGAAGAGCTTGGAAGGGGATTTATTGCTTTGGCTTAAGGTTGGTACACCTCGAACTCCTATTGCTTCATGAGCATCATAAATGTAATTGCTTCACGTGTTAGTATCTGTAAAATAAGTAGATGATGAATAAGCATGAGTAGAGACAGGTATTGAGACTCGATATTTATGCGATGCATGATGATGTTACGCATATGATGAGACTCATGGAGGCTTTAGAGACCGTTTAGAGTCGTTTGAGATGTCTGTATGATTATTTGATGATTGATTGGTTGATAATTAGTGATGCTTTGTATACTTGTTCAAATAGATTGATGTGATTTGATAGAAATCATGTTTTAGGGACAAATATCCGATTAAATAATTATGAAGCCAGTAATTAATGATAATTGAATGAATGCGTTAGTAAACAAACCATAACAACTTTCATAAGATTTAAGGATCGAATAAAGTGTTTTAAGTAAACAAACCATAACAACTTTCATAAGATTTAAGGATCGAATAAAGTGTTTTAAACCATAATTCAAGGAAATGGTATGAACCCGTGTATAGGGTATCAGTACGAGCTTTGGATATACCGGTACGCAATTAGGGACCGTATTGGTACAAGAAAACCTGTACCAATACTTGTGGAAATCTAGAATTTTCAGTAAGCAGTTTCAGTATCGGTACGTATCTGAGTACCGATACTCGAGGGTACCGTATAGGTACTAATATTTGAGTACCAGTACCTGATACGTTAAATAATCAATAAATGTAAATTAATGGTGGAAATTGATGTGTATATTAATAATTGAATTATGCCTTGATAAATGAGATAACGAGGATTAATGGAGGCAATAGATGAGATTAAGTATATACTTCTCCTTAATGTACTAGCAACTCGGTAATATAAAATAAATGAAGTGTTGACGATTAGCAACAATAGGGGATTCTTGGGATCGCGTTGCTTGCATGCCGGATAGGCATTTGATTTGGTTGAGTCAATGATTGATGGGATCCAGATACCCAGTAAAAGAGTGTTGCAACATCATGGTTAGAGATACCAGATAGAGATTACCGATACTATGTGACCCAGGCCTCATTCGAAGATACTCAATGGAGGATTCTGATTATGGGTGTATGTTCTGATGCTATGTAACCCGGCCTCACCTAGGGTGTATGTTCCAATGCTAGATGGCTTGGTTTCACCCAGAGTGTAGATGCTCGAGGCGGAATTTCGAGCAAGGGTGTATGTTTTGATGTTATGTGACCCGATCCCACCCGAAATGTATGTTCTGATACTACATGACTTGGCCTCACTTCAGAGTTGTTGATATGTGTTTTTGCCTAGATAATCTGATGAGATCTCGAGTATGGTTGGGCCATGAGAGTCATGTATGATGATTGCTTTGGTGAGAACATGAGTTTAGGCTACTAGTGGTAGCGCCACATGTTTATTTATCTCTTCTTATTGCTCGTACTAGCTTGCATGCTTATGTTTATGATTAGTATGAAGTATAGTATAGTAGATGTGCACCATGAGCTTTGTAAGCTCAGCGCTCGGAATCGTTGTTTTCGTACGTATGTTGATCGTTGGATCGAGGAGCACTATCGGTACAGGATTCTTGTATGGGTGATCGCTAGAGTATAGCACTTGTGTTTAATGGATTATGTATTCCTAGGACCTTACGTGGTCGAGTCTGTAATCCTTACTTTTGAAATTATATTAATCAAGTCGAATGTTTAAATGTTTTAATTTAATTGGAGCTCCTTCGTAACGTATTAATCATTCATATATATATTAATCGTTGGCTTTAAATGTTTTCGAAAATAATTTTATTTGGGCTAAACCAAGTTAAGAAATTTTATAAAACGATTTGGGCTTAAGACCTAATGTGACATCCGAGTTTAAGGTGTTACAAGTTATGTTACCATTTCTGGTGTTGACAGGAACTACCCTTTGTTGTGTTTATGGTAAATCTCTTGCTCCGCTACTAAGTTGATTAATCTTTGCCGTTCCAGAAGGTTCAGCCTTGGTTTCAACTTCCAAATGGGAATTGGGAGCTGAGGACAATAATAGCAAGTTTGGTGATTGAGTCTATTATTTCATTTCCTGAAGGGAAAGTAAGTGATTGTAAAAAAGAATGAAGTATACATTCTTCCACTGACTAGATACTTGATTCATTTAATTGCATTATAGGATTCAATGTTGTAACAATGGCGATGATGGTTTTAATGGAATTTTTAAAGAAGAAAGCACTGTGATTTGTTTCTAATCCACTCAACCAGTTATGGAAGAAAAACAAAGTAAGGAAAGAAGAAGAAAATTAAGGAAGAAAGAAAGTTAACGTACCACGTCAGCGTTTTTTAACGAAAGTTAACGGGAGTGACCAAAATGAAAGCGGACTAAAAGTTTGCTGACCCCAATGAAAATTTTCAAAGTTCATTGACCAAAATGAACGCGCCCTAAAAGTTCGGTGACCATTGGTGTACTTTACCCTAAAAAATTTAGGCTTTGGTCAATGTGGAAGCTGATGAACTTGGAGGAGAAAAATTAGGTAAAGATTTAAATTCTGGGTTCATTGAAACTTTGACAGTGAGCTCATTTGGTAAGTAGCATTAATTTAACAAGTGTACTACCTACCATTCAAGTTTACGTTTATCTTTTTTTTGTTGAGCCAAAGTATCCACTTACGTTTACTTCTTTTTACTTGATTATCAAACTTTGTAAAGCATTAGAATAAAACTCATAATTGAAATGAAATTACATAAAGTCAGATCTTAGTATATAAAAGGACAATTAGTGGACATGTGCTCAAATATTATAATCGTAACACATTTCTTATGTAATCTTTACCTCAGCAATTACATGCAGGAATGGACCGAGGGGGCTGGAGGGGACAGTCGCCCCCTAAAAATTTGAAATTCCTATACGATTTAAATTTTTTTTAGAATTTTTCTATGCATTTTCGATTGAAAATATATTTTCGCCCCCTTAATTTTTATAAATTTGCCTCCTAAAAATTTATAGGTTCGCCCACAACTTAAAGTCCTGCGTCAGAATACCAATCCACCCACCTGGGCTGCCCTTCTCATTCAATTGAAATACTACTTTAGTTGGATTGTCTGAGTGTCAAAAGAACAGAATCAAAGCATGACTGTTACCAAAAGTTTTGATCAAAGTAAACCCACCATGACTGCAGTTACTATAACTTTCGAGTCCCCATTGGCCGATCGATGAACAATGAGGCCATCTAGGATGGATTAAAGGTGTGATCACACTTTCGGAAAATTTTAAAACTATACGTTGTCGAGCAAAAAAAATATATATATTTTTTATATTATCTAATTTCAAACCCACTAACTTTTGTCACTATAGTTTTATGAAGTATAAAATTTTATACATCTGCTATAAAACCATGTATGTGTCTATGGCGTATCAATCGTTAAAATTTAAGAATATAATTACATATAGTTTTGAAATGTACTCGTTCTATATATTCTTTGATCAGTTCAATCATTTTCGAAGAGAGAGAATAATCAATCTTTGATTTGGACTAGAATCTGTTTGATTAAATTATAGATTTGTATGGAGTTTTGGAACACAGCTTTTGCACTGTTGTTCCACCAAGAGCAGATCTAGTTCGATATGACATTCGCCAAGGAGAAGTGGAATAGAATGAAGTGTATTTGCACTGTTCGGCATCCAAGGTGAGAACATTATTGGGAAATGACAGGTGCAAAGTTTAAAGGGGGAGGGGTTGTAAGATTTCGTCGTATCTTCAAAGGATTGAGACATTAGTGTTGAGTTATGCCAAACAGATTCGGAATTTTACAACTGGGTTTTTGACATAGATTTCATATCTGAATGAGGTTACATGGTTCCTACTTCCCAGATTGTCTTAAGCCGTATTCCTGTAATTGCTGCATGAATTTCGCCGCTGTTTCATGTACGAGTATCGAGTGACTGATGATGCGTGTCGGCAATACCCGGAAATCAGTGGGTGTTCATGGTTAAGCAAATACGGTTAATATGCATGTTATGTTTTTAGTGCAATTAGATGATAATGTCTAAAGATAATATGTTCTAATTACATTAAAAACAGAGTTTACAAGTTAACCGTTGTAATATTTTAATTAACCATAAACACCCGTACTACTAATTTCATGTTTTTGAGCTTAAAAGGTTGAGAAACTGTAAACATGATTTACTGAAAGCATCAATACACTGCAACCGGCTAGTTATGTGTTCGCTTGTTAGAGCAAATTAAATTCTCTAAATAGATTTTTTTTTGCTAAAGGGGTACTTTTAAGTTCGACCCAAAAAATTAATTCGTCCCTCGCCGAAAAAAACATCTAATGTGGCTCTCAGTCCGTAAAATCGATCAAATTAACTCTTTGACCGGCGTTGATCGTTAGAGTGCTGACGTGGCAGTTAACGGTGATGATGTGGCGGTCCAAGATACTAATGTGGTAGTACACGTGGGATGATGACATGGCGTAGGGGGCTAAATTGATTATTTTAACTGAATTCGATGGCATAATTGATTTTTTTACTGAATTCAGGGGCATAACTAATTTTAATTGAAAGTTCGATAATTTACTTAATCTTTAAGCTAAAAAAATAAAATATTAATATTTAAATAATAATAAAATATTAAAAAAAACACTATAATGAATCAAAAAAATTAAGTATAACATTAAAATTAAAAATATCAAAAGTTATAAATATAAAAAAATAAAATTTAAAAATATTTATAAACCATCGAAAAAGTCTTCGACTGTTTCTCGTTATGCTAAGCATACTAATGTTTCTGGAACATATTTTTAATTGAAACATCCTTATATTAGAGTAGTAATAAAACAAAAATTCTCTTTCATTTCTCTACATCAAATATTAATGAGCATCAATTTGATGTAGAAAAGCGAAAGAAAATTTGAGTTTTACTGTTACTGTAATACAAGGTTGATTCCACTTAAAATTTATTTAACAAATAGTAATACTCAGACTGACGAAGTCGAACTTTTTCGATGAAAGTGTTCAATTTTTTAATAATTTTTAAATATTTTATATTTAAATTTTACCATTTTATAATTTCTAATACATTTTAAATTTTATATAATTTTTTATTTTCAATCTTTTTTTTGAATATTTTATTTATTTTTATTAACTTTATGGATTTTTTTATAAAAAATGAAAAATATTTTGATTTTTTGTGAGAGTCCTCACTTTGTTAATCGATTTTTTAAAATTATCAGGGGCCTAAAAGATATTTACACTAATTTGTTAATCGATTTTTCATATATTCTATTTGTAAAATTTTAACTCGAAAAACCAAATTATTTATCTAATTTTATTCAAAAACTAAGTAAATCGATTAAATTAACTTCAAATTTGAACAAATTATTTATCCAGTTTTAATATTTTTAAAATTTTAATAATTTCCTAAATTCTTATTGTTTAACTTAAATATTACATAAGTTATCAAACTTTTAAGTAAAATCAATTATGCCCCTCAATTCGGTAAAAAAATCAATTCTGTTCTCGAATTCGGTTAAAATAATCAATTCAGCCCCCTCTGCCACGTCATTAGCTCACGTGTATTGCCACGTTGTAATCACTAATTTTTATCCAAATTATATTAGTATTATATTATTCTAATGTTATGTTATATTATTATTCTGTTGTTATTATTATTATATTTACTTCATGTTTTTATTACTGTTAGTATTATTATTAATAATTAAATGTTATTATTCGGTTGTATTAATATTATTATTAGTATTAAAAAACAGATCATATAATAAATAAAAACCTAATTTATTAGTCCAAGTCCATTACAAATAATAATAATAATAATAATAATAATAATATTACAAAGCCCGTTTGACCAAACTAAGAAATCTTAATCTGTTATCTCTTTTTTACGCAGCCAAAGGAGAGCCGTTGGATCAAGCCAGATTCAACGACCAAGATTGAAGCTCGGCATCCCTCCGGCTCCCTCGTGTGATACACGCTTAGACTTTCCAGCTCCCCACACGCGCGTGTAGTGCACGCGGGACCCTTCAACTCCTACGCGCCATGTGTCTTCATCCGGTGTTGTCACATCACCATTCAAGAGTCATTTGGGTTGTCCATCTTCAAGCGATCTCAGCCGTTTGATCAGATTTGATCAAACAGCCCATATCAAGTCTGACTATGAGACTCTTCGCCTTCCCTCTCACTAATGGTCGCTACGTGTTCAGATCGACGGCTCTCATCGTCGCTAAAAAATACTTTGTTGTTGTACGGCCATCGATTTTCTCCCAGAAACCGAACAAGACACAAAATAATAGGATGTCAGTCTCGAATTCAGTCACAGTATTGTTGTAATAAAAAATCTAGATAAAAAAAACAATGTAATCGATCCATGTACTCAGATTATAATCAATACAATTAAATTCAGAGAAGGTACTAGGTTTTTTTCTCTTAGTATATTTTCATAAAATTCACAAAAAAAGGAGTTTTAAGGCCTTACCGTGCACTTGGAGAGAGAGATTTGTCGTTCTCGGTGTGGAAATCCTCTTTGAGATCGAAAAGCATAGTTTGCTCGAGTTTGGTGGTCACTGGAGAGTTCGGAAGTCAAAATATTTTTAATGATTTTGATTTTGTTTTTGGAGAAACGAGGCTTGGATTTGGGTTTAAGGTTGCGAAGGGATTCGAAAAAGGGTGGCCTTTCACCCTTACAACGTCGGGGAACGGCGGCCAACGCCGAGTAGCAGCAGTAGGCGCGAAAACGTTCGACCGGTTTTTGGGTGGTATGAAGAACAACTTCAGAGGATTTTAGTTTTTTTGTTGGGAGAAAGGATATAAATGGTTTTTTTATAAAAAAAAATTATCTTATATAGTTGGTCCAGCGTTTTAAAAAGGGTTAATCACAATTTAAACCCCCCGCCATTTTGAAATCTTGCCCGCGGTCCTTCCGCGTATTTAAATTACGCCCTTGGTCCTTGCAAGTTTTTAAGTGTTTTCAGTTTCATCCTTTGTCTCATTTTAATTAATTTTCTAATGGTTTAATTATCCTTTTGGCCCCTCTGGTTTCAGATCACCTCTCATTTAAGCCCCAAATTCAGTGGTGTATTCCTTTTAATTTTGTAGCATCGTTGTAGATATTAAGTTAACTTTTCTTAAGTGAATTCAAATTTTTAATTTTTAATTTTTATATAAATTGTTCCCATATTAAATTTTATTTGTATGCTTTAAATTAATATACATATCCTTTTTATTGCCTAGATCCTTGTTTGGTTTGTCTTCTTATGTAATATATGCATTTATCGATTTATGTATATTTATTCTTTGCCTTTTGATGTTTGTTTTTTGGTCGATCTGTTTTCTTTTCATATTTTAGAATTTTCCTTTAAGTTCTGTTTTATTTCATATTAATCTCACTTAGTATTAAGTTTTCCTGTCCTTATGTTTGCATTTATTGTGTTTTATTTCTATTTTTATCATGTCCAATTTATTTGCAGTAGCTTTTATATATATATATATATATATATATATATTTCTTATTTATGTTTCTGTTTTACCCTATATATATATATATATATATATATTACCATATTGATATTTATATCTTTAGTTAGGTACATCCTTTTTATATATATCATATATTATATAGTTATATTTATGTATTGTACATAAATATTTGTATATAGTTTTACAGCCGTATGTTATAATACATATATATAGCCTTATCTATGTAATATATATTAAGCTATGTACATGTACAACATGATATATATATATATATGTTTCATATAATACGTAGTATATAATATATGGTTTTCTACCTTGATATATATATATATATATTTATATATATTGTATGAAGTATCATGTCATTTATTTGATCCATGCATATTATAGTATTATGTTCTATGATTTATATCAATATATGTTGTATTTATTTATTTATGCCTTTCATTATTCTGTTAGCATTTTATATTATTCATGCATTTAATATGTTGCATGTAGCTTAGGTCTTTTCGTTCTGGTATTCTAGTGGGAGTGTCATCCCGGGTCTCCAGGTGTCATCTATTTTGGTACCATGAATACCAAGGCAATATTTAATTGTCATACATTCGTGCATTTTATAGATTAGATTTTAAATTAAACCGAATTTTATATTTTCTTTACATTTACGATACGAACCCTTAGGTACCAATTTTGGGCGTTGTGGGGTATTAATCCTTCCCTATACGTAACCGACTCTCAAACCCCTTTTTAAATCTCTGATTTTATTTTCAAGTGTCCGGTCTACCCTTTTAAAATGATTGGTGGCGACTCCCACAATTTATTTAAAATACGAGCTTTTGTTTTATTTAAAAATACGAGCTTTTCCAAATTTCCCCCAAAAATCATTTTTTTAAAGTAAGGGAACTCTACGTAATTTTTAGTCTCTACACATGTCTACATCGTGGATCGCCACATCATCACCGTTAACAGCTATGTCAGCACTCTAACGTCAACGCCGGTCAAATGGTCAATTTGATCGATTTCGCAGACTGAAAGACCACATTAAATGTGTTTTTCAGCTAGGGGTGAAATTCATTTTTTGGGTCAAACTCATGGGCAAAAATACCCTTTTAACTATTTTTTTTATAAAATCCTAGATTTAAAAAATCATGTACATGTTTCATTTTCTTATACTTTTTTTATAATCATGGCCAAATGAAAATTACGTGACAAGTTTAGACTCCAATATTTAATACTTGAGCCTGAGCAACCTCATTTTCAATTTTGTATGTTTTTCTTTTTTTACATATACGTGTTTAGTGATTAGATTTATATTCAATACACTGGCAGTAAAAACTAAAAGTTTATACAATCGACTTAATTTTAAGGTTTAGGGACTTAGTTTAGGGTGTAAGGAGTTTAGAATTTAGGGGTTAGGGTTAGGATTTAAGGTTTAGATGTTATGGTTTAAATTTTAGGGTAATATATTGAGGATTTAGGTTTTAATTTATAAACCTAAATTTTATTCACAATCACTAAATTCTAAACTATTAAACATAAACCCCTAAACTCTACACCGTAAATTAAGTACATAACCCTAAAACTAATGCGCTTATGAAAACTAAAATTTTCAACTGCGAGTACGTCAAATAATTATCCTAAAAATTTATATAATATGAGAGTTGCGCAGCCATTCTGATTGTGTTACAACTTACACTTTCGCTTCATGAATGCTCTCATGCCTCGGTTCTTGGACTCATCAAATGGGAATATGGAATAATCTTCGAATGGGCTATTACGAAAAGTTTCCAAGTGGAATGGGTTATCACCATAAGTCCAAAACTAATAGCCCAATTCATGACATCGAAGAGGGTAGGGTAATGGCGGTTTGGTTCAACCATCTCTTGATAATCTTGGTAAGTTGCTAATGGATTTTGTACTATAGGAAGAAAAATAACTATAATTATATTTTTATTTTTTTTGAAATTAATAGATATAAAAAGTAATTTATGCTTATGAGAAGCATAACAATCACACAACAAACAAATTAGGGCAAATTGGTGTCGTATATTATTTCTTTTGTCTCATTAAACTTGTTTTTTATTTTAAAATTGTTTGTTCATTTAAAATTTTTTTAATTTTTGCTAGATATATTATTTTTTATTATTTTTATAGTTTTTCAACAAAACAAAATTTTATATTTTAAGAATGAAATTGTCATTTTAATATTTTACAACACATTTCATACACAGATTTTTTCTTCTTAAAATGACGTAAAAAAGTCAACAAGGGACAATTTAAAGAATAAAAATTTTCTACCCTTTTTGATGCCCATATCTATACATCAACACTAAGATTTAATGTTTAGAATTTATGATTTATGAATTAGGGTTTAGTTTTTTGTGTTGGGACAAAGATGAGAACCATAAAAGGATAGAGGATTTTTGTTCATATTTAAGAGCAGTGTCGTATTTGGGCCTAGGCGGGAGGGGCAACCGCCCAGGGCCCAAAATTTTTATAATTAATTATACTTATAAACAAATATTTTTATATCAATTATAGGACCTAATTTTTTTTAATACTTGTTATTAGGAGTCTAATTTTTTTCTTAATATTTATTATTATGGGCTCAATTTTGTCCCAATATTTATTATCAAGTAACTCAAATTTTTCCTAATATTTATTATTAAGGGTCTTACTCTTTAAAAAAAATTTTCTAATGTTTGTTATTACCCAAATTTTTTCTTAGTATTTGTTATTATAGGCATACTCTTAAAATTCATTTTTTCTAATACTTACTATTAAAGGTCCATTTTTTTCAATATTTGTTATTAGGGATCTACTCTTAAAATTCAAGTTCCTTTTCTAATACTTGTTATTAAGGATCCAATTTTTTCAGTACTTGTTATTAGGGGCCCATTTTATTTTTCAATATTTGTTATCGTGAGCGTACTCTTAAATTTTAATTTTTTGAATATTTGTTATTAGAGGCCCAAATTTTTTAAACTCTTATTATTATGAACATACTCTTAAAATTTGTTTTTCAATACTTGTTATTAGGGACCTGGATTTAAATAAAAGTTCGCAACCGCAACAACGACCGTTATATAGCGGTAGTGACATCGTCCAAAATATCGATATCTGCAACTGTTATGTCTATAATAGCATATGTTATTAAAAAGCATACAACTACCATACTCACAGTGATCGCAATAGCAACCGTTATGTCCGCAATCGCGATAAAAGCAACATGACCGAAAACACAACCACAAATATAATTTAAAATTTTAATTAAAGCCCTAATTTTTTATTCACCATAAGACTATTAAAATCTCAGAAACAGACTTGTTTAGGAGTGACGGAGAGAGTAGTTAATTCTGCGAAAATAGTCGGCTAAATCCCTAACAAAGATTGAATGATCAAAGCTTGACAATCTGAAAAAAAAAAAGTTGAACTTCCATCGCGGCTTTTGTTATGTTTCATTTCGGAAACCTGTATAAGAAAAAAAGAGATCCATCTTGGCTGATGATAGACGAATATCAGTGAAATAAATAAATAAACAAATAAAACTAAGGCACGGTTCTAGAGGATGGTACCAACTTTCTGAGCATTGTAATTATCTGCACTGTTAGTTTTCATGAATACAATGACACAATTAAACTACTGTTTTATAGATCAGTATCATTTCATTTTTTTAACGTCTTTTTTTTACCTAATTTTGGATGGCTGGCTGGCCTCGAGAGGAAGTTTTCTGATCTACTTGCGCAGAGTATTTAAATATTGTTTTTGGGTTACTGCAAATATCTTGAATCTCAAACCCCCATGTGCACTTCAAATGTACTAGTCATGGCCTTTGCTGTCAATTTTTGATAAATGTAGAGATATGGTACGTCTACCATTCCAATATTTAATTTGTGTATTTAAAAACCAAAGAGATGAACGACAGTAAAAACCTTGTTAATGTTAGTTAATTTTCATGTCAAAAGTTAGATCAGATCCTATTCAATTCAATAAAATTGTCTTGTATACACAAATTGGTGAAGACTGAAGCAACAAAGCAGCCTCACGAATGGAAGGTGTCAGTTAAGCAACAAAGGGAAAAATAAAGGAAGGTGTCAGTTAAGCACCCGAAGCCACCATTTGCACAGTTGCAGAGGGGGGTCATGACCGTAACGTGCCAAAGGCAACGATGAGAGTGACCAAACTGTGTCAATTGCCGTATACTATCACCACCCTTTAAAAAGTTAAAAATCCCACTTATGTGGTCTCATGTGTGGATAAAACTTGATTCAAATAAAAAAATTAAATTATTCGAATCAATTCGAGAAAAAATGACTTATTTTGACTTAAATCGTAATTTTATAAACTCTACTCGATTAAAAAAAATTCAAATAAAGTTTGAGTTATGAATAAAAATTTGAATAACTCGAATAACTCAAAATTTTTAGTAATTAGTTGATCAGTTTTTATATTCAAGTCTAGTTTGTCAATTCTACTTGATATATTATGTATATTAAATGTGAAAATATAAAGAATTATATATGCATATAGAAAACCGTTAAAATT
This sequence comes from Hibiscus mutabilis, assembly GCA_019671005.1. Taxonomy (NCBI): domain Eukaryota; kingdom Viridiplantae; phylum Streptophyta; class Magnoliopsida; order Malvales; family Malvaceae; genus Hibiscus; species Hibiscus mutabilis. The sequence goes on along the minus strand of CM033731.1, from coordinate 7,491,190 downwards.
ATAATCATTATATGCACCGCCCAACCCTAAGTATATGCATATAGAGATATACATGTACACCGTTACATATATACATATAAAAATATATATGAAGAAATATATGTATGTATAATTAAATTTGTATAAAAATTTGATTCGAATTTTATAAAATTTGAATCATAAAATAGAACTTATAAACTCAAATAATTTAAAATTTTTTGACTCGATTCGATCTCTCATCATCCTAAAGTTACCAGAATCTTTATCAAGCACCGGAGACCGCTAAAGGGTTGATTGTCCTGACAAATATGTGACTGTGGAGTGTGTGGGGTTTCATGGTAAAAGGAAGAATACATTTATGTAGTTATAATATATATAAAAATACTTCTAATATTTGAATAAATAATTATTTTAATTTATATTTTTTATATATTTTAATTCTTGATATTTTACTTTAGGCTAGATTGACCTTTTAATAGATAAAAAATATTAGTCAACTAGTAACAAATGATTTAAATGACGTGACAAACCTACATGACAGTACACACTAGCCTAACAATATCATATAAACAAAATTAATAACTTGACAGAATGATACATCAATCAAAATAATTTTATAAAATTATACTATAAAATATAAAAATAATTTCTTACTGACGTGTCATTAGTTGACTAATAATTTTTATTCATAAAAGGAATAATTTAAATTAAAATAAAATCTTAAAGATTAAAATACTGTATAAAAATTAATAAAACTAAAATAATTATCCAATTGCAATTTTTTAAGGCGAAACAAACACTTAGAGTGTACTCAATGGCACAGTCTACAAAAACAAAGTGGTTCATGCACCTTCTTTCAGCAAAATCCTTAAATCTAAGCCATCTAAATTGTGGGCCTACAATTTACTGGATCGGAGAGTTGATAGGATAAGTGAATATAGAGTTAGCCCCCACATGATGGGCGGTCACTATCAGAGTCCAGAGATTACACATATTCAATCATAAATGAGTTTCTGGGGAGGGGGGCTTTAAGTTTTGTATGATTTTTTTTTTAACAAAATTTTGCATGAATTTAAATATATTGGTCACAAGTTGCTATATAAAGCTCTTTCAACTTCTCTGCTAGATATTGGTGGTACTTTTTAAATACACTTTTTTCATCTCTCTCCCTTATCTTCAGCTCTGCACATCTTTGATTTAAAAAAAAAACTAATTCTATCAAAGCTATATCTTCATCTTCTTCTGTCAGCTCAGCTCAGCTCCTCACCCGTCCCTCTGCCATTTCAGTCTTTCAGAATTCAACTTCCCCATCTCTCTTTCCTCTCAAACAATGCTTCTTTTTAAGGGCAAAGAGTAGAAAATTGCAAGTTTGAGTGAAGATTCAATGGATGTTGACATGATCAAATCCTCAACAGATGATCACATGGATATGATGACAATGATGATGCAAATGGAGAAGCTTCCTGAATTCTATGAGTCGCCTCCTTTCAAGACCTCTGATATAAACTTCTCCAATGGAACTTCAATCTTACCTACACCCCCCATTTACCCTAACCCCATTAATGACCCTTCTTCACTCAACACATTCATGGCCTTGCCACCTTCCACTTTATCGTTCATCGGCAGTGTCCCAGCTCAAGAATTCACGGCTCCACGTCTTCAACCCAAGTATCCATCTCTTTTCAACAGCTCAAACTCATATCCTTGTTCGGTAGATAAGAAGAACTCCATGGCAGAAATGAGGGAGATGATCTTCCGCATAGCGGTAATGCAGCCGATTCATATAGACCCGGAGTCCATTAAGCCTCCGAAGAGAAGGAACGTCAAGATCTCTAAGGATCCACAGAGTGTGGCCGCCAGGCATAGAAGGGAATGGATAAGTGAGCGGATAAGGATTCTGCGAAGACTCGTTCCGGGAGGCACTAAGATGGATACTGCTTCAATGTTGGACGAAGCGATTCATTATGTTAAGTTCTTGAAGAAACAGGTGCAATCTCTGGAACAAGCTGCTGTGCATAGGCCGATGGGTATAGGGTTTCCGAGTGCAGCAATGGCTAATGTGGGTTACTCCTCTTTGGCGAAAGCTTGCCAGCCATCTCATCATCATCATCATCAAGTTGTGGGCAATATGCAGATGCTTAGATAAGGAATGGGATCTTGAATATTTAATTGGTTGATTTGTGTAATGGGCAATATCTTGGTTATATTTTTGGATTACTTGTAAAGTGTAGACCATGGATTTAAATTTCGGTCGCGGTTGCGTTTTCGGTCGCGTCGTGATTATCGCGTTTTCGGATATAACAGAGGCTATTGCGGTCACTGCGGGTGTCGCGGTCATGAATTTTTTTAAATTTTACACAATTTATTGTAAAATATACTAATTATAATTATAGAAAGTCAATTTCAATAATTTTTAAAGTATTTTTTAACACTTATGAACTTTTATTAATATGAATTTGAAAGTGAAAATGATTTTGTTTAAAGAATTCTAGATTGTATTGTAGTTTTGTTTAGTTTAGTTTGGATAATAAAATCATATGAATATTCTAAATAAACAATGTGCACCAATAAAAGGACTAAAAATGTGAATAAACTTAAACAAAAATAAAAAATATTAGTATAATAAAAATAATTAATAATATTAATAAATAATAAAAATTAAATAAACATATTATAAAAACTAATAATAATCAATAAACATATTATAAAAAATAAGTAATTATAATATTATTAATAAACAATTATACCACATTAAATATAAGTCTTTATTCTCATTTATTTGATTTTTTTCCAATACTTATATTCAATATAGACTCTAATTTTATTATTAAGTAAAAAGAAAATAAAATTAATATAGTGTTTAAGGACTAGATTTAACAAAAAATTCAAATCTTTAAGGACTTAATTGAGATAAAATAGAAATTTAAAGGCTTAATCAAGAAGTTTTGAAAGTTTAAGGGATCAATTTTAATACGTGTTAAAGTATTGAGGCCAAACTGAGAACTTTAAAAAGTTCAATGTTACTCTATGAAATTTACCTATTTTTCTAGAATTTTGACAACTCGGAAATATCAGCCCGACCATTTCAATGTTAAATTGTGGCCGCGACGAATCGTTACTGACATAAATCTATTATCTACCGTAATTTTCGTCAAAATCGGTTTCGAACGGCGATGATACCAGGATTTCTCAGCTGAGATCTCGATTTCGGTAAGAGATTTAAAACCATGATGTGGACTTCACTTGTTCTTGGTGCCACAAAGAATTCAATCGTATGCTTTCGTTATCTATGATTAAACTTCTTAATATTATTCTCCACGTATATTTCTACTATTGTTATACCCATCCAATTCCAACGATTAAAGCTTTTATCATCAAAACATGATAGTAACTTCAAGGATTTCCCCCATGCATGCGAGTTAACTAATTATATATATATATATATATCCCTCTTCCATGCATGAAAATTTCTTTTCATTTTGAGGGTTACCGTACAATGTACATAGCTCACAGCTTGTATTATATCACCATATTGTGAATAGTTGGCATGGTCCACGTCAGATATCATTTTCTTGGATTTGAATACTTTAATCGCCATTGGTTTGATTGAAGTTAAATTTGTTTTCACCATAAGAATATTGACAGATGGCAACGTCTGTTTTTTTTTTCAGTTAGCAGTTCCTTTTCATCGCCAAAAGTTTTCTAGCTCCCCCCAACAAAAAAAAGCCTAAGAAAGATCCCCTTGCAAAATGTTACTTTTCTTGCTCTCTCTAAACTTATCTGAATTCTCTCTAACAAATTGCAAACCATGGGTCTGTCTTAAAATCAAAATTTATATCAAATAGTAGAAATCGTTTCCCCTTTTCAGTGCTCCTACTTATGCTCATCATTAATAAATAGGTTTAGAGTTTAGGATTTGGGTTTAAGATTAGAGCTTAAGGTTAGGGTTTAGAATATTGAGCATAGGGTGTAGGATTTAAGGTTTATGATTTAAAATTTAAGGTTATAACTTATGATTTAACTTTTCAGTGTTGGGTCACGAGAGATGACATAAGATTTTTGTCAATCAAACCATGGGGTATAAAGTTGCTTGTACATTGTATCAACGTGTTGTTTATAATTTATATACACTATTATAAAATATATTTCACCAACAACTGGTTGAAAAGAATTAGCTGTGAATCTCTTTTCATGCATTCAGACCAAAATTGAATCCTTTTTTTATATATTACCTTAATTTGAACGAGATTTATTTAGATCATATATCGAATAATTTCTCCGAATAAAGAGAGCTTAAGATGGTAATTATGATATGCAAACTAACATATTTCACAATTAGATTTCAGTATACGAAATTATTAAATATTTTTTAGTTTTGTATGCTCTGTAAAATATTAAAGGAACTGAACGTGGGAGGTAGGTTGGCTCCCGAGGCAGGGTCGACTAGTGTTAGTGATCGTGTCTAAAGGGTCATGCCTCACAATCAATTCTATATCAGACATTTCGAAGAAAATTGTTACAAAAAAAAAAAGGAAATGGTCAAACCCAATTTCATGAAGTAGACCCATGTAGATATCCCACCAAGGTCCCAACATCCCCACACAAGGGCTTTGATTATTGGAGAGGGTAATTTCTAAACGGCAATGTTCATTGCACCCCTCCCTCTGACACATTCTATCTTTTCTTTTGTTTTATCTTTTTCATACAAAAGTCCATTTTATCCATCTACTTTTTTTTCCCTCAATGTAAGGTAAGTTCTCATATTCTTTGTCACAAGATAAATGGGTATATATTCATGGAAATTTCATATTTTGTATTTGGTCTTACCTATAAGTATAGACAAAGCTACGATCAAATATTGAATGGGTTAAAAATCTATTAAGCCTTTAAATATAAAAATTAAAAGAGATAAAATCACACTTAACTAAAATTTAAATTAAACAGACATAAAATGTTATTGTACCAAAAAGTTTGAGAGAGATAATAGTCCCTCCCACCTAATACATGGCTCAATAACTCCGTCCCTATGATAAAGTTTTAGTATTTAATTTCTAATTATATATGTTTGCCTTGGTCAACTAGGACATCAAATCCTTCTTCCTAATAGTGAAATGGTATTTTAGTTTTGAAGATCATATCTTATTATCGCTTTGAAATATGAAAATATTATTGGTTTAATTTAATTTCTGAACTTTCTGCTATGATACATATTATTTTAGTTTATTTTTTGTTTAAAAAATAAATGTGACGCTCTAACAATATACTACGTAACACATAATACATATTAAATTAAAAAAACTTTAAAAATTCATAAAACATCCATTTTTAAATTATTATAATTTTTCAAATATTTTTCTTGAAGTTTATTTAAAGATTTTTAACTCTTTAAAAATGCACGTACACCTTACAGACAAAGCAATTTGAACTCAGATCTCCTAAGATGAACATCATCCTATTTTTCACTAAGACAAAGATCCCTGTGACTAATTATATAGAAATCTAATCATAAAAGTGATATCTCAATACGTCACGATACCTCTAATTGAATATTTAGAAGAAACCCAAATCATACGATAACTAAGTTGTGAAATTTAAATATTTTGAGAATCATATTTTTTTTATTGGAAAGTAGACTAAGAGGAACTTAGAATCCCAGGACTTGTACACATATAATGCCCAGCTCGTCACTAATTTGATAATAAGATTTAAATTTAGTATTAGGACTTCTAATTTGAGCTCTAAGGACTTGGTGTTTTCATTTCTCTCATTTGGACATAAAAGGGTAAACTTAATCATATTTTAGTTCCCAAAATATTATTGGGATTTATTATCACCATCAGTTACATAAGCATGATAAATTTCCTTGAATTAATTATTATTTTCATATAAAACGTAAATTATTTATAATCACTATAAAATTTTAAATTAAATGTTATTACGCTTTAACATATTTGAATCCATGATTCTAAAAATGTGAACCAAACTAAAGTTTAGTCGACAAATTCCTTTGATTTATTAAAAAACTGAGCATAGAGAGGCGCATGCAAGCAATGAAATTTGGGGAGGTGAGACTATAAATGAAGAAATTGGTGTCAGAAAACTCCAAATCCAGAGCTATCAAATGTGAACATGATAGATGAAAAAAAGACAATAAAGGGGTTGGTTGGTTTTGGTGGGAAATGGATGCTTTAAGGGGTGGAAAATTTAGATCTAATGTTTTTGGACCGAAATATTATTGTATTCCATGTCGGTTATGCAAGGTGAAATGCATGACACGATGTTATTGTACGGATCTAAAATTTTATGTTAGAATTTTATGTTAGGGATCAACCTATAAAATTTTAGGAGGATAAATTTATAAAACTTTATAGAGACGAAAATAAATTTTTCATAAAAAATATTTACAAAATTTTTAATTTTTTAAAAATTATATACAAATTTTAAATTCATAAGAATGACCGGGCTCTTCAACCCCTCGGTCTATCATGTTATTGTACATCTTTGACACTAGTTTGGATAAACTTTGTGCATGTTTAGCCTTGAAAGGAAACAAAGATTTAGAATATTATTATGTATCCATTGAAGCCCAAATCCATTAGTTTTTCTCTTTTTCTTGTGGCCATATTGGGCTATTTTAAGTTATGAATCAACACTTTCAAGTCCTACTTAAAGCCCCCAACTACATGTATCATCATGCCATGTCTGGGAAGGACCGAAGGAACTTGGGTTTTGCACTGACAACATAATTTGGAACATTTTGCTTGTAATTTTTTTTATAAATTTTAATTTTAATCTTAATCTTATCTAAAGAGGAGGGAAAAATTATAAAGAAAAAAAATACTCCTAGTAAGTCTCGAACCCATAACTTAAAAAAATATAAGAGAATATAGATGAACAGCTTAAACAACCGGCCGAATATACTTATTTTTTTCTTGTAATCTTCGTATCACATATAATGAATAAAAAATTAGTACAATTTTTTTTGGATTTATGCTTTTCACAAATATCAAGGCCATGAGCAGCAAGATCATCTTTATTTACTTTTAAGGGGTTAATATTTGATATACTTGTGTATAAATTTGTATACCATCAGTGAATTAGACAATAATACTTTACTAGAAAAAAATTTAAATCAAAAGTGTATAGCGACATTGAGCATTGCGAGATTAATTGATTATGTCGAACGTGAAATCGATGTTCGGTTGACACGCCATTCGTCGTTTTCGACGATGTTATGTTGGAGGAAATGATCGGTCCGGCAATCAATGGGGTGTGCTCAGAGACAACGATTGGTGGTGGAAGCGGCGGCGATTAGGGGGTTTGAGTTTGAGAAATTTTAGGGATTTGGGAGCTACTTTGTAAATTTTTGAGATTTTCAAGACTTTCAGAAAAATTGGATTTTTTCTTCAAAAAATTAAAAAAAATCAAATCATTGCAACGTGTCAAGCATTGATTGGATAACGGATTTTTTAAACATCTTTTAACGACCAGATTTTTTAAACAGCTATTTTACCAAAAAAATAATTCATGCGGTATAATTTAAGCATTTATTTATATATTAAGCCTTTCTCTAACACTAAACACTGTATGGTGCAGCTATGAAAGGAACAGATCTAGGGTGTCTCCAAAGATTGCTGGAAAGAGAGTTGAATTATTCAGGCAGAACGTAATTTCATGAATCTGTTTTTTCACACTCGTTTATAGAACCGCTCAGCAGTTATTTACATCGGTGGAGTAAATGAAATCTGCAACATTTTATAGAAAGCAAGAGCTGCATTCAGAGTATTATACACACATAATGTCCTATTCTCCTGCTTTGCTTTGGGCAGAGCAACTGTAGGATATGCCAACTTATCATTGTCGTTTCATGCTAAATACATAAAATCATTTGGTTTTAGTATTACCAAAATCAAGATTTTAAAACCCCAAAATTCGCCTTGTTAAATTTTGTCATACTACATGTTTCTTTGTTCAAAAGATGAAATCTAAACATGAAAACTGGTCCTGAAATGTCAGCCAAAAGCAGCAACAGTCTAGGAGAGACCAAACAACAAACTGTGAAGACACATGGGAGCCATTGACAATTAACCAAAGCTGCCCTACAATAATTAACCCACCAAATTGACTAAATAACAACTATCCCTTTCACACAACGCTCCAAACCTAATGTCACTATTCAAAGTTGGTGAATTTCTTTGTATCCCCACTAAACTGTCTCCTCTTGCATCGGCAAAACCAACTGCAACTTACCATAACTTAAACAAGATGCTAAATATACACTAAATTATTGGGTCAATTTGTTCGAATCCCAACTTGGTTCAACGTGATCTAATAAGAAAATTAAATTTGATTTGTATGTTTTTGATATTTGGGTGTGCAATGTTGTAGTCTGTAGGGCATGTTTAAAAAGGTGTCACGAGAACTGCAGACATATGAAGGTAGGGGAGGGGCTAAAATCCCACGTAAACGCATGTCCCGGCTTTGAAAAAGGCCTATAATGTATTTTCATATTTGATATTATCAGCTTATATAATGCACTGTGCAGATTCTGTCATTGTTATGGGGAAATTGGTGAGTGGCAGTTACAAGGGTCGGTTCAAGTGGTGGACGGTGGCGTTGCAGTAACCGTTGGAGCATTGAAAAGATTATTTCCGTTCACAGCAATTGGAAGAATATAATATCGTCATTGAATTAATAAATTTTCATTTTCCAAAGGTTTTTTGGACTTGGGGTTTCGTTCCAATATTATTTTTCTTTTTAATAAAAGATATTTTGGTTTTATTAGATGTTTTTGTCTGAACTAATTATTACTGTGTTAATGCACATGCTATATGGGATGATTTAAGCTTGATGAACCTAACCACTGTTGTCTTTTTACTATGCAATTATTTGGTGTTCATAGTTTTGGTCAGCAAACAACTGTGTAAACCCTAAACCCTGTTTCTCTTACTTGCAAGAAGTTGCCTAAGTATCCTTGAAAGCAGTTGGAACATTCAGCTCACATGACATTAACTTATTGTATTTGCTGCTTTGCCCTTCAACTTTTTCTTAAAATCCTACACAATAAAGATTCGGACATGGGATTTATGACCTCGTTTCTTGAAAAGCTAAGCGGTGGGAGGATTTGGTGTCAGGTTTCTGTGTGAAAACGGGAAAGCCTCCATTGCCAAATCTTTTCACCTCAACTTCCGAGAGAGTAATATGTGAACAACAATTCCATTTGAACATTTTTATTTTCAGTTTTCTTTTTCGTGCTTCATTTCATATTACAACGTATGACTTGCCCCCATGTCCCTTTTTTTCTTCTTTTCTATAAACCCAATTAAGGGAAAACCCCTGGAAAAAAAAATAGAATGGAACTTTGTTGACGGAACTATCTCATGACAGGGTAATTGATCCTCCAAGTTTCCCGATTTTTTTAACGAATTCAGGGGATAATTTCTTGCCAGGTTTCTTTTCCTTTTCCGCTCGGTAATCGAAAGGTAGAGCATCCGAAACTTCTTCGGAGCTCCATCCAGCCTTCCGGAGCGAGTCTGACAACCGGTTTACTTTTAAAAGGAGCGCATCCAGAACTGCATGATTATCAAATAAAACCATCTCTTCTTCCAAAAACCCAGATGCCGACACCTGTACGATCTCTGCTATATCGGACTCGCTCCACCTGCCTTCTCTGAGAATCGATCCCATTTGCTCAATGTAACCCTCAACCCATTTCGGAATGTTGCTTCTCGGAATATCGAAATACGTGTCAGACGAAGGATTCGAGAGTGAAGACGACGAGTGTCTCCGGCGACGATCAACCGCCGCGTTGCTCCAGAACTCGACCCATCTAGGTGCCCGAGTCCCGGTAAGGAAATCAGCATCTATACTAGCTCGCCTCGAGACGTTAGAGGACGACCCGGCTGATTTCTCACTAACTGATCTCTGTTTTTTCGACCAGTCCGGGTCGAATTCAGAGCTCCGAAGCAAAGGTTCCCTGTCGAAAAAACTAGATATATCGAATCCGCAACAGAAAATCTGGGTCTCATCGATGAAGAAAATTGGGTTACCCACTAAAGATGGGTTACAGGGAATATAGCAGTGATTGAAAATGGGGATCAAAAGGGGAGCTCTTTTAAGGGCATTCCTCGCCACCCGTAAAGCTTTTTCCGGGTTGGATGGTCTCGGACCCCAAGATTTAGACCATAACGTGTTACGCGCTATCTGAAAGGAAATTGCAGCGATGGGAAGATCAAGCAAAACCCGAAGATGGGGTCGGGCTCCATTGGACCGCCAATCGGGAAAGCCAGGACCCTCGGGTAAACCGGCTGATAATATGGCTCGGAGGTCAGGTGGGAAAACAAAATCAAACTCGGCTTCCGCTCGGGCAAACTCAGCGTCGGTCAAACCCGGTTGGACTTTGAAACCCGACTCCCGTAAATGGGTTACAACTTTATCCGCTAATGAAGAGAAAGACTGAAGACCGTTGCGAACGGGGAGGGAAGCAGCAGATGAAGGGGCGGAAGCACGAGCAGAGAGACGGCGTAATCCTGCTATATGGGCCGGGTTCAGACCGGACATCCTCCTATCTACGTCGACCATTATTGCTTGAATAAGCAATCGGCGGTGGCTCTTCCAATTCCCCTCTAAACGCTGTCGGGGAAAGAACAAAAAATTGGACTTGTTTTTCAGAGAAAAGTGAAGTGAAGAAGGTGAGTGGAGTCGGGGGCTTAATTTTGGGTTGGGCGAAGAAGAAGACTTTGAGAAGTGAAGAAGTGATGCTGTTTATATAGCCGCTTCAACGTTGGGGCCTACTTTGAGATTCTGCTACTGTCTTCTTTAACAATATGTTAGATTTTTTTTTTTTTATATTTCCAACAATATTGTGTAGCACCAAACAAAGGCAAATTGTTTTTGCAATTTGTTTGGAAATATTATTATTTGTGTAAACTTTAATCCACGAATTTATAGGTTGAAGGTTTAATTTAGAATTTAAGGGTTTAGATTGTAGGTTTAAAATTAGATATTTTAAATTTAAATTTGTAGCGATGTCCGTTTCCACTAAAAAAACAAATTTTCGAAGGTGTTTGTGAATTTTTCGGATATAAAATGTTTATTCCGTGGGGTTTTAAAAAACCGCATTTTATTAAAAATTGGAGTCGCCACCGGCCACTTAGGTAGGCTGGACACCATAAAACCAGAGATTTAAAAACTGTTGGGTTCGGGAGTCGGTTACGGATGTGGAAGGATTAGCACCCCCACACCGCCCAAAATTGGTACTTTAATAATTACCACTTCATTAATATTAGACTTTCCGGATTAAAGTGACGATTAATTTAAAATTCGGTTATAATTGCGAATAAATTTTAAAGGCCCCATTATCCGAGAGTAAACGCCCAACCACTATCACTACGCCTGATACTGGCCCCGTTTACGCTCGGATAAAAGGGCATCGCATTGACAATTTATATATCTGTTATGCAACCTAAAACATGGCGAATATAAATACAATGCGATAAAATATAAATAAATCTAACATAATAAAATACTAATCTAAAACATACATACATAAATATTAATCTAACTCATAAATAAAAACAAATCTAACATAAATAAAATATTAATCTAAAACATAAATTTAAAACATAAACAAATACTAATCTAAAACATACATACATAAATATTAATCTAACTTATAAAAAAATCTATCATAAATAAAATACTAACATTCATAAATATTAATCTAACACATAAATAAACATACGAAGTAAAAAAGAACACAAATTTAAATTAACTAATACTTCATTAAATTATAAAAATTACAACACAAATAAAAAGGGAAGAAAATATACCTAACTAGGAGTTCAAATGACGAACCCCGACTGAACCCCACCGGGATCTACCACGACCTCTCCAAAAAATATTAACTAGATCGGACCTAAAATAGGACCCCGATCGAATGTTGGATCGAACCAACTGGAGCCGAGGGCACTGCCCCCAACCCCTGGTATGCTCCCATGAATTGGGTGGCAATTCAATTGCCAATTTCATGGCCAATTGGGCGTGCAATTGTGTGTAATTTTGGGCGTCCCTACCTATTTATAGGCAAAGGGGGTGGGAAAATGGGTGACGTGGAGCAACATGCTCCACGTATTTTCTTTTTTTTTTGCTTTTTAATTAATTTTTTATATTATTTATTATTATTATTATTTTGACTTTTTATTAATTTTATATTAATAATACTACCATTAAAATAATACTAATAACACTAAAACCCGGTCAAAAATGAGTGATTACAGTTGTCCCCCTTTGCTTGTTCTTGTGAAACGAGGACAAAGCAAAGATCAAAAGCACTCATTTTTGACCTACTTTCTCGTCTTTGGCTTCGGAATCACGTGTTCTTCTGGAACTCTTCGCTCTTCTTTAGCTGAATCTTCAAGCTTGTAAGTTCTTCCTATATAGAACTTCTTCACCTTCTGATCTTGGAACTATAGGCTCTTCCTATATGGAACCCTTCACTGTGAAGCCTCAAGTTATGAGTCCCTCCTATATAGATCTTTTCATTCTAAGTCGGTAAAGCTTGGAGTCCTTCCTATATAGAACTCTTCGCCTTCAACGCTGGTTTCTCCTATATAAAACCTTCAGCGTCACTGACGGATTCTTTCGACTGAGAGTTCTTCCTATATAGAACTTTTAGTCTTCAAACCCTGGAGCCGCAAGTCCTTCCTGTATAGAACTCTTAGCTTTTGAAATCTCAGAGTTACAGGTTCTTCCTATATAAAACCTCTCACTCTAAGACAGTAAAGCTCGGAGCCCTTCCTATATAAGACTCTTCGCCTTCAACACAACGGGTTTTCCCTATATAAAACCTTATGTGTCATGGGTGAATTCCTTCGGCTGGGAGTTCTTCCTATATAGAACTGCTGGTCTTCACCCTAGAGCCGCCAGTCCTTCCTATATAGAACTTTTAGCTTCTGAAATCTTGGAGCTACAGGTTCTTCCTATATAGAACCTTTCACTCTAAGATAGCAAAGCTCGGAGCCCTTCCTATATAGGACTCTTCGCCTTCAACACAACGGGTTTTCCCTATATAAAACCTTATGTGCCATGGGTGAATTCCTTCGGTTGAGAGTTCTTCCTATATAGAACTGCTAGTCTTCACCCTAGAGCCGCCAGTCCTTCCTATATAGAACTTTTAGCTCCTGAAGCCTCGGAGCAGCGGATTCTTCCTACATAGAACCTCTCGCTACGGGAGCTTGAAACTATAGGCCCTTCCTATATAGAACATTTATCTTCGAATTTTTCTTTTCTCTTTTTCCTCTTTTTTCCTTTCTTTTTTTCTGCTCTTTTTTCTTTTTTCCCTCTTTTTCTTTTTTTCTCTTCTCTTTTTTCTCTTCTCTTTTTTCTATCTCATTTTCATTCTCTCTCTTTTTTACGAGGCTGTTGATATCTTTGGACTTATGCTACTAAGGCTGCCGCATCATGCCCGAATGACTTACTAATGGCCCGAAGGACTTATCACCATGCTCGAAAGACTTACTGGTGGCCCGAAGGACGTAACACCGTACCCGAATGACTTACCGATGACCCGAAGGATTTAATATATGGGCCTCACAACACTATGGCTGCCGCTTTTTCTGGACTCACGCTACTCATGCTGCCGCATCATGCCCAAAGGACTTACTGATAGCCCGAAGGACTTATCACCATGCTCGAAAGACTTACTAGTGGCCCGAAGGACTTAACACCATGCCCGAAGGACTTACCGATGACTCGAAGGATTTAACATCTGGGTCTCACGCTGCTATGGCTGCCGCTCTTTCTGGACTCACGCTACTCATGCTGCCGCATCATGCCCAAATGACTTACTGATGGCCCGAAGGACTTATCACCATGCTTGAAAGACTTACTGGTGGCCCGAAGGACTTAACACCGTGCCCGAAAGACTTACCGATGACCCGAAGGATTTAACATTTGGGTCTCGCGCTGCTATGGCTGCCGCTCTTTCTGGACTCACGCTACTCATGATGCCGCATCATGCCCGAAGGACTTACTGATGGCCCGAAGGACTTATCACAATGCTCGAAAGACTTACTGGTGGCCCGAAGGACTTAACACCGTGCCCGAAGGACTTACCGATGACCCGAAGGATTTAACATATGGGTCTCACGCTACTATGGCTGCCGATCTTTCTTTTCTTTAGTAAATTCCTTGACAATTCTTTAAATACCTGTCTAGAAACAAGCAAAAATTGACATGCCTCTATCTATGTGATGCATGCAATGTCGTGCCTTTTTCTTCTTTCTTTTCTTTCTTTTTCTTTTTTCTATTTCTTTTCTTCTTTTTTCTTTTTTCTATTTTCTTTTTCTTTTCTTTTCTTTTTTCTTCTTCATTTCTTTCTTTCTTTCTTTTTTCTTTCAGCCTTTTTTTTGTTCTAAAGTCTTACACCCTGAAAGGTCGTTCCTCAGATTTCTTCATCTCTTTACTTCTTCACTGTAGGCACTTAAATCCTCATTTGAACATACTTTTAAACCTTTTGTGTGAAAGGCTTTCTTGTCTTCAGGGTTATCACTCGTCTTTATAAATGATCCTCTGGTTCTTATATTATTCTTATAAGAACCATTGTCATCTTCTTTGTTTGGCGTTACCCCATTCAACCACGGGCTCCACTGCTTTGAATTTTCTGACCCATCATACAGAGCCTTGATCTATTTCCAGTCACCAGGGTGAGCCAAAATGCTTCCATCCCCTGAGCTCATCCTTGATCTTCTCGTAGCACTTCGACGGGAACTAACTCTCGGTCCCTATGCTTTAAATCTCATCATCATTCATTTTTAAAGTAATGCAAAAGGCAATTTACTTGCGTATATTTCAAAAAATAATGATTGTTTGAAAAGATAACAGTCATTTTGACAACTTGGAGGGGATACCAAACATAATGTTTGGAACAAATGGTAAACATCAAAACTTTGGGAGAAAATGTCAAACCTTTTAAAACATGTTTGCCCCCGAAATATCAAACACCATAGCGCATCTGCTTCAAGTTTCCAGAGATCAGCTCTAATGAAGCGCATATTTAGAAGATCTTGACCATTGTGGAGATATATGCCAATGTATAGTTTCTTCTGGTTTAATATGCTTTTGAGAGGAACAACCCTACCTAGTTTCTACCCCGTTTAAGGTGGCTCTCTTAATCTCACTATCTCACCATGCCCCATCCTTCCCTCATTTGGGTGTCGATCAAGCACTTCGAAGTTTGACGTTCCTTGAAGCAAAGTTAACCCTTATAGGCGAAATGAAATCTGAAGACATTCTCATTCAACTTGGATATGTATGGATGACCATAATAGTCTTTGGGGCTTGTAATGTAGGCCTTTGGTTTATGGTTAAGTGAAACAATATTTATGTACTTGTAAAACTTGGATATGCCCATTATTCCTTCCCTTTTTGGATCACTCTAGACTGCCCGTTTTCGGGTTTTCACCCTAGAGTTCATTTCCTTTCTTTTTACTGTAGGCTGCATTGCATTCTGGCTATATACTGATGTTCGTTTTCTGTTCAATAATGTTTGATCCTTCAATACTCCTTGAAACTGAGATTTCTTGAATGAAGGACTATGAATACATTTCTGGGAATTCTTGTGATTGGCACGCCCAGATGAAATATTATTCTTTCTTTCTTCTTTTCTCTTTTTTCTTCTTCTTTTTTCACTTTTTCTCTTGAATCGCTCTAGACTGCCCATTTTTAGGTTTTCACCCTAGAGGTCACTTCCTTCTTCTGTACCTTCAGATCAGTGTATTTTGGTTGGATATTGATGCCAGCAGGCTCAGGCAGACTACTCTTTTTCTTCATTTTCAAGATCACTCTAGACTGCCTATTTTTGGGTTTTTACCCTAGAGGTCATTTCTTTTTTCGAAATTGGCAATCTTCGGGCCGACTTGTCTTGACTTGGCTTCAATTCGAGCTTCTATACTAATTTTCAAAACCGATATTTACTTGAAATGTGGATTCCTTGTGTCTCTTGCACATAGTTGAAGTCTCGTTCTTGTATTGTTTGATCTGTGTGTGTAGCATATACAACATTCTTTCTTTCTTTCTCTTTTTCTTTTCTTCTTTTTTTCTCTCTCTCTCTCTTTCTTCTTTTTTATTTTATTTTATTTTTTCTTTTCTTCTCTTTTTTGTTTTGTTTTGTTTTCTTTTTTGTTTTAGACTGCCCATTTTGGGTTTTTAGCCTTGAATCTCTTTCTTCTTATTCGAGTCTATAAATGTATCCTCGAATCAACACGTATCTATACTAGGTATTGATGATATCTTCTGCTCGAAGTTACTTGCCTCTCTGCATCTCTTCTGATATTTACTCGATCTGGATTGCTTCGGCCTTCTGATTACCATTTCTCTTCTTTTCTTTGGTTTTTCGTTTGGACATATCCTTGTTTTCAACCACTTTCTTCTGATGATTTTCTGATCTTCGTATCCAATCTGTCTGGACTCATCTCTGTCTTCTGGTAAAGTAAAAGAATATCATTCGTTGTCAAATTCACAGATGTCCTGAGAATGCCTTCAGGGGGTAGAGGTTTAGGGTCAACTTTCGTTTCAAGGATCTTAAACGACAAGTGCCTGAGAAGATAAATTCTTAAAATGGGAACTGCCCATTGTCTAAACACTCGCTTTACTCCTCTGTTGGCCTAAGTAAACTAGCAGATACTCACATTTACAGTATCCCCACAACATTCAATCTCTTCTAAATATATGCAACTTAGAATTGATCTTTGAGTCTGAAGCAAATGTACTGTTGCATTCAAAATTCGATGACCTGGTATAGAAATGATATATACATATGTCTATTAAAAAATGCGTGTATATGCATATGGGAGAACAAAACTACCCTATAAAAATAAAATGTTTAAAGAATCAAGAATGTAAAAATGCTTTTCTAAATGGAAATGTGATTTTTAATTCTAAAAATATCTGTTTGAGAGTTTTTTTTCTTCTTTTTTCTTTTTTCAAAGCATTGAGCATTTCTTTGTGAACTGATGGGAAAACCATAGGGACCTCCGGACTACCTCCCGAGTACTAACTCATTCCGGTCCTTTGTAGTGTAGGCTTGTGCCACTTCTATTGTTTTTCCTTGCTGGATCAATTCTTGTCATGACTCCCTCGTCAACCAACTTCTTGATTTCTTCTATTAACAACGTCAAATTTCTTGGTGCCATGCCCCGGTGCCTTAATGTAGAACTCACATGCACTGTATGGATTAAAACTGTGGGCAGATGAGTTGGGTGTAATCTTTATCGGCCCGGAGGTAAGGTACCAACCCTTTACCAGATGAGGCCATATGGAATACTCTGAATATCTCTAAAATATGTACTTGTTCGAGGAATTTTTCTCGGTAATTCGGAGGAATCTATCTATCTTCTTCTCTTACGATCACGAGAACCTTCGAAAGTGGTACCCATTTATCTCTTTCTGCTCCCATGCATGTTTGGTCTGTTAAACTTAGGTCCCAGAGTGCATGTTCGATTCTCTCTCCGACTGTCATAAAGTCCTCAAAGCTGGCATTCATTTTCCCGAGCACCTTATTAAAGAAGAAATAAGAAATGACATGGAAGTCACTTTCCTCTTCATCTACGGGAGGCTGTACCTGGGTCGCTAAACACATACACCTCAAAGCACATTCCTTGAAGCTTTCATCATCGTACCCTGAAGATACTGACGACTTGGTGCTAGGTCCAAAGCATATCATATCACGGTAGGTCCTGCTAGACTGTCGGGGAAGTAGTGGATTGGTAATTTTTCAATGTAGCCCTCCATTTTTTGCAGAATATGGTCACGTGAATCTTGGGGCATCTTATTCCGTCATCATGTGCAAATCTGGTAATCTTTGGAATCTGGAAGAACGACCAAACCAGGATTCAAACAGAGCTTTCTTGCATTAAAGGCATCAAACTCCTTTTTTTTCTCTCTTTTTCTTTCGAGTCTATCTTCTAACTGCCGGAATCTTAATTTTTGAGTATGTTCAATTCTTTTATTCACGATAAAATTCTAATTGTTCTTTGGATTACCCCAAAAATTTTATGCAAGATAATGATAATGATATGTAAAATATGCCATAACTGTACAGTGTAATGCAATTCAATTCAATCCTAAAATATAAACATGAATGCAATAAGGTATTGATTCCAAAAGTGATCCCCATAGAACGACGTTCATTGAGGCCAAAAGGTTTCATTATATCAAATATTAGATATTTACAATTACTGATAAGCTTCAGTGCCTACTTTCTTAACTTCATCCAGTAGTCCGGTCATCTTGTCTCTGTAGTCCAACATTTGG
The DNA here is from genome assembly GCA_019671005.1 of Hibiscus mutabilis. Taxonomy (NCBI): domain Eukaryota; kingdom Viridiplantae; phylum Streptophyta; class Magnoliopsida; order Malvales; family Malvaceae; genus Hibiscus; species Hibiscus mutabilis. The sequence goes on along the minus strand of CM033731.1, from coordinate 7,472,899 downwards.
TCAATGTTCTGACAAAGCATGCTACCTTGTTGAGCCGTCTTACCTGCTCGAGTAATATCGATCTTCGGGTCTTCATCTATCCCCTGCTTAGTCTTTCGTAGCTTGGAAGTTGCCCTTTCCAACTGAAGAGTGTTGAATTATCATTGCTCTGTCGTAAACTTGTTTCTAAAACTCTTGTTAATGACTAAGTTATTCTGTAGCTCATCTCTGGAGACTATCGTACCTATTCCCAATTTCCTCAAACGTACCTGATAACATCCTGACTTGATTCTTGCTTGACTAGTTTCTCTTCTTTCAATATTCGGAGTTATCTTTCAACTGGACAACACCGTTCATCTATTTTTTAAAGGTGACCCAATATGATATTCTTAAACACTCAGGAAAGCTTCTGATGATCATTCTGCAAATTCAGTTTTATCCAAGTTATCTCTCTCTTATCTGAGCTGACTGAACTCGAAAGAATATCCCTCTCCTGGGATGCCCCTATCCCCGATCTTCAAATTTAACTCGCTTGAGTGACCCACTTCGTTATTACTCAAACTTTGTCCTGGATATCGATTCCTCCTCAACTTTGCCCCTCGGGTGATTGTTAGCTCACTATAGAATTGAGGAACTCCGTCTTCGAAACCTAAAATCCTCATCGCGATAAGATCTTGAACTCATTCCTCAGGGCCCCGCAATCCTCAATATCGTGACCTAAACTTCCTAAACGGTAACCGCCTCTAGCACGTGTGTTGTAATCTCTCGGATAAGATGGTCTCTTCGCTAGAGACTTCACCGAGGTAATAAGGTTCTTGTCGATGAACATTAGGAGTAGTTCGGTGTACCTCACAGGAATCGAGATATACTTCTTTTCATTACTTGCTTCTCAAGTTTCTTCTGGACCGAGCTCTATTTTTTTTTTGAAAGCCCGACTCAATCATACCTTCCGCCTGTTTTTGATGCAGATCACAAAAAAGGTTCAATTTGTCGTATTTGGCTGACTTGGAGGTAGAATTCTGACTATCTCTCTCTCTCTATTCTGATCCTCAATCGGTCTTCTTTCGGTTTGATGGATCGCTTACCTTTCGTCAAAGTATTCATCTGATTCATCACGTCTTCTCTCTGCTTCTTTTAACTCTTGCACTTTACTTTGCTCATTACCAGTACTGTGTCTCCTTACCGTGTCTGACCTGAACTCTTCAGATGGTTCCTCTTCTATTGTCTCTGACCTTGTTCTGGGACAAAACCCTGGATCCGTGCCCTCTAATATCTGACCAGACAACTCTTTGCAAATTATGAACGGTTTCTGAGATTTGAGGGACCACTTTGGGAATCAATACCCTATAAATGCGAGAATATATGCAAATGCAATGTTGATTCTCAAACAGTTTTTGAAAAACTTTAAATAGAGAAAATGTATGTTTGCAAGAAATTAATAATGAATTACAGGCAACAGTTGAATTTATTCTGGAGACCTTGACTTCGGGAAGCAAAACCTGTGCTCCACGTCTCGACATCGTCTTCAGGATGATGGATGACTCCATCTTCTCCTCTTATTCTATTCTATGGACTCGTGACGTCGTGATCTTTATTTTTGTGGCTTCTGAAAAGGACATCAGACAATATATTTTCTTCTGTAGATCTGGGTACGTCTAAACAGGGATTGATTCTATCGATCCTAGGGGAGTACTTTTAAAACTTTTTGGGGTTTAAATTAAAATTTTCAAGGATCATTTGGTTTAAAAATTCCCCCTTAAAAATGAAACTTTTAGGTTTCTTTTTGTTATTATTATTATTCTAAAAGTTTTATGAGGGAAGAAGTTTCAAAGCAAAATAATAATATTTTCAAAAAAAATTTAAATGAGTTAAATTAAAATATGAGATTTTTTTTTAAAAATGGTCAAATGTGAAGATTTAAAATTGGGGTTCTGCGGCCCTGACTGAATCTTCTGCATCGCATGTGCCTTACTATCATACCGTTTTCTTTCTCGATTGGTCTTTGCTCGGCCTAACTTGTTACTGTAATATTATCGTTTCTGGCAAAGCATACTTTTTCTATTTTGAAAGCCTTTTAATGAACTGTTCTTGAATCAACACCATGATATGCAACATGAATGCAAATAAAGGCGTTGATTCCGCTGGTAATCACCCTTTCGAACGACTTTCATGGGAATTAAAGGGTCCAGATTACAAAAAATGTCCATATTACAAAATGAGTCTCTATTACAAAAAGTCTTAATTACAAAATAAAGTTCTACACATAAGCCCTAGCTCTACCTCCTAGCTCCTCGAGAGCTCTGAGCAGCTTGATAAACCTTGGTGCTTATTCCATGTCTGGGGTTACGAAATGTCGGAGAGTTCCAGCTTCGGTAGCTAAGTCATTCACACGCATTGCAACTCGTCGTATGTCCATCAGGGTCTCGTATGTATACTTTGGCATTACACGCTTGCTCGACAAATTGTTACTTCAGATCTGATGATTAATCTCTGACCGATGTCGCGCGACTGGATCGATGCCGTCCTTCCTAAGACACCTTTTTTCCATGATGAAAGATTTTCTAATCGGGCAAACCACTTGAATCAACGCCTCTATGTAATGTGGATGCAATTATAATGCAACAAAAGTATGTGTAAAATAAAAATAAAAATAAAACACAAAAAATGAGTTACTACCGGATAAAAATAATAAATACATAAATAAAAGGACAAATAAAATAAGGTAAACAAAAAAAACCCTATTTATCCCGTCTAAAACACCTAAGGTTATCCGCATGGCTCTAAAGGGGTGGGTTTCTATATGTTCTCTACATGCAGTGTTTGTGCTAGGAGGTACCCGAATTGTCCTTGTTGTCCTCTACTAAGAGTAGCAAGGCCCCCGATCATCACCCATTCTAGGCTCCTTTCAACCGGGTTCAATTCAGGGGGACCCATTCGCTTATGCCCGTACGAAGGAACGATATCCTTACGAAAGCATAAGGTACTCGAGCCCCGAAGGTACTTGCTAGGCCCATACAGGAGAACGATATCTCCACGAAAGCATTAGCGTTTTCCCCCCACTTAAAAAAATGGGTTTATATGCCATATTTTAAATGCATTAAAATAAACATGCAATTATAACCGAATGTTAATTTAATAGTCACTTTAACCTGGAATTTTTAATATTAGTAAAGCGATAATTATTTAAAAAGCTTGACTCTCATTTGTTTTTTAAAAAACAAAAATATTCCCCAGCGGAGTCGCCATCTGTAGCGATGTCCGTTTCCGCTAAAAAAACGAATTTTCCAAGGTGTTTGTGAATTTTTCGGATATAAAATGTTTATTCCACAGGGTTTTAAAAAACCGCATTTTATTAAAAATTGGAGTCGCCACCGGCCACTTAGGTAGGCCGGACACCATAAAACCAAAGATTTAAAAACTGTTGGGTTCGGGAGTCGGTTACGGATGGGGAAGGATTAGCACCCTCACACCGCCCAAAACGGGTACTTTAATAATTACCGCTTCATTAATATTAGACTTTCCGGATTAAAGTGACGATTAATTTAAAATTCGGTTATAATTGCGAATAAATTTTAAAGGCCCCATTATCCGAGAGTAAACGCCCAACCACTATCACTACGCCTGATACTGGCCCCGTTTACGCTCGGATAAAAGGGCACCGCATTGACAATTTATATATCTGTTATGCAACCTAAAACATGGCGAATATAAATACAATGCGATAAAATATAAATAAATACTAACATAATAAAATACTAATCTAACATAAATAAAATACTAATCTAAAACATACATACATAAATATCAATGTAACTCATAAATAAAAACAAATCTAACATAAATAAAATATTAATCTAAAACATAAATTTAAAACATAAACAAATACTAATCTAAAACATACATACATAAATATTAATCTAACTTATAAAAAAATCTATCATAAATAAAATACTAACATTCATAATTATTAATCTAACACATAAAAAACAAATTTAACATAACTAAAATATTAATATAAAACATAAATTTAAAACATAATAAATATTAATCTAAAGCATAAATAAACATACGAAGTAAAAAAGAACACAAATTTAAATTAACTAATACTTCATTAAATTATAAAAATTACAACACAAATAAAAGGGAAGAAAATATACCTAACTAGGAGTTCGAATGACGAACTCCGACTGAACCCCACCGGGATCTACCACGACCTCTCCAAAAAATATTAACTAAATCGGATCTAAAATAGGACCCCGATCGAATGTTGGATCGAACCAACTGGGGCCGAGGGCACTGCCCCAACCCTTGGCCAGCCTTGCGGCCGGCCATGCTCCCATGAATTGGGTGGCAATTCAATTGCCAATTTCATGGCCAATTGGGCGTGCAATTGTGTGTAATTTTGGGCGTCCAATCCTACCTATTTATAGGCAAAGGGGGTGGGAAAATGGGTGACACGTATTTTCTTCCTTTTTTTTGCTTTTTAATTAATTTTTATATTATTTACTATTATTATTTTTTTGACTTTTTATTAATTTTATATTAATAATACTACCATTAAAATAATACTAATAACACTAAAACCCGGTCAAAAATGAGTGATTACAAAATTTTAAAAAGAATAAAATTTATTTGTCTTTTTTGTGCTTTTTTATATGTCTTACAAATAATTTTATGACACGTGTATTTTCAATAAAATAAAATCAATAAAAAAATTATTAATACATATGGCATAAAATTCGTCTTGTCTTTTTTTTTTTGCCTCTTAAAGGTAGACAAATTCTATTCATTTTAAAGAATGGATGTGCACATTTTTTCATACAGCTTGTGTAAAACTATAAGCTTAATCGTAAAATAAGTGTCTAAATTATGCCATTTTCGGTTAGATACTTAAACTACTTTTCAGATCAAATATAGGATGACAATTTAAATCGAACTCGACGGGTTCTAACCCAACCCGATCCGATTCGATAGGGACAATTTTTTTTAATTCGGATTCGAGATGAATTTTGAGGAGAGGAAAGTCAGGGTCGGGTTTAGAGTAAATAATATTCGCCCGACCCGGATATATTAAATGATATATTATAATATTTACGAATTTGCCATTATATATATAACATTTAGGGTTTTTTTACCTCATTTCTTCTCCCCTGCTCTGTCGTTCTCTCCTATTTCCCTCTCATTTTTCTTATTCTAAAACTGTCACTCATTTGCTTCTAATTTCATGGTTGATTTTCATGATTTCTTTTTATTTTATATATTTTATTATATATATGTTTATGTAAAGTTATTTTTGATGTAGCTAGTTTCTAAACATTCAACAAAGAAAAATGTTAACTTTTTGTTTTTGGTATTTTTTTCATGGTGTTTTGAGCAAATCTTGCATTCAGTCGTGGTTCAACTCAACCGATGAACCAAAAATTCCTTCTGGTAACAATCTTCAGTTTATTTTATTAGTTTGTCTCATTTTTTAATCCTTAATTTTTTAGTTTGTCTCATTTCTTCTGATTCGTCACTTCCAATCCCTAATTTTATTTTTTTCACTTTATTATTTTACTCGGATTAGGCCGGGTCGAAGATGAGTTTGAGGTTCTAATTTTAGGGCGGATTCGTATTGGGTTGAATGCCACAACTAGCCGGGGCAGGGTGGGTTCGGGTTGAGATTCTCATTGATTAGGTTGGGGCCAGGTGGCCAAAAACCCAGCTCGCCTATCCTCATTGTCATCTCTAGTCAAATAGGTGCCTAACATTTTATTTTGTTGCTCAAATAAGATTTTTCGTCAATGACTGTTAAAATCGTCATCTAATCAAACATCAACACATGACATTTCTGAATTTCTGAATTTCTTTCAAAACCTGAATTTTAATAAAAATCCTAAAGTTTTAATTTTTTTCAATCAAACCATCGAATCACATTTCTCACCGTCCGACACCCCCAAAAGTCGGTGGTTCACCGATCACCATCCACTTGTTGTGTACCTCACGGTTCGACATCCCCACCATGTAGACATCGGTCAAAACTCAAGCAGCCTCTTTTTTTCTTCATTGTTGAAAGTTCGTCGACGGTTTATTCATCAGTTTTCGATGACAAGATGTTGAGATTTTCAGTCGTGGGGTTCGACAAAGGCAAGGGATACTAGTGTTGGTTGAATGGGTGTTCAAATTGGAGGAATTTAAGGATTTAGGGTTAGGGTTTTGGGACTTTTAAAGAAATTAAAGACCTTTGAAGTGTTTTTTTATAAAATTAAAGATTTATGATTTTTTAAAAATAAAAATTAAAGAAATTAACAAAAGTAGGCTGCGTGTCATGTTTTGGTTGGATAACGAAAATTTTTTAACAGCCGTGATGGAAAACCCTTATTTGAGTAACGAAATGAAACGTTAGGCACCTATTTGGCCTAAAAAATAGTTTAGGCATCTAACTGGAAAATGGTATAGTTTGAGTAGTTTTCTAACATTTAAGCCTAAAATATAACCCAAGAGTTTAGGGTGTTAGAATCAAATATTTAAATATTAGATTTTAAAGAAATAAAATCCATCTGCCCATTTCTGTGTAATATTTAAATATTAGATTTTAAAGAAATAAAATCTGTATGCCCCTTTTCTGTGTCTCTTTATATGTTCCACCAATTATTTTATGACACGTGCATTTTCAGTAAAACAGAAACAATCAATAAACAATAAAAAATCATTAATACTGTCAAATTGGCTTCGTTTCCAGGACTTCGGCAAAATTACTAAAAACTTCTTGTTTTGATCTATGACCAGGCCGTTACCCGGAGAACTAATCTACGAACCAAAAATCGAAGCGCTTGTTTGAAGATTGCGATGAGAGACTCTTCGACCCATAAGACGACAAGCGTCATCGGTATCTGACTTTGACATAAGGACTCTCGAAATCAAAGATATATCTTATTCGAGGATAACAAATTGGAAGACATGGCCGAACAAACTATCCGAGAGATCATTGTAGCACATGACGAGCAGCAACCGTTGTGCATCACATTTTCGAATAGAGAAACATCGTTCGAGTTAAAGACGGGTTTAATTCATCTTTTGCCTACCTTACATGGTTTAAAAAACGAGAACCCGCACAAACATCTGAAAGAGTTTCATATGGTTTGCCTGAGTATGAAACCACAAGTAGTATCCGAAGATCAAATTAAACTCTGAGCTTTTCCTTTTTTTGGCCGATTTAGCCAAAGATTGGTTATTTTATTTACCGCCAGGTTCTATTGATACATGGGTTGATATGTCTCGTCTGTTTCTTGATAGGTTTTTTTCCCGTGGCTTGAGCAAGCAAACTTGGGCGAAGCATTGTAGGGATTCGACAAAAATATAGTGAATCGTTATACGATTACTGGGAAAGATTCAAGAAGTTATGCGCTAGTTGTCTGTAACATGGTTTGACATAATAAAACCTCTTGCAGTATTTTTATAAAGGGTTGCTTCTGATGAAAATGAAAACTATCGATACAGCAAGCGGATGAGCCCTTGTTAACCTGACTCCTCGTACGACTAGATAGTTGATTCAATGATGGCCGCTAATGCCCAACAATTATTCCCGTCAAATGAACCCACTAGATGGGTTCATGAGATAAATATTCCTTCTATTGAAGCAAAACTTGATAAACTTACTGATATAGTTCAAACTTTGCTTGCAGGTAAAACAAGCCAGGATCGCTTATGCGAAATTTGTACCATGCCTAATCATACGACATACTGTTGCCCGATGCTTCAGAAAGATACTACAGCACATGTAGATGTCGTAGAGAACTTCCCAGGACCCCCTAAAGGCAATATGACACTCACTCGAACACATATAATCCTAAATGGAAAAACTATCTGAATCTCAACTATGGGTTAAATGCTCAGTACAATCAACTGTATCAACAGCGCCCGCCTATGCCTCAACAATACCAACCCCAGAAACCATAATTGGAGGCCATAGTAGAAATACTGGCAATTAGTATGGAAAAGTTTCAACAAAAGACTGAGGCGTACTTTCAAAAAATTGACAAACAGATGAGCCAGCTTACATTAGTTGTGAGTCGTTTGGAGTCCTAGGAAAATCTGCCATCTCAAACAAAACCAAACCCGCAGCAGAATGTCTGCGCCATGACCCTAAGAAGCGGAGTTGTTGTTGAATCTTAGACCAATAAGGACGTCGACTCTAGACGTATAAAGCAAAAAGATAAATCGAAACTATCTGTGAAGCCTCCCGTACCATTGCCATATGTCGTGTCTCCTCTATTCCCAGTAAGGCTTACTAAACGCAACAAAGAAAACAAAGAGAAGGAGATTTTCGACATCTTTCAAAAGGTTAAAATCAATACTCCATTTCTCGACACAATCAAACAAGTTTCGAGGTATGCGAGATTTCTGAAAGATCTCTGTAAAAATAAGAAAAAGCTCTATTAGAATGAAAAGTAAATTTGGGTGAAAATATTTCTATGATAATTAAAACAAAAATCCCACCTAAGTATAAGGACCAAGGTATGTTCGCTAATCCCTGTAAAATAGGTAAGTTAGGCATTAAAAGGGTCATGTGTGATTTAGGTGCTTCAATTAATGTTATTGCTTTATATATTTTTAGGTTGCTTAATGCGGGTCCTTTGAAAGAGACAAGTGTGATGATTCAGTTAGTTGATAGATCGGTGATGTATCCAGAAGGGGTCTTAGAAAATGTTTTAGTAAAGGTAAATAAATTAGTGTTTTCGGCCGACTTCTACATCATTGATATAGAGGATGATCGTTCAAACATTTCTTCTGGAATCTTGCTCGGAAGACCATTCTTAAGTACAACGCAAACAGAGATTGACGTTCGAAGCAAAATACTCACCATGGAGTTTGATGTCGAAGTGGTAAAGTTTGACGTGTATAAGGCCATGAAATATCCTAAATCTATGCCTAATGTTAGCTACGTTAATATATTTGAACCTTCTATGGATGAATTTATTAAACATAATTTTTTCGATGAGTTGTACAGGAACTCGAATGATGAAACCGCTAAGGCGATGAAATTGGATATCGCTTCTAACGTGGACTCGTGATCATATAGCGAAAAGCTAAGTGAACATTTAAACCCGATGCATTCTCAATTTAAACTTTTACCTTCAATTTTGCAGGCACGAAGATTGAGTTGAAACCATTGCCGAAATACTTGAAGTACACATTTTTTGGTGAAAGAGATACCTTTTTAGCCATTATTTCAAACGAGCTTTCAAAGCTAGAAGATATCCGAAAAAATGCTTATGTGAACGGCTGAATCTACAAGGAAAAACAAAAGAACTCCATGATCGTAGAATTTCTCATAAGGAAGTTCTCAGTTGGAAAAAGCGTATAAATTGGATGAAGTATTTTTCGCAGAGCCTGTAGCCTGAATCAGGTCATCGAGCTAACGACGTTAAACAAAAACGCTAAATGGAAGGCAACCCATTTTCCAATTTTTATTATTTATTTATTATTTTATTGTTTTATTTTGTTTTTACTTATTTATATTTATTTATTTTTATTTTTATCTTTATCTAATTTATTTCCAAATAAAAATGCACGTGGATTTTTTAGATTCGAATGGCTTGTCTACTGTGAAGCAAAAATTCTAAAGGGAAAGATTAAGAGCTGTAGTACGCCACAATTTCCTAGTTTGTGGTAAAATCCAAAACAAACAAAAAATTGAGGGAAGATGAAGGGCATTTTGGACATTCCACACCCAAAACACTAATTAGTTTTTTATTATTGTTTATCATTATTTTCCCCCCTTAACCTGTCGTTTCAAGATCTCTACAGCCTCAATCCCACTTTCAACCAAGCTGTCACCAATTCTCTTCCCTCAATTCTGCAGCCATTAAAAAATTCTCGAAACCTAGCCACCTTTCCACCATCGCACACCCCTTCACACTTTCTTGCCAACCATCGTCCGTACACCCATCACACAACCACCAGCCACCATAAATCCCTCGCTGAGAACGCCAACACCATTGTGATCACCGGTGACAGTCGGGCGACACCCCCTGAACCAGACCCAATGCCTACAACCGCTAGGCATGGGGAGTATTCTACCTTGTTTCACTTTTATGCTTTACTTTTTATCTCGTATTAGGGACAATACGCTACAAGTGAGGGGTGGAATCAAATTTTTTCCTTGCTTATTTATGATTGTTTAAGAGCTTATTTTGATGATTATGATTGTCACTAGTCTAGACCTACTTAGGAATTTCGCTTTAATCCTTTAATGCCATGCTTGAATTAATTGGGTTACACATGTATAAACGGGTTTGGGCACTTCAATGAATTTGATGAATGCTTTTAACTTAGTGTTACAACTTTCATTTTTGCTTAAATATGAGTTTGGATTGTATCACTAATATTTGTTTGACGTTGTCATTAGGTGTAATGCTTTATGGTGAGACGATTGTGAGTGGTAGATCAGGGTATGTGACCGAATTGGAGGCCAGAGCGAGATGCTTGGGTTGTCATCTCGACCTAATCATACATCAAAACAAGAAGTTATTAGTAATTTTGTCGAAGTCGCCGGTAACAGGGCCAATTTGACAAGTACCAAAATTGTCAAATAAATATATTCCTATTCTCAATTAATTATTAAAAGTAATATAGAGAAGTAGGATTGGTCTATAGGGACTAAGGAAATTCTATTGTCGCTTCTTTTTTTCAACCTTGATTTAACTGTGAAAATAAAATGGGCGTTCAGAAATAATTGAGTAAAAATAAAATGTAAATAAAAGAAAGAATTCAGTGATGATGGTTTAGCCTTAGTGTAACACCCTTAACCTAGATGTCACGTTTGGACCTTAAGCCCAAAACCTTCAAAATATTTTTTTTTTCTTTTTCAAGCTCAAAAACATGCTAAGTCCAATATTACATAAGTCCATACATTTAAAACATAGTTAAAAATCCAAGTATTTCAAAACAGTATCAATAGGGCTCCAATTACAAAGACTTAAAACATTCGACTTGACCATTTAGTACAAAATAAGAGTTACAAATTACATATAGGGTCCTACGAAATACATAGCCCATTACATCTAGCAATTGTACTCAACAACTAAAGTCGATACTGAAATCCAAGCCTTGATGGTGCTCCTTCAAGCCTCACGGCAACCTACTTACCTGCGAACGAAAATAACGATTCTAAATGTTGAGCTAACAAAACTCAGTGGATACACCGCCACTCAACCATGATTCATGCAAATCATAAATAAAGCAATGCAACATGAATGATATCATTGCAAGATAATGATGGCGCTACCATAATCGTCTAAACACATAGCATCATGAATGTATGATCTCACATATAGCATATATGTATACCTCAAAGTTCACACAGCATCACACAGATAATACCAATAATATTAAGTGAGGTCTGCGTCTATACAGCATCGGGATCCTACACTACGAGTAAGGCTTGCATCCATAAAACATCGAGATCCTTTACTAGTGGGGATGAGGCCCGCGTCCATAAAGCATCAGGATCATACATCTATGCTCAAAATCTCTCATCAAACATCTTCGAATAAGTCACGCATCCACAAAAGCATCAGGATCCTACATTTGGGAGTCTTGAAGGTGTTGCAACACACTTCTATGGTATCCAAATCCCAACAACAAGGGATGACTCAACTATCTAGGCAACCCATCAGCACCCAACAAGAGTCCTAGCCACCACACAGTATCGATCGATCCACCTAGGATCCCTATGGGTTTTTACTTCACACAAATTACCCAATATTACCGAATCATTAGTCCTTTTATTTCAGACACGAGATTTAAATCTTTGTTTCTCATTTTTAATATTCATTTTATACCTTAAGAGACCCCTTAGGCCCTTTGCCTCAAATTATAGAACCCCCGAACGTAAACCCCAATTTTTTAGGCAGATTACCCCGCGAGTACCAATACTCCTATATGGATATCGGTACACCTCTCTAGGTATCGGTACTCCTCTCCGATTACTGATACTCAAATTAGGTTTGAAAGATTCAGTGCCTCAAGCCGTACCGATAGGCTCACCTCCATATCGATACTTAACATTGATACGTGATCCACCCCGTACCGATCCTTACCCGTGCTGGTACTCTTACCTTTGCGTACCGGTACACAAAAGCCTTCCTCAGACAATAGAATAGTAGTACCGATACACCCCTCCTAGCGTACTAGTACGCGAAAACGCTACTAGAATTCCCAATAAGCAAGGGGTACCGATACGCGTCCAGTAGTATTGGTATGCCCCTCACAAAATACTTATTTATTACATATACGTACCGATACTAAACACCCAGTACCGGTACGCAAGCCCAAAATTTTAAAGTTTGGGTTTAGATTTCATCTAGAAATCCTACTTAACCTATATGGTTAAGCCTCAAATCGTTCCTACAAGTTATGGTGAAGTTATTAAGCAAGTTACTACCAATTTTAAGCCCTAACAACATCAAATCCATATTTTGCCATTAAAGATCAACCAATGTATATCAAGCCATAAACACCCAAATCATGCATCAAAGCCTATTTTTATGATTTCCAGGAAACTATAGGAGTTAGTAGTGTACTAACCTTAGATTAGCAGTTAAAATAAAGCATTCCTCCAAGCTTCAAGCCTTCTTCCCTTCTTGGACCTTCGATGAACTCTCAACCTCTTTCATTACATGGGAAGATTGTAAAATGAATTATAACGTTGCTGAAGGATTAAAAAGACCAAAAAAAAATAATCTAAGCCCAAGAATGGAGCTCCCAAAACCCAAATCTCGTTCAACTCTCCTAACCCCCAACAACTCTTTCTTCCACCAAACCAAACTAAGCTTACCTTAAAATGTAGATTCGTAAAGGTTGATAAAACTTTTCTTAACAAGCCAAACGTGATTCACAACACAAACCCTCAAGATTCTACCTTTGATAGAGTGAGTTTGGAAAAGAAGAAGAGATCTTAAAACATGGCGATCTCACATTCTCTGCATAATGCAGAAAAATTAAAGCTTTTCCCCATGTTCCTCTAATTATGTATTTACCACACTACCCTTCTCACACTCTTCTCAACCTAACCCACAACAAACACATGAGCCAAACACACAAGCTAGCCCCAAAGGCTCCTGTAAACCCAATTGACTCGGCCCAAAATATGGGGCCTATGCCTCAGTTAAACCCGACCCCCAGATTCCAAATTTTGGGTCATTACACTTAGGCTTTGCTATCCTCAATTTTGATCGTTCATCGAAATAATTTTCTCTTCTAGATAGTACGTTGGTTACAATCAACAAGGCCCAACCCCTACAGCTAACTCTTCTCTCCGGTTAATCGTGATTTCCAAGTCTATCTTTGAAATCCAATCCTTGCTAGTCTAACCATGTCTATTGTCGTTAGCACCAATATAGTTTTTAGTTCTGAAAGAGCCCAACTTGAGTTATAACGTCTCTCTGAGAATCGAACTCGATCTTGATTCCCCTTAGCGGACCGCCACTAAGTTTGTTCACAGAAAGTCGAATTACAACCAACCGATCCCTTTCCCAAACAGCAAGCCAAAACACTTTTCAAATCAACGACGTCTTTTTGAGTTAGAGATGTAGTAACTTTAAAGGAATGACCGATTGCCACTCCTTGTTTACAGAGAATCGAAGAATACTTTCAGAAGTTGTGAAGTGCAACTCAATTCTCACGATTAGAATTGAGCCATCATAAAGCTTTAAGCTAAGTGAAAATTTAGCTAAGCATGGATTGGATCATGCTTTGCATTTTTATGGTGGAAAAAAATAAAGAAAGAAAGTAAAAATAATGGAAGAAAAGAAACTTCAATTACTGAAATGAAGAGAATACTCAAATTCCAATCTAAGTTCAAAGATTGAACATATGGGGTATTTATACCCTAGAATCCTAATAAGGTAAAATAACTAAAAAACGAATAAAAGATAAAGCTAAAATATTCAAACTAAAAATCTAAAATTAAATCCAAAGGTTTATCACAAAAAGACAAAGATAATAAATTTGAATCATGTGGCTCTGGTTGAATTCTGCTTTATCTTCTAGATAACCTCATATTTATCTTCCATTCACTTATCTTCAAGATAATTTTGAATTTGACTTCGAGATAATGTTGATATGCCTTCTAGAAGCTGCTGACTGTACCCCAAAATCTGTTGTGTCGTTCCTCAGGTCGTGCCCACGACTCCTGCCATGACATCTAGTGAATATTCAGATTTTGCCTTCATTTGCTGGTTTTGGGCTGACATAGTCCAATAAAGCTCCTAACCAAAACAAATCCAAAAAGTGACAAATTAGTAGTATCCAAGTGAAAAATGAGGAATAATTAACACTAAAAATATGCAATATTCTACACTTATCAAATACACGTGACATAAAAATGTTGGAGAGACATATAAAAAGACACAAAAAACAAACAAACAAATTCTATTCATTTGAAAGAATGTATGTGTATATTTTTTTCTGCATAATTTGTGTATTAAAATATAACCCAATTAATTAATTATATATATAGGATGGGATCCAGTTATACTATGTAAAACTTAACTAATTTTACATTAATTCATAGCCATTAGATGGGTGAAATGGATGAATGAGATTAACTTCTTACTTTTTCTTCAAAGTGATAATCTTCACATATCTTACTTTTAATCTCATCCATCTATTTCACTCATGGTCATGGATTAGTGTAAAACTAGTTGAGTTTTAAATAGTGTAACTAGATCCTATTTCATCCCATATATATATATAAAGTTCTTTGCGCAAGAAATAAAAATTGGCCAATTTGACATAACATTGCGCATATACAACTTGTTTTGATTAATTGGTTGTATTGGTAATATGGTCGGTTGGTTGGAGGAAATCCATTATTTTAATAAAAGAAATAAGATTTGATATCCTTAACCATTAATTATTACCTTTATACGATTCCTTAATCTAATCCATTTAATTAAGAAGAATATGATTCGAAAAAAAAAATAAGAAGACGAATAGCTTTGTTTCCTCCCCAAGTTATTGTTAATTGCAAACCTCTTGGCGGGGTCAATTCGGGATCACTATAGGAATCATGAATTAGCTTGCCACTCATAATCACACTCTCTTCTAAGGTCACGTTTATGCCCCCCCCCCCCACTTGATGGTAATCATAGAACTGAATTATTGTTTATTAAAATTAAGACTTAAGTATTATGTTGGCAACAATAAACTTGCTATACAATCTTCCAATAATAGGATTAGAATTCACGATTGTCATTATTATGTACGTTTTGTTAAGTTGTTGACCAGTGTTAACTAGGAAATGTCAGAGAAATCCGTGCTATTATGTTATAACAAGATAACGACAAGTATAATAATCACATACATCAAAATTTTACGTAAAAAATTATAAACAAAAGAATTACGGGTAAAATAAGAGAAATTTCACTAATGTAAAAAATAATAGTGATACAAAATTTGTGACTAAGCACAAATTTATAAGTTAATCGACTATAATTTAAAATAATCTGAATTATCTATTTATTAGACTATACACTACAGCAAAAAAGTTTTTACCCGTTTTTTCTCTATAGCGGCATTTTTAAACGCCGCTAAAAATCCTTCCCGCGCTAGGAAAAGAGCTGCAAGAAGTGCCGCTGGATCTAACGCCGCAATTGTTAGCGGCGTTTGTGAATAAAAAATGCCGCAAAAGGTCGAGTTCTATAGCGATGTTTGATATTCAAAACGCTGCTAAATACCATGCCTTTAGTGGCGTTTAAGTTCCAAAACGCCGCTAAATACCCTATCTTTAGTGGCCTTTGATTTTATAAACGTCGCTAATGTTGAGTTATAATGGCATTTTTATCCAAAACGCCGCTAAACTACTATTTTTACTACAAATTACTATTTTTTCTATTTCAAAATGACATTGCATAACAATTTTAACACCATTGACAATTATAATTGAATTCTTAAATCTGAAATGTAAAAGGATCAAAATTTAAATGTACAAAAAGTATAAAAACTTGGAATATATACAATTTAAGAGAAGCTAAACAACAAGTTTGAAAATGTTTTAAGCGAACAACAATCTAATCTAGGGATCAGCAGCAACATGAGTTAAACCAAAATTGGAGATCCCATAGCCCTCCTGAGAGCAAACCATAACATCAAATGAGTAACTATATCAAATTTGATTAAAAAACAAGACAACTGGCAGAAACAGTTCCATTCTTACATATAAAACTTTCTTCTGCTCCTCATTGTAGATTTCCAATACTTTAACCACCAACTAGGAGCACTTAAAAACTTTGATATCAATCCCAATCTGAAATTACGCAGAGCTTGAGTGGGATTTAGCATAAAACAAATGATGGGTGCTTTGATTGCTTTCTAATTTCCACTTAAGGACTTTTAGTTCCATAATTCATCTCACCTTACCAATGGTCTCAGGATTGCCAAAGCAATCCAAATAGTCATCCTGCAGACAAGGAAAAAATCAATATTAACATGTAGGATCTGGTGAAAAAAAAAGATCATTAATTACACCTACCAGGAAAGCAGATTTGGGAGTCATAAACCACGCTGGGTAATTCATAAATGGAACTTTCAAAAAGTTCAACTGAGTTACAAATTTATAAAAGTTCAATAAAAGTTTTGACATTTACGGAACTATACTATTAAATTTACTCTTGTATTTTGCTTTCAGTTCTCATCTATCCACTTTATTTGCAGAATAAAATTGTACAATCTAATAGTCAGATGATCATCTTTTGCAGAACCAAGTGTTTTTTATAGTCCAGAATGTACTCAACAAAAGTTACAAAACAATAAATTACCTATATGATTTAAATAAGAATAATGAGAAAACCATAAGAATATGATTTAAATTGCCTCTTTTTGTCAATCATTTTCCTTTAACCAAAAGAAAAGACGATATTATCTCATTGTTTTCAAAGACAATATCCAATAAATAAGAGGAAACTCATTAAAAAATTTTATGAGTAATCAATAATTATATATTGGAAGAAATCAAGTGCAAGTGGCAGAGTGGACATAAACAAGACAAATTTATCCTCTTCTGCTTTAGAACAAACAAACAACGATCACTAAAAGGAGCTGAAATTGCATCTCCATAGACCCGCTTAGCTTTCTCTGCGAAGAACTCAATAAAACTGGCACCATAATTAACCTATATTTTATGTCTTAGAATCAGAATTGACTGACAAGTCTTCCAACACATCCTTACCCGGCCAATAAGTCCTCCAGCACAACCAATCTATAAAAACGAGGACCTGGGGATAGCTGTGGCTGATTGAACAAACACTTGGCAACGCCAGATACTTGCATTGTCGATTCATTGGTCATACTGGGAGTTGGAAACTTAAATATTTATCTGAAACAAATTGAAGCTAACAGTTAAAAGAAACACTACAGATGTAAAGATACCTAATAAACGTTATAAGGTTACATAAGAATCATTAAAGCTAATAGTTAAAATGTAACAAGACTGGCTGCCAGATCCTAAAAAAACAAGATGGTCATGTGTCAAATGGAAGAGAACAATAATTTGAAATGTACCTTTTAGGAATAGGATCTGCTCTAACTTCCAACATTTGCATCAATACCAAAAAGAAACAAAGTGCAGATGCGATTTATCCTTTAAACTCTCTTTTGTAAAAGAGTAACTGAAGAAAAGGAATCCAAAGGTAATATACACTCTACATGAACAAATGCACCAATTCAGCGTTTTGGCATCATTGCTTAGAAGCAGAAAACCACACTACAATTAATTAATGTCGTGTAAAAAAGAAAATCTCTTCATTTTTTCAATTATAATGTATTAAAAGGATACAACTTTTAGTTGTATACCCAAGCTTCACTTAAACATTGAAAAGTTGACAAACAGATATTCAATTATAGCTCTCAAAGGGGGGGACTTTAATTGCTTCATTTTTTTTCTACTACCATTGAATACCCAAGCTTTTTGTCTTTCTTGTTCTCGAATCCCATTCAAACAATCCCAGTACATGGTTCAATGAAATCAACAATCAACAATTTTCAATGGCTTAAATAGGAAGAATATATCAAAACTGAGATGAAAAGGCAAGACCTTTAAAAAAGAGTGAAAGGGACTGCAGACGTACTAATAGTGTAAGTGATAGAGTCATTGGGCTTCCGCTCTCTTCTTTCTCCTTTGATTCCTACTAATTCAGTGGAGAAATAAACCTCGGTCCTATTAATTCACAACCAATTTTAGTTGAAAATTTTTCACAGAATAAGCCTAATGCCCTAATCCCAACCCGGCTCTACCTAAATGAAATTTCCAGGCCAAATTACCAATAAAAATCAATAACACAATTTAACATTTTTATTTCCTGATAAATTCAAGAAGCAACTGTAAACCATACCTGAAATAAGATGGTTAGAGGAGCAAGAGGAGCGGTACAAGTCTTGCTAAAAGCACCGAAAATACCACCGGCAAGAAGCTGTTGAATAGTTCCAATAGGCGGATGCAACCCCTGGTTTGAAGAATGGCCTTCTTGTTGTTGCGGTTGTAAAAACCATGTCGACTGATCAAAATTCAATTTACAGTTCAATAATTTAACAGGTGATGGAGGAAATAATTTTCTCATACCTAATACGAGAGAGATGAGAACGAAAGGCGATGGAGGAAATTAGGGTTGTGGGTATGATTTGGGGATCGGGTGAGGGAGAGTGTCTAAGAGTGAGTGGGGTATATTTTCAAAATAAAGCTGAGTTTTATTACCTATTTGCGGCGTTTGTTTATTCAAACGCCACTAAATTACTATACAATTGTGGCAATACAAATGTAACTAAAAGTGACACTTTTTGCGGCGTTTACAACACAAACGTCACTAAAAGTATGACTATTTGTGGCGCTTTGAGCAGAACGCCACTATATATGAACTCTATTGCGGTGTTTTGTCAAAAACGCCACTAAAGGTCTTAAATATTGCGGCGCATACTCATAAACGCCGCAAATTTTGCTATTTTGTGGCATTTTTTCTACAAACGCCGCAAGATATACAAAATTAGCGGCGTTTACTTGAAAAACGCCGCTAAAAACCTATTTTCCTGTAGTGATGTCAAGACAAAATTTAAATTATAAACTCTAACTTATAAATCCTAAAACTAGATTATTTATTAGGTAATCCATTCTCTTAAAAACAATCTAAGTTTGATGACATTTGTTTACAAAGTTATGGTTTATATATTTTATGAATGGTTCGTTGCATCTGAAAATTTTATTAATAACGTTCCTATCATGTCTTTTAAAGGATGAAATCTACATATCCAATGCATACTCTCCTTCCCCTTATTGAAAACTAATATTTTTCATCAAAAAATTAATTAAATTTCATCTTTTATATATTAAAAATTTAAAATAATATCTGAACAGTCAATAGTATTTTTTTAAATTCTACAAACGAAATCATCGTGTATCATTATTTGATATTAAAAAGAGTGAAATATAAATATTTGATATATATATATATTGACTTCTTAACCCGACTTATGAGATTAAAATAATATATATATATATGAATGATAAGACACTATAATGTAAAAAAACCAAAACGACGGGCTTAAAATTTACCAATTGAGCACATGGTTAGACACAAATATTCATCCAAAAATTGACTCTTAACCTAAAAAACAAGTTAGTCCTAGATAGGGATGGGCATTTTACCCGACTAGGTCGGGTTCTGACCCGATCGGGTCGGATTTTTTAATGAAAAAATCGGGTTCGGGTTGGGTCAGGTTTTTATTAAGGGCGAACTCGGGTCGGATTTAGGGTGGAAAATATCCGACCTGACCAGACCCGAGACTAATTGTGTAGTTTTTTCCTAAAATTTTTAGAGATATTTATAATAATGCCCCACTTTGTATATTTTTTTATAATTAGGTCCTTAAAATTAAATTTTTATTTACAATTTAGTCCTTTAAATTATAATTTTTTTATGATTAAGTCCCCTAAAATTATTTTTTATAATTAGGTTCCTAAAATTAATTTTTTTCTATAGGTCGGGTCGGGTATGATTTTTTAAATGATATGTTCGGGTCGGGTTTAGGGTATTTATTTTTGGGTCGGGTTCAGGTGGGCCAAAAACCCGACCCTACCCAACCCACAATGATTTTTGGACTTAATTTATGAAGCAAAACAAATACATCTTTTTCGCTCAATTAGAGTAGGGGCTTTCAATTCGACTTTAGATTTGTGGCACACTAATTTGCCTGGACCGTGTTGTAGCAACAAAAGTTTGAGGTTACATATGTAGGGCTTTAGAGGGGGGATGGACCAAATGGTCGGCACATGGTCAACAAGTCTTAAACCCATAAGCTACAAAAAAAACAAAATCAGCAAATGTGGAACCATTGGGGAATGGAATGGTCCGCATTGAATTAATTGGAAGACGCCATTGCCCTATATATGAACCTAATGGGGTCCAAGGTTGAACAAGACATTGGTAGGTCTGATTTTTCCCTATTGTAAAGTAGTGATCATGAGGGTTGCTTACATATACATGTTCCCCTTCAACATCATAAGTCAAGCTATCTATTCTCTACTTTGGATTGACATTACCTTCTCAAACATTCTCAATCACCCTTTAAAATAATTGTATGAATCTATTATTTTAAATTTATGGTTTAATAACATTGATATTTATATATTAGTTTTTATAATAAATTAACAGATTTAAATGATATATAATTTGAGATTTCAAAAAAAAAAATCACCGTATTGATATACGAAATTGGCGACAAAAATGGTCCGCACGAAAGATTCTGGCTAGCAGCTATGGGGTATGTTCATTTTGTAACTCTTTCGCTTGTCCCTATTAGGCCATATGTAGAATCGGGTACTCAGATGGATTTATGATCAGGTCAAATAAGGTTATATCAGATCGGATTTAAGTTATATTGGATTTAAGTCTATAACTTGATTTGAGTCAGGTCGAGTTCTGGTCGAGTTAGCGCCGATTTAATCCCAATTCAGACTTGGTTCGGGTTGGGTCAATGTCAGGTTTGAGTCAAAACAGTTCGGGTCCAAGCAGTTAATTATTGAGTTAATTCGGGTTTTGATGGACTTCGGATCAGGTCATTCCATGCATCATGTTAAGTTCAGGTCGGGTCACATCGATTTTGAATAAAATTTGAGTCAGTACTAACGGTTTTTGGTGAACTTCATGTCGGTTCTTAATCGGGTATAGATAAACTTTGGGTCAGGCCATTTCGGACATTAAATTAAGTTTATGTCATTATGAATATCTGATTAAGTTATTCTATTGCAATTTGTAATGTATGTATTGTTTTATGCTTTTCACTTAACATATATAAGTTTAGAGAATTATGTTCAAAGATTTAGGCTATATGAAAAAAATGAAAATTTTCGAGAAATTGAATATTGGACTAGGAGAGTAATTTTTCTCTCAAGCTCAAATGTTCTTTTTACCCTATACAAAAACAATTAAACAATAAATCATAAATCTGTTAAAACCTAATTAATCTAATTAGGAGCCTTAGGCACTATTGCTAAGCATTGCGCCTTCGCACTGAACGTTGAGTTACATCTGTAACTGCCCAAAGCATCGATATGTATTTGTTATGTACATAGCATCGAGTTGCTTATGTACATAATTTGCGGTGATTTTATTTAGATGTAATTTTGTATTCTTACTTTAACAACAAGTAATATATTTGTTTTTAGGGTAAACTACATAGATGACCACTTAATTATGGGGTCGGTGTTAATTGACCACTATACTTTCAATGTAACGCCCCGGTTTTGGGTCTAGATGTTTTTGGGTTCGCTTTAAGGATCCGGTGGACCGGTATTAGGGATTCGAGTCGGTTTTGGGATTAAATCAGATTAAATATTTTTGAAGGTGATAAAAATATAGAAAAATGCTATGAAGTCATTATTTAATATATTAATGATTGTGGAGAAATCAATTTTATAAAACGAGTTTTGGAAATCGGACATTTTGGACTAGTGACCAAAATGTAAACTTTGAAAACTGCTTTTGGTGACTGTTTTGTAAAGAGTCAAAATTTTGAATCTTTAAGGAGATAATTGCCTAAAAGTCTAATCTCAGACTTTATCCCTTAATTGGCTATTTTAAAAGTGTTTTGGAAAATATAAATAGGTTGGGGAGAATTAATTTGATAATTAAATCTTTAAAACAAAAATTACGTAACTAACTTTCTCTCAAAATCTTTTCTCTCAAAATCTCTCCAGCCAAACACCACTCACTCTTCTTCTGAATCTTAAGGTAAAATCATGTTTTCTTTAATCCTTTGATTTGCAAATGATTTCTTGTTGATTGTTTATCAAAACCTTATTGTTTTAAACTTTGTTTTCTCATGTAAAATCATCCAATTAAGGGAGAAAGCATCAATTAGAGGTAATGTTCGTCCTTGTCCTCTAATGAAAGGTTCTCTACTGAAATTCCCAAGTTATTGACTCTTTACAATTGTTTTCTATTGGGTTCTAATAGTTTAATTAAGAAAAATTGGTTTAATTGTGTTGTGATTGAGGAAATTGTTATATTTTTTAATTGGATCTGTTTTGCTGGGTTAATGATCAGATTAAATCATGTTTTTAGTGTTTAATAATGTTGAAGGATTGATTTTATCAATATAATCCCGAAACTAGTTGAATCCCTAATGTTAATGGGTGTTAGTTAAGGGTTTTTGTGATGTTAATGGAGTTTAATCATTGCTGGAAGTAAGAGGATGTTGTAAAGGGGTTTTTAGATGTTAATTGATGAGGTTTGATGTATCGAATCATTATATTGTGGCTGGGTTAAGATTGGAAAGTGTTTGAGGTTGATTTCGATAAGGTTCAAATAGTTTTTGAGTGGGCAACTTGTGAGTTGCGGGTAATTGCTTTGAGGTAGTGGTTTGAATGCATTTTGATGCATGTTTCCTCTGGTTTTGTGTGGCCAAAATAGGGGATAATCAAAGCGAAGTAGCTTGAGGTGGATTGTTGCTTGCCGGGAGCTCGATTTCCGTTGGCGAGCAAGACGAGGTGTAATCGGTGAGTGGAAACGGGTTTTAAAGTTTTTAAAAAGGTTTGAAAGTGGTTATGGGAGTTTATGTTAAGTTTGAAACACTTACCTAAGCTTGGAAGTAAGTTTCCCTCTTTTGCTCTTTAATATTGGATTGGATATGAGCATGGTTGATTACATGTTTTGTTTTAAACATGGTTTGTTTTATTTACTGTAAATGCATGGTTTTGAATACATATGCAATGTTTCTAAAGTATATGAAATGCTAGTGAGCATTGGTTTTCATTCCGTTTGGGAATGTGGTATTGCTTGGGCAATGAGGTATGCATTGTTAGAGATAGTACCCTAAGGCCTATTGTATGGACATGATATTTTGATTATTGAATTCATTATTATGATAAATTTTCATGCTTTTTATATCCTTGAATATTATTATTCTAAATATCCCTAATCAATTATTGTTGTGGGAACGATAATAAGCTAAGACTATTATGAAGTTTGATAGATATTCATAAGATGAATATGTGAATGAGATTCAAATCAAATTCATATATGTATTTGTTGAGAACAAATATTAGGATCGAATCGTCTTAAGATTAATACATGGATTAAAGTTATATATTAATCTTCAAGCAGTTATGACATTAAATCCTTAAACCTGAAATTGCTACTATTCTCAACATGATAACTATTATGTTTTGACATAGTCAAACATCGTTTTTAATTGGACGATTATAAAGGTTGTGCATGAACATAATAAGGAATCATGCAGTGAGATGTGAGTGATTAAGATGGAATTTATCCCTCTTAACATAAGAGAGATATCTTTGGGCCCCTCGATGATTGAGATTGAGAAATGCATGGCCGTGCTCAAATGAGTTGATAGAGATCAATGTTATTTGTTTAGTCAGTTCAATTGGGCATCGAGAAACTAAAGATAGAACGATATAAGGTTAACATTTTTCATGCCTTATATTCTATCAAGATATCATGAGATAAAATGATTATGACATAAACTGAATTAAGGTTGTCTCGAATTATGAGTTTTTCATTTAACTTGGGTAGTCATAATGTCTTGCTAGAGACCACTTATGACTTGCAGAATAAAATGTGATTTTATCTACTACCAACGTTAAATGAACCTATAGTGTCGCACACTAAGAATGGATAAGAATGGTTGTGGTTATTACTCTTAATAATAAATTTAAGATAATATGATTATTTTAAATTAATTATTAGAGATTATTTATTCGAATTTAAAAGGTTAAGTTCGTAATAGAATATCTTATTTATTTTATTATTTTTTGAAAATAATATAAATAAATAATATTATCAAACAATCTCATTATCTAGATTTGATTGAATTTAAATTCCTTATCAGATAAGGAATCTATTTTAGAATATATTATTTATTTATTTTAAATAAATAAATAATATTATTAAATAAATCACTTTATCTAGAGTTGGTTGAATTTGAATTCTTTATAAGATAAAAAGAATTTATTTTAAATTATAATTTATTTAAAAAGAGTTTTAATTAAATTATAATAGTGAACTCAACCTAACCCTATTCAAGTCATATATATATGTACGTATGCCAAGGGTTTTGAGAGGGATCTAGGGATTTCGAAATAGCCACCAAAGACTACAAAACTAGATTTTCGAAATCTTGATTGGAACTAGCATTCTGATAGCCGTTCGTCGTCCATTTGCATGTGGATACTTGTAGAGGGCAGTCGTCTTTCACAAAAGGCAGCGCCTCAACACAACCGGATTCCTAAATCAAAATTAAGGTAATTTTTATCTCCTCTTCATACATTAATATGATTGCATGAGATCTTGGAAATTCTTCATAGGATATTTTTCCGCTGTGTTTATTTACTTGATTAGATCAGTTTATTTCCTATGAAACCCAACATGCATATGTGGCAATTTTGTATAATGCATTGTAAAACAGTAAGAAAATGGTTTGTAAATGATATATTGGCTATGTGACATGATGTGAGAACATTCAGATATAGTTGGCATGCTATAGGATAAAGTGCACTATAATATATGTTTAAAATCGATCGTGTCCATAGGTCCTTGAGGTATAGCAGATTGGCTACTCGAACTATTGGGTTTTCACTAGAGGTTATACGGATTGGCTAGCCTATTTGAGGGTAAATCTTGCGGATTGGCATGGTATGAGTATGGTGGAGGATTGTCCATCATGAGTTATCTGTGTATCCGATGTATGGATGGAGGATTGTTCATCCAAGGATAGAGTATTGTCGATCCAAGGGTAGATGATTGTCTACCCGAGGTCACTATACTTGCCAATATATGAAAGTTCATGTGTTGAACCTACTTTAAAATGCTTTGGGATTTAAGCATGTGATTTTATGAATGCTTTAGTGATAAGCATGTGATTTATATGTGTTGATGCATAAGGGTTGTTATGCATGTTCCAGATTGGGAACAAAGATAATGTTTTGGTAATAAGCATGTGATTTATACTTGATGTTGCATAAGGATTGTTATGCATGTTTCGGATTGGAAACAATGAGTATGCTTTGGTAGATAAGCATATTTTGAAAACAAGTAGTTTTTGGGTTTTCAAATGGTTTCAAATGCATCATTGTTTTATGAGCATTCTCACTAAGCATGTGTGCTTACGCTCTCATTTTTTCTAATGATTCAGAGCATTGAAGTTTGGGGCAGCAAAGGCAAAGTTAAAGTGATCCAAAAGCAAATAATATTTTGAGTATGAACTCGGTTTGAGTTTCCGGTTAATAAGGCAATGTGTTTGCCATATTTTGGGGGATTTGTAATTCTATTTTCCCTGGTTTCTGAGCATGTTTAATGCTATGTTTTGGAGTTGGATTGATGTGATAAGTATGTTGTTAATCCTTGCTTATGGTTGATGCTAAGTGGTTGCTTAGGTATGCATCTAGATAACTTTGGTTGAATGCTATGTTTTGATTGTTCTAGCATGTTGATTTTGATGATATATATATATATATATATATATATGTGTGTGTGTGTGTGTGTGTGGAAGTGGCTTATGGTAGTAAATGTTCAAATGAGTGTTTTGAGTATGTTGGTAAAGTGGTCTAGGAAGCATGCCTTTAGATTACCCCTTTGGAAGCTTATGTTATGTTGTGGTTGCTAAATCTTTGTGCTAATGTTGGATTATGATGGGATGGTTGGTTGTATGCATGAATATGAGCTGCTAGGATCCAAATGCATCTAGATTTGATTGAAAAACAAGCTAAAAATAACCTTTCGGGTCCAGGTGTATCGAAACGCATCCCTCTGTACTGGTACGGCTAGGCCATTCCAGGCTTAGCGTTTCGATACGCGGGAAAGGTGTTTCGATACGGGTAAGCCTTTTTAGGCATAGCATTTTGATAGGCAGGGAGGTGTTTCGATACGAGTAAGAACAATGTGGCTGAGTGTTTCGATACGTGGGACCGTATCGGTACGATTTTGAGCTACTGGAATCTGAGTTTTGAAAATTGGCCAAGGCGTACCGAAACACATGTACGTGTATCGATACGGGCTGCAGTTAAATCAGTTATTTGAATGTTTGATAGTTTCTGATTCTTTCGTTTTGGTCCCTGATTGTTGTGAACGTAATTGCTTGAGTTTGAATGGTCGGTTTGAGTCGAGAATTGACATGCAAGCATGTAATTTGACTAATTGAGGATTGGTAACCTTAATTCCAGTAATGGCCCTTTAATTTACCAGTTTTACGTTTTAGTCCCTAAAATGTATCGTATTCAATTGGTTGCATTTTCGTGGTCTGTTTCCTTTGTAAATTCATCCGCTGCAAGCATGAGAACTTAGGATTAAATAAATGCATCCAGACAAGATAAAAGGAAAAAATGGACCGGTTTTCGTAATCTTTCTCTGGTTTGCTTTCGCAAACCTAATGTAGCTCACTCGATTCGGTCGGGCATCTAGACCGGGTCGAGGGGGTTACATTCAATTTTGGCAATTTTACCACATAACTATTTAATTGGTTCCAATCAAGCCACCAACCGTTAAAAAAATAGAGATGTTGACGTGACTGTTAAATAAAACTAGTATAATTACACATTTGGTCCGTATTATTTACACAATATATTTTTAATTTAATAATAATAAATTAATAACAACAACAAAATTTTTAGTTTTAATAATAATAATGATAATTAATAATATGTTTTAGGGTTATAGAGTTTGAGTTTAAGGTTTAGATTATATGATTTAAGATCATAGTGTTTGAAAATTGGGTTATAGGGTTTAGGATATAAGAAAAAATGAATTTTGGATTGAGTGAGTAATTTTCTTCCCAAACAATCAAGAGTTTTGATATATGAAAAATAAAAAATAAATAAATTTTGGATTGGATGGGTAATTTCCCTCCAAACAATTAAGAGTTTTGGGTTAAATTTATCACAAAAGCTACCATATTTACTCTACTCATTTATAGGTCAGACCAATTAACATTTTGGGTCAACAACAAATCGGGTATTCTCAAATCGTTTCAAGTTGGGTTATATCAGATATTTACCAGGTTAATTTCGGTTCAGGTTCATAAGAGGTCAGATTCATGTTGGGTTCAGTTATCACATCATTGAGATCAATTCGTGTTCGGGTCATTCTCAAATCGAGTGCAGATCGAATTTGGATCCAAAATCATCGGGTTCAACTTAGGTTCGGGTCAACATCAGGTCGAACTTGATCGAGTTCGATTATTATCATCTTACACCACAATTAATTTCGACTCGAGACAATTTTAGTTGAATTTTGTATAGCGAGTCACTGTTTTACACCCCTAATTAGGAACCCACTTGTAGATATATCCTTGCATGCCTCCTATAAAATATTGTTATATACCCTTTTGGCTCTTGACTCCTAGTATTAAAATAAAAAACACTATTGTATTATTCGATGAAATGAACAACTTTTTTTTGTTTTGTATAAGAAAAAGTTATTCGAAATTAATTTCAAAATCTAATATTAATCAAAGTTAAAACATATTTCTCGTCCTACACTACATACTTAGTTGACAGTTTTTCTTTATTATTGAATGAGATAATATAATATTTTTTTTCAAGAAAGAAAAATAAAAATGACATGTCGACAAAGTCATAATTGAAGTGACAAAATTATTATTCGTTATACTATAAATCAAGATATCGTATATAAAATGTGACAACATCCGATTTAGTACGCATAGATTTGATATTGTGATTGAGGTAAGAAAAGGAGAAAAAATCTAAGTTTGCGCCATCATATTTTCACCGAAGGTCTCCTCATAAAGGTGAAGTAGGTTTAAGAAGGGAAAAGCTAAGAAATATGCATGCTTTGGAGAATATTTAGCAATTTGTGGAGCAAGGATCTAAGCTACGGATTAAACATCTTATTTCATACAAGATTAGTGGGTAATTTAGCAAATTAAATTAATCAAAGAAAAGATATACACCTCCCCATGTGCTTACCCCCTAATTATTAATGTTATATATTAATTAAGCAAATTAACTAATTGAGTTGCTAGGAATAATATGGCAGGTAACTAAAGACAAGCAAGTGGTTAATTTAAAAAATATATAATTTGGGATTCGTTGCTTTATAGTTTAATTAACTCAATCTTGATAAAGCCAAAATCAAACGATAATTTATTAGGTAAAAAGTGTCCCGAAGAAGGTACTTGATTGCCATTTATCAAGGCTCCTTGTATAAAGAATGATTTTAGTGAAAATAAAGCAACAATATGTGATTCTTCATCTACTACTTTCTCAAGCAAAGCTTCCGATTTGGGGGGATAGAAAAACATGAAAAACCCAACTGCTTTCCCACAGCAAGTGCATCTATGGCCTCTTCAAATGATTTGCTTCCCTATAGTAGTGTACGATTCGACTTCCCAATTACGTTCGAGAAGCTCGTTCACCGCCCGGATCACTGTGTATGGGTGTTTCCTGTCTTGAGCACGTTTACGACCAAACTGCCAGTCTCAACAATTATCTTCCTAGCGCCGATGTTCCAAGCCTCACGCTTCAACTGTGTTGCCTGCAAAATCTTGGATCCACGTCTTACCCTGCAGTTTTCATAGGAAAACATTAAATCAGCATCCAAGCATTTACGACATCAAGGCAAGGCAACAGAGAAAAGTCTTTACGGGCGAGCGGGACTTAGGGCCAGTTTGGCATTAGTTTTTAAAAATGCGATGAGAAAGTAATTTTAATAAGTGATTTTAAAAAGTATTTTTGGATTGTTTGGTTTAAAATAGGAGTGCTTGGTATTGCTGTCAAAAATGCTTTTAATTAAATAAAATGTCTATTTTATACATTTTTTAAAAAAAATATAAAATAATTAGTGATATAAATAAGAATATATGAGTAATTTTACTTAAAAATATTTTTAGAAAAACCAAAAGCTAAAAATTTTAACTTTTAAAAATAACTTCTCAAACCAAACTGAAAAACAATTTTAGCCTGTAAAGTTATTTATTTATTTTATTGCTTTGGATCTCAAACCAACTTTTAAAATCAAAAGTTAGTTTGAAAAGTAATGAAAAATAAAGCCTTAGAATGAGAGAACATAAGCAACTAACCAAGGTAAGACTGGGACCTAGACCGCGAACGTGAGCAAGAAACATAACTTCGAGAACTCCTATTCCGTCGGTATCTTCTGCAGTACACAAATTATTCACCAGATGAATGGATATGAGACATATTGCTAAATTACATGGTTGCCTCTAACATCGGTAACGCCCATGGAAACATTATTAACTGCAGTTGCAAGTACAAAATAACACAACCAATTTGTCAACCTATTGGACAGATAAAAAAGGACGATTCCCCCATTTTGATGGATTAATTGATTTTTTAAAAATCATTGCAATTAAGCTCTTATCCCTCATAAATTTTTTTGATTTATCATTTTTAGGACTTTACTAGTTAAAATTAATGAAATTAAGCTTCAACGCCTCATTTTTTAGTTTAATTACTTTTAAGACCCTATTTATTTTAACGTCAATCCTAACTCTATCCTCGATCAAAACAATATAGAAATGGTATAAGCCAAGGTAAACCCCAATAGCACTATGAACTTCTTTGACTTCCCTGGCAACAACAAATAAATTAACCAATAAGTATGAATCATAAAAAGTTTATATTTATCTTTCGTTGGCTTGAGAGGAGACATTAATCTGATGCAAAGATATTCATCATCAACCACATGGATTGAGCACAAAGAAACAAAGGATTCCCGGAAAGATACCTTGGAGGAGAGCGACCGTAGCTCCCACTGCGGCTGCCGTCCCTTTGACATTTTTTCCAGTCTTTGGCGCTCCTGCTCTCGCTTCTCAGCCATTCCCGCTGCAGTGTCCTTCTTAACTATAGATTCACTCAGCTTATCAAAACATATCTAAAAAAGAAAACATCATATTACACGCAGGAACCCTATTGAACCAACAGCCTCTATTTTCTCCCCCCAAAACCAATAACAAAACGAATATTAAATTACTTTAGAACTCCAACAGGGCATGAAAGGAGATCACTGAATCAACAGCTGCATAAAATAAATATAATTTGTCATTCTTTGTTTGTTTAACTGTTTGTTCATAACCCTTTTTAGTGGCTCTGTGGTGTTTCTTTCTTCTCAATCTGCCCCTGTTTTTAGGTTCCTCCAGAGACACTTGCTTTTGTATAAAAACTATTAAATTTCATGATACCTCACTGCTGGTTTTGAAGCTTCACAATTCTTTTCTTTATCGAGAGATGCAGCAGATGCAGGATCAACATGAAGTCCCTCAAGTATTGACCAGATGATGGTCTGCAGGACGAGTAAAGCATTAGTTATGCCCACTTCTTTGGGTTCATTCAACTGAGAAGAATTTACACATTCCATTTCAGGAAATATAAGAACTTTAGGAGGAAGCCTCCTTCCCACTCCCTCTTCCCAGTATTATGCTGATAACCTTCGGAAGACGTATTTTAAACCAGAAAAGTGTGCCTCAGGCAACAAAAACGGGGATAAGCTGCAGCAGAGTAAAAACTGTTTCCAATCTATCTTTGCAAGAATTAAAGGTCGAGTGCTCCGACCGGTTCAAAATGTCAGACTGGGATGGAGGAGATGATGGCGAAGAAAATCCTTCAAGTTTTGGTCCATTCCCGTCACCGGAACCCCCAAACTCTGTAATATACTCTATTTTTAGAGCCTTCGGTTTACTTCTATGAGAATCATCATAATAACCTCCACGGGCATGACGCCTTGAGTATGATGGAGAATACGAACATGATCTAGATCTTGACCTGAAAAGGACGATCCATGCATAATTTCCTTATATGCGTCTCACATAACAGTTTTAAGTGTAATCACTCATTTTTATCTGGTCTGTAAATACATATTAGTATAATTATTACTATATTAGTGTTGCATGTATACATTGTATTATATTATGCTATATGTTTATTATGTGCATGTATATTATAAACTATGTATGTATACGTATTAATAAGTAATACGGTGTATGTGTCACGCATGTATCTATATTTAGTACGAGCGTATTTGTTTTTACGGATAATGTGTATAGATGTTATGATAATTATGTATATGTATGTATGCTAGTATGTTATATTAATTAACGTTTGCATAGGTATATACGTATGTATTGTTGTATGTGTATTGTTGTTATAACTAATATTAATGTTAATATTATTGGGCTAATATAAAATGAAATCCAAAAAAAAAACATATTAAACCCCAAATAAATAAATTGCCAGTCCAAGTCCATTACAAGTCTAATATTATTACAACGCCCGGTTGGCCCAAACCCAAACCCTATTTAATTCTAATTATTTTGGTGCAGATAACTATGGGCCGTTGGATCAAGATCTGATCCAACGGTCACGATCAAGCAGGGATAAAATATCTGGCCAGCCGCGTGCGTTACACGTCTGGACGGTTCGAGTGCCACGCGCGCGTGCGGTCCACGCTCGGACTCTTCGATATCCCACGCGTGCGTGAGCCCCACGCGCTATAACTCCTCGACTGCTGAGCCCCACGTGTCATGATCTGGAGCCGTTTCACCGATCGAGGTTTCATCTGGGCCGTTCGTCCTTCAAGCCAGCCCGACCGTTAGATCTGATCTGATCTAACGGCCGAGAACGCCTCTGGCCAAAGACAGAACCCCCCACACCGCCACCATACTTCACCATGCCGATCTCCAACCACCGCGCTCAGACATATCAAAATACAAGAAAAGAAAGATTATGTCAGTATCAGTCCAGATCTAAAAATAGATATTATATTACTTGTTACCAAACCAAAAGATAGGCATATATGTATGAAACAAGTATTTTGTAAGGCAGCCAAGTTGTAATCGAAAAGAAAGAAATACAAAAAAAACAGTCTTCAGTGGTAATACTCTTCGCTTTTCTTACTTTGTTGCATGCATACAAAAAATATACGTAGTAAATAAAAAAGGAGAGGTTTAGAGTCGTTACCATCGCCGTATGTGGATCTCCCCTTTACCAGTAACAAGCCTCTTCGGCCTTCCCAGGCCGGATATGGTGAACTGAAAGGAGTGGGAGGCCCTTTTGGTTTTGTTTTGGGTTGAAATAAAAAAAGGGGTTTTTCGTTTCGCATTTCTTAGATCTATGACGAATAGAGGCTTTTTCTCCGAATCCAAGTTCAGATTCGTGTCGAGGGTAAGGTAAGGTTCATTTTGGTGTGTTTTTTGGGGGTCGCCGGCGCCGACTAGTGGCAGCCGGCGGCGGAGAAGATGGCGGTCGGCCGCTGATTTCTGGGTTCATCAGGGGT
This sequence comes from Hibiscus mutabilis, assembly GCA_019671005.1. Lineage (NCBI taxonomy): Eukaryota > Viridiplantae > Streptophyta > Magnoliopsida > Malvales > Malvaceae > Hibiscus > Hibiscus mutabilis. Next base: position 7,440,125 of record CM033731.1, on the reverse strand, counting down.
GACTTGAGGGAAAATGAGAGAGAACGATTTGTTATAAAAATTGAAAAAATGAACGAAAGGGGAAAAATTAGAGTCCGACCAAAAAAGAGGGTTTTTATAAGCGTTGTTATTTCGTAAAATGGGGAAATTACTTAATAAATCCCCCCGCGTTTTCAATATTTTCGTTTGTGTCTCGCCGCTGGGGATATTTACAACTCTGGTCCCCCTCGTATCTCAAAATCTTGCAATCCAGTCCCTAAATTACATCGAATCCGTTTTTAAATGGTAAAATTACCCCTTTAGCCATCCCGCGTTTTTGGATTTTTCACTTCGGGTCTGCCCCTTGGTCCAATTACAGTTTCAGACCTTTCAAGTTCGGTCCTATTTGCATTTTCGTCCTTAAATTGCATATTATTGTCATTTAATTTCTGCCACTGATGTTTATTTCTTTTCATTTCAGTCCTGTTTCCATGTAAATATTCATGTTCGTATTATAATCGTATATGTTGATGTCGTCTTTTGCCTTATTATATATCCCTCGTATATGCCTTGTATTTTTATGTTTACATGTATATTGGTGTTAAGTTTATGATGATTATGTATCTTTATGTATTTGTTCGGTTATTCGTATTACGCATATTATGTTCTAGTCGACTCGTACACAACATGTTTTGTATTTTAGTACGTATTGTATGTTCTCTTGGCTTTTAGGTTACGTGTTAGTATATTTTCTTTTTATGTATAATATATTGCTCTATATGTGTTGAAATGTGTTTTATTTCTAATATGTATGTCTTCTTGAAATATATGTTTTTGTCCATACATGTATTTATTCATGCCTTGTTATTGTGACATGTTAAATTTGTTTTTATCTACTATTAAGCTTGATATGTATATGTGTGTTTTAATTACGTATTTTATTTATGTTAGATTAGTAGTCTGTCATGTTAATATTTATTGCATTTAAACTATTTGCTATGTTTTATATTTTGCCACTAATATTGCATATCGAGATATAAATTGTCAATGCGGCGCTTTTTTATCCGAGCGTAAACGGGCCAGTATCAGGCGTAGTGATAGTGGTTGGGCGTTTACTCTCGGATAACGGGGCCCTTAAAATTTATTCGCAATTATGACCGAATTTTAAACTAATCGTCACTTTAATCCAGAAAATCTAATATTAATAAAGCAGTAATTATTAAAGTACCAATTTTAGGCGGTGTGGGGGTGCTAATCCTTCCACATCCGTAACCGACTCCCGAACCCAATAATTTTTAAATCTCTGGTTTTATGGTGTCCGGCCTACCTAAGTGGCCGGTGGCGACTCCAATTTTTAATAACATACGATATTTTCAAAACCCCTACGGAAATAAATATTTTATATCAGAAAAATCACAAACACCTTCGAAACATCGTTTTTTTAGCGAAAAGGGACATCGCTACATCAAGAGAAGCCTAAAGCAGGAGGCGTTCTCTATTTTTTAATATTTTTTAGACTAAAAACGCCTTCTGCAGGAGGCCTTCTCTCATGTCATTGTAAAAAATGCCATAGATTCCTAAAATTTTTCCAACATATCTTATTTTCTTATTTTTTTCTAAACAACAATATTTACCAAAATTTTCGTGGACCCTGATTATATTAAAATACATACAATCGGCAAACTTGCCAAAAGGGGAAATTTATATCACTGATTATACTACACATGCCAAAGTTACCAACATGAAGTGAATGCTATACTCCCCAATAACCAATAAATTGTAATATATGCATCAAAACTATTTTTTTTTTAAAAGGATGATTTCTCCTGCTTATCAATCAACTTCTATGACAAAAAATAGGCACGTTAAAGATGACTTCCGAAAATCATATGAATAGAATTAAAAAAAGAAGAAAAGAAAACCATATGAAGAAAATAAAAAGCTAACATATATGTACATCTATTTCTGAATAGCGTAGCAAAAAAAAGGATTTATTCCAACCATAAACATAATTTCACGTATAAGATCACCTGGAAACCGTATGCAGCACGTGTCAAAAACATTTGAAAAGTACCAGAAATTTCTTGAACCTTGAATAAAACACAAACTTCTAAATTTAATATGAAGGATTTTAACTCTAGCGCTATCATATGCATCACTTGTCTTGCCAAATGAGCACAAAAAAGATTTTGAGAAAGATAACACTAACATATCAAACCAGTCTGACTGAACTTTCGGCTCAGTTTTTAGATTGACGTGTTGCCATCCTTCTTCCTCCGTAATTGACAAGTTTCAGTTCATAAAGCTCATCGAGAATCTAAGCTTTTATCCTTACTATATATATTAACATTGCAATGGGAGCTGTAAACAAATAACGAGAGCTAAAAAAACACAATCTATCAATTCAGAGAAATAAAAAAAAGTACCGACATCCTCTACGCCGATGCTTAATTAAATCCCGATAACGCTCAAAATTAATAAACTCTTTTAATTCTTTCTCTTCTTCGATTTTTTTTATTCTTAAAATGACTGTTTTAATCACAAGACAATCGGTAGTCTCGTTTTTTTTTTTAATTTTTTTATAATAATTTATCAACGTAGGAAGAACTCGCACCGGAAAATACTTATTCTTAAAGCTTTCTAGTAAAAAAATATTATTACTGAATTTTATTTAAAAAATTATACAAAATTTTTAAGTAATAATTTTTGTTTCTCATGTCTTTCAAATTCTTTTAAATTTTACTTATTTTTTACATTAAATTTTCAATGATTATTTTGTGATTCTTTTATAATTTTTTTTCACTTTAAATACAATCTAATATATTTTTTCTAATTAAAAAAAGTCTTGAATAATGTACATACAGGCCTTGGTCTTGGGTGGCGTGATAGAGAGAATCGTGGCGGTGGACACGGCAGCGAGAGCCGACGACTTGAATGGATTGTTGAGGATCGCCATGTCTTTCGGCTAAGAATATGACTCGTCTTTGAGCTCTCTTTCGCCACGTCTGCAGAAGAGAAATCCATTTTGGATTTGGGCTGATAGGCCTATTTCAAAGTACTTCTTTCTTGTCCATTTATTATGACATCCATGTTTGTTTTTTCTTTTGCTTCGCGTTGCAGGCGGACAAAATCTCTTTAGACTCTAATCTTAAACTATAATCTTCAATCTTAAACTTAAGTCTTTAGTGTGTAGCCTTCACCAGAAAAACAGGATTTCTATTCGTCGAAGGCAACTCTGGTTCTACTTCAAAATGCTCATTTGTCAACACAGCATAGCCCTACCACAATTACTAGGAGGTTTCCAAGCAATGGAAGTCCCTAAAGGTAATTTTGTGGTGGACAGGGACATGCGAATCGCGATCACGCCAGGAAAGTCCTACCGCTGACCCAAAGTGATAAACATTAGCTTGCCCTTTCCTGCAGCTCAAACGAACCGAGTTTCAGTTTCAGTTTTCAAGGAGAAATAGAAATATTTCTACCCATCAGAGGCATGTCGGAGGGAGCGAGTAGCATCTTTGCCAAGCTTTTTGTTTTTGTTTTGCTACTATCACTGTCATCAAATTGTAGTAGCAGTGGTGGCGGTGGCGGGATGAGAGATGGAACTGATCAGAAAGACGGTGATGATTATTCATGTATGATGCGTTGTAACGCCGCCGGAGATGCACACCGTATCCAATTAAAATTAACCATTCGCATGGAAAAGTTACTCCCATAGACCTCGATGGTAAACTGATTCAAAGCATTTGATCCTACTTAGAATTGATGTATGAATCTCATTCTCACCTAAAAGTAGCTGTTCATAATATTGCAGATCATTATCAAAATTATGTGGCCATCAAAAATCTGACTTCACACAGGTTATCAATTCTATGTACTGTCACAAATTATGAAACTGCCGTTTCAGCGGAAGTGAACGCCTTTACCAGGAGAGTCGAGGCAAACATACTTTGTGCGCTGCCTGCAAAAGATAAAGCAGCAACGGGAAACGAATCCTCCACAAGTTACATGTCTCGTCATATGTATGAAATTGCTCGTGAAATTTCTAGTCTAATCAGCGACTCCAAGTGGTTAAAGCCTGGAATGGTTGCCTACGGGAAGTCTGACAGAATTAGTGATTTAGACATCGTCACTTTCAACCTGAATAGCCGCCATCCAACACAAAATGCAGGTGGGATCATTCAAATGGCTGCAACTTTATCGTTTTCGACGTCCAAGCCAATAAACTATTTCACTGACTCTGAGTTAAGGATTGCCGTACCTGTAAGATCGATTCCCTGGCAGTTTCTTAACATAAGTCGCAATGAGAAGAACCCCAAGGAAACACAAATAACAGGGTTTTGGGTTGATATTTTTAAAGAAGCTACTTCAATTATGCCAATCAATATTACCTATAAACTGGTTCCGTTTTACGGTTCTAACGATCAATTATTGAAGGAACTTTCTCGCGAGGTTAGTTTGTTCCTTATAAGTTGATCTTAACTCTACTGTGACTGTCAAACATGAGGTTACTGACTGAAATTTCCAAAACGTTTTTGTGCATTTAAGACTTTTGATGCAGCCATTGGCTTAGCAGTAATTAACAAAGAACGTTCCCAGATGGTAGAATTCTCATATCCATATTTTGAATTAGGCCAATGCTAGTGATGAAGGAAAACCCTGAACTGAACCAAGTTTTTTCATTCATGATCCCTTTCACCAACGAGATGTGGTTTACTTTAGCAGCAATGACTGCCTTCAATGCTTTTGTTATTTGGTTAGTTGAAAGTAGAACTGGTGGCGGTTCACCATTTAGACAAGTTGGAGCAGTCTTCTAGTTCCCTTTCACAACTCTCTTCTTTGGAGAGAAGAGTAAGATGATCTATGGTGGTTCATTTCAGCTTGTTCTTTATGGATATCACTTTACCCATACTAATATTTTGTATTGCAGGAGAATCGCCTAGGAACAACTTAACTTATTTTGTGTTGGCCCCATGGTTCGTCCTGATCCTGGTTGTTTCTTCAACCTACACGGCAAGCTTTACTTCCATGATAACAAGCTCAAAGACCGAGTCGTCATCTTTCTTAGATGTAGAAAATCTCAAGAAAACAAATGCTATTGTGGATTGTGATATGGAAGATTCAGTTATGTTCCAGCATTTAGTGGAGTTCATTGGGTTCGAAAGAAAGAATATCAAGCACATTGCTCAATCATCGATGGAGGATTATGCAAAGGCTCTATCAACTGGAAATATAAAGGCTGCCTTCTTTTGGGCACCTTATTGGGGTGTTTTCAGTGCAAAATACTGCAAAGGTTTCAAAGCTTGGAGTCCACACTGTAATCTACACGGTTCTTCAGTTGTAATATGAACAATTCTCTTCAATTCCTGTTTCATTAACTTGTTATTCAAGCTTTGAGAGATGCATTTTGACCATTTTCTTTACTTATATTGCAGATTTTCCCACGAGGTTCTCCATTTGTTCCAGACATGTCAGAGGCCATGCTGCGATTAAGAGTGAGTGGGAAATTCGAGGAAATGAAGGAAGAGATGCTATCCTTTTCAGATTGTTCGAGTTCAACAGTTGCTGGCACCATAAAACGAGGAATATGACCCGGACCATTGTCAGGTTTGTTCATTTTGTCTCGACATCTGCAATTGCAATGCTAATCACCGTTATTCGACTAATGGGGAGTGTTGCGTGTGATAAGTGCTACGCAAATGTGCAAGTATACACGTCGCAAGTAATAAAGTGATACGAGTATCGAGTATCGTCTCCACAGGGATTGGTTTGGGCCACTTTGCTTAAGTTACTGCACTGTGAAAATAAAAACACAATTGATAATAGAAGTTTTAATTAACGAGAAAAGTAAAAGCAATAAACTAAAAGAATAGATGAAAGAAAAAGAGAGAATAGGCCAGGTTATCGTGAGTTGAGGTGTGATAGCCGATTGGATCGTCTTGGTAAAAGAGTGCAAGGGCAACTCAGTTGCCGTGGCATCTTGCACAGCGGGGTTGCCTTGGCAACTAATTGATGGTTGTCTGGGCGACTAGCTGGGCAACTTCTTGGGCGTCTGGGCAGCAACTTCAAGATTCGGCAAAGCGTTCTTCAATGGTTTCTTCTTATCCCTAAGTCGAAACTCTAGCTACTTGTGCATGCCTTGATAATACATCCCTGCGTGAATCAAGGGTGAACAACAACCAATCTTGCGCTCCTCTTAGCCGTTGAAATCCTTAACTTATTCCTAAGCCGGATTAATCTTCACCATCAATAGATTGAATAAAGACCATACTCATTCGTTTCTTGAATCTAACTCTCCCGATATTAGATAAATAGATGAAGTTACGAGATCCTCTCCCAATTCACTCGCAAACAAGAATAAAAGCCAAGAATGAGTAAACCTTGAATAGAAAAGTGCAAACTCTTATTACCTAAACAAAATCCAATTGTTTCTCACAACAACAAAACACAATAACCCCAACCAATCAAGTTAGTTCATGGTTGGGTTCAAAAGATATACAAAGAATAATCCCCAAACCATGAATCTAATGGAAGCAAAGAAGAAGAAGAAGTCGAAATTTCCCCTAATGCTCTCTATCGAAATTTCTCTATTTTCTCTCTCTATGGATTGTCAAAATCTCCTTGCTATTTATAGGGCTAGGCCAAAGTCCTTCTTTGAGGAGGAGTTTAAGTTGGAATTAAATTATCTTTAAAGAATATAATTCTTTATTATAATTGTATTCCTACTAGAACTTCTCCTATCTTCTTGGAATTTAATTCTTCTTTAATCTCTGCATGGAAATCAAATTTCTTTGGGTTTGGGCTTTGCTCCATGTCATCTTGGGCTTGTATAGTCATTAATTTTGACATCCCTATTGCATTTTCTCTTTGTCGACAATTGCCATGGCAACTGGCTCGGCGTCTCCTTCATGCATTGCCCTGGCAACTAGCTCGGCGTCTCCTTCATGCATTGCCCTGGCAACTAGCACTAACCTTGCTTTGGCAAGTGATCCTGCACACACACAAAAACACACCAAAGCGGCATCTTTTTCCACAAAAATCATCAAGTTATGTAATCAAGCTCAACGGTGGAAAGAAACATGAATTAATGCATGAATAACTAATTATGCAACTAATATGAGCTTAAGTCTAACAATAATATGAGTAAAAAGGGTAATAAAAATAGTACTTTTGAACACTTATCACGCCCCCAAACTCGAACTATTGCTTGTCCTCAAGCAATGCAAACTAACAATTACCTGCCAAGACTTTAATCATCAAAGACATGCTTCAAACTTGAATTCAAACCTCGGAACCATGGCACAAAGTATGATCACCTTTTAAATTTTTCAGATAGCACAAAAATTTCCCGGAACAAAACTATAATGCTCGTGACAATGTGTGTGCGTAGTTGTGTACAAGTTGATTTTCAAGATTCTATGTGAACAATAGGCTTTTATCAATTTAATTGCCGGGGCATTTATTTTCATTTTCACTAGAGCCAATTTCGGGCACCTCTAGCGATTCTTTAATGTGCATTAACTACTAGAGCCAGTTTCGGGCACCTCTAACAAGAAAGTGTATTTACTACTAGAGCCAGTTTTGGGCACCTCTAGCAAGAAATTAACTTTTAATTTTCAATTTTAAATTTACCCAAATTTTAAGCAACCTAAGTTCACTACGTTTCTTTGAATCAACAACCCACAACCGTGTAAAAAAAATTCAGCATCATAGTAAAATTCTAAGTTCTTTTCATGCAATCCTAAAATTAAAGGTTATTTCAATTAAGTGCAGTGGAAAAAATTCATCATTGGATATTCAACAAGTCTTAAGCAATTAAATCAAATTAAAGGCATGGCAAGTAACATATGCAACCTATATGTGATTGCTAAAGATGAATGCAACTAAACATGAAACTAACTAGAAACCAACACCCCCCCAAACTCGAGAGAAGCATTGTCCTCAATGCATGTAAAAGTGGTTACATCTCTCCAGAGCAATTCCCCCTCTCTCATTCTCTTGTTCTCTTATAATTCAAAAGGTTAAACCTAGTCTATATTTATAGACCCAAATACTTGGTCACCAAGAAATCTTATTCAATCAGATCTATACCTAAAATATATATTTTCTGATTAAAGTAAATCCTAATTACCAAGTACTCTTCAACAACTAGAATTACAATGAAACTAAACTTAATTACTATTTAGAATTTGAGTCAAAATATAACAAATCTCCCCCTTGACACAAATTCTATTCGAGCATTGGTCTTCAAGTCTTCAACAGCTTCAATTTCGACGTAAGCCAAATATCCGTTGAAGCACCGCCACCAAGTCTTCAACAACTCCAATTCTTACGTAGTATCCGTTGAACCACTGTTGAATTTTGAGAATTACTCCTCCTGAAACTGAAAGCTCGTTGCAGCAGTACTCCTCTGGCATGTCTCCAACATTGCACAACAAAGTCCACAGCAAAAATTCCCTCTCTCCTGAAACGTGCTTCAGCATAGCCTACCTCCACGGACGAGAGAAACGAACAATTCACTAATAATGTAGAGAACCCGAAGAGTACAAATACATGATAACTCATGTAATCCCAAAACCCGGTGTACAAATCCATGACCCGGTGGAACCAAAACACTATTCCCAACATCCCTACAATACCCATCTCTACAACGTAGGCACAATAGTTGTAGAGATCCTAAAAGCGGTTACATCTCTCCAGAGTAATTCCCTCTCTCTCATTCTCTTGTTCTCTCATAATTCAAAAGGTTAAACCTAGTCTATATTTATAGACCCAAATACTTGGTCACCAAGAAACATTATTTCAATAAGATCTCTACCTAAAATAAATATTTACTCATTAAAGTAAATCCTAATTACCAAGTAATCTTCAACCACTAGAATTACAATGAAACCCAACTTAATTACCAATTAGAATTTGAGTCAAAATATAACAATAACAATATCAAAAGCCAGCTTGTGAAAAAAAAACATTTCACTAGCAGTACATGAAATAATTACCATATACTAAAAAAGAATTTTCAGAACTAACAAGTGGTCTCAGTCAAAAAGCGGATGATGTTCATCCTAGAAGACTAGGGTTCAATTGCTTTGTTTGCAAGGTGTGTGCATTGTTAAAGAGTTATGAAAATATGTATAAACAGATACTACCTTGTAATTATATTAATTTTACTTGGTAGTTTTTTTCATTCAACTCTCTTGTGTTATTTTCATATATATATATATATATATATAACCAGATATTTTAAAATTATTTGAAAATCGATGTGCATATTAATCTAGTTGGTGTAATAATTAATGTATTTTGTTGAAATAAAAATTTGTTTAACATCAAAATTAAAATTTGATTTTTAAACAATTCATTTCTACTCCGCTTATTAAAATTATGATAGACGTGCAGTTATACTAAATTAAAACCTCCCATTGTGAGATATTTCTCAATATTAAAATAAAATATATTAATAACATGGGTAGGAAATATATATATAGCATTTTTGTGTAATAAATTTTAATGTAACTATTAAAAACAATAAATATTTAAAAATATTTTTTATATATTTTCATTTTTATAGGTGAATTATATTTTTAAATATTTTAAATTTTAAGTCTTAAACTTTTAAAAGCCCTTGAACTTTTGAAAAAAAAATCTAAATATTTTTAGGCTCAATTATGTCTCTGAACTAATAAATTGAATATGGTATACTCATAATTTTGATTTTCTGTTCTCGCCTTCTTTTGAAGCACAATGTGTGCCGTGGGAGGAGCTGTGTTAGGCGTTGTGAATTCAATGGTTGTTTAGTTATATTGGGGTGATTTTAATGTCGTGAAAACATTGGATGAGCGGAGTGGTTGTAGTCTGGTAGGGGGAAGGTTCATGGCATGAAAGCTGTAGTACTCAAATTTTGTCAGGATATAAGTATATATATAATGCTTCTTTTAAATAATAAACAAATATAAATAAATAATAAATAAACCCATATAATAGTTCAAATGTTCATATACATATTACAAAGGTCCAAGTTACAATATGATCAGCTCATTATAATCCATTTCCAGCCCAACAAGCACAAATTTAAGCTGAAATTTATTTTTTTTTTGCCTAAAAGGGACACGTGTCGTGCCCTTATTAGTTCGAATGAGTATGACACATATTGTGTTTTCTTATCCCACAATTGGTGCCAGTTGGTGATGATGTCACACATGTGACATCATCTATTGTGTCATAAATTTCTATCTATAAATAGTATGAGAGAGAAAGTGTCAGGGCATTAATGGTAATCATTAATAATAATAATTACTTTATTAAAATGGTTTAAATAAAAAATAAGTGCTTAAAGTATATTGTTTTTAAACTTTAAGTGCCTAAAGTATTTTTAAAAAAATCAGGTATCTAAAATTTTAACCGTTATAATTTTAAGTGTTCGTCTGTTTAAAAAAATTCGTTATCCAATCAAAACGATACACATGTTAGGAATATTGATTTTTTTAAATTATTTTTGAAAAAATCTTAAAATTTATTTTTTTAAGAAAACAAAAAATTCTAAAAAAAAATATTCAAATTAGTCCTTAAATCCCTAAAAACAACAAATCCTCAAATCTTCATCGTTGTCGTCCCCGACTGCTCACCTCACCAGTTCGGTGGCCACACCCAACCAAACATTTTTCCCAACGCGCCATCGCCGTAAATCGATGAACAGTGTACCAATTGAACAACTATTTCACATTCGATGTTCAATGTTCGGCTGGTACGCCATTCGCCAGTTTTCGGCAACGACAAGTTGGGGGGAAATGGTCAACTGGGTCTGGCGACCGCAAGGGTAGGGCCAGCGACGACGACCAACGGTGGCATCAGTGAAGATTTGGGGTTTTAGGATTTACGGATTTGGAGACTATTTTAGAAGTTTTTAGAATTTTAAGTTTTTTTAAAAAAATTTAAATTATTAAAAACAAAAAGTTAATTAAAAAATTATAAATTAAAACATGACACATGCCTATTTTTTTTTTGGTTAACAAACTTTTTTTAACGGTAGTTAACTACCATACACCTAAAATTATAACGGTTAAAACTTTATGCACCTATTTTTAAAAAAATACTTTAGGCACCTAAGGTTCAAAAATGATATACTTTAGTCACTTATTTTTCATTTAAGCCTATTAAAACTAGTGGGAAAGAAAATTTTACACGGGAAGCCATATCATCGTCGGGAACTAAAGAGTCGTCAAAAAATTTGAGCGTCACCAGTAAGGAAGGCCAAAGTTACAGCACCGCTATTGGAGAGGTATATTTTTTCCCATTTGTTTTGATTCCTGCAAGAAATAGACATAAACACATCAGTTTTATATGTGTAAAAAACATAAATAAGAAGTTTGTAAAAAGAAAATAGATCGGGAAACTCATCTCGGTGGTCGGAGTTGTTTCTGAGGGTAATGAAGAAGTTGAAGAAGGTTAGTGTTATGGGTAGAATAGATCTAAGTGAGGAAGAACGAGAAATCCTGTCGGATTGGGTAAAGACCTAAGTTTAATGCTAAAAAAGATTTTTTTAGGGTTCGAACATGATAGACGGCGGTAGAAAATCGTCTTATGACGATCAACGTCGCTTACGACGGTAGAAAATCGATTTCAATGACCGACGAATATATTGTGTTGGCCGGAGTGGATTGGGTCAGTGGAGATCACAACGTTTATTGGTCGTATTCTTTATTGTTCTTTATGTTCATGAAGAACGATGAAAAATTCCATCTAAAGGGGTGAATTTTGATCCGTTTGACTGAAAAATGGGAGGTTTGTGAAAATAGAATATAGAAAGAAGGTAGAGAGAGACTTATCAGAAAATGAGAGGAAAGGGTGAAATTTTGAGCTAAAAGGGCTTTTATAGTCTATGAAAAACGGCATCGTTTTGGTGCCGGGTCAATTTAGCTCGGGAGCTTGAATCGGGTCAGACCTTAGGGTCCGCACCCCTTTAATCGGGTTATCTTAATTTTGACCCTCAATTTTAATTCTTTGTAATTTGGTCCTTAAATCAATAAAATTAAGATGTTGAGGTTTTAATTCTTTCAATTTAATCCTTTATGGTTTTTAATTTAAGAGTAATTAAATTGTTATTTAATTCGTGCATGTTTATTAATTCATGGTGTCCTAAAGTAATGGGATGTTATTCAACATGAACTCTTAAACAGAATATTCAATATTCATTAAAATCCTAGAAAATGGATAAATAACTTAGATTATTAAATAGAGCCTTAATTAAGATTAGAACTTTAAATAATTAGTATAATTGAGTGATAGGGAATATTATCTATAATTTTAGAGTTTAATTATGGATGGTGCTCAAAAGTAATTGAGTGTTATCTCATGTAAATTTTGGAATTAAATAATATTCATAGATTAAATAACACATGAATTAAACTAGAGCCTTTTTAGGTTAGCACTTAAAATGAACTAGACCGTAATTAATCATGCATAAAAAAACTTTTTATAAGTGGAATATATTTTTGAAATATAAAAGGCGGTGCCCTGAGCGTATAGGGGTGCTTCTAATTTTATATTCGAAGCAAAAATATATTTCTTTATAAAAGGAATATTTCCATGTTAAACATAAACCTAGTTAATAATTAATGATTAAATTAAATTCGAATTGTTATTCCAAAATGACAAAATGCTGCAGCGATGTCCGTTTACGCTAAAAAAACGTATTTTTATTTTTTGAAAATGTTTTAAAATAATGTCTTTCGTGAGGGTTTTGCAAAAACCGTTTTTTATTTTAAAATTGGAGTTGTCACCGGCCACTTAGGTAGGCCGGACACCATAAAACTAGAGATTTGAAAACTGCTGGGTTCGGGAGTCGGTTACGGATGGGGAAGGATTAGCACCCCCACACCACCCAAAATTGGTACTTTAATAATTACCGCTTTATTAATATTAAACTTTCCGGATTCAAGTGACAATAAAATTAAATTTTGGTTATAAGTGCGGGTAAATTTTAAAGGCCCCATTATCCGAGAGTAAACGCCCAACCACTATCACTACGCCTGATACTGACCCCATTTACACTCGGATAAAAGGGCACCGCATTGACAATTTATATATCTCGAGATGCAATCTTAGGAAGCAAAATATAAAACAAACGAATCACATTAACATGACAACTTAAGAGACATAAAAATGTGAATACTACAAAATTTAAACAAAATAATTAAATGCATGAACATAATATATCGCAATAGTAAAACTAAGTATGCACATGAACATAAAAAGAAACACATGCTTATTTTGCTACATAAATATGATCCACAAGTTAAACATGTGCATGACATAAACAACATGATGCTAGATTAATGAAAAATCAATGTCATGATAATACAATCAAAACATACATATGGCACATCTTTTTTGCACATCACAATATAATAAAAAAACAATACACCATGTAAAAAGAAAAAAGCCCACTAACATATAACCTAAAGACAAAAGGGATATGGAAAATTATGTTAGTATACACAAACATGCTAACATGCTAACATATAACATAACATTCAAAATAAACTAAACCTTACATATAAAAGATATGCATGCAAACACGAACAAATAAAGTAGAAAACAAAACAAGACATAGCATACCTAAAAACAAAGGAAAACATGATAGAAAAATCATAAGTAAATAATGGGCAAGTTATACATACTAAAAAAATAATATAAACAAAATAACATAAACCTTCAAAAATTTACCGATGACCGAAATGAATGAAAAATAAAACAGAAAGTTGAAATTAAATAAACAAAATGCACACTTAGGGACACAATTGAGAACTGGACAAAACTTAAGAGGACTAAGAATGTGATTAACCTGCGACAAGCTCAGACTGAAAACTTCAAAAATGCGGAGGGACTAAGCACGCATTTTTTCCTTTTTTAAACTGATTCTGGTTTAATTTAGGGGTTGAATTGAAATTTTTGGCGAACAAGGGAGGACTGTGGTTGTGATTATACTAAGGGGCAGAATCTTTTGAAAAATCCCAAAATGCAGGATGGTTTATGATGCAATTAGACCACTTTTTTTATTTCCCCTCTATAAAACCGATAGCCAGCCCCCTCTTTCCTTCTTTTCTCATTTTTTACCTAAAGAGAGAGAGCTCTCTCATTTAGCTTATTTCTCTCAACCGAGCTCTCTCTCAAACGCTCAACCTCTTGGATGAACTCAGAAACCGGTAACCAACCGTCATCTTCTCTGCCGCCGACCGCGGCTAGTCGGCGCCGACAAACCTAAAAAAACACCAAAACAACCCTTGCTTCAACCCAAACTTAAATCCAAACTTAGATTTAGAAAAATGACTCCCCTTTTACCCAGATCTAGGAAAATACGAAAGCGAAAACCATTTTTCTAAAAAGCCGAGACCAAAAGACACATCTCCCTCTTTTCAGTTCACCATGTTCAGTTTTGGAAACTGATGCGGCTTATCACTGGTGAGGAGAGATCCACTGACGGCGAGGGTAAAGAACCTCTCAACTCTTCTCCTTTTTTATTGTTTCGTATTTTTTCTTTTCATGCATGTAGGAAAGAAAGAAAAGAAAAATAGATTACCCTGAAACTTTTTGTTTTTTTTGTATTTCTGAAAACTGATCCCTTGAGTGTTCTTACAACTTTTTTCATACATATATCCTGCATTTCATTTGGTAGAAAGTACTATAAAATACATATTTTTTAGATTTGAAATGATACTGACATAGCCACTTTTGGTGATTTTTTTGATGCATCTGGCACCCTGAGTGCGGTGGTTGGAGGCCGGCATTGGAGGCATGGTGGAAGTGTCCACCCGCTCAGATCCATTTCTGGCCGTTGGATCAGATCTGATTCAACGACTAGGATTTCTTAAAGCTTGGACGGCCGAGATGCATGCTTGAACGAGCGAGATTGCACCCGATGATGCCACGTGGCGCTCAGCAGCTAAGGAGTTCTGACGCTTGGAATGCACGCGCGCGTGGGAGATCGAAGGGTCTGCGCATGGATCATACACGCGCGTGGCAACCGAAAGATCTGGGCGTGTAACACATGCGGCCAGCTGGATAGCCCTCCCCTCTTGATCGTGGCCGTTGGATCAAAATTTGATCCAACGGCTCCTGGTTGGCTGCGCAGACAAAAAGACAATATTAGGGTTATTTTATCCAATATGGATTAGGGTTTTTAGGATGTTGGGCTGGCCGATTTGGGCTTTGTAAATATTTTTGGGTTTTGATTTGTAACAATGGACTTGGACATTATTTAACAAATAGTTTGGGTTTTTAATATGATATGATCTGTTCTTTTTTTAAATTTAAACCTAATAGTAATAATAATAATAATAATAATACTATAAAATACATACGTATACATATGCACATACGATATACGCACATGCAATCACAAACATTTAAACATAGTACATACAAGCATGCTTATCTATACACACATCTAATATAAACGTACATACATTATTCACATATATCACAATAATTACTAACACGTACACGTACCATGCACACATATTACATACATTAACAACACATAATATAATAAACACGTAATATAACCTAAGTGCATATACCCTAATAACATATTAACAATTACAATAATATATTAACACTGTATTTACAAACCGGATAAAAATCAGTGATTACAGTTGCCCCTCTTTGCTTGTTCTTGTGAAACGAGAACAAAGCAAAGACCAAAAAACACTCATTTTTATCTGACTTCCTTGTTGGTGGCTTCAGAATCACGTGTTCTTCTGGAACTCTCTGCTTTTCCTCGGCCGAATCTTCAGGCTCGTAAGTTCTTCCTATATAGAACTTCTTCACCTTTGGTTTTTTCTTTGAAATTCTCGAGTTAGGGCTCTTCCTATATGGAGCCTTTCACTGGGGGCTCGAAAACGTAGGCTTCTCCTTTATATAACCTTTGTCTTCGATTTTTTTTCTTTTTTCTCCTTTTTTCTTCTTTTTTATTTTCCCTCTTTTTCTGCTTATTTTTCCTTTTTTTCATGTTTTCTTCTTTTTCTCTTCTCTTTTTTTTATTATCTTTTTTCTTCCTTTTTTATGAGGCTGTTGATATCTTTGGACTTACGCTACTAAGGTCGTCGCATCATGCCCGAAGAACTTATTGATGGCCCGAAAGACTTATCACCATGCTCGAAAGACTTACTAGTGGCCCGAAGGTCTTATCATCATGCCTAAAAGACTTACTATTGGCTCGAATGACTTAACATTTGGCTTCACGCTACTCTGGTTACTGTCATCTGGCCTCACGCTACTATGGTTGCCGCATCATGCCCAAAGGACTTACTGATGGCTCGAAGGACTTATCACCATGCTCGAAAGACTTAATGGTGGCCTGAAGGACTTACCGATGATCCGAAGGATTTAACATCTGGCCTCACGCTGCTATAGCTTTCGATCTTTTTGGACGCACGCTACTAAGGCTACCGCATCATGTCCGAAGGACTTACTGATGGCCTGAAGGACTTGTCACCATTGTCGAAAAACTTACTGGTGGCCCGAAGGACTTAACACCGTGCCCGAAGAACTTACCGATGACCCGAAAGATTTAACATCTGGCCTCACACTGCTATGGCTGCCGATTTTTTTGGACTCACGCTACTAAGGTTGCCGCATCATGCTCGAAGGTCTTACTTATGGCCAAAATGACTGATCACCATGCTCGAAAGACTTACTGGTGACCCGAATGACTTAACACCATGCCCGAATGACTTACTGATGACCCGAAGGATTTAACATCTGGCCTCACGCTGCTATGGCTACCGATTTTTCTGGACTCACGCTACTAAGGCTGTCGCATCATGCCCGAAGGACTTACTGATGGCCAGAAGGACTTATCACCATGCTTGAAAGACTTATTGGTGGCCTGAAGGACTTAACACCGTGCCCGAAGGACTTAACGATGACCCAAAGGATTTAACATCTGGCCTCACACTATTATGGCTGCCGATTTTTCTGGACTCAAGCTACTAAGGCTGTCGCATCATGCCCGAAGGACTTATCACCATGCTCGAAAGACTTACTGGTGGCCTGAAGGACTTAACACCGTGCCCGAAAGAATTACCGATGACCTAAAGGATTTAATATCTGGCCTCACGCTGCTATAACTGCCGATTTTTCTGGACTCACGCTACTAAGGCTGCCGCATCATGCCCAAATGACTTACTGATGGCCCGAAGGACTTATCACCATGCTCAAAAGACTTACTGGTGGCCTAAAGGACTTAACACCGTGCCCAAAGGACATACCGATGACCCGAAGGATTTAACATCTGGCCTCACGCTGCTATGGCTACCAATTTTTTTGGACTCATGCTACTAAGACTGCCGCATCATGCCCGAAGGACTTACTGATGGCCTGAATGACTTATCGCCATGCTCGAAAGACTTACTGGTGGCCCGAAGGACATAACACCGTGCCCGAAGGACTTACCGATGACCCGAAGGATTTAACATCTGGCCTCACGCTGCTATGGCCGCTAATTTTTTTGGACTCACGCTACTAAGGCTATCGCATCATGCCCGAAGGACTTACTGATTGCCCGAATGACTTATCACCATGCTCGAAAGACTTACTGGTGGCCCGAAGGACTTAACACCGTGCCCGAAGGACTTACCGATGACACGAAGGATTTAACATCTAGCCTCACGCTGCTATGGCTGGCGATTTTTTCTGGATTCACGCTACTAAGGTTGCCGCATCATGCCCGAAGGACTTACTGATGGCCCGAAGGACTTATCACCATGCTCGAAAGACTTACTGGTGGCCCGAAAGACTTAACACCGTGCCCGAAGAACTTACCGATGACCCGAAAGATTTAACATATGGCCTCACGCCGCTATGGCTGTCGATATTTTCTTTCTTTAGTAAATTCTTTTACAATTCTTCAAATACCTGCCTAAAAACAAGTAAAAATTTATATGCCTCTATCTATATGATGCATGTAATGTCGTGCTTTCTTTTTCTTCTTTTTATTTTCTTTTTTCTCTATTTTTTCTCTCTTTTCTCTCTTTTACCTCTTTCTTCTTCTTCTCTTTTTATCATTATTTTTCTCTCACTTTCTTTTCTTTCTTTTTCTTATTTCTTCTCTTTTTCTGTTCTAAACTCTTACGCTCTGAAATGTCATTTCTCAGATCTTCTCTTCTATTACAGTATGCCCTTTGATCAGTTATTTATCTGATCCGTGTCTTTTAACCCTTTCGCAGTATAATTCTCTATCTCTTTTTTCTTTCTTTTTTTCTCTTTTTCTTTTTATTTTTAGACATGTTTTAAAATCCTATGCCCTGAAAAGTCATTTTTCGGATTTCTCCGTTTCTTTTTTTTGCAGTATGCTCAGTTTTGATCTTCATTTCTGTCATTTTTTGTTAAATGAGTACCCGCTCTTGTTCTTTTGCATGAGCACTTGCCTTTCTTCTTCAGGGTCTCTGCCCGCTTCACAAACAAACTCTATATCATGCATGTGCAGAGATTCTTACCATTCTTCTTGTTCTGCATTGCCCTACTCTTTCATGAGCTCGGCTACCTTTCAACTTATTTGGCCCAACATTCTAAGTATTTGCTAGTTTCGTCATTGGGGTAAGCAAAATGCTTCTATGTTCTGAACTTAATCTCAATATTCTTGCTGCCTCTTGCTGGGAACCATTTCTCGATCCATGTGCTTTAATTCTTTGGAGACTCAATGTTTACCTCTTACCATCCCCCGTATTTTGTAATCTCATTCTCGTCCTGGTTTGTCCTTCATTTTATTGAACCAACCAAGGCATCATGGCTGAAACCTGTTTCTTGTTCTTGAGCTGTCTGACATATATGCTCTTGTCATCATCTTCATCCTATACATTGTGGGGTCGTTTCTGGTTAGGTGCTCCAATAATATATGCAACCTTGTGTTCTGGATCTTATCTCTGAAATAATACATGGAAATCTTTGTTGTTTTAACTTGTCAATTTGTTGATTGGCTTTCCACTAAAGGGTATCATTAACATACAAGATCTTGAAATCACAGAATATGAGCTCTGGATATCAAGTGCAAGAGCGTCTTAGATTCAACCATTAAGTAATTCAAGGCTGTGAAATCTTCCCAGGTGACTCGGTTCATCCTCATGATTACCGTGTTGCTGCAGAATACTACTCTTTCTCAATTCTCATTATCTGCTCCGCCACAAAAAGGGTTGGTTTGTATGACCACTCGAGCGCAGAAATATTACTCTAAGAATAGAGTTCTAGGTGGTGTGAGTTTTAATTTTACCTATGCTATCGTTTATTTTTCTCTCTTTTCTTTTCTTTTCCTTTCTCCTCATTTTCCTTTTCCCCTTTTTTCTTTTTCTCTCTTTTTTCTTTTTTTCTTTTTTTTCTTCTCTTTTTTACGCTTTTATCATTATTTGAGCAAATCAATCCGTCACAGTCCTTTGTCTTGAGGACAACAATGGAGCAAACAATATTTCCCCAAGTTACTCGGCATAGTCACGATTTGAAAATATTACCATCACTCATGAAGCTAAGGTTTCTTGAATTGGATGGTGTATTGCCACCTTATCACTTCAGCGGAGTGCCCCAAAATTCCCACACTCTTATCCGAACAAGCCTATTATCAGGTTTCGAACATAGGAGTGCTTTTTATTATTATTTTCTCTTTCTTTCTTTTTTTCTTTCTTTTTTTTTCTTTTTTTTTTCTTATTTTTTTCCTTCGATTCTTCCCCCTTTTTAATTCTTATTTTTAATTCTTTACTACGTAGAAGATTATGCCTAGAGTTTCAATTTCAAGCAACTCTACATGGTTGACATCCGGAGCTTTTTCGTCCTTGAACATCATCGAAAGAGTAGTAATCTTGCTTTGCTGATCAGAGTCTGGTAGGGAAGATCACACATCATCGTTGTCACAACATCCATCTAATGTCACATCTTGCAATTGATATCCAGTGTCCTACAACGGCGAGAAAATATACATCTATGTGCTTTCAAGAACATTGTATGTTAAGCGAAATGTGTTCTTCATTGGAATAAAAATCAACAAACATGCCCCTTCACAAAAGATCTTTACCACATGTGGGGCACAGGTAGTAAATTTGATTCATTGTATTACTTTAGGAAAGTCTTTTAATTTAGAGACATCTCTGGCTTCCTCAGCACTATGCAGACTTGCCCCTCAACCTTGGTCCTCTACTGCTGGATCAGCTATTGTGTCAAGGTCCCATCTTTGATCAGCTTCTTGATCTTCTCCAATAAAGGCCTACATTTTCTGGTGGGATGCCCTGGTGCCCCCATATGAAATTCGCATGTGCTACTCGAGTCAAAACTATGGGCAGATGGATCAAGTGCCATCTTCATCGGTCTAGGAGCAAGATAGTGACCCCTACCAAATGAGGCCATATGTCTGAGATGGATGCTCTGAACACTTCCAAATTTGCGCTTGATTGAGGAATTTTCCTTGATGACCCCGAGGTGTCAATCTATCTTCTTCTTTTACGGCCACACGAACCCTGGAGATGACACTCATTTACCTCTCCGTCTTTATCTATCTTATCTTCAATTTGGTCCTTGGACTTAGACCTCAATTTTCCTTCTTTGATTGCGTATTTTATCTTCTCTCCAATCGTTATGAAATCATCGAATCTGTTTCTCGATTTCTCCAACATCACATCGAAGAAATGAGAGGGAAGTGTTGCATGGAACAGGGGAGTCAACTCTTCTTCCGCTATAGGAGGCTGGACTTGAGTCGCCAAACATTGCCACCTTAGTGCATATTCCCTGGAGATTTTATTTGGTCTCATTTTCTCATTCTGAAGAAACTGACGACATGGCGCTAAATCTAAAGCATATATGTATTGACTCAAGAAGACATTAGCAAGGTCACCCCGTAACCTAACTTGGTTTCTGTTCAAACAGTTATACCACACCGTTGCAGGTCCCGTCAGGCTATCGTGGAAGTAGTGGATCAACAACTCTTCATTCTTCATGTATCCCTCCATTTTTCTACAAAACATGGTTAAGTGAATTTTCGGGCAACTGGTTCTGTCATATTGCGCAAATCTAGGAATCTTGAAATCTGGAGGAATGACCAAATCAGGGACTAGGCAGAGTTCCCTCGTATTGAAAATATTTATCTTTTCTTTTTTCTTCAGCTCTTTCTCGATTCTTTCTTCTAGCTGGTCAAGCCTCAACTCCTTAGTTCGTTCCATTTTCTTAACTAATTCTGCCATCGAACCCCAAGTGTTAAATGATGAAGTGCCATGTGATGATAAAACTATTAAACAATGCAAAGGATGTGATGCAAATGCAATACATGAATGCAATAAGGCATCGATTCCGCAAGTGATTTATCCCAGTAGGACATCTTTCATTCAGACCAAAAGGTTTTATTACATCTGGTATTCGGGGTTTATAGATAGCAGTAAGCCCTAGCACCTAATTTCTTGATCTCATTCAATAGTCATGTCAGCTTTCCTTCGTGGTCCAATGCTGGATCCATATTCTGGTTTATCGGCGCTGCTGTATCGGCTAAGTCTGCTACCTGTTGAGCTACTTATCAGGCTTGAGTCATAACGATCTTCATGTCTCAGTTTTTCTCCTGTATTATCTGCTCGGCCTTTTGTAGCTTGACGGTCACTACTTCAGCACGAATCTCACTGCTACGTAAAGAAGTCTTGAGCCTTGCTATTTGTCTTTTGAGTGCTGCGTTTTCCGTTTGAAAGGCTTGTGATTCCTCTCTTTCCTACTGCAGACATGATTTCAGGATAACATCCATGGCCAGATTGTTTTCCAACTCTCTTTGGAGAACGTCGCGTTGGCTCTCAGCTTCTTTCATCTTCTGTGACAATGATTTGGCTGTATTTTTACCAGTTTTGTCTTTCTGCCTCCAACGTTCTAAATCGTTCCTCAACCAAATCATACCATTAATCCACTCTTCAGCGGTGTCACCCAGACCGACATTCTTGAATTCAAAGTGCAGTTTCTGGTACTCGTCTTGTATGCTCTTCAATTTTATACTCAGATCGTACCTCTCATGCTCGAGCTGGCCGTACTTGAATGTAAGTTCATCCTTTGAGATGCTTTTATTCTTGACTCCTGAATTTATCTCACTTGAGTGACCAACTTCTGTGTTACTCGAACCTTGGGCTGGGCGTTGACCCTCCTTCGACTTTGCCCCTCGGGCAACGACTGGTTTGCTGTAGAATCGGGGTTGTCCGTCTTCGAAACCCAAGACTCCCATTTTGATAAGATCTTAAACTCTGTCCTTCAGGGCTCTACAATTCTTAGTGTGATGACTCGAATCGCCTATGTGGTAGCTACACCAGAAACAACTGTTGTAACCCTTCGGATAAGGTGGTCTTCTTGGTATAGACTTCATCGGTACGATAAGGCTCCTTTCGACAAGCAACGAAAGTAAATTGGTGTATCTCATGGGTATAGGATGATGCTTTCTGATGTTATTGGATTCTCGAGCTTCCCCTGGTCTTGCCCTTGTTCCCTTGGTATCTACCCCAGATATGCCGCTTGTCTGTTTCTTGAGATTGATCACAAAGGGATTCAATTTTTCGTATTTAACGGTGTTATCTGTCTTGACATTCTGACCATTCTGTTCCACATTTTGATCCTTGATTGATTCTTTTCTGAATTCGACAAGCTACTTGCCTTTCATCATAGCATTCATCTGGTCTATCATCTTAGCCATTTGCTTCTTTAATTATTGTACTTCATCTCGCTTGTTACCAGAACTGACACTGCTTACCGAATCTGTTCTTGAGTCCCTGAACGATCATTCTTCTGCTGTCCCTGGCCTAATTTCGGGATGGAACTCTGGAACTAGACCCCCTTTCTTTAGGTCAAAGAACCTTTGGTCCATAATGAGCAATCTTCTATTATGGGAGAAACCACTCGGGAATCAATACCCTATGTAATGCGAATGCGATGATATATGCAAAAACAAAACAAAAAAGGAAACAAGTCAGTACCAGATAAAAATAATAAATACATAAATAAAAGGACAAATTAAATGCGATAAACAAACAAAGCAATCATATTTACATCCCGTCTAAGACACCTAGGTTATCCGCATGGCTCTAACAGGGTGGGTTTGTATGTGTTCTCTACATGCAATTTTGGTTCTAGAGGGTACCCGAATTGTCCCCGCTATCCTCTACTAAGAGTAACAAGGCCCCCGATCATCATCCATTATAGGCTCCTTTCAACAGGGTTCAATTCAGGGGGACCCATTCGCTTATGCCTGTACGAAGGAACGATATCCTTACGAAAGCATAAGGTACTCGAGCCCCGAAGGTACTTGCTAGGCCTATACGGGAGAACGATATCTCCAAGAAAGCATTAACGTTTTCCCCCCACTTAAAAAATGGGTTTATATGCCATATTTTAAATGCGTCAAAATAAACGCACACTTACAACCGAATATTAATTTAATAGTCACTTTAATCCGGAACTTCTAATATTATTAAAGCGGTAATTATTTGAAAAAGCTTGACTCTCCTTTTTTGTTTTTGAAAAACAAATAATAGTGTCCCCAGCTGAGTCTCCATCTGTAGCGATGGCCGTTTACGCTAAAAAATGTATTTTTAATTTTTGAAAATGTTTTAAAATAATGTATTCCGTGGGGTTTTGCAAAAACCGTTTTTTATTTTGAAATTGGAGTCGCCACTGACCACTTAGGTAGGCCGGACACCATAAAACCAGAGATTTGAAAACTGTTGGGTTCGAGAGTCGGTTACAGATGGGGAAGGATTAGCACCCCCACACCGCCCAAAATTGGTACTTTAATAATTACCGCTTTATTAATATTAATCTTTTCAGATTAAAGTGACGATTAAATTAAAATTTGGTTACAAGTGCGGGTAAATTTTAAAGGCCCCGTTATCCGAGAGTAAACGCCCAACCACTATCACTACGCCTGATACTGGCCCCATTTACGCTCGGATAAAAGGGCACCGCATTGACAATTTATATATCTCGAGATGCAATCTTAGGAAGCAAAATATAAAACAAACAAATCACATTAACATGACAACTTAAGAGACATAAAAATGTGAATACTACAAAATTTAAACAAAATAATTAAATACATGAACATAATATATCACAATAGTAAAACTAAGTATGTACATGAACATAAAAAGAAACACATGCTTATTTTGCTACATAAATACGATCCACAACTTAAACATGTGCATGATATAAACAACATGATGCTAGATTAATGAAACATCAATGTCATGATAATACAATCAAAACATACATATGACACATCTTTTTTGCACATCACAATATAATAAAAACAATACACCATGTAACAAGAAAAAACCCACTAACATATAACCTAAAGACAAAAGGGATATGGAAAATTATGTTAGTATACACAAACATGCTAACATATAACATAACATTCAAAATAAACTAAACCTTACATATAAAAGATAAGCATGCAAACACGAACAAATAAAGTAGAAAACAAAACAAGACATAGCATACCTAAAAACAAAAGAAAGCATGATAGAAAAATCATAAGTAAATAATGGGCAAGTTATACATACTAAAAAACATAATATAAACAAAATAACATAAACCTTCAAAAATTTACCGAGGACCGAAATGAACAAAAAATAAAACATAAATTTGAAATTAAATAAACAAAATTCACACTTAGGGACACAATTGAGAACTGGACAAAACTTAGGAGGACTAAGAATGTGATTAACCCATGCGGCAAGCTCAGACTGAAAACTTCAAAAACGCGGAGGGACTAAGCACGCATTTTTTCCTTTTTTAAACCGATTCCGGTTTAATTTAGGGGTTGAATTAAAACTTTTGGTGAACCAGGGAGGACTAGGGTTGTGATTATACCAAGGGGCAGACTCGTTTTGAAAAATCCCAAAACGCGGGATGGTTTACGATGCAATTAGACCACTTTATTTTTATTTCCCCTCTATAAAACCGATAGCTGGCCCCCTCTTTCCTTCTTTTCTCATTTTTTTTACCTAAAGAGAGAGAGCTCTCTCCTTTAGCTTATTTCTCTCAACCAAGCTCTCCCTCAAACGCTCAACCTCTTGGGTGAACCCAGAAACTGACAGCCAATTGTCATCTCCTCCGCCGCTAGTCAGCGTCGGCGAACCTAAAAAACACCAAAACAACCCTTGCTTCAATCCAAACTTAGATTTAGAAAAAAGACTCTCATTTTACCTAGATCTAGGAAAATACGAAAGTGAAAACCATTTTTCTAAAAAACCGAGACCAAAAGACACATCTCCCTCTTTTCAGTTCACCATGTTCAGTTTTGGAAACTGATGCGGCTTATCACTGGCGAGGAGAGATCCACTGACGGCGAGGGTAAAGAACCTCTCAACTCTTCTCCCTTTTTATTGTTTCGTATTTTTTCTTTTCATGCATGTAGGAAGAAAGAAAAGAAAAATAGATTACCCTGAAACTTTTTGGTTTTTTTTTGTATTTCTGAAACTGATCCCTTGAGTGTTCTTACAACTTTTTTCATACATATATCCTGCCTTTCATTTGGTAGAAAGCTCTATAAAAATACATTTTTTTAGATCTAAAATGATACTGACATAGCCTCTTTTGGTGATTTTTCTGATGCATCTGGCACCCTGAGTGCGGTGGTTGGATGCCGGCATGGTGGAAGTGTCCATCCGCTCAAATCCATTTCTGGCCGTTGGATCAGATCTGATCCAACGACTAGGATTTCTTGAAGCTTGGATGGCCGAGATGCATTCTTGAACGGGCGGGATTGCACCCGGTGATGCCACGTGGCGCTCAGCAGTCGAGGAGTTATGACGCGTGGGATGCACGCGCGCGTGGGAGATCGAAGGGTCCGCGCGTGGATCATACGTACGCGTGGCAGCCGAACGATCTGGCGATGTAACACACGCGGCCAGCTGGATAGCCATCCCTTCTTGATCGTGGCCGTTGGATCAAAATTTGATCCAACGTCTCTTAGTTGGCTGCGCAGACAAAAAGACAATATTAGGGTTATTTTATCCAATATAGATTAGGGTTTTTAGGATGTTGGACTGGCCGATTTGGGCTTTGTAAATATTTTTGGGTTTTGATTTGTAACAATGGACTTGGACATTATTTAACAAATAGTTTGGGTTTTTAATATGATCTGATTTGTTCTTTTTTTTAACTTAAACCCAATAGAAATAGTAATAATAATAATAATATAAAATACATACGTATACATATGCACATACGATATACGTACATGCAATCACAAACATTTAAACATAGTACATGAAAGCATGCCTATCTATACACACGTCTAATATAAACGTACATACATTATTCATATATATCACAATAATTACTAACACGTACACGTATCATGCACACATATTACATACATTAACAACACATAATATAATAAACACGTAATATAACCTAAGTGCACATGCCCTAATAACATATTAACAATTACACTAATATATTAACACTGTATTTACAAACCAGATAAAAATGAGTGATTACAAATGCCATATAAAATTAAAAGGTACCGATATCAGGCATTTGTGGGGTGTTAATCCTCCTTCCCCACACGTAATCGACTTCTGAATCCCAATTTTTTAAAAAAATCACTGGCTGTTTTATGGTGTTCTGTCTACCAAAGTGACAGGTGGCGATTCTAACTTTTCCAAAAATCAAATTTAAAAGAAAAACCTTAATTTTAAAATTAATCGTCCAAGCTATTTTATCGGTAAAAAATAATTTCGACAGAAGCATTTGTTGAATTTATGGGAAGATTGGGTGTCGTTGATATTTCAATGATGGGAAAGCGGTTCACTTGGTTCGGCTCAGGAAACAAGTTAGCAAATTAGGTCTTTTCTTATATCCAGTGAATGGCTGAAGTGTTTTCGGCGATTAGCTTTACAAAACTTGCCGGAAAGGATTTCGGATAATTCTCCGTTGCTGATCACAAATGTGGATATGTACTGGGGTTCTCGTCTGTTCCGCTTTCTAAATTGTTTGTTAGGAATTATTATGCGGCAAAATACCCAAAGCGATAGACATGCACATGAGACAAGATTTAACGTGGTTCAGCATAGCCTACCTCCACATACGAGAGAATCGAACAATCCACTAATAACGTAGAGAACCCGAAGAGTACAAATACATAATAACTCATGTAATCTCAAAACTAGTTGTACAAATCCCATGACCCGGTAGAATCAAAACACTCTTACCAATACCCCTACAATACTCATCTCTACAACGTAGGCACAATAGTTGTAGAGATCCTAAAAGTGGTTACATCTCTTCAGAGTAATTCCGCCTCGCTCTCATTCTCTTGTTTTCTCATAATTCAAGAGGTTAAACTTAGGGATGGGCATTTCACCCGAACTCGACTGGTTTCGACCCGGCCCGATCGGGTCGGGTATTTTTGTGAAAAAATTGGGTTCGGGTCGAGTTTTTGCTAAGATTGAGGTCGGGTCGGGTTCGGGTTTAGGGTGAAAAAAATCCGACCCGACCCAACCCGAGCCGGGACTAATAGTGTAATTTTCCCTTAAATTTTTTAGGGATGTTTATAATAATACCCTCTCTTTATATAATTTTTTATAATTAGGTGCATAAAATTAAATTTTTATTTACAATTTAGTCCTTAAAATATTATTTTTTACAATTAAGTCTCCTAAAATTATTTTTTACAATTAGGTCCCTAAAAATTCAATTTTTTTCTATAGATCGGGCCGGGTCGGGTCAGGTTTAGAGCATTTATTTTTGGGTCGGGTCGGGTTCGGTTTTAGGATTATTATTTTCGGGTCGGGTTCGGGTGGGCCAAAAACCCAACCCGACCTGTGCCCATCCCTAGTTAAACCGAGTCTATATTTATAGACTCAAATACTTGGTCACGAAGAAACCTTATTCAATAAGATCTCTACCTAAAATAGATATTTACACATTAAAGTAAATCCTAATTACCAAGTAATCTTCAACTACTAGAATTACAATAAAACCCAACTTAATTACCAATTAGAATTTGAGTCAAAATATAACATTGTTGGTTCGAGAGAAAGAGTTATATCCGCACTAATCTATGGAGGGGGAATGGTATAGGATTTTAAATTTGGAGGGTATGAGTCTCATGGAGAAATAGCGTGAGCTTAGAAATTTCTTGCGGATTTGAAACAAGCAAATGTTTGAGAGTGTACATCAGTATATTGAGCTGACCACTAATTTGATTGAAGATCTCGATAGTCAGATGAAGCGTGAGATTGATAATGATGTGTGTAATGTGGAGAGGAGAAAACTTCAATTGGGCTGTAGAGATTGTTGCGTTATCAAGAGTCGATTTGGTGACAAAAATCGCATGCCTTATGGTTACCTGCTGGTGACCACAATACTCAATTTTTTCAGAGAGTGGCGAAAATTCGAGGCTTACAAATTTCGATTGGGGTCTAAGAGTGAGGGGGTGATGGGTGACGAACCCGAATAAATTGAAACATCATGTTTTTCATGCTTTCCGCAAGCACTTTTCACAGTTGGTGGAGTTGAGATCTTTTGAAATCGCTGTGTGTTTTAACCAATTGTGTATGAAGTAAAGTATGGCGTTGGAGGTGGATTTCTTGGAGGAGGAGGTTCGGCAGGCTGTTTTTTCAATGTGAGATGTCAAAAGTTTCGAGACCGGGTGATTTTAGCTTCGAATTCTATAAGAAGGTGTGGACATTTATTAAAGATGATGTTATGACAATGTTGCGCTCATTTTATGCCTCTAGCCGATTGTTGAAGGGTTTGAACTCCTGGTTTGTGGTGTTAATTCCGAAAATGACAAGTCGATTGAAATAGGGGATTTCTGTCAGATTTGTTTGCTTAATTCTGCATACAAAATATTGACAAAGCTTTTGAGTCGAGAACTTCAATTGAGCTTGGGTTCGAACTTGATAATTTTAAACTCGCAAGTTTTCGAGTTGAGTCAAACTTAATCTTGAGTATTTTGAGTTCGAATCGAACTTAACGATACTTGAGCTTGACTCAACTCGTTTACACCTCTACTTTTAGCCTTTGTTATTTATTTCTTTTTAAAAAATAATTTAAAAGGAATAAAATATTTCAAGTATGCATCAAATTAAGCAATGAATGAGAGAGAATAGATCTGAGTTTTGCCTAGGAGTTATGCGACCACTAACACTAAGCTGTTCTAAATCTTATTGAAGGTAAAGTTAACAAATGTTCACTAACTTTTATTAAATTATTCAATTTGGTAACCAAACTTTCAATTGCATCAAAGTGGGCATTAAGCTTTCAGTTTTTCTTCAAATTGGTCATCGACCAGCTAACAGCTGTTGAAAGGGTGATGTGCAAAATTTGTATGATAACACATTTAGTCCTCCAAATTTACATATTCAAACAATTTAATCATAATTCAAAAAAATAATAAGTTTATCTCTCGTTATTTACACATTCATTCAATTTGGTCTTATTTTTATTTAAAAATAATTTGGATAGTAAAATTTAAATTCAAAGTTCATAATCTTGGTTCCAAAACATTCTCTTAACTGCATTCATTTCATGCATTCAACCATTTTCTACCACTGCAAAATTGACGGTTTCACTATTAGATCGGATGCAACACTAAGCAAAACACGTGCATAATGTCACGTCCCTAGATTTTCACAGCCCGAGAACATACGGCCTTAGGTACCCCGTGAATCTACTTGGTCGATTTTGTTCCTAAGTAAGCCTTAACCACGCCTTGCGAGAACTCCTTCTCGCCAAAGGCTCGAACAAGCCCTCAAGGCTTCGATGGATGCGAAAGCTTTAAACACCAAGGTGGCTACTCTTAGCCACTACGAGAGGTAACAAGCACAAAGAGCTTAAGAACAAATAACAACTGAAAGAAACAAGAGAAAGTAGAGTAAATGCCTCAGAATGTTATTACTCTTCTCAAAGTGAGAATGAATGGAATGTGATGATACAAATGATGGTGGGAGGGTCTCTATTTGTAGTTGAGCTCTCACTCAATCAATGGTCCAGATCAATTTACATGGATGGCCAGGATTAGCCCAGACAATTACAAACCCCCTAATTTATGGAAAAATGCCAAATCATATCTAATCACATCAATTAGTGTGTATCTTTTATTGGATAGTTGATCACGCTTGATATGGTAGAAATCTCCCACAATCTCGTTTGACTCGTTGTTTCCTGCCATTTTTGAAAAGCCAATGTGATCGAGCTCTGTAGCATTCTCCAAGTGATGGGCCAAGTCTAGTGGTCTTGGCAAGCTCAATGCCCCACATGGAACCTTTTCATCGGATACTTGCGCCACTGTCTCAAACCAAGATATTTGGTCCGTGACATTCTCCCTTACCGAACTTAGCGACGCCCTCGTCGCTCCACTAGAACGATCTTGGGTAGGGACCACTTGGATGCTGCTACTCATTGCCTTCGCTTGGTGTGGTTCCCCCATATGAACTGTTTGTCTCGGCTCTTGCCTCCATGGAACACTTCGATCCTCTGCACCAATCCTTACATCATCTTGGTGGCTTTTCGACATCTCGACTTGCTCGTGCCCCCTATAAGGGCTGCTCACTTTGACTCTTTCCGCCAAGTGATGTCGCGTGCTAAGACACCTCTGGGTACATCTCCATCGTAGGAGCCTTCTCCCACTAGTCTTGATTTACCTTGACTCGAACACTCTTGGTCCCGTGAAAAAGTCTTGGGTGTCACCACATTGAACACCGGAAGAACTCTCAGACTCGTTAGGCCATCAGTTTGGCTCCTTAGAACTCTGAAAGGTCTCTTCCAAGCTTCGTTTCCCCCGCACTGAAGGTTAGGTCTCACTCGACCTATACTCAACAAAGACGGCAAATAACTCAAAAACACTAGAGTTGTGTTTGAAATATACCTTTGTAACGCCCCAATTTTGGGCCTAACGGTTTTGGGGCTGGTTAGACGGTCTAGTGGACCGAGTTAGAGATTCGAGTCGGATTCGGGAGCGAATATTTTTCCAAAAGATAAAAATATAGAAAAATGTTTTAAAATCATATTTTATTATATTAAAAATATTGGTGAAATCAATTTTGGAAAAAGAGCTTTGGAAGGGTGACATTTTGGCTAGTGACCAAAATGTAATTTTTGAAAACTGTTTTTAAAAGGTGACTGTTTTGTAAAGAGTCAAAACTTAGAATCTTTAAGGAGCTATTTTAACATTTGGTCTAATCTGAGTTTTCTCTTAATTAGGATTATTTTAAAAAGGTTTAATTAAAAGAATTAAAAGAAGATTTAGTTATAAGGTGGTTATTTTTTCTAAAACACAATTTGACGTAACTTTTCTTCTCTCACATTTTCTCTCAAAACACTATCAGCCAAACACTCTTTTTCCATCGGAGATTTAAGGTAATGATCTTAATTTCTTAACTCATTGATTTTCTAAATGATTTCTGAATTGGTTTTTCAAAAATCTCATTTAAATTTCTTTGTTTTTCAAGAGGAAAAACCATCCAATTAAGGGGAAACTCATTCATTGGAGGTAAGTTTCATTCTTCTCCTCTAATGAAAGGTTCTTTACTGAAATTCCCAATTTCTTGGCTCTTTACATATGTTTTCTAATAGGTTTTGGGTAATTAATTATGGATTTTAGCTTAATTGAGGTTTAATTGATGGATCATGTGAATTTTCGATTTGGATATGTTTTTCCAGTATTGTGGATTGATTTCAATCTTATTTTGGATGTATTATAATGTGAATAAGTTGTTTTTAATAATGGAATCCCAAAATTGGTTGAATCTCTAATTGTTTAGGTTGTTAGTTAAGGGTTTTTGGGTTGTTTAAGGTGTTTAATCATTGCTGGAAGTAAAAGGATGTTGTGAATGAGTTTTTAGATATTAAATGGTGAAGATTGATGTTTTGAATCGCTATAGTATGGCTGGGTTAAGATTGAGTGGTGTTTGAGGTTGATTTTGGTAAGTTTCGGATGAGTTTTGAGTGGGCGTCTTGAGAGCTACGAGATTTTGGTTTGAAATAGAGTGTTGGATGCATTTTAATGCATGTTTCCTCTGGTTTTGTGTGGCCGAAATAAGGGATAATCAAGGTGTAGTATCTTGAGGTGGTTTGAGGCTTGTCGGGAGCTTGTTTCGCGGTAGCACGCAAAGCAAAGTGAAAATTGGTGAGTGGAAACGGTTTAAAAAGTCTTTCAAAGGTTTGAAAGTGGATTTGGAAATTTAGGTTAAGTTTGAAACACTTACCTAAGCTTGGAAGTAAGTTTCCCTCATTTGCTCCTTAATATCGGTTCGGATATGAGCATGTATGATTCATGTTTTGGTCGTAAACATGGTTGGTTTTACTTACTGTAAATGCATGGTTTTTAAGTACATATGCAGTGACTTAAAAGTATATTAAATGCTAATAAGCATTGGTTTTTATTTCGGTCGGGAATGTGATATTGCTATGGCAATGTGATTTGCATATGTGGGGATTTTGTGTAATGCATTATAAAACAGTGGGTAAATGATTTTGTAAATGATATATTGGCTATGTGACAAAGTGAGAAAACATTCAGATATGGTTGGCATGTCATAGGATAAAGTTAGACCTGGAAAACTTGACCCGAAAACCGAACCGATTTACCCGAACCGAGACCCAAAATCGACCCAAACATGATAACCAAAAATTTGATCCAAAACTGAAACAAACCGAATCGAACCGAAACCGATCCAAATTTTAGTTGAACCGAAATGGACCCGAATCGATTTTCAACCGAACCGAATAGACCCAAACCAAAGACAACTCGAAATATAAAAAAGATATTAATAGAAATAAATAAAGATAGGATATGAACAACCGCACAACTCGCCAAAAAGTTAAATATATTGACTTTTTAAATCTATATATAGGGTGTAAAAAATTGATCGGCCTAAAAACTCGATTAAAACCACCAATCTCCCATTGACCCGAATCAAAATCAACCAAACCGAAAATAACCGAACAAAAAATAACTGAATCGAAAATCAACCGACCCAAAATGACCCGAATCATAATAGACCCGAACTAAAACTGAACTGAACCAAGCCAAAACTAAATTTGAACCGAATAATATCAGACCCGAAATAACCCAAATTGAAATGACACGAACCAAAACCGAACCGAATGACCCGTTTGCCACCTTTAGATAAAGTGCACTATAATATGTTTAAAAATCGATCGTGGTTAAGGGTTCTTGAGGTATAGCGGTCGACTACTCGGACTATGTTGTTATCACTTGGGTTGAGCGGTCGGTTCCCCTCGATGATGTAAAGCTTACGGTCGACAAGGTTGTTAACTCATGCGGTCGGCTAATCAAGGATAGTGGTCGACTATCCGGGGTCACTATAATTGCCAATATATGAAAGTTCTTTTGTTGAACCTATTAATTTATGCTTTGTCATTTAAGCATGGCTTATGATTTATGCTTTGGAATTTAAGCATGGTTTATGATTTTATGCTTTGGAATTTAGGCATGGTTTTGTGTATAATGCTTTGAGAACTTAAGCATGTGGTTTATAATGTTTTGCATATGGTCGATATGTATGTTTTGAATTGGAATCATTGAAACTTGCTTAGGTCGTAAGCATGGTTTGAAAACAAGTATTGGCTTTCAAGGGTTTTTATTGCATTATTATTTTAAGAGCATCCTCACTAAGAAAGTGTGTTTACGCTCTCTTTTTTCCTAATGATGCAGAGCATTAAGGCTTGGGGCAGCAAGGGCAAGGTCATAGTAATCCAAAGACAAGACTATTTGAGTATGAACTCGGTTTTTGTTTCCGGTTAATAAGGCAATGTGTTCGCCATGGATTTTTGGGATTTGTAATTTAGTTTTCCTTGGTTTTGAGCATGTGTAATGTTGTGATTTTGGAGTTTGATTGTGTTGTTTTGAATATAGTGTATCGTTACCTATGGTCGAGGTTATGTGGTTACCTAGGTATGCATCTAGATGTTTTTGCTTGGATGGCATGCTTTGATGAGCTTATCCTGTTGATTATGGTATTGATGTGTTGTTGGTATGGTGTTCTTACTGGTAAATGTTTAATTGAGCATCTTGGTATATTTGGTGGTGAGTTATATGTAAGTATGCACGTTGCTAGGACCTAAATGCATATAGATTTGTGTGAGAAACCAGCTAAAAATGACATTACAAGTCCAGGCGTATCAAAACAATTGTCCCCATACGAGTACGGCTAGGCCATTTTAGGCATAGCGTTTCGATATGCGGGATGGTGTTTTGATACGGGCCAACCTTTCTAGGCTTAACGTTTTAGTACACGAGCAAGTGTTTCGATACGGTCATAGGCATTTTTGCCAAGCGTTTCGATACACGATCAAGCGTTTCGGTACAAGTTTTAGCTACTGGATTCCGAGTTTTTGAAAACATAAGGGCGTATCGAAACACTAGTAAGCGTACCGGTACGGATACGGTTAAATCGGTTATTTTGGAATCTTGAAGGTTTATGGTTCTTTTATTTTGGTCCTTGAGTCTTGGGAATGCAATTGTATGAGTTGGGATGATTAAATTAACCAGAATTTTGACATGATGGCATGTAAATGGACTAATTGAGGATTGGTAACCTTAAATTCATTTTTGGTCGCATAATTTAAAGTATTTACGTTTTAGTCCTCAACTTTTGAATATGGTGCAACTAGTTGTCTTCTTGTAATTCGTTTCCTTCGAGAACTCACCTGCTGCGTGTATGAACATGTAGGAATAAAAATAGACCGGCTTTTTGTAACATTTATCCGGTTTGCTTCGACAAACCTAATGTAGCACTCTCGGTTCGGTCGGACGTCTAGGCCGGGTCGAGGGGGTTACAACCTTCTTCTTGGTTGCATTTACTCTAAAATGGGTTAGTCATTCTTTCTCCTTAAAGTCTGGCTCCTTTGCATCGAACCTCCTCCACTGAAGTTCTTTGCATTGTTTTACATTGGCCCTTATTCCATGAAGTCTGTTGCCCCTTGTTGTATCTGCCTCTCTGAATTAAAGTTTGGTGCACTCTCCTTGCATCGATCATTCTTCTGTGAAGTATGGTGCTTCTTCTTGCATTGGCAATTTTTCCTCGAAGTCCTTCACTCATTTTCCACCTTGCCCGTGGGTGGTGTCTCCATGGTTGCTATGTTCCTCAACGTCTTGGCCCCCTTCGACCTTATTACACATGCAGTCTTTGAAGAAATGTTCTTTACTTGAGCACCCTCAACAAGCTCATCGGTAGCCTTCTCGAACATGGGTAACCTATTTTGCCCTCGGTCTTCCCACGCATTGGCAAAATTTAACGGGCATTCCAATAACTTGTGAAGCCACATACACTGGTAGCACTCTAATTGTTTCTTCACCCTCGGTTTAATGGCTTTCTCATTTGCTATCTCACCGGGTCTCGCCCTTGGCTTGACTACTTTGACACTTGTAGTCGCACTATGAAGCTCCCTTGGCTCATTGACACTCGTAATTACGCCATGTCTGGCTACTCTTCCTTCTGGCTCAGCCTCTCTCTTGATGATGGCAGCAAGGCGATTCTTCTCGGGACATCCTTTTATCAGATGAGGACCATCACAGAAGTAGCACTTCAACTTCTTGCTTGCCTTTTTTCTGAAACAGACTTAGCCTCGCCACCCTCATGGTCTCTCGTTGTAGGATCGAACATTTCAATGCTGGCTGGCTTGTCTCCTGCAGGCTCGATCAGCAACTCTGTCACATCTATGGCCTCTCTCTGGGCATTTTCTTGCTCTAATGTGAGCTTCTCTCCAGGTCTAAGTCCCTCTAAGAATGTGGCAAGCACACCCCATTTACTCATCGTGCCCTTGCAAATGAGCAGCTCTTTCTTGAGCTCATCCACCTTGATCTGCAAAGCCTTCACCTCGGCTTCACAAGCATTACTCCCTCGGATTGTCTTCAACTCATTGAGAGCACATTGTGTCTCGTCTTTGAACCTGTTCTCTATGTACTCTATTTTGTCAAGACTTTCCATAGTCCTTTCACCTAAAATTTAAGAGAGCCAATTCTCTCGTCAAGTTCATCAAGAACATCTCTTACCTCGTCCATTGTCAATGTCTTCTCTTTGGTGCCATCTCGATCACTTCTTTTCCATGAACTAGCTTGCTCACTCTGACTAGCTCGGACGCAAATCCCCTCGACTCGCTCTGATACCACTTGGCATGTCCCTAGATTTTCACAGCCCGAGAACGTGTGACCTTAGGTACCCCGTGATGCTACTTGGTTAATTTTGTGCCTAAGTAAGCCTTAGCCACACCTTGCGAGAACTCTTGCTCGCCAAAGGCTCGGACAGGCCCTCAAGGCTTTGATTGATATGGAAGCTTTAAACACCAAGGTGGCTACTCTTAGCCACTACGAGAGGCAACAAGCACAAAGAGCTTAAGAACAAAGAACAATTGAAAGGGACAAGAGAAAGTAGAGTAAATGCCTCAGAGTGTTATTACTCTTCTTAAAGTGGGAATGAATAGAATGAGATGATACAAATGAGGGTGGGAGACTCTCTATTTATAGTTGAGCTCTCACTCAATCAATGGTCCAGATCAATTTACATGGATGGCCAGAATTAGCCCACATAATTACAAATTCCCTAATTTATGGAAAAGATGCTAAATCCTATCTAATCACATCAATTAGTGGGTATCTTTCATTGGATAGTTGATCACGCTTGATATGACAGGAATCTCCCACAATCTCGTTTGACTTGTTGTCTCCTGCCATTTCTAAAAAACTAATGTGATCGAGCTCTCTAGCATTCTCCAAGTGATGAGCCAAATCTGGTGGTCTTGGCAAACTCGATGCCCCGAATGGAACCTCTCCGTCGGATACTTGCGCCACTGTCTCGGACCAAGATATTTGGGCCGTGACAATAAGCATAAGCAAAAATTAAATAAAAAAGAAAGGAGTAAACGACTTTTTACCAGAAACCAAACACTTTGATTAAATACAATAGTTTTTGAGAGATTGCTTCGGTGTTTTAATCTTCCTTGGGTTTCCTCTAGAATTTGTATTTCTATTCTATGTAAGTAATGCTCAAGGGAGCCGAGTGTACAGGCTGTTCAAAAGCCTAAACGACAACATGTTTAACGACCCTTTACAGCATATTTATTGCTGTAAAAAATTCATCGAAATTCCCAATGAATTTTGCCGTTTTAGAGCGTATGAGTTGCTTAGCCGTGTGATTCTTTACCTGTTTAATTCTTATTGAATTTTGCTTTAAAGGAAACGGTTTTAATTGATTTTGTATGCATTAAGTGCTGCCAAAATCAAGGGTAAAATTCAATGGTTTTGATGTTATACATGCAGTGCATTGGCGCTGATTTTTGTCGTTTAAAGACAATACTTTTAATAATATTAAATACTATATTTTTAAAAGACATTTTTACCCTCTAATGTATGCTATAAATAGAGAGTTATTTTGTTCTTTTCTAATTATCCCAAGCAACATCAACTTGCTTTACATTCTATATTCTCTTTAGGATTTTACTATTAAATTCTGAGTTTTCTATCTTTTGGGTGTATGAAATTTAGAGAACCGTGTTAATTTCAAAGGTCGTTCGTTCATTATAGCGATTACACACATCGAGGCGAATTCGTTTTTAAGGCAGTGGTTAATATCATACACGGTTATCATTCTGTTCAATTATTTTATTTATTTGTCATGTCAATACTAACGCCTCTTCTTACATCAGTCTATTTTCAACGTTCTATATCAGAAGAAAAGGGTAGTTGTTGTGAAACACAACAATTATAAAAAAAGTATCGATTTTGAAATTGTGAGTAAGTAGGATGGGGTTGCTTTGTTTTTTCAAACCCAGATTTTTTTAACAAATCTTTCTTAATAAAATCCCAGATCTTCTACTTAAAAAGCAAACTCTATCAAATAAGATTATGCAGGTAACGAAAAAAATTTAAGAAAAATACTGAAAGGAGGAGGAGAAGGGGATGCTTTCAGGGTTCATCGCCGCTGCTCTTTTATAATTTTTAATTCAAAGTTCATAATCTTGAATGCTTGAACAAAAGATTTAATCATATGTGAATGACTGTGTTGCAGTGGGTGTAAGGGAGTAGTAGTATGAATAACTAAATTGAATAAATGTGTAAATGATAAAGGTTATGTTGTACTCGAATTCTTTAATTGATTTGTTCGCTAAGTGGTAGAGAAATGGTAATTGGTGATTTGTGTGGGAAGCAAAAAGATAGGAAAAGACACAATAATTTTAGAGTGGTTTGAGCTTCTCAACTAAGCTCTACATCCATTACCTTAGCTTCCCCACTAAGGATTTTCAAATTACTGTTTAATTTCTTTCATTTTTCTTGGGATCAAGAGGAAACCCTTACAACAGTAGATTGTTTGAACAATTAAGCTCACTCACTCAATCCTAAAATATTTGAGCAAATATTAAAATTTAAGCTCATAAGTGTTGTCTATATAAAATATGAAAATTGAAGCACTAAGACAATTTTCTATACATAAGTTGTTGGCTTTGAGATCATTAGTTGTTGCTAAAGCTTGAAGGTCTCTTTTATACTCCTAATTGAGTTTCTAACCGTTGAGGATCGTTGGGATTGAATTGGAGCCGTTGGGGATTGATTTCCATGCTGAATTTCCCTTTCTGGAGCCTTCGATATCGGTATACAGGTATACGTATCGGTATGCTCCTTCTTATAGAAATAGTCGTTAGGCGCAGATCAGCTTACGGGTACCGGTACACGGGTATGCGTATCAGTACGTTACCTGTTATGGAAATAGCCGTTGGGGTGATTAAAACACAAGAATATCGGTACGCCTTAATGCGTATCGGTACGACCCCTTCTGTATCGGTACGTCTGAGCTTGTATCGGTACGAGTTTTCAACACTAAAAATTACTATAGTTGAAACCCTCACGTGTATTGGTACGAGGCTGAAGAAGTGGCTAATTTGGCTATTAAAAATCGTTTAAAAATATGCCAAAAGCCTCTTAAAACATTTCAAACATATTTTTAAGTTGTTTGGACTTTAATACACATTTGTAATCTTTTCAAATTAGTCCAAAACTAATTTTCAAATTATTATATAAAAAACAAAAATCTCAACAGGTTAAGTTTATTAATTTTTTAATTATGACTAAATTGTTTGAATGTGTAAGTTTGGATGACTAAATGTGTTATTATACAAATTTTATTAATGGCCATATCACCCGCCGTTAACTTCTTGGTGACCAATTTGAAGTAAAACTAAAAGTTTAATGCATATTTTAACGCAATTAAAAATTTAGTTACCGAATTGAATAATTTAATAAAATTCAGTGACATTTTTAAACTGTACCTTTATTGAGAAACATTATATTTTGCTGAGAATAAAAAACTAATGAATCTTGAAAAGGTAAAAAAATGGAAGTGATTAAGTTCCAATCGATACGTTGAAGGTTCTACATTTCCCTGTTAACAAAACAAGTTGAAAGACTTGTTTATTATGTGTACGACACTTCAACTGTCACATGGGCTGCAGATTGGATTATCTTATCAACCGCACTTTTAGGGAAAAAAAATGATATGTTCCTTTTTAATATAATTTTTATGTTTAATATTAAAAAATTAAATATTAAATTTTTATTTTAAATTATATTTTTTAAATTTTAAAGTTATATCTTATATTTTTTAAATTTTAATTTTTAATTTTAACCTTAAATTTTAATTTTTTAATAAGAGACATAAATAAGAGCACAAAAAGATAAAAAAATAATATTTCGATTAGCTTCTTAGCCACCCCACCAAGGAGTTGAAACAAAATATGTTCCCGTCTCTTATTCTTAGGCCACCAAGGCTAAATCCCTTTCAATTTTTCATCCTTTTCTGTTTTATTCTTACAATACTGTAGAGTAATATGTTTAAACAATTTGATAGCAATATCAGTAAATAATTTGGGAGTGATTTTAAACGGGTATTGATCTTACTATGTCTACAAAAAATAATAGAAATCTAAAATGAGTTAAATCATATGTTTATAAAAATAAAATAAAAAATAAAGCAAAATATAAGGAAAAGAACGACGATAGCTCATGACATTATAACCCATCTCCTCTTCGCTTCCAAACAGATATCCCCCCAAACAACACCAGCCATAGAGCTCCCCATCCCGGCGGCCGAGGTTCCTCCGGACCTCCTCGGTGGAGCGCCTGTGGCTGTTCCCATGTCCCATCCACTCCCACCACCGCAAGCTAATAACCTAGAATTAGAATCACCACAACAGCCGCCGCCACCGGAGATGATGCCACTGCCACCTCTAGCTCCGCTTTATAAGCACCGATCGTGGTCACCGGACATTTATCGTGACGAGGCTTGGCTTAGAAGGAAGGGAAAGAACAAGAAGGGGAGAAGCAAAAGCGTGACAGACGAAGACCTTGATGAACTCAAGGGCTGTATTGAGTTGGGATTCGGGTTCGGGTTTGACTCCCCCGAGTTGGATCAACGCTTTGTAATATCTTATCTATGGTTCAAAAACGTACATCTGGCTAAGTATAGCTCCAAGTTCCTATAAGATGGTCTGTTTTATCGACATTTATCGGATCAAGAGGAGGGGGTCTTATTTTTAATAAAATTTAAATCTTGCTAATAAAATATAAATGTTGAAAGATGTTCTCGAATTTAAAATCTAGTATGAATCAATTTTAAATTTAATCAAAATCTAATACAAGTTCTGAACGCCAAGACTTTATACGGAACGTCGTTTCGGTTTTTATTTCAGTGTGGAGTAGCCAACAAAGCCTTTTAAAAATAAAAGTCTAGAGTCAAAGCCCCAGGTTTTCAGACGAATTTTATTTTCATATAAATTACACATAATGTATGGCATAATACATAAAATTATACATATAAATTACACATAATGTATTTTCATATCAATTGTGCTGATTGATACCCAACCTATTCCCAGTCTGAGTAGGTTGCTTCCTTATAAGCACAATTGATTACGTTACGTCTTTGACAAATTGTCTATTCGTGGAAACACAGAGAAGGAAACAATACAATACAAGACATAAAATAAAATAAAATAAAATAAAGCCAGCAATGTTACTGACAAAAAAAATAAGTTTGTTTATCTCAGGCTGATGCTTGCTTGACTTGGGAGTTGTTAAATCGTAAAAAATTGGAAGAAAGAGAGTTGAATTTGATTATTACATATGGGTCGACACTTTATATTCGTGGAAGGGATCAAATTATTAGTTAAATATCACGCGATAAAATTATAATATATTGTGTGATAGTAATATCTAAGAAAATTATTAATGGTGACACAATTTAATGTTATTTTTTGAAGGGCTATTTAAAATAAATAAGTTTAAGGGGGCCAACAATATAAATTACTATATTTTTAGAGATTAAAATATAATTTTACAAGTGTTGTATATACAAAGAATAGGAATTAAAAGCCCTAAGACAATTTTGGCATCATAATGTTGTTGGAAATAGAAACATTAGTTGTTGTTGAAGCTTGAAGGGTCCTTAAATAGTCCCAAATGAGTTCCTAGCCGTTGGAGACCGTTG
This sequence comes from Hibiscus mutabilis, assembly GCA_019671005.1. Lineage (NCBI taxonomy): Eukaryota > Viridiplantae > Streptophyta > Magnoliopsida > Malvales > Malvaceae > Hibiscus > Hibiscus mutabilis. The sequence continues at coordinate 7,398,660 of CM033731.1, read as the reverse complement.
AGATTAAATTGGAGCCGTTTGAGGTTTTATTTCTCGCAATAAATGCAGTTTTGGTGTTGTCCGTATCGGTATACGTGTACCTATATCGGTACAGTTACTAGCCGTTACGCCCAGTCTTGCTAACCGTATCGAAACACCTTGGTCTGTTTGGTAAACTGTATCAGTACGCCTTGGTCTGTTTGGCAAACCGTATCGGTATGCATTGGTCTGTTTCGGTACGCCCTGCAATTTAAATAATCATTGGGAAACAGCCGTTGGGGAGGTTGAAAGCTGGATCGGTACGCGGGTAGGCGTATCGAAACGATCCACTCTCCGTATCGGTACGCCTAGGGACGTATCGATACGGTTTTTGGTTACTGGAAAAATATTGTATCTAAAACCCTTGGACCGTATCGATACAGGTAGTTTGGCTACTTTAAAACATTTCCAAAACCTCTCAAAAACTTCTCAAACTTATTTTCAAGTTGTTTGGGCTTAAAACCATTTTTGAAATCTTTTCAATTTGGTCCAAAACTATTTTTCAATTATTATATCAAAACATAAATCCTAACAATCTCCCCATTTTTGATATAACAAAACCAACTTGAAAAATTGTTTTTGAGATTCTCCCCCTTAGTAAAAATAAAATTTGAATAAGAGATGAATTGTTAAAAATCTTATAAGCTCCCCCTTATGTAACCCCCTTGACCCGGCCTAGACGCCCAGCCGAACCAAGAAGGCTACATTAGGTTTGCCGTAGCAAACCAAAGAGATACAACCAAACCCGGTCCATTTTTTTCTTTTTATCTTTTCTAGATGCCAATTATTAACCTTACATGTTCATACAGACATTAGGTGCAACCCCAACTCAATCGGGCATCAATTTAACATCCAATTGATCACATTTGCAAAATAGGGACCAAATGGAAAATACAAAAAATTTTAGGATTAAAACTCATTTTTAAGTTACCAATCTTTAACTAGTCAGATTCCAAATCTTTATCTCAAATTTCAGCTTAAACCGATCATTCTACCATATATAATTACATCGGCAAGATTTAGGGACTAAATTGCAAAGAAGGCAAAACTGCCCAATATGACATTAACAGGAAAATGGCCAACTGTATCGAAACGGTTAAGCCCGTACTGATACGGTTTGATACACACCATTTCGATACACCACCAAGTTGTTTCGATACACCTAACTGAAATACCGAACTTTTGAAATATTTACAACCATACTGATACGGTTCTTTGGGTGTTTCGGTACGGAGGTTCGAGTTACAAAAGTGATTTCCAATGGCTAAAACTCGTATCGAAACACCCATCCCTGTACCGGTACGCCAGGCCAAATTTGCCTAGGTGTATCGAAACGCACAAGACCCGTACCGATCCCTCAAGCCTGAAATTGCCTAGCCGTATCCCCCGCGTATCGGTACGCATGGGCCTGTAATGTCACATTTGGCTGATTTTTCATCCCAAAAGCATACTCAAACCACTCCAACATGCTTTAAAGACAATACTAACATGTCAAACATATCTCATTGCTAACTAGCACCACAATTCTAACAACACAACAAGGACTTAAGCATCAAAGAGGAAATCTATAGGCATGCTTCCTAATATGCATCCAACCAACATATCAAAAGGTAAACCAGCATAAAAAACAATCCTTAAAGGCCATTTACAAGCTAAGAGCAACTAGAGAAACATGCTCAAACAGGGAGTTCCACAACACATCTCCCAAAACACAACAAGTACCCCATTGCCCTTATTCATTATAGTCTAGTCTTTAACATACAATTGTAACAAGTCTTGCCAAGATCCCCTTGCTTCTAGCTGCCTCCCAAGACCTCAATTATCTGCATTGATGAACAACGAGAGCGTAAGCACGCAAGGCTTAGTGAGGAGTGCTCAAAACAAACACCATCAATGCATTTAAAACCATTTACATAACATCATCCTTAAAAACATCATCATCATGTCCCTTTTATAACATACACTTCACATCATTTAAAACCAGCATATTAGACCATATGCTACATGTATTATTAAACAACAGCAAATCACATTTCTAACCCTCCACTTAAGCTTTCCCATGCATTACTACCAAATGCAAAGCTTAAGGAGAAACATGTATAAATCACATTATACAACATAAAATTTCCAATGATACATTAACAACTATATGGGCTTTCAAGTGATCAATACCAAGTCCATTACAAAAGATTTCGTCGGATACACAGATTCAACAAGTGTTAACCAAACACTTCAAGCCATCTCAACCGAAATAGCGATACAATTACAATCGCGGTACATTAACAACCGGGTACAATAACAATCGGGTACCATAACAACCCATGGGGACATCCACCCCAATCATCGGTTAGACGCTTAATCCACTAACGGGAGTTTCGGTGCTGTTTAACCCCTCTACCGTTAGGGTACTTGGATAGAGTATTCGGTACGCCGTATAAACCCCTCGATATCCAAGGTGACTTATTTACAGTGCACTCAATCCTGTGGCCGGCCAACTATATCCGATAACAATTTTAAAACCACATCACTTACCATGTGCATCTTTCAGCATTTCATGCTTAAAACCAGTATATCAAATACTTTAAAACATGCCTAAACAGTAGGTAACATGTAAATTAAAACAAGTGCATAAAACCATTTTAAACTAACACGTTCGAGAGAGAAATCTATTTTATACTTACTTCTGAGTCTAGGTAAGCGTTTCAAGCTCTACCTTAACTCCCAACACTCTGTTCCAAAACAACAAAAATGCTTTAAACCATGTTTTCACTCACCGATACCGAAACCTCGATTTGCCCCAATGCTTCTCCGAACACTTCCGGATCAACCTCCCATGTTTTTACCACAAAACAACAAAGGATTAATGCATCATAATGCATTCTAAACACAGCAACAACAATCCTTCTCAGATTTCCACAACACCTTCACAATTAACCCTCCACAACAACCGAAAACATAACCAAAACACTTCGATTCACAACCCAGCCAACATCTATCAAACTAACATCACTTTTAACACCAAAACACATCTAAAAACAGATTCAAAACAACCTACCACCTCCAGCAACCTTACAACCATATAAACACCACAAAACCTCAAAACTAACAACCTAAACAAATAGAGATTCTTAAGTTTCGGGATTCCATTGATAAAAATTACTTATCAACATTATTAAACATCCAAAATATGAATCAAAGCAACCTTACTTACTGTAAATCAAATCCAATTCGCGAATCAACTCATTTTTCCCAAATAACTCAATTAAACATTGGAAAATCATCAAAATCAGATTAGAAACACAAAAATAAGGATCAAATGCTTGGGAATTTCAATAAAGAACCATACAATAGAGGAGATCTCGGACCTTACCCCTATTGTTAAGTTTCTCCCTCAATTGATTTGTGAAGAGCTAAGAAAACACAAGTTTATTGTAAGATTTTGTATAAACAATCTTTGTAAAACAATTTGAAACAATAAAATCAAGCTAGAATCCACCTCACCTCTAGAAATTTGATGAAAAACTGAGTGTTTGGCTGAGGAGAGAATGGAGAGAGAAAGCTGAGAGAAAATGACGTGATTTTTGTTTTGGAAAAGATAACTAACTTTTTAACAAAATCCTCTTTAATTATTAATTAAACCACATGTTAAAATAAGTCAAATCAAGGGAGAAACCAATTGGTAAAATAGCTCCTTAAACATTCTAAGTATTTGACCCTTTTCATTTTAGTCGCTAGGAAATCACAGTTTTAAAAACTCTCATTTTGGTCACTAACCAAAATGTCAATCTTCCAAAACTCATTTTTCAAAATTGATTCCACCATTATTAAATATATAATTAATAATGATTTTTAAGCATTTTCCATAATTTTTCCAACACCAAACAATATACGATCCCGAAACTGACTCGAATCTTTACTCTAGTCCGTCGGACCGTCTAATAAACCACCAAACCGCTAAGCCCTAAAATTGGGGTGTTACAACTCTCCCCCACTTAATAAATTTCTTCCTCGAAATTTACTTGGAGGAAACAGGTGCGGAAACTGTTTCACCATATTCGACTTACGTTCCCACTTGGCCTCCTCAACCCCGCGGTGTTTCCACAACACCTTAACCAGATCTATTGTTTTACCACGAAGCACCTTACTGCTGGTATCAAGAATCTCTACTGGTTCCTCATCATAAGATTGGTCTGGTCTCAACTCGATCTTTTCCACCGGCATGACATGCGATGGATCCGACCTATAGCTCTGCAACACCGAAACGTAGAACACATCATGAATCTTTTCCAACTTCGGAGGTAACCTCAAACAGTATACAATAGGATCCATATGCTCGACAACCTCGTATGGTCCAATGAACCTCGGTCTAAGCTTCCCTTTCTGCCCAAAACGCAACACCTTTTCTAGGGCGACACTTTCAAAAACACTTTATCACCCACAACGTACTCTATATCCCTACGCTTCCAATCCACATAGGATTTCTGGCAATCTGCAGCCGCTTTTAAGCGCTCACATATCAACTTTACCTTTTCGTTATTGCCTTTCAAGATATTGGTATAGATACAAACTTTTCCCCCGCTTCAGCCCAACACACGGGCGTACGACATTTCCTGCCATACAACTCCTCATAAGGTGCCATTTGTATGCTAGCATGATAACTGTTATTGTAGGCAAACTCCACCAACGGCAACTGCTTCAACCACGTTCCTTGATACTTAATAACACAATACCTTAGCATATCCTCGAGAACCTGAATTACACGCTCCGAATGACCATCCGAATGAGGATGGTACGAGGTACTAAAACTCAACCGGGTTACCAAAGCACGATGTAAACTCTCCCAAAACCTTGCGATGAACCTCGGATCCCTATCCAAAACTATTGATTTGGGCACCCCGTGCAAACGCACTATCTTAGAGATGTATAACTCAGCCAACCTGTCCAAGGTATACGTAGTATGCACATGCACAAAATACGCACACTTCGTAAACCGATCCACAATCACCCAAATGGAATCCTTTTTGGTCGGCGTCAAAGGTAGCTCAGACACAAAATCCATGATGATTCTTTCCCACATCCATTATGGTATCCTCAACGGTTGCAACAACCCGGAAAGGAACTGATGCTCAGTCTTTACCCACTGACAAACCGTACACCATGCAACGAAATCCATCTAGGGGCACTAGATTGTTTTTGATAAAATTTTGATTTTCCTAAATTGTTTTTCTTTTCAAGTTCTTTGGAAATCAAATCTTTTTTCTTTCTTAAGATCGTCAACTTCCTTTTGATGATCTTTTTCTAAACTTTGAAGCAAATTTTGTAAATTTAAAACTTTAAGTTCAAAATCTTTTAATTTTGCTTCAAATTCCAAATTGATTTTTAAAAGCAAATCATTTTCGATTTTTAATTTTGAAACCATCTTTTTATTTTCAAAAATGAAGCCTTGAACTCAAAAACCAATTTGTCATAGGCTTCTTGTAACTCATCAAATGTGTATGAATTTGAATTTGAATTTGAATAGGATGAGTTAGAAGCTACCTCTCCCTCTTGGAGGGCCATGAAGCATAGATGAGCTACTTTATCTTTATCGGTGGAGCCTTTATCACTCTATGTAACCACATATGTTTTCTTTGATGATGATCCCTTAATGTTGAAGCGAGGTCAATCATATTTGGTGTTCCTCGTCTCCTTGCATTTTGAGCAATTGGGGGGATCCACCATCTTCTTCTTCTTCTTCGATTCATGCTTGGGTTCTTCTATATTGCTCTTCATGAATCGAGAAAATTCCTTGAAGAGATAGGCCATCTCTTCATCCTCACTTGATTCTTCTTGGTGGCTTGTGGAGGATTGAAGAGCAATGATGTTGACATCAACTCCTTGCTCGTTGACTATCTTCTCATTCTCCCTCTTCAAGGGTAGAGACATCATCTCATGGGTGAGAAGAGACCCTACGAGCTCTTCAAGCTTGAGCTTCTTCAAGTCTTTGACTTCAATAATGGCCGTCTTCTTGCTCTCCCATGATTCGAGAAGTGAATAAATCAACTTTCGAACAAGCTTTTCTTCTAAAATATCTTCTCCAAGACTTTTGAGTTGATTGAAGATTGTAGAGAACCTGACGAACATGCTCTTGATGTTTTCATATGGGTCCATCTTGAAATTTTTGTATTCGAGGTTGAGTAGACCAATCTTTGTCTCATTCACCTCATTTTTCCCTTCATGGATTGCTTCAAGTTTGTCCTATAACTCTTTAGCAGTCTCGTAAGAAGATATTTTTGTATATTCATCGGGGCTCAATGCACAAAATATAATGCGTACGGCCTTACAATTAAGCTCCATCTTCTTGCGATCTTCTGTGCACCATTCTGTCTTGCTTCGATTTTGCACGAACAGTCCATCTTTAACTATGTCCCAAAGATGGTAGTCTTTGCTCTTCATGAAGAACATTATTCTATGCTTCCAACAAGCATAGTGATCACCGTTGAAGAATGGCAGTTTGTCGACGGATAACACCATAGAAACTGGTTGACTTGTTTGTTGGTCGAGCTAGCTAGATTGCCTCAATAGGTGGTTAAACCTTCTCGATTAAGCCTTACTCTGATACCAATTGTTGAGTTGGATTGAGCTCAAATTTCTTCAACTGATATTGCTTGCCAAGTAGTGGAGAAGTCGATTTTTGGGTGTTAGTAGTGGAAGCAAAAAGATAGACAATGAACACAAGGATTTATAGTGGTTCAAGCTTCTAACAAGCCCTACATCTACTACCTTAGCTTCCCACTAAGGATTTCCCAAATCCACTAAGATTTTCCCCCTTTTAACAAGGCTTAGGAGGCAACCTTTACAACCTAGACTCAGTTACCAAGTCTAGCATCCAAAGCTTACAACCCAAGCTTTGGGAATCCTCTCAAACAAAAGAAATAAAGCAAACAAGAAATCCTCTCTACAAGGTAAACGTTTGCACTCTTTTAAGCACTCGCCCAAACCTAAACACTTGAGCAAATATAACAATTAAGGCTCACAAGTGTTGTATATACAAAGAATAGGAATTAAAAGCCCTAAGACGATTTTGGCATCATAATGTTGTTGGAAATAGAAGCATTAGTTGTTGTTGAAGCTTGAAGGGTCCTTAAATAGTCCCAATTGAGTTCCTAGCCGTTGGAGACCATTGGGATTGAATTGGAGTCGTTGGAGGCTTTATTTCCCGTAATAAATGCAGTTCTGGTGTCCGTATCGGTATGCGTGTACTTGTATCGGTACAGCTACTAGTCGTTACGCTCAGTCTTGCTAACCGTATCGAAACACCTTGGTCTGTTTGGTAAGCCGTATTGGTACGCCTTGGTCTGTTTGGCAAATCGTATCGGTACGTATTGGTCTGTTTCGGTATGCCCTGTAATTTAAATAGCCGTTCGAAAATACCCGTTGGGAAGGCTAAAAGCCGCGGGTAGGCGTATCGAAACGATCCACTCTCCGTATGGGTATGTCTAAGGGTGCATCGATATGATTTTTGGTTACTAAAAAAATACTGTAGTTGAAACCCTTGGACTATATCGATACGGGGTATACCGTATCGGTACACCTGTGTTGAAAATGTTAGTTTGGCTACTTTAAAACATTTCCAAAACATCTCAAAAACTTCTCAAACTTATTTTCAAGTTGTTTGGAATTAAAACCATTTTTGAAATCTTTTCAATTTGGTCCAAAACTATTTTTCAATTATTATATCAAAACATAAATCCTAACAAATTTTTTGCACACCCTACAGTTAACTCTATGAATAGATAAATGTCATAATAAAACTTTGGCGAAATATTCAATGTGATGCATGAACTTAGATTTCTGCAATTAATCACATTAAAATTTTAATTTTGAATCAATTGCACATATAAAAATTTGATTTTAATTCAATTATACACGTTTTATAAAAGTAAATGTATTCATTTGTTTTCATATTAAATAAATAAATAAAAAATGTGTATATACTATGCAAACATAAAAAGATGATATGCTAGTAACGATTTTAGTAGTTTATGAAAATTGAATCAATTTTGATATATACAATTACAAAAAATCAAATATGTATAAATATTATGCTTCGAAAAAAAATTATTTGTGAATTTCATATTTATCATGGGAGGTCTTGGGATATATAAACGGTGGCGCTGCACATCCTATCGGACATGTCTTTTGAGGGTAATGGCCTTGTGACAAATGGTATCAGAACAACCTTTTAACTGCTTGATTTCACGTCGAGCGCCCATGAGTGGGATAGGCAGGGTGAACAACCGTGACAATGGCCATCACGAGCGTGGTTGACTCGTGATGAGGGCATCACAAAGTTGAGTGGGGGAGAATGTCAGGCCTGAAAAGAGACACGGACATTAATCCCACATTGGAAAGGAATAGTGAGGTCTTGGAATATATAAACGGTGGCGCAGCACATCCTATCAGACATGTCTTTTGGGAAGAAGGTAATGGCCCCGCGACAATATAGCTTTATCTAACCTATGCATACATGCATAGGTTATGGGTCATTTAAGAGTTTGCATTAAATACAAGATTCTATTTGAAAAAATCTCATTTAATGTATTAGGGTTTAGGATTTTATAGTTTAGGGTTTAGTAGTAGGGTTTATGGTTTTACGGTTTAAGGTCTAGGGTTTAGTAATACATTGAATGATTGAGTATTTTTCAAATAGAATCTTTTAGGGTTTTGTAATACACTGAATGATTGAGTTTTTTTTCAAATAGAATCCTATATTTAATGCAAGCTCTTAAATAACCCTTAACCTATGCATGTATACATTGGTTAGACAAAACCTATATATATATATATATATACACGCTAGAAAATGTTGTAGCAAAACATTATATTATCACTTATTTACATTTCAACATTATAACATTAACTATTAAAAGAGAAATAATAACATATAATATATGCATCAAAAGATCATAAAACATTTCGGATGATTATATTTTAATTTTTGATTAAATAGTGAGGTATTATATTCTCATTTCGGTATTCAAACCCATACAAAATGGGGCAAGATGAATATATTTTAAATTTTAAGTTTTAACTAAAACCTTCTTAATAATATAAAAAAAAGAATTCGGGTCGAATACACGTTTAATAAAAAATTACGGCCCGAATTTGATAGGTTGTAGTTATATACTCTTTGTTGTGATTAATTCCTTCATATTCTAATTATATTTTGAGATTAATTGTGTAAATTATGTTTGTTTTGATTTAGGAGGTGAAATATGGATGCAATGGTGAAAAGTAGCTCAAAAACATGTTCTTAGCTCCTCATATGAAAATCAAATCATTTGGAAGAAAGTAGAACTTGGCAGAAGCTCATCTTTGATAAGGCGTGACCACGTCTTGCAACTAATGCGGGGTTGATGTCTGACGTGAAAATTTGAGATTTTGGAGCCAAATCCGTGATGAAGCCCTATTTTATGGTTATTTCCATTATTCTGGAAGTGTTGGACCAAGAATCAATCTCTTTTATTAATTATGATTTTATTTATTTAGATTTTCCTTTATTTTATCTTTCCTTATTTCATTAGAACATAATTAAAGGAGATTTACTTTTAGGGTTAGGGTTTAGCTCTCTATATAAAGAGCTCATGAGTCCTCTTAGAAAGCATCTGAGAATGAATCTTTTACAACATTTCCTCTTCTTCATCTCTTGTTGTTTTCTTCCACTATGTGTGGCTAAGGCTTTTATTTTCGATTCAAGGGTGAAGTGAATCCGCTGTAATTTTGCGAGGCTTGTACTAAACTAGTATTTCTCCTTTAATCCAAGTAATCTTTATTTCTTGTTCTTGTTTTTATGAATGTTTGATATTGATTAAATTGGCACCTTAATTTGATATTGAATGTTCTATCGCTATCCACGTCGCAAGTAGCAAAGGGTAAGGCTCATGTTTTGTGTTCATTAAACTACACATCACACATGATAGTCCATAGGGAAATAAAGGTACAAGATTAATTTGATTGATTTTGTTTTAGTCATTCTCATGAATCTTAATGCTTTTATTAATTTTATTTAATGATAAGGTTTGGTTTGAATACTTGTTGCGGTGTTCCCTTGAGTAGACTAATCAATTATAAAATGAGAATAATTGCTTGTTGTGGTGTTCCCCAAGTAGACGAATTTCTTGGATATGAGAAATTTATCTTTAAGCCTATGATCAAAGTTATATTGGATGAAAATCGCACATTTGAATTGGAAGTTCGGCAAGATTGATCTTAATTATTTTTATTTTTAGATTTAATTATTTTCTTTAATTTTAGTTTGATACACCAAATCCCTCAATTTTACTTTTATTGTTTTTAACATTGAGATTCTAATTTCAGCTCTCTTGGGATTTGACCTGATCTCACTATAACTACAAGTTAGTTTAGTAAAATCAGTTTTTATTTTGCAGAACTTCGGCAACCCTGCCAGAACCCCGCCCATGAACCTTGAAATTCAGTGGGCCAGACACCCAACTTGAATTCTTTTAAATGAAAAAAAAAATTGTACGGAGTCGAAGGGCTGGGTACTTCGGGTCATGTATTTTTGAACACCCCTATCCAACATACTATAAATATAAAATTAATAGTTTCACTGACAATCTTAAAATAAAAATAAGTGACATATTTATTTATGTTTTAGATTTTTAAAAACAATTTTAAAAATATTTATTCTCATTTTAAACTACTTTTAAAATGACAAACTATTGATAAACTAATCTGGATCAGATACCGTAAAGACTCGTTATGTGGGCGACCCTTCTAACCCAATTTGCTCTATTTACAATGTCTGAATTTGAATCTATGACCTTGCTTAAGGGATCTAGTGTTCCATTCCACTAGACCAATCGATTGTTGGTAGAATAATATTTTTAATAAAATAATAAAACACCTACTCCAATATCCATGTCTTTAGGAGTGAGCATTTGATCGAATCGAGCCAAGTCGAGTAAAATATTTCGAGGTAGTTGGAGTCTTATTTTATAACTCAAACTTTATTAAAAAAATTAAGTTGAGTTTATGAAATTCGAGTTGAGTTGTTCGAGTTTTTATTAAAATTTAATGGTAAACATTTAGAATGTTGTGGTACTAATTAGTCCAATTTAAACGGCTTTCAAAAACATATACAATCAGTGACGAATCCAAATTTTTAAAATAGAGTCCAAAACTTCAATACATTTTTTTCTTTGTAAATGGTTATGCAAAATAAAATTTCCTTCACAAATTAAACTATAATTTTATTATAATTAAAATAATGACATACAATAACAGAAATAAAGGAACAAGGAGATCTGTATTTATTCTGAATATTGAAGTTTGTATAATGCCTTCATCAAATCATCTATTTATAGGCATAAGAAGTACATAATACATTAAACTCTAATTAATGAAGATAATATCTCTAATGATAAATTAAATCAAATCTCCTTGATAAAGTTCTTATCACGATAGACATCCACTTAGATAAATATTCATAACACTCCTTCTTGGACGTCTATGAAGAAAATGTGCCTCATTAAAACCTTACTAAGATAAAAACCCAGTGAGCAAAAAAAATAGAGAAAGAAAAAGAGTACACATATCTTGATACGCATAACATATTGCCTCATTAAAAACCTTACCAGGAAAACTCATTGGGACAAAACCTCGGTTAAGGGAAAAAGAGTGTAACGCGTATTTACTCTCCCTCATGAAAACATCACATAAGATTATTGGCCCGACACAATTCGATGTTGTAAATTAACTGTTCAAACAGAATATTAGGGAGTGCCTTAGTAAATAGATCTGCTAAATTATCACATGAACGAATTTGTTGGACATCAATGTCTCTATTCTTTTGTAGATCATGAGTGAAAAAGAATTTTGGTGAGATGTGTTTTGTTCTATCACTCTTTATGTATCCTTCTTTCAGTTGAGAAATGCAGGCTATATAATCCTCATATAGGATTGTCGGTGCTACTTTTCTAAAGTGTAAACTACAAGTCTCTCGAATGTGATGGGTTACAAACCTTAGCCACACACATTCATGACTAGCCTCACAGATAGCAAAAATCTTAGCATGATTAGAGAAAGTGGCAGTAATTATTTGTTTCATTGAGCGCCAAGAAATTGAGGTACCACCGTATGTAAATACATAATGAGTTTGTGATCGAGCATTATGAGGATCAGATAAGTACCCTGCATCTGCAAAACCAATCAGTTCTGTTTTGGATAGATTAGGGAAAATAATCTCATGTCTTTCGTACCTTAAAGATAACGAAATATGTGTTTAACTCTATTCCAATGCCTTTGGGTTGGACATGAGCTAAATCTTGCCAACAAATTGACAGTAAATGATATGTCGGGTCGTGTGTGACTAGAAAGATACATCAATTCACCAATAGCACTTAAGTATGGCACTTCTGGACCAAGAATATATTTATCCTTTTTTCGAGGACGAAATAAATCTTTGTTAACATCAAGTGGCCTAACAACCATAGGGGTGCTCAACGGATGTGCGTTATGCGTGTAAAACCTCTTTAGCATTTTTTCTATGTATGTTGATTGCTGCACAAAGATTTCATCCTTTAGGTGCTCAATATGCAATCCAAGACAAAATCTTTTTTTTGAGATCTTTCATTTCAAATTCTTTCTTTAGATATTTAATTTTCAATGAGATCTCTTCAGGAGTCCCAATAATATTCAAAGCATCAACATACACAGCAATAATGAAAAATATGGAGCTAAACCTCTTAATAAAAATGCACAGAGAAATTGGATCATTCTTATAGCCTTCCGCTAATAAGTATTCATTGAGGCGATTATACTATATATGCCTATATTATTTTAATCCATAAAGGTATCTGTTCAATTTGATTGAATAATGTTCTCGAGAACTTGAATTAACTGCTTCAGTTAGTTTAAATCCTTCAAGAAGATTTATGTAAATATTATTATCAAAAGGCCTATACAAATAGGCTATAACAACATCCATTAATCGGAATGTAAGTCTCTCTTTTATTGCCAGACTAATAAAAATCTAAAAGTGGTCGAATCCACCACCGGGGAGTATGTTGCTTCATAATCGATTCCAAGTCTTTATGAGAATCCTTGTATAACCAAACGAGCTTTATATCTCGCAATTTCCCCTTTTTCAATTCTCTTTCTCACAAAGACCCATTTATACCCCACAGGTTTTACACCTTCCGGTGTACGGACTATAGTTCTGAATATTTTTCCTTTTGAAAGAGATTTTAGACCCTCTTCAATAGCCTCTTTCCATTTTGGCCAATCATCTCTTTGCTTACATTGTCCAATTGACAATGGTTCACGATCTACTTTATCATCCAGAATCTCTAGTGCTATTTGCATGCAAAAGTATTATCGACGTCAATTTTATTTCAGTTCCACTTGTTACCAAACATGACATAGTTTATTGAGATCTTATCATTATCAGGTACATGAGCCATGTCTAATGTCTCTTCTAGAGAACTTTTAATCTCTTCTCGAGAACTTTCATAATTCATTGATTCCTCGATCGAACTATCACAAGATATAGCTCATTTTCTTTTTTGAAGAATTTTATCTTTGGAACCTACTGGTTTACCACGCTTCAGGCATGCGTTTGACTCATTAGCAACTAGAGTTTGTTCTTCTAGGACATTAATTTTAATCGGAGCATTCACATCTGGTATATGTGACCTAGTCACTTTTTTAGGGTCAACAAAAGAGTCTGACAATTGATTTGTTAAGTTTTGCAAATGAAGTATCCTTTGAACTTCTAGTTCACATTGTTGGGTACGTGGATCAAAATGAGATAACGATAATTCATTCCAACTTTTTTTCTTTTCTCGACTATTTATTTTCTCCCCTAATGTTAGGAAAACCGACTCATTAAAATGACAATCAGCAAATCGAGCTGTAAATAAATTCTCCGTCAAAGGCTCAAGATATTTAATTATTAAGAGGGATTCAAATCCGACATATATTCCCAGCCTCTTTTGAGGATCCATCTTTGTGCATTGTGATAGAGCAATTGGAACATATACCGCATATCCAAAAATTGTAATATGGGAAATATTTAGTTTTTAACCAAAAACCATTTGTAATATGGAGAAATTATGATAACTTATTGGCCTGATACGAATCAGTGATGTTGTATGTAAAATGGCATGTTCCTATACATAAATTGGTAGTTTTCACTTCATTAGGAACGGTCTTGCAATTAATTGAAGTCATTTAATAAATGACTCTGCAAGACCATTTTGTGCATAAACATGAGCTACAAGATGTTCAACACTTATTTCAATTGACATGCAAAAAACATCAAAAGCCTGAGAAGTAAATTCACCAGCATTATCAAGATAAATCATCTTTATAGGGAAATCTGGAAAATGTGCTTGTAACTTTATCAACTGAGCAAGTAACCTCGCAAATGCCAAGTTGTAGGTTGATAACAAGGATACATGTGACCATATAGTCGATGCATCGATTAAAACTTAAAATATCTAAATGGTCCACAAGAATGGTGTATAGACCCACATATATCACCCTGTATCTGTTCCAAAAAAATGATAGATTCATAATCTATCTTAGCTGGTGATGGTCGAATAATTAGTTTGCCTCGAGAGCAAGCATCACATGAAAATGCATCACATAAAAAGGGTGTATAGACCCACATATATCACCAACATGAATTGTCAATAATTTTTTGCATCATAATTGAACCGGGATGGCCTAACCGGCTATGCCAAATAATAAAGTTATCAGTAAACTTCTGGTTTACAATAGCATGTGCTTCAATTGCACTAATTCTTATGTAGTACAACCCGGATGATAATGTATGTAATTTTTCTAAAATGTTCTTGTTGCCTTGGGTTATACTCGTAATATGGAGATATTCAGCATCTCCTTGACTTATAGTCTCAATATGATAACCATTTCTGCGAATATCTTTAAAACTCAATAAGTTTTTTGCGACTTTCACGAGTATAACGCATTGTGAGTATGTAATTCAATTCTATTTGGAAAAAAATATATTTGCTCTTCCGGAGCCTTCTATGATATTAGTACTTTTAGATATAGTACTCACAAAATTTCCTTGCATTGTTAAATGGGAAAAAATTTTCTTATGCTTAAGTATAGTATGAGTGCTTGCACTATCTACTATGCATAAGTCGTCACCGTTTATTGTAAGTATTTTCAGATATAGTACTCACAAAATTTCCTTGCATTGTTAAATAAGAAAAAAAATTCTTATGCTTAAGTATAGTATGAGTATATGCATTATCTACTAAGCATAAGTCGTCACCGTTTATTGTAGATTGTATTTGGAACGTAATCATATTCTTTTAAAAAATAAATGTTACAAAATATTCAAAATATAAAAATAAATAAATAATTAACATCCATGAAATTTATTCTTGTAAAATTAAAAAAACAAATATTTTCTAATAAAATAATTATATATTCCTAACAAAATTTTCTTAAAACTAAAGAAAAATAAACATGAAAAAAATTAATTGAAAAAAATTAAGTATTCTTCTCAGGGAAAATGAGGAAATTATTAACATCTATATCTGTAAAGTCATAATTGTCTTTGCCAGCGCCAGTAATGCCATAATCATCTTTGTCAAGACCATAATCATCTTTGTCATTGACATTAACAAAATTTATTTCAACTTTCTTTCATTTGCCATTTATTGACTGTTGGTAAAGATCCACAAGATGCATTGGCATACGGCAAGCACGAGCCCAATTATTTGAGCTCCCACATCGATGACACATAGATTCCTCTTTCCTGGATTGATCTTTTACACTCTTGCCATCCTTATTGTTTCACTTGTGGTGGCTATAATTAATTTTAAAACGGCTACCTTGTCTATGTCCTCGACCTTGAGTATGACCACGATCACGACCACACCCATAATTAAGACCACGATTGTTAGTGCGACCTTTATTTTTTTTTTTGCTATAGAATGTCGTATTCGCTTTAGGGAATGGAGCGAAGCCAGTTGGGCGATATTCATGATTTTTCATTAGTAGCTCATTGTTTTGCTCAACCACAAGAAGGCAAGAAATTAACTCAGAATATTTCTTAAAGCCTTTTTCACGATATTGTGTCTGTAGGACAACATTGTTTGCGTGAAAAGTGGAGTATGTTTTTTCTAACATATCCTCATCGGTAATATTTTGACCACTTACCTTCAATTGTGAAGTAATTCGAAACATAGCCAAGTTATACTCGCTAACTGATTTAAAATCTTACAATCTCAAATACAACCAATCATATCGAGCTTTAGGGAGAATAATAGTTTTTTGGTGGTTATATCTTTTCTTTAGACTATTCAAAAGAATAAGAGGATCTTTCACTGTTAAATATTTAGATTTCAACCCCTCATAGAGGTGACGGCGAAGAAGTATCATGGCTTTGGCCTTATTTCAAGTAGATTCGGCATCCCCTCCTTAATAGTGTTTCTCATACCATCTGCATCTAGATGTATTTCGGCATCTAAGATCCAGGATAAATAATTCTTTTCGGAAATATCAAGTGTCACAAACTCAATTTTTGCAAGATTTGACATTGATGTACTTACAAACAAACAAATTATATCAAATATAAATCAATATAATAATGAATCTGCCCAAATTTTTTAACGTCATATCAATATCTTTAAAATATATATATATACACACAAACCGACAGAGAACAAATATTTAATCCTTGTACGCGACATTGTTAAACCAGTTCACAAGGTCCTTTAAAACCCTCCTTTGAGACAAATAGCCTCGCAGAACGGGATGTCCAACCAATATACTTGGATTAAACCAACAGAATAAAGAACATATTAACTAATTAAAGAACATGATTTAGGCGTGAAACTAATATAACAAAACCTTTTATAATAAAACATGCTTTAGGTGTTAAAAGAACAAAACATATAATCGATTTATTATTATTATTATTATTATTATTATGGTATTTATTAATTAATTAAAATATAATATAGTATAAAAGTAGATACATACCAAATAATTACCGTTTTTGAAGAGGCTTGATTTCTGACTATAAACTTCTGAGCAAACTTATGCTGATAACGTGTTATAAATAAAATAATGAAGAACAATAACAGAAATAAATGAACATGAAGATGAGAGAAAAAAAGATATATGTATTTATTCTGAATATTGAAGTCTGGACAATGCCTTCATCAATTCATCTATTTATAGGCATAAGAAGTATATGATAGATTAAACTCTAATTAATGAAGATAATATCTCTAATGATAATGTAAATCAAATCTCCTTGATAAAATTCTTATCATGATAGATATCCACTTAGATAAATATTCATAACAAATTTTATTTTTTTCCAAAAAAAGGGTTGCATATGCTCTCTATAGGATCCATATGCATCCGCCGCTATATACAATACACGTTTATAAGTATATATATTCATTATTTTTCATATGTGATATACATGTGTCGGACAAAATTAAAAGACTCAACTTAAACTTAAAAATTAATACACTAATTACTAAAAAATTTAAATTATTTAAAATTTTATTTTATAACTCAAATTTTATTTAATTTTTTTTAAATCAAGGCAAATTTATAAAATTATAAATCAAACTCTTTCGCATCAAATCAAATAAAAATTTTAATTTTTCTGCACATCCTTACCTATACCAATCTTTAAAATATTTCCAGCATAGTGGTCGAAGTTTAACAAAGAATTAAATGCAGTGGAGGAAAGAGTCAAAATGATGTTGGGATTGAATTCTAACATCTGTGCTATCACGTCAATTGTGGAGGAAACTTTACGCTATTCAACACTGCATTGTAATAATTACATCTGCTAATTAATATGTTAAGAAATACGATATATTCTCGGGTTTTCTTTTTGTTCTTGAAGTTATGTATGACCGACAACTAGGGTGTTCAAAATTTCGGTTAATTGAATTAATTGACTTAATTAAAAAAAATTGATCAATCGATCGGTTAATTTTAAGTTCAATCGGTTAACGGTTAATATTTTTTAAATTTTGTTTATTGGTTAAATAGGTTCGAAATCGGTTAATTAACCGAAATTTTTATATTTTATATATTTGTTTTTGGTCACTAAACTTTTAAAAATTATAAAATAGTCATTAAACTTTATCAAATTAGCACAAAATGATTATTAAATTTATTAAGTAATTATTAAAATGTTCAATATTTATCAATAATTTACGATGTGCAATAAATCAATGATCATTTTGTAATAATTCGATAAGTTTAATGGTTGTTTTATAATTTTTGAAAGTTCAGTGGCTAAAAAGATTATTTTAAAATAGTTTAATGACCATTTGTGTAGTTTATCCAAAATTTTATAACAAATTTCGGTTAACCGAATTAATCAAACTTTTTTTCGGTTCGGTTAAAAATTTTCAAAAAAAAATCAGTTCAATTAACGATCAATAAAAATAATTAAGTAATAAAATTTTGAAAGTTCGGTTCGACCAGTTAACCGAACTGACCGTTTGAACTTCTCTACCGACGACATCATTTTCTGAACTTCGTTTTTATATATATTTACTGTTTCTTGTCCCCAGGATTATTATATTTATAGCAGTAGAAAATAGTCTAAAGTAGAGGAAAATGTAGAACATTTGGTCTCTGAATTTACCTAACTTAACCTAACCCAGGTGGACTACCACCAAGTAATCCAATCAATAAGGAACGAGAATGTTTACTCCTCCAAATTCCACAATTATCGTCGCTCTAATTTCTCTGAAATAATTGCATCCAAATTTTTATTTTTTGAAATCTTTAGGAAGCTTATATATTTTCTTTAGGGATTAATCTGTCTAAACAAAAATATTATAATTACTCGAAAAACTACAAATATTCACGTCCAATTAGCAAGCTTAAATATTTTTGTTTAGGGATTGTAATGTAGTTATTCATATTTTCCAAATGGATTAATATTTAATAATGAAAATTTTTATTCAGAATTGAAGTGGCTTAATTATACTAATTGTCATGGTGTAGGCTAGGGCTGGGGTTTGATTTGATTAGAATGTGATGGAAGAGTGAACTGAACCTTCTGGTTGTCGGCGATTCTTGTTCATTCTCTTCATAGCTAAAGTTTATTTTTCATTTGGATTAAGTTTTTTCTTCTTCTGTCTATCATTTTATCATTAATTTTTATTCATCTTTCGAATGATCAATAATTTAGTCGATTTGGAATGATATGTCAACTCAAAAAATGTAAGTTTTCAATTTCCCAATCTTTTTAACCAAGTTCTTAATATATATTCCTTGAGAAAGAAAAATCTATGATAGCTTCATCAGATAAAATTGCCCCTTTTCTTGACCTCCTCAAATTAAATCATGACATATATTAATTTTACCAATTCTTTCTACACATAATTATCTTCGAAAGTTGTTTGAATAATTTACATGGATGAAGTAATATTTATTATTTTTTTATTTTAATTATTAGAATTAGATTTTTAGATCACATGATATTTTGAGTGTCACATTGCATGGAAATTTTAATATATATATATATATATTTATATTAACTAGGCATCTTTATTAATAAACAAAATAAAACCAAAACAAAATTTAATAGATATTTTAGAACATCCAAAAGAAATAATAAAAAAATCATAAATCTAGAAAGAAAATACAAGCTTTGTATTAGTCAGGTCAAACACTTTCTCTTTGCACCAAAGAAAATATCTACAGTCTATTATATGAATAGTCCATGGGAAATTGTCTAAATACGAATTAGATAAAATCCTCAAAATTAGCAACAACCATTCACGCCTATTACCAAAAACGATGATTCGCTATAGATTACATCGGCAAACAACACCAAAGGGGATCAAATTTTACGTGGCCATCGACAAACACGAATCAGAAATAAGCGTTGTTTAAGTTACCGTATGAACACCAAAAACTTACAAAAGTAACTATAGAAACGTGCCATAAGACAAAGGCGTGCCATAAAAACAAAGAAAATTTACTTAAGAGACAGAAAAAAGCAACAAAATGTGAAAAAAAAACAACTAAAAGAAAATAAATAAAATATAAATTAACAACGGCCGATAATCATTATAAAAATTAGTGTCGCTGCTAATTAAAAAAATAAAAAAATAATTGAAAGGAAAATGAAAAAGCCAGTATATATATTTCACTTTTAAAATAAAGATGTGACAAATACCAAAATACATCATTAAAATAATTAAAATATTAAAACTTGAGACTAATTTGAGTGAATTCATCAAATTCTATGATATATTAATCAAATTAAAAGATTGCGTATTACTTTATCCATAATTTGAAAGACCGAATTCGTTGTAGTGCTTTAAAAATCTTCAAAAGAATATATAATTCAGGAAAAACGTATCAGTGGCTAATAATAGTAGTAGTAATAGCGATGAATGGAAGCAATGAGAAATATATTAATTTTTATATATTTGCAGGGAGTTGGTGAGGAAGGGTAGTTTTAAAGTAAGATACTTTTAAGGTGCAGTTAAAATAAAATAATTTTATATAAATTTTTATTTAATTGGTAAAATTTTATATAATTATATAATTTTTTTATAATTTATTCAAAATTTTATTCAAATAATAAAAATTTAGATTATAATATAAAAATATGTAAACTATATATTTAATGCCCAACTTATTATCGTATATTTATTTTTGTACCTTACATATTTTTTTTGTAAAATGATACATAACGTTACATTTTTGTTTTGGCATCCATCTGTTAAAAATTAACAAAAATAATATCGTATCTCTATTTTAATTAAAATAATAACAATTTTAGTCTCAAAATTTATAAAACTTCTATTAATTTGGTTCAAATTCTATCAATTTAATGATTATTTTAAATATTTGGATTAAAATAGTAAATTTTACCTTTTTTTCTTTCTTCTTCTTCTTTAAAATCCCTAGCCCCTCTTTCTCCAGTTTTGTTAACTAAAGCAGCATTGGGATGACGATATCGGGCGAGTAAAGCTGCGAAAGGTGACCGTCGGGACGTCATGACTTCGACGATCGATTCGCTTTGGAGAATATGGCACAGCCAAGTCTTCAACAGTTTGGAGAACATGATACATCACGGTGACTTTTGATCCGTTCCGAACCCATGAGCCAGAATTGTGAATTGGTCGCTTGAACCCAGAACCTTGAGTTTGTGACCTTCAACGATCCTCATTGATTATGACAGATTTTTTCTTCGAAGTTTTCTGCCAAAATGAGGAAAAAATCAGAAAAGAAACTTTTGGTTTCACATGTGGGTTTTATTTTTATTTGTGAAATTAGTACAAAGTGATCTCTCTGACCAGAAACTTCTGGTCCTTGGTTAAATTACTAGTCTTCAACAATTTGAAAGATTTGGAGGTTAACAAAATTGGGGAAATGGTTTCGCGGAAGAAGAAACAAAAAAAAGGAGAGATATGTAGTTTTAATCTAAATATTTAAAATATAATTAAATTGATAGAGTTTTAACTAAATTGATAGAAATGTATAAATTTGGGACTAAAATTATTATTATCTCAATTAAAAATAAGTTACGTCATCAATTTTATTATTTTTTAATATTTAATATATCAAAATAAAATAAAAATATATCGTTAGGTACTATTTTGTAAAAAATAAATAAAGTACTAAAATAAAAATACGGTAATAAGTTGAGCATTAAATATGTAGTTTTTTTTATAAGAATTTGTATAGCTACACAAATTTTTACTTAGGATAAAATGTACACAAATTTTTATACAATTAATAAAAAAAATATTTTTATAATTATACAAATTTTTATCTAATTAATATGAGAAAAAGTTTGATACACAGTCCGTGTAAATTAAAGTTTACATGTACTTTTCAAATTTAGGGGTTAGAAGTTTAGTTTAGGGTTTAAAGTTTAAGGATTTAGGTTGTAATGTTTAGAATTTAAGGTTTAGGGTTAAAGTTTAAGGTTTAGAATCTAGGGTGTTAGGGTTAGAGTTTTAGATTTTGGATTTTATAAAATGTTGTATAAAAGTATTTTACACGAACTGTGTATCAAAATAAAACTTAATTAATATATAATTTTATATAAATTTTTATCATTTTTCTATAAAAATTTATATTAACTGTATTTTAATCATATTTTAGGTGTTTTTTTAGACTTTCCCTAGCGAGAAGGGAGCTTCTTGAATAAAAAACGGTGACAGACACGTGTACCGTACGCGTTCCATGTGAAATCCCTTAGAAAACTGTATTCGAAGATTCCTTCCAAGAAAAACAATGACAATCCCCCATTTTTCTCACTTTTCCTCGTTGGAAACGTATACATTTTCTCATCTACACATAAATAAAGCATGTTCTTATCTCCCCCATCTTTGAAACTATGACTCCGTCTAGTGGAGAAGCAAGCGGCTTTTTATTCCAAATGGCGTCTGCCTTCCCCTTTATAAACAACCCACCTACAACAATCTGCAGAAAGAGATAGAGAATCCAAGTCTCTGTTTTCTTCTTCTTCTTCTTCTGATTTTCACCAAGAGTTATGATCTTGTTTAGTGTTGTTAACTAATGGAAACTGATGCAAGCAAACGCTGCGATAACCTCGTTCACTCTCGATTCTTTCTCTCTGGGTTCTATTGCTGGGGTTGGGAATTCTTAACCGCTCTTCTTCTCTTTAGTTGTTCTGCTTAAATTACCAGCTTCTCTTTTAATTGGTCTATTTTGTTGTAATTTTTGTCTTTTAATCATAATTCTTTGTTAGAATCCGTTTTTTTAATCTTTTGGGGGTTTACGTTATACTTTGAGAGGGGTTTGGTCAATCGGAAAGTCGGAAAAATGACGCAAAGGTCAGTTCCGGCGCCGTTCTTGATCAAAACGTACCAGCTGGTGAATGATCCGATCACCGACGACGTGATTTCGTGGAATGAAAACGGCACGTCTTTTGTCGTCTGGAAAACTGCTGATTTTGCGAAGGATTTGCTTCCCAATTATTTCAAGCACAACAACTTTTCCAGCTTCGTCCGTCAGCTCAACACTTACGTATGTTTTTTTTCCCTTCATATTCTGAATTATTCTAAATCAAGATCAGATACGGACTAATTTTATTAAATTACCAATCAATTACTGTTAATTATATGCTAAACTGTTCGTTCCTGCTTCGAGGAAAATGATGGGTAATCTCTTTAAATTTTTCTATGGTTTGTTTTAAAAGTTATAATTAAATATGGCTTTAAATTTAATACATAGTCTATGTAAATAGGTTCTGTAAAATTTATTTTACACAAGTTTGTTTATTTATACTATAAATCAAAATTAAACTTAAATCTTACAAAATTAAATTTCTAACTCTGAATTTTAAACACTAACCTTAAATTTTAAACCTTACAACTTAAATCGTTAAACTCTAAATCTTAAATTAAACTTTTAACCCTTAAAATTAAAACTTACATAAAATGTGGGAATGTGGGGATAGGTGAACTAATTAAAGGAATTAATTAATCCTTCAACCACTCTAATTTAGTCATTTTTGCAAGGTTTTACAAATTGTTACAAATATTGAGTGAAGGTTTGCGATCGTCTTTTCGCTGTTTCCAACAACAGTACGGTCTGTGAAAATGAATGAATTCGCCGTTTTATTACAGGGATTTCGAAAGGTTGTTCCGGACAAATGGGAATTTGCCAACGAGAACTTCAAGCGAGGGCAAAAAGAGCTCTTGTCCGAAATTCGTCGTCGGAAGACGGTGACAACGTCGCCGGCTAATACTCCGGCAAACGGAAAACCCTCTGATGCTGGACCTTCCTCTCCGAGTAACTCTGGTGAGGACCTAGGGTCCACCTCCACATCGATATCACCGGACTCAAAGAATCCGGGATCGGTGGAAACGAAGCCGGCGACCGTGACCGAATTCGCGGATTTATCAGACGAGAACGAGAAACTGAAAAGGGAAAACGAGATGCTGAGCTCGGAGCTAGCGCAAGCCAAGAAGCAGTGCGACGAGCTGGTGGCGTTTTTAACTGAATGCGTGAAGGTAGGGCCCGATCAGATCAATCGCATCATGCGGCAAGGAAGCTGCGGGTCCACCCATGATGCGGATGCTCGTGGCAGCTGCTACGGTGACGATGACGAAAACGGCGACGGCGAAGAAGGAAACGGAAGTTTGAAACTGTTTGGGGTATGGTTGAAAGGCGCGGGAAGGAAGCGGGCACGCGAGGAGAAAATCGTGTACGGTGGGCCACACGCAAAAGAGATGAAGACCGTCGATTTTGACCACGTGGCTATGGTGATGAAAAGCGGCAGGGTTTGCAACTGAGCCCAGCAGCAGTTGGATTTCGTATAATTATAATTAGGCATAAATCACAAGGTTTTATTTTACACCCATATTCCCCAAAGTATTTTTATAATAAATAAAATATACATGGGTTTGTATATTTATAATTTCTTTTCCAAAGGTTAGGTGGGTCAATTAGTCAGCAATTGTGGGAGGCAAAAATCAAGGGCACATGGGTCCCTCAACTTAGCTAAAATGTTACAAATCGTTGTTTTTTTCTATATGGAATTGGGTTTAATTTCCTTTCAGTTGACCATTTAGATAGCGCCATCTAATATCACAACTTTTGACATGAAAATTCTTAATTGGTACAATATCATGATGATGACTTGTATGCAAAGTTTAAGATATTTTATTTCAAATCAAACGCCAAATGTTAAAAAAACCGTATTTTTATGTTTTTTTAGTTAGATTTTGGATTCAGTCTTTTTGTTTTTAGTTTTTACTTACATTTTTTGGGTAATTTTCTCCAACCAGTTTCGATCCCATCTGAATTAAGAATGGTGCGTTAGCTCTAAGTTCAATTTATTTTTATTTTAATCAATAGTAATTGTAACTAATGATTAGGTTTCTGCTATTTTCTGAATCTTTCTAAACCTTGTAAATTTGAAAGGAATTCAGCCTTTTTGGTTTACTGCCTTCTTCTGGTTATTTAGTTTGGTTTCCGCCATAAATAATCTTCTTTGGTTTGTTTTAATTATGCCTTACTGACTTTGCAAACATAAGTGGGGATAGTGTTTCAAATCTTGTATGGAAAAAGAAAAAGTGTTTTTTAAGAATGTTTTGACCACTTCATCAGGCCATTCTTTATAAGGGACGTCACCATGGATTAAGCCAACAGAAGAAGCAAGAGATTAAAGAAGCATTCGAACTATTCGACACCGATGGATCGGGTATACGGGTTTACATTCTTATAAACTACGTTCGGATACAGATATATGTTCACTTGTATTCTAAAATTCCATACATTACTGTCCAGGTACCATTGATGCCAAAGAGCTGAATGTTGCCATGAGGTATATGTTAATACATTTCTAGTTGATATCCAAGATAAAAACTGGAGCTAACAAGTTATAGCATTACAGGGCACTAGGTTTCGAGATGACAGAAGAGGTATTTTCAAATATTTCCTAGATTGTCTAGGTTTATTTTTTTTTCTTCCAGAATCCTTATTTTAAAAAATCTGTTGTGCCACGCGCGCACACGCACCAGCAAATCGATCAAATGATTACGGACGTGGATAAAGACGGCAGTGGTGCCATTGATTTCGATGAATTTGTGTACATGATGACTGCCAAGATTGGTGAAAGGGACACTAAAGAGAAGCTTATGAAAGCATTTCACATCATTGATCAAGATAACAATGTAAACCATCTTCTTGTGTTTGTTTATTTATTTATATTTAGAATCCATGTTTGATTCTTGACTTGGATTCAGGGGAAGATATCTGCTCAAGACATTGAACGCATTGCCGACGAGCTTGGCGTAAATTTGACCGGAAAAGAGATTCAAGATATGATTGGAGAAGCCGATCGAGATAGTAAGCCTTCTTCGATCTTAATAAAACAAATCGTTCATGTACCTAGCTAGTTTCAAGCAAAGTATATTAATTAAGCATTGATAAATTTGGATTAATGCAGAAAATGGCGAGGTAAATATGGACGAGTTCATGAAGACGATGAAGAGAACAACATATGGTTACTAGTACTAGAAGTTTCCATTTTAATGGTGAATTGGGAGGGTTTTGCAGCAGTCTTTTGCTTAGAACATAGTGAACTTAATATATGTTCAATGTAGATTTGAGTTATTGGGTTCATTTTTGTTATCTGGCATATCTGATCTAATTTTTTATATAACAACGTTTCAAGTTTTTTTTTTTTTTAATTTAAGGGTAAAGTACAATAATCATCGAATTCTTAAGACACTTTTATTTTGGTCACCGAACTTTTAAAAATTTTATTGAATCACCCAACTTTTGGTCACTCTTGTTAGAAAATGTTGACAAATGTTGACGTAACAAGTTAATTTCCATTTTCTTCAATAAAATAATATAATTTGATTGATTAAACTACTTTCTTCTTCTTCTTCAAATCTCTATTTTTTTAGTGGAAAGCTGTACAACTTGAAATCCGAAGCATGTAAATCTAGTTATCAATTTTGGTAGCTTTTCTTTCTTGGCTTTCTCAGCCCAATTGAGGAACCGAAGCATATCATTATTGCATTTGATATTAAACAGTAATAGAAGTTAGATTAGTATAGACTAATTCTGAAGTTAACTCAGCCAGTCTTAGATTGTTAACCTACAAGTGACAAACCAAATGGTTAGAACTAATCATTTGCAAACAAATCTAGAAAAACTGAAGTTAGTTTCCATACCATATTGATTAACAGAGTATGGTACCTCTTCTTTCAGTTGAGTTTCAAGCTTCACCAACTATTCTTCAAGCTCTTTATCACGAGTTTGCATCCTAAAACTCTATGCGATCTCATGCTTGAGATTTCTAATCTCCAATATCAGAGAATTCTCATTTTCCTTTTCTTTTTTTTTTCAATTGTTATTCAAGCTGTAATATTACAGATTGAAGTTCTTCTTTGTCACCGAACCTTTTGTTTTCCCGTAAAAAAATGGAATTTGGAGGAAGAGGGTTCACGTGATATGGTTTTATTATTGTATTAAAGAAAATAAAAATAAATGGCCACGTCAACATATTTTTAAAGTGAGGTAACGAAAGAGATCAAAATGAAAGCAAAATAAAATTTGGGTGACCTCAATGAAAGTTTTAAAAGTAAATTAGTTGAAATGTCATAATTTAATTAATTATTAAATTTAAATATAAATATTTACAGGAAATGACGTTCCTCCATAGGCTATCAGATACATTGTGGCATTTATAAACTAATACTTTTTGTTTTTTTTTTATTCTCACACATTCATATTTATATTTGTATTTAAATTTAATAATTAATTAAATTGTATTAAAAATAATTATATAAATAATAAATTAATATATAGATCCTTCAAATATGCTTAGTAATGTTATATTAAAAAATCATTTTTCATAATCTAATTATTTTTAATATATACAAAATATAAATAACTAATAAACTATTCAAACACATATCGAATATAATCATATCCTTATATGTCATTTTTCTTATTTAAATAATCAACAACCACCAGCTATCAGTTAATTTTACCAAACACTTTTATACAATCAGTTGATGATTCTACAATAAACGTTATGTACCCCTACGTACCACTAATCATGTGTATCACTATGTACCATTAACTATTTTAATTACTTTTGAAATCATAGGGACTAGAAGCGTCACTATTCCTTTATAGAATAAAACATAAAAAATAATTTTATATTATTTTTTAGATTTTTTCCTTCTCGGGTAAAGTACACAAATGGTAACTGAACTTTAGTAAAATATTCAATTTGATAACCAAATTTTCAATTGCTTCAATATTATCATTAAACTTTTAGTTTTGTTCCAAATTGGTCACCGACCCGTTAATAGCCGTTAAAAGGGTGATGTGACAGTTAAAATATTTTGTATAATAACACATTTAGTCATCCACGTTTGCACATTCAAACAATTGTGTCCTAATTTGAAAAAAATAATCAATTTAACCCTCATTATTTGCACATTATTTCAATTTGGAACTATTTTAATTAAAAATAATTTAACCATAAACCTTAAGCCTTAAGCCTTAGACACTTAAACCCTAAACCCTAAAACTATTTAGGGTTTAGGGTTTTGGTTTTAGGGTTAAATTATTTTTAATTAAAATAGGGTGAACTTGAAATAATGTGAATAATAAGGATTAAATTTATTATTTTTTCAAATTAGGATAAAATTGTTTTAATGTGCAAACGTGGATGACTAAACACGTTATTATACAAAATATTTTAATTGCCACATCACCCTTTTAACAGTTGTTAATGGGTCAGTGACCAATTTGGGGCAAAACTAAAAGTTTAATGGTAACATTGAAGCAATTGAAAGCTTGGTTACCAAATTGAATAATATACCATAGTTTAGTTACTATTTGTGTACTTTACCCAAAAAGAAAAATATCTGAAAAAGTAATATAAAAATTATTTTTAAAAATTTTATTCTGAAAAGAGATAATAACGCTTTCAATCCCATAATTTTAAAAGTAATTAAAATAGTTAATGGTACACAACGGTACACATGATTAGTGGTACAATGTGGTCCATGACATTTATTGCAGAATTATCTTAGAATCAGCTAATACAATCTGCTAGTCAAATCAACTAATGCAATCAGCAGTGAGGGTTCTGGACAGGCGCGATAGGAGCGACCGCAAAGGGCCCTCGAAAGAGAGGGGCCCAAAAATAGAGAACTTAAGTTAAATAGTTGTAAAAAAATTATAAATTTGTATATAATTATGTGCATATATATATATAACAATTATCTAAAACTTTAAACATACAAAAAAATGACACATTGTAAGTGAAAATGTTTATAAGTTGATTTTTTATTGTTCAAGAGGATAATATAATAATATTTTTTATTAAGATGATTTTTTGGAAGAAAAAAATTTATATCTCTTACCGATTATAAATTAAGGGCCGCATTTTAAAAATTACACTGGGCCCCCAAAATCTTTGGACCGCCCCTGGCTATCAGCTAATGCAATCCGCTATCAGTTATTCATTAATTGTCAAACAGGGTCTTAATCTAAAAATAGGGGCAAATGCGTCTAGTTTCGGTAGAGAGTATATGTATCTCTATTTTTGAAAAAAAAAAGTCTTTTAATGTTATTTTTGAAAAAATAATTTAATTTAGTGTGTAAATAAGAAAAAGAGAGATTTTTTTTAATCCTTATTTTTTTAATTTATAGATTTACAAATACTAAGGATGAATCAGATATCTTAAGATATAAGTTTAAGAAGCAATGTCGGCTGTGGCGGACTGAAGCGTATTGCCCAAGTTTAATGGCGGCGGAAACCCAACCGTTCCATGTGAACTGAGATGTAAGCCTACCAAACACGACCGGCGCCTTGTATTTCCCAGCATAGCTTTTCATCCTTTGTTTTTTTTTTTTTTGTTGTTGGTTCGAATACAACGTTTCATCCTTGGTCGCTAAGTATAGTGTAAATGGGACTGACAGTTTTTGGTTTCGGCCGTACCATAAATGTTTGAAAAACGGCGTGGTTGTGGATGACGCACGAAGAATTTCCCACCCCACTCAACAAATATATTCGAACCCATTCACTGCTTGCTCTTACCAGAAGAACTGAGAGAAAAAGTCGTTGCGATTTCCCAAGTCAAAACTGTTACTTCTAAGTCATGGAAAATTACAATAGATCCTGTCCGTTGAGTTGGGCAAAGGAGCATGAGATCATGGTCTCCACACTCCTGCATGTTATCAACGGTACTGAACCTGACTCCGCAGTGTTTGATTCCAACAATGGGGTTTATTGTAATTTTAACTCCACGTGTCCTCTTACGAGAATCAACGGTTGTGATGACGAGTATATAGACAGTATTTTACAGTCCCAGTGCCAACAGAGAGGAAGCGTTACAGGGGAGTACGGCACAGGCCGTGGGGGAAATGGGCCGCCGAGATTCGAGACCCGAAACGAGCGGTTCGGGTTTGGCTGGGGACGTTCGAGACGGGAGAAGCTGCTGCTAGGGCTTATGACAGGGCGGCTATTCAGTTCCGTGGAGATAAAGCAAAGATCAATTTCCCTTTATCAGATTACACAATGAAGCAAGAAAATGAAATAGAAGAAAAGAAGAAAGAAAGTGAAGAAGGTAAAGAGAAAGAGAAAAGCAATGGAGAAAAAGGACAGAGTAGTAAAGAGATTGAAGAAGAAGAAGAAGATGAAGAATAAGAAGCATGGGAAGTATTCTCAGAGGAAGAGCTTAGGGAACTAATGATGATGGATTAAATGGTTAAGGATGGAAAGTCAACGATTTTGGCATTATAGTTACTATTCTAGAAACTTCTGCCTCTTTCTAAAAGTAGAAGATTGAAAAGCAGCTGCAACTAAAGAGTAAGCAATAAGAATTGTTAGAATTAAACCATAACTAAATATGAAATTTAAATCCAGGATCTATCATGTCAAATCATCAAGAATAATAAACCGAATGCGGAAGCGTACCTGAATTAATTGATAGATGAAAACCTTGAATCTTTTGATGAAGATCGCCTAAAAGGTGGTTGTGATCTTCCAAGAAGATAGGTTTTCTCTTGATGTAAAACTCTCTGACGGGGAAGGAGAGAAAAACAAGTTAACATATTTCTTGGGGACCACTACCTCTTTATATAGTTGATTTAATAATCAACTATTAAGTATTTATAACTCTGCCCCTCATCGAATTATAAATACATCTTATGGTATCTACACTTTTATTTCCATGACATTTTAATACCCATGACACGCCTAACGTAATTGGTCACTTAATTTTGTGTCATACTTTAAAATAGCAATATACATTATACATATGTGTCCACTATTACGGATTTTAATCCAACAATCTCCCACTTGGGCAACATATGTTTCCTGACAAATGTATAACCTTATGAGCTCAAAAATTTGCTATTATATAATAGGTATTCTGTAACAATCTCGTCCATCAACTATATCCATATAGGATCAAAGCAGCCTTTGTCGTATCAATCATGACAAGACCCATCAATGGTCACGTATACAAATATAGTCAAATGACATAGATCAATCATGGACGCGTAGCATGGAAAATTACATGAAATGTGAACTAAATATGTCTATTTCCAACTGGTCCTCCTAAACCTTAGCGAGATCAAACTTTATTAAATTCAGAGTGTGCATAAACCAAAAGAACTTTATTTCTGTAGAAAATAATCTTAAAATATCCTTAAACTGAAGTAACCAAAATTGTGTCTAAAACGAATGGGCATTTTTCAAAATTACAAACTCCCACTAAAACTGAATATCCTTAAATAACATTACACTCACATGAGTAGTGTGCTCATGAAAGACCTAGGGTGTCAATTTCTTAATAAGCGCGCAATTATGGAGTTTGTACCAAAGATGCTCTATAGACACACAACCACTCAATTTTTTCTTTAACAACTAGGAACTTAATATTTATGTGCTTCAAATTTAAAGTGTTCCTATTGTTTATAGAATAAATGAATGCATATTTATTGTCACAAAATAACCGAAGTGATCTTTCTAATCAATCTATATTTAGCAGCCCATGTGACAAAATTCTTTTGCATCAATATTCTAATAGAATCGAAGTCTGTAAACTTGATGATCTCTAACTTACCAGAACTCCAATATGTGAGCATGTAATTTTTGTTCTCTAAAGATATTTCACAACCCTATTGGCTGCTATTCAATGATCCATAATATGATTGCTTAAATATTTGTCTAACATTCCAACAATGTACGCAATATCCAAACGCATACATACTTGAGCATAAATTAGAATCTCAATAGCTTATGCATATGGAATCTTTTGTATTTTCTAAATTTCAAGGTTACTTTTAGGGCATTGAGTAAGCCTAAATTTGTCTTCTTTAGCAATTTGAGTATCACTTGGTTTACTCCCACTGAACTTGTAGTATATACAATTGTCAACCAAATTTATCTCAAAGCCGAATGAAATAATCAATATGAAATTTATAATTTCATTAATGAGAGTCCTACTTAAGCTCATAGATGAATTTATTTAATTTACATATCATTGATTTTGTATTATTAGACACAAATCTATGATTGTACCATATAATTCATTTCTTCAATGTCGTCATTGAAAAACACAAGCCTAACATCCATCTTATGTAGCTCAAGATTAAAATAAGAAACAAGCGTCATGATTATCTTGAAAGAGTATTTCAATGAAACTTGAGAGAAAGTCTCCACAAAATCAATGTCTTCTTTTAGAGTATATCCTTTAAATACAAGACATGCCTTATACTTGCCCAAGATTATCATTTGCATCCCTCTTGGTTTTAAATATCCATTTACAACCAATTGGTTTGCACCTTCATGTAATGAGACAAGTTCCTAAACTTTATTGTCTTGCATAAAATTATACTCTTCTTGAATGACATCAATTCACTTTTGAGAGTCAGAACTTTTATGATTTGATAAAAAATGAATGAATCATTTTCTATCAATCCATTATTATCCTTATTTTCTTGAAGAAATACAAAGTAATAGTCCAGAATAGTATTTCTCCTTCCTCTCTTGGATATCTTTAATGACACTTGTTTTTGAGGTTGTTGAGTTTGTTCTTCTGAAAACAATTACCTTATCTTGAATGAGAGTTGTTCAACATTGTTTTGCTGAGGTACTTGATTCACTTCTTGATTAATGATAGGTTTGAAAACCTAAACATCGTCAAAAGTGATAGTAGGAATTAAATTATAATCCAATTCCTCCTCAAAATCAATGTATCTAACCTTATTTCTCCCTCCAAACTCAACATCCTAAAATTTTTTTATAGATTTCTCCTTAAATAATTCCTAACTGTGGGATCATAAAACTTACAACACATGGATCACTCAAAATAACTAAAGTAGTTGCTTGGTTTTGAATTTTAATTTCTTCACATGTGTCCTAACTTATTACAAAAGAATCAACCCTTTGTAACTTATCGTTGTTTCTTTTGAGTTGGACCCTTAGCAACCTTTTTTTTTAATATTTTCTTTTATTGCCCTTACTCTTAGAGACACTAACTAAATGAACACTAACCAAATGAGTACTTTTACCCTTATAATGCTTCAACTTTTCTTCCTCTTTAACACAATGAGAAATGAGCTCAGCTAGAGCCTATTTCTCCTTTTGACAGCTATAACTATTTTTGAATTGATTATACTATATAGGAAGAGGTACTAAAAGTATAAGAACAAACAATTGTTAGAAAGTTCGATCTTATGTGCCTTAAATTTTGAAGCAATATTAAACATTTTCATAATGTACTCCCTCACATTTCCTTGACCCTTATACTTCATAGACATCAAAGAAGGCATAAGTGACGCCATCTTAACCTTAATGTTTTGGGTAAAACATTTCTTAATTTCGTCAAGGAAAACCTTAGATAAGTAATCTCTTTAGATTTGTGCTCCTAAAGACTTATAGAATGTTGTTCTTTATGATCATTAGACTCGTACAATTTGAACAATTTCTCCTCTCAAAATCCCTTTTTATGGGTGCTTACCATGTGTGAGAGGTGCAAGTTATTCTTCCCTTAGTGCAAAGTCTGTGTTCATACAAC
The DNA here is from genome assembly GCA_019671005.1 of Hibiscus mutabilis. Taxonomy (NCBI): domain Eukaryota; kingdom Viridiplantae; phylum Streptophyta; class Magnoliopsida; order Malvales; family Malvaceae; genus Hibiscus; species Hibiscus mutabilis. The sequence goes on along the minus strand of CM033731.1, from coordinate 7,365,061 downwards.
CAAATACTATATGTAAGTGTCTTTTCTATTCCTTGAAACTAGTTTTACTAAACATGAGTGTAGAATGTATTTAATGATATTGTGACAAAGAAAGATAAATTACCTAAATATAGAACAAAAATAAATAAATAAAATAAAAACAAGCTCACATAAATATTCATAAGTAAACAAATAAATTCAAAATAATGGCTAGTTCCCCTCAAGATACCAAGCACAACATTAATATCAAGTCTTTGGACAAGAATATTAATCAGCGTAAGCGGTACTCTTGTTGTAGCAATCAAACATTGACAATAAACTATGTCAAACAATATATTAATCTTTAGACTAACGTATTGCTTACATAAAATACCTTATAATTGACACACATTTATCGCCACAGTTGTCGTTGTAATTCTGCCAAATATTAACTTTCCTTTGGGCCAATTAATAAACGTATGAATTACAAAAACCCATAATTATCTTAATATTTTAAATAAACTAACCTACACAAAAGCGGTCACTTTGGTGACATTATGTTTCAATTAATCCATTAAAATATTAGACATGTGAAACCAAAATATGAATTTAATTATTTCAAAATATTTGTCTTAATTTTATCTTTCAATCAAATTAAAAGATAACCAAAATAATAATAAATTTGAATAAAGGTAAACCTCATATCAAGATACCGGACACTCCATTAATATTTCATCTTTGGACAAAATATTAACTTGTAAGTGATATCTTGGTACAATAATTAAACATTGATAATAAGAACATGTCAAACAGAAATCTTCCTTTGGGCCGATTTATTGCTCACATATAAAACTGAATAATTATCACATGTTTATTACCACAGTTGCACATGTAATAATGTTAATTATTAACCTTCCTTTGGGCCGATTAATACTAACATAGTCCGACTTACATGCACAAAACCTTTTATATATTAAAATAAAATAATTTCTACAATAGAGGCCACTTTGGTGACTTAATGCTTCAATTAATTTATCTTAAAATATATAATATAAATATACCGATATCCAAATTTAAAATTATGTAACAGTCAAAACTGAAATTTCTGATAACACTTAAGTTTCGGAAATAACCCAACAAAAGATTGTCTGAATGGGGCTACCAGAAATCGAAAAAATGAAATATTTGACTGCTTCTCAAAAATTCCTTAAGCATGTGTTTGCCGAAATTAAAGTCGAATTCAAAACAATCAATCTTTAACTTAAAAGCCAAAATCAGATAAATGAATTATTCATACAGCGATCATATGAGACTTTAATATCCATAATAATCTAATGATCAAAATTAAATATTTTTGATCAAACTGAATCGAATATTAATTCCATAAGATTAATGGCATGCTTTTCAAAACCAAAACCAAATGTATATTCCGTAGATAACATTAATGTCATAATTAAGCATAGTGTGAAATAAATTTAAGTCAAAGGCTCTATTCAAAACTAAACAAGATTTAACAAATTCAACCGTAATTTATTAAACTAACCAGAATATAAAGCTTCGAGAACTAGCTTGTTTATAAAGTTTCTAAGTCACTATAAATTTACCACAACAAAGCTCAAGTCAAACTTTATTTTTTTTTCTTTCTTAATTGCTAACGATCAAAACTAAAATTTTGACCAAACTGAATTGAATATATATTTTAAAACAAATATATATTTCATGACTTTATTTACTATATGCAATTATTAAAGCAAAAGCAATACCAAAAATTGAGGGCATAATCATATTCCGAAACCAGTTTAATAATACTGAATTAAGGCTAAAAAATTGATTAAACACGTATAATGAGCATTAAAACCAAAATTCAATAGAAATTGCATATACCATTGCATTGATTCTAAATGTCAGAATCCATTAAATTGAAAAATCAAAACTTGTATCACCGATTATTAAAACAACAACAACAAAACTCAAAAGCTAATTTGCCGATGCATAAGGGTTATCGAATAAAGGTTATCGCACATAAAGGTAATCGTAAAAATTCAAAACATGCGAAATATTAAACCCTAATTCCTGCGAAAAATAAAAACAAAATTGTAGTCTCCATCACACAATAGATATACCGAAACGAAAGATTTTATCGTTGAACTTAGGGTTTTGATTTAAAGAGATTTAAGAAGAAATCATCCAAAATAAATACATAATTGATTCTTAATGATTCGACATAATCAGGCTCTGATACCACTTGTTAGAATTAAATCATAACTAAATATGAAATCTAAATCCAGGATCTATCATGTCAAATCATCAAGAATAATAAACCGAATGCGGAAGCGTACCTGAATTAATTGATAGATGAAAACCTTGAATCTTTTGATGAAGATCGCCTAAAAGGTGGTTGCGATCTTCCAAGAAGATAGGTTTTCTCTTGATGTAAAACTCTCTGACGGGGAAGGAGAGAAAAACAAGTTAACCTATTTCTTGGGGACCACTACCTCTTTATATAGTTGATTTAATAATCAACTATTAAGTATTTATAACTCTGCCCCTCATCGAATTATAAATACATCTTATGGTATCTACACTTTTATTTCCATGACATTTTAATACCCATGACACGCCTAACATAATTGGTCACTTAATTTTGTGTCATACTTTAAAATAGCAATATACATTATACATATGTGCCCACTATTACGGATTTTAATCCAACAAGAATGTCACGTGTAAATGACTGTTTTGTTTACTATAAAATTTTCAGAGAAGCTGCTTTGTTTTAGCATATTTGAATTTAATTACAAGACTGTGTTTATATATTTTGTTAATCTTGGACGATGCTTTCACGCCCGGTAAATATTTAATTGATATTATTATTTCAAGGCTAAACTATAAAATAAGTGCTCAAATTATATCTCTTTTTTGTAATAAGTGCTTAAAGTATTTTTTTTGTTTGAAATAGGTGTCTAAACTTTCATTTTGGCTGAAATAGGTGCCTAAAGTATTTTTTGGCTGAAATTGGTGCCTAAACTTTCATTTTGACTTGTTTTAAAGTCAATTTTGGTACCTTTTGGGCACCTATTTCAACCAAAAATGAAAGTTTAGGCACCTATTTTAGCCAAAAAATACTTTAGGCACCTATTTCAACCAAAAATGAAACTTTAGGCACCTATTTCAGCCAAAAAATACTTTAGGCACCTATTTCAAAAAAGAGACATAGTTTGGGCACTTATTTTGTAGTTAAGCCTTATTTAAAAATGTCTTGAGGTGGACTTATGTCCGTAAAATTTGCATTTGGGTTTTAATGGGAGGTTGAAATACTGGTTAAATTGAAATAAAAAATATTTTGATACATAAATTTATAATTTTACATAAGCTTTTTAATTTTAAAGTTGAGGAATTTATGTTAGGGTTTAGGGGTTTAGGTTTATGATTAAAATTTAGAGTATTAGGGTTTAGATTTTATAGTTTAAATATGAAGGGTTTTGTAAATTTTGTTTACACAACTTGTGTATTAAAATATAACTCTAAATTTATTTATTTATTTCAAATTTGGATTAAATTGTTTGAATGTACAAACATGAATAATTAAATGTGTTATTATACAAATTTTTTAACTGTCACGTTACTCTTTTAACGATAGTTAACGACCGACCAATTTGTAACACAAATCAAAGCTTAATGTCGAAACTGAAGTAATTGAAAGTTTGATTACTAAATTGTACAATTTAGCAAAATTCAGTGATCACTTGTAAAGTTTACCCAAAAATTAATACTTATGTTAAACTTTGATGAAACGACTGAAAACAAATTGCAAGTGATAGGACTCGAAACTATGACCTTTATATTGTACAAAGCTTAATCATTAAACCAAGCTAAAAACTTGGTATACAATTGATAAAATAATACTTATGTTAAACTATGATTTAAATTAATTACATTTATTTATGAAATGTATTCATTATAATTTAAATTATAAAATATTATAAGAATATATTATTTTTTGAACATTATGGTGTTATTATATGGTAATGTATGATCTTTATTCTCAACCTTTTGAAAATGTATACATTTGTACAAACAAGTTGCTCGATCACCGTTATCTTTTTCGGTGACATTTGAAGGTACATGATTAGAGGTGTAAATAAACTGAGTTTGAACGAACAAGACTTTATTTGTGTTCGTTTGTTTATTTTTGAAGATGTTCATGTTCGGTTAAATTTTTAATATCATGTACGTGTTTGTTTATTATTTTTGAACGTGTTCGCAAATATGCTCATTTAGTTAGCATTCACGAGCATGTTCGTTTAATGTTCATTAGCATGTTCGTTTAACGTTCGCAAACATGTTCGTTTACATGTCCAAAGTTCACTTTGTGTTCAATTTAGTTCCTAAAATCATCAATATTTAAAATGTAAAAGAAAAAAAAAGAAAAGGGCAACCAGATAAACGAGTCAATAAACAACTTTTCAAATAAGCTTGTTTGTGATCATAAACGAACCAAACACACCTCTATTCGTGTTCTTTCGTTTATTAAACGAACATAAAAATTTTGTTCATACTCGTTTATTTAGTTTAATAAACGAACAATTCATTGAACACTTTGCTCATTTATACCCCATACCCAATCTTGAGAACAAAAATATTCTGTCTCTTTTCGATACCCCTATTTATGCCCGACATTTAAAAATTAGGTTTAGGGTTTAAGATTAATGTTAAGGTTAGAGTTTAAAGTTATGGTATATGATATATACTTTATTTTTTAGTGTTTAAGATTTAGAATTTAAAAAATAGAATTAGAACTTAAAATTTTAAATTTTAATTTTGAGGCATGAATAAAATAAAAAAGAGACAAAATTTTTTTGCTCCAATCTTAAATGTCAATTGTGGGTGCTTTTAACGGATTACAGGACAAACGCGTCATACTCGAGAATCGAGATGGATTAACATGGGCCATGGTAATTGGTAGCTGTCAAAATGTTGACGAATGAAGGAACGATCGATTGCTCGAATCCTATCTTAAGAGCTTTAAAAAGAAATTGAATAAAGAAAGCGAATAAATAAAAGAATTGAATTGAAATATTTAAATGATTAATGGTTTATAAATTTAATATTACTCCGTGGTTATTTAAATTAAATTATTTTATGTAATTTTACTTAATTTTTATAACATATAAATAAGTATTTTGTGTATCAAATAGTAATAAAAATAATTTAAAAATATTATATAATTATTAATTATTTTCATTTTAAAATCAATTCTTTTTTATATTATTTATGAAAAGACTAAAACTTTATTAAATAATGTCAAAAAAATATTAAACAAATCATTTTATCAATATAAAATAGAAAATAAAATTTTAATATGAAAAGTCTAGAATTAAATAGACTAAAACCAAATTGAATGTAAGCCCCACCCTAGTTGGATTTTGAGAAAGATATTCAATTTAATAAGTAATTTAAATGACTAATGCTTCAAAAGTTAAAAAATTGCGATTATCTGAATTAAATTAATTTTTTTCTTATTTGATTTATAATTATTTTATATCTCAAAAATAATTTAAAAATAATATATGATAACTATTATTTGATTTTATTTCCTTGAAACTTTTTTAAGAAAATTTTATGAGAAGGTGCTTGAATTTTTTATAAAAAAAATCATATAACAAATTAATTTTTGTCAAAATAAAAAATTAAGATAAAAAATTAATAAGAAACAATAAAAAATTAATCCGAATTAAAAAAATTGACCGAACCGATCTTACCCGCCGGGAGTGGTGCACGATTAAACAGCGGGTGCCCACTCTTCCTAAGAAGGATTACCATTAATCTCTTGTAGTAACAAAAATGCTTAAGAAAGAGTATTTTTTTTCTTCAAAGTTATGCTTTTTAATTCGAAACTTGAGCCTAGTTTAAATGGCATGAATAAAACTTAGAGAGTAGAGAGAATAGCTTTGTCACTAAAACCTTATAAAAACAATATGCAAACAATGTCCTGTACCACTACAAACTCCGCTGTTTCCTTGAACCCATTGTCTCCTTTTTCAATCTTTTATTTTCTAATTATATTATCTATTAACCATCAATAAAGGAATAAAGTGCCCTTAAATTCCTTCTCTGTACCTAATATTCACAGCTGACAAATATTGCATCTATTATCACGTAAACTAAATCCTTCGAAGTCATATGCAAACCTTGTTTGAAAAGAACATAAAAATCTGGTTTGATTCTCACTTTCAGTTTAAAAACTCTCTTTTATTATGCTAACGGTATTCACAACTGACCAGTAAAGGCCAGCGATGCTTTTATTTCTTTTACATATTTGATATTCATATTCATGTCCGAATATATGTCGAGATACAGTGTTTAAAAGAGAATAATATTTTTTTAAGAGTCCAATTGGGATGTTGTATGGTAATGCCAATGATTCCTCCGCGTAGAATATCAAGTTGTAAGGATGGAAATGAAAGTTTTGGAATAAGAATATTTAACCCAAAGTGGGACTCTCCCCTTTATTAGTATAGATCCACCAATTCAATTAAAAGTGAGATTCTACTTCATCTCCCGACTTGGTTCCTTGTTAGGCGAGTAAGGTTATATATAAAGAGGGGCACCCGACATACAAGATCACGTATCAGAAACAGTTTCATAGTTCCGAGAAAATGTCGAAGTTGAGTTTCATCGAGTTCAATTATGGTCCGCTTCCGGGGAAGTTGTCAAGAAAACCAACCAAGTCGAGTGTCAGCGTCCGGGAGAGACAAAACTCGAACGTGTCATCACGGAGTTACCAGCCAAACATGGAAGAAATGAAATGGGTGTTCGACAAATTTGACGCCAACAAAGACGGGAAAATCTCGAAAGAAGAGTACAAATCAGCTATGAGAGTGATGGGCAAAGGAGTTGCAGAAAGAGATATGGCGAAGGCATTTACCGCCATCGACACCGATGGGGACGGCTTCATCGACTACAAGGAATTCACTCAGATGATGCATAACACGGGAGAAGGGATCAATGGCAACGACATCCGAAGCGCATTTCGGGTGTACGACTTAGATGGCGATGGGAAAATAAGTGCAGAAGAATTAATGGCGGTGATGAAGAAGATGGGGGAGAGATGTAGCTTGGAGGCTTGTCGTAAAATGATAAGAGGCGTGGATGTTGATGGGGATGGTTTGATTGACATGAATGAGTTTATGACCATGATGACTCGCACCATGAAGCCATCTCCATGATCGACCTGGTGCTATTTTAACTTTTTAACTACTTTTCTTTTTTCCTAAATTTGTAATAAATATTTGCAGTTTACAAAATAAAGAACATAAATCAAATAGCATAAAACTGAACAAAATATGGTTCATAAAGTAGAACAGATTAAACAAAGAACAATGAGTTGAAAATGTTGCGGAGGTTTGAGTATAATCATCTTGCTATACGTCCTACGACTGGAGCAACTGTAATTCCTCTGCCTTGTCTATCCATGTTTGCTTGCCAACCTTCAACCCAAAATTTTATTCAGGAAAGAAAAACAAGGACAAATAAAAATTCCAAGTTAGTCATACTACTTTCCTATTAATTGCACACACATTGTAATATCCCAATTTTTACTTAGTGACTTAAATGTAATTTTTGAAAGTTTAGAGTGTTAAAGTGTAAAGTTTGGAAAAGTTTGGGGACCAAAGTGTAATTTTAAAAAGTTATGTAAGTTAACCCCGTAAATGAATAGTTCACCCCCAAGAGTGACACTTTCGTGTTACTCGGATTTTTCGCACGAGGCTTACATTAGTGGCTATAAAGCTTTAAAGTTCGTAGGAAGAAAATTTAAAAATCGTATTGAGTGAAATTCGAATATTTGGATCGAATAAATGCCATAAATAAAAATTTAAGATATTTTGGGACATGGACGGTTTGACTGGAACCAATTTGGTTCAATTTTGATGGAATGACAATTTTCAAGACTTGTTGTAAATAAAGTCTAGTTGGAGGGCAAATTGGTTATTTGCCATGGATGGCATTTTTGGAACATTTTGGAACTTTGAAGGCAATCTTGAAAGGTCAAATACACATGGATTTAATCATGGCCATTGATTTTTGATAAGATTAAATCAGGGCCATTGGGTGAAAAGGGTAAAATGGTAATTTCACTAGTTAAATGAATTTAAAATTCATTTAACTTTACACATGGATTAAAAACAATTAAAAGATGAGAAAAATATTTATCATCTAATTTATGCTGATCGAAAATGAGGGGGAGAAAGGAGAAATTTTTTCAAGTTCGATTCAAGCCCCGAAACTCGATTTTCAGTTGGATCCGAATCAAAAGAAGGTTCGAGGTACTATAAAGGAAAGGATCAATAGAGCTTAGTGAGGCATATTAATAAATGGCCAAGGTGAGTTCATTTCTAAATGTTTGCATTACATTGAAATTGGCATTGCATTTCTATGTAATATATGATATGATACATTGCTCGACATGACAAGATTGATGGAATACTAGGTAGGAATTATTGTTTGCATAAATGATGATGCATTATGCATACATGAAAAATGGATAATGATAAGATTAAAATGAAACAAGATACACCCTGAGGTGCAAATGGCACTAGCGATGTGTTTTTAATATAATAAGGAGCAAAGAGCATCCTTATATGAAGAGCAAAGAGCGTCCTTCTGAGTACGTACTTAACATGGCACTACGGTGCAGATAGGCTACGGGGTTTCCATGGGCCTCTAGCCAAACACGATGCTAATAATAACTAAATGATTACATGGTAGATCACGAGCATGCAAATGACTGTATGATGATACATGGTTTTATATGATAGAAATGATATATGATCTACATGATACATATATTACATGATTACATGATACATGATATAGATGTTACATGACAGAGATGTTACATGATTACATGATACATGAATAAGAAGTTACATGTCACATGACCAAGAAGCACATGACAAACATGATAGAAATGTTACATGATATATGATAGAATACATGTTATGCAAATGATGGCATAAATAAAGCATGACCATGATAGAACACATGATATGCAAATAATTGTATAATGATAGCATGGTCGTAATAGAGTACATGATATGTAAATGATTACCAATGAAAGCATGTCCATGATAGAGAATCTATTATGCAATAATAACATGACTTATATGATAGTTATGATACATGACATATGTACATTATGACATACTTGCCATGTTATAGAGAAAACGAAATACACTTTTATACTTGACATACTGTATTACACTATTTCATGTTTTTTTTAAATAAATAAGTTTAACTGCCTCACTAAGTTCGTACTTAGCGTGTGTCTTATGTCACACGTAGGTTTCCTGGAAATTGTCTATCGAGAAGGAGTAGAAACTTGGGAAAAATCAAGTTACTACAATAAGTTCAGTAAGTACGTCTTACCATAATTTGATAGACTAGTAGGCATGTAAGTAAGTTAAAGTTGAACTGTCTACAACATAAGTTTACAACATAATTATGTGCTTTTATGGAAGAATAAGTTTAGAAATACAAACTGTTGACTGTAACAAAATCTTTGATATGGTTAAAATGTTGTTTAGCCCTAATCGCATAAAAATTTTAAAAATCAAGAAAGGGTCTAGGCAGCTTACGTAGTTTTCACCCTGAATTATATTGTTTTCTTTTTTTTTAATAATTCAATTATAAATTTTGTAAACCAAATTCAGGGTTAAAACTAGCTGCACCTAGACGACATAATTTTAAATTTAAAACCGACAAATTAAATTTTGGTATAAAAAATAAAAATATATTTACAAGTCAAGATTTCTTCCAACGATTTCGTAACATCTTTAATGTATATTCGGTCTACGAGTATATGTTAAGAGTGTTACATTTATTGGTATCAGAGCTACAGGTTTAGCCGATTCTGGAGGCTAAACCAAGTTTAATACGATTTGATGTTAAATACATGCCCCTAGGATGTCATATTACTGACGTACTGTTGTGTAACTTGATTATGCTCCTCAATAACATGAATAAGTTATAGTAGAAATAAGTAATGTCAAGTATTGTGGGGTTGTGTTAAACATCTGATAATTGAGACCAAAAAGGAGGTCCAAAGTAGAAGTAATGAAATACAGAATGTTCCATCTCTGGCTCTTACCTTAGTAGAGCCACTTGTATAGCAGAGAACTCTAGCACAAAAATATGAAACCTTAGTATGAGCTTTAAAGGTTGTGGTTAATAGAATTAAGACCCTTGTGCCTGCACCAGCCTGATACTTGCACCAGTAAGGATGTTGAATGTTAAGGAGCTTAAAAGTTAGGAGCTCCTGAATTTAATGGAGAAAGTAGTCCGATAAATTGCCAATTTGTGGCATAAAGATGTTAAAGTCATGCTATAGAGGAATTAAACTGCATATATACTAAAAAGTTGGAAGAAGTTGTATCTTGCTATGGGAACACGTTTGTATCTAGTGGTCTAATGCCACGGAGTTAGTAACTGTTAAGAAAGTGATTTGAAAATCGTATTTTGGATCGAATAAAAATTGTTAAGCGTGCTCAGTCCAGAGTAGCACAAGGATGAGTGACCTACTGGGAAGGTTCCATGTTAGTGTTTTTGATTGATAAAAAAAAAGATTCAGTATGAGTCAACAATATTCGGAATAGATTATTGTTAGAAGATTTTCAAGTAGGGATTGTACTTGATAAAATTTTCGGTAATTATCGGTATATCAGATTGAGTTGAAATTTTAAAGGCAGTTCTAAAGGTTATGGAAAATTCATAAAATATTATTTTATGAATATTCTATTATTGTTGGTTGGATTCTAACTAGATTTAGTTAGATTCTGATAGAGTGACTATAAAGCAATAAAGCTCAAAGAAATTTTTTTAAGGAAATTATTTCTAGTGATGTGATTGTTAGTAATCCATTTGAACATAGTGTATGAGTGACTAGAATATATAAGAAATGTCCATTAGTAATTCAATGGATTAAGTTCCTAGTGAATTTAATGGAACTTCCATTCCATGAATTTGAAGTTATTCTTGGAATGGATTGGCTATCTGCATAGGATGCAGGAATGATGTATAAAAAGAAAAAGGCTAGTACTTCAAAGACCATATGGTTTTAAAGTATTTTTTGAGGGAGAAAGATCTGACTGTTTAGAGTCAGTAATTTCTATAACGACAGCTCAAAGGCTGTTATACAATGGATGTGAAACATGTTTGGTTTGTATGGAATATACACAAAAGTTACCTAAAAAGATTGAAGATATCCCAACTGTGAGGGAAATTCCTGATGTATTTCCGGACGAACTACCAGGGTTGCCTCCGGATAGGGAAATACAGTTTGGGATTGATGTTTATCTTGGAACTGGGCCGGTATCAATGGCTCCATATAGAATGGTGCCTACGGATTTAAGGGGACTAAAGGCTCAATTACAAGAATTGCTAGACCGGGGTTACATTCGGCCGAGTGTATCACCATGGGGTGCTCCGGTGCTATTTGTAAAGAAGAAAGATGGTTCTCTATGATCATGTATAGATTATTGACAACGGAATAAAGTAACCATTAAGAATAATCATCCCTTACCAAGGATTGAGGATTTGTTTGATCAGCTTAAAGATGTAGTAGTATTTTCAAAGGTAAATCTTCAATCAGGGTTATTATCAAATTAAGGTCAAGAAAAAAAAGATATACCAAAGACAGCATTCAGGACTCTTTATGGACACTACGAGTTTCTGGTGATGCCTTTTTGGATTGATGAATGCCCCTGCTGCATTTATGGACCTGATGAATAGGGTATTCTAACCCTATCTGGATCAATTTGTTGTGGTCTTCATAGATAATAATTTGGTTTATTCGAAGATCAAAGTTGAACATGACTATCATCTTCATGTGGTACTGCAAATCTTAAGAGATAAGTAACTTTATGCCAAGTTTTCTAAATGTGAGTTTTGGTTGTCAGGAAAGTTTCAAAAGATTAAAGAAAGTTCAGATTGAAGAACCAATTCTAATTCAACCAGAACTAGGAAAAGAATATACTCTGTACAATGATGTATCTCTTTATGGTTTAAGTTGTGTGATGATGCAAGAAGGTTGTGTCATAGCTTATACATCAAGGCAGCTCAAAATTTATGAAAGGTACTATTCAACACATGATTTGGAAATGACAGCTATGATTTTTGTTTTAAAAATCTGGTGACATTATCTATATGGTGAAAGTGTCACATTTACAAGGATCATAAGAGTTTAAAGTATCTGATGACGCAAAAGGATTTGAATATGCGACAACGAAGGTGGATTGAATTTTTAAAGGATTATGATGTGGTTATCGATTACCACCCTGAAAAGGCTAATGTAGTCACAGATGCTTTTAGCCAAAAGACATTGTCTGTCTTGGGTATGATGAATGCACAATTGTCTGTGGGATGAGATGGTTCCTTAACAGTAGAATGATAGTTAAAGTCAACTTTATTAGATCAATTCAAAGATTTGCAGTCTATGGATGAAGGATGTCTTGAAAGGAGGAGACAAGCTGAACACCAGAAATTTATGTTCGAGAGATAGTAAGACTACATGGTATCTCAGCATCGATAATGTCAGACAGATACCCAAGGTTTATTTCAAGGTATTATGGTACGTTATTTGAAGCTTTAGGTATTAAACTAAATTTTAGTACAACTTTTCATCTGCAAATAGATGGGCATTTTTGAAAGGATTATACAGATTTTATAAGACATGGTAAAAGCTTGTATAATTGAGTTTGCAAAATCATGAGAAAAGTACTTGCCCTTAACCAAATTTTCTTATAATAATAGTTATCAAGCAAGTATCAAGAGGGCATATGGAAGAAAATACCGAACTTCTCTAAATCGGTTCGGGTTAGAAGATTGAAATGTTCAGAATAACTCAAGGAGTTGATTTAACACAAGACATGAATGATAAAATAAAGATTATTCAGCAAAATTTCAAGGCCGCCGTGGATTGACAAAAAGTTATTCAGCAAAATTTCAAGGCCTCAGTGGATTGACAAAAAGGCCTATGCAAATAAGAAGAAAAAAAGATATTGAATATGAAGTTAGAGAAAAAGTGTTTTTAAAGATTTCACCTTGGAAGAGTTGATTTCGTTTTAGTCGAAAAGGAAAGCTTATTCCCAGATTTATTGGGCCATATGAAATTCTAAAAAGAGTAGGACCAATGAAGTATAAAGAAGAACTAGTGAAAATTCTACTGAAGAATTAAGGAACAAGAAAATTCTACTGGTTAAAGTCCTCTGGAGAAAACATAAAGTAGAAAAAGTCATTTGGGAAACTGAAGAGAGAATGAATAAGCAATATATGAAATCGTTTGAAACATGTAAACGTTGAAAATTCAAGGACGAATTTTATTAAGGGGGAGGAATTGTAATATCCCAATTTTTGCTTAGTGACTAAAATGTAATTTTTGAAAGTTTAGGGGGTTAAAGTGTAAACTTTGGAAAAGTTTAGGGACCAAAGTGTAATTTTAAAAATTTATGTAAGTTAACCCCGTAAATGAATAGTTCACCCCCAAGAGTGATACTTTCGTGTTATTCGGATTTTTCGTACGAGGCTTATATTAGTGGCTATAAAGCTTTAAAGTTCGTAGGAAGAAAATTTAGAAATCGTATTGAGTGAAATTCGAATATTTGGATCGAATAAATGCCATAAATAAAAATCTAAGATATTTTGGGACATGGAAGGTTGGATTGGAACCAATTTGGTTCAATTTTGATGGAATGGCAATTTTTAAGACTTCTTGTAAATAAAGTATAGTTGGAGGGCAAATTGGTCATTTGCCATGGATGGCATTTTTAAAATATTTTGGAACTTTGAGGGAAATATTGAAAGGTCAAATACACATGGATTTAATCATGTCCATTGATTTTTGATAAGATTAAATCAAGTAAATTGGGTGAAAAGGGTAAAATGGTAATTTCACTAGTTAAATGAATTTAAAATTCATTTAACTTTACACATGGATTAAAAAAATTAAAAGATGAGAAAAATCTTTCTCATCTAATTTATGCTGATCGAAAATGAGGGGGAGAAAGGAAAAAAATTTCCAAGTTTGATTCAAGCTCTGAAACTTGATTTTCAGTTGGATCCGAATCAAAAGAATGTTCGAGGTACTATAAAGGAAAGGATCAATAGACCTTAGTGAGGCATATTAATAAATGGCCAAGGTGAGTTCATTTCTAAATGTTTGCATTACATTGAAATTGGCATTGCATTTCTCTGTAATATATGATATGATACATTGCTCGACATGGCAAGCTTGATGGAATACCAGGTACGAATTATTATTTGCATAAATGATGATGCATTATGCATACATGAAAAATGGATAATGACAAGATTAAAATAAAACAAGATACACCCTGGGGTGCAAATGGCACTAGCGAGGTATTTTTAATATAAGGAGCAAAGAGCGTCCTTATATGAGGAGCAAAGAGCGTCATCCCGAGTACGTACTCCACATGGCACTACGGTGCAGATAGGCTACGAGGTTTCCATGGGCCTCTAGCCAGACACGATGATAATAATAACCATATCATTATATGGTAGATCATGAGCATGCAAATGACTGCATGATGATACATGGTTTATATGATAGAAGTGATATATGATCTACATGATACAGATGTTACATGATAGAGATGTTACATGACAGAGATGTTATATGATACATGATAGAGATGTTACATGACAGAGATGTTACATGATTACATGATACATGGATAAGAAGTTACATGCCACATGACCGAGAAGCACATGACATACATGATAGAAAGGTTACATGATATATTATAGAATACATGTTATGCAAATGATGGCATAAAGAGAGCATGAGCATGATAGAACACATGATATGCAAATAATTGCATAATGATAGCATGATCGTAATAGAGTACATGATATGTAAATGATTACCAATGAAAGCATGTCCATGATAGAAAATATATTATGCAATAATAATATGACTTATATGACAGTTATGATACATGACATATGTACATTGTGACATACTTGCCATGTTATAGAGAAAACGAAATGCACTTTTATACTTGACATACTGTATTACACTATTTCATGTTTTTTAAAATAAATAAGTTTAACTACCTCACTAAGTTCGTACTTAGCGTGTGTCTTATATCACACATAGGTTTCCTGGAAATCCTCTATCGAGGAGGAGCAGAAACTTGGGAAAAATCAAGTTACTACAATAAGTTCAATAAGTACGTCTTTACCATAATTTGATAGACTAGTGAGCATGTAAGTAAGTTAAAGTTGAACTGTCTACAACATAAGTTTACAATGTAATTATGTGCTTTTATGGAGGAATAAGTTTAGAAATACGAACTGTTGATTATAACAAAATCTTTGATATGGTTAAAATGTTGTTTAGCCCTAATCGCATAAAAAATTTAAAAATCAAGAAAGGGTCTAGGCAGCTTACGTAGTTTTCACCCTGAATTATATTGTTTTCTTTATTTTAATAATCCAAATTCAGGGTCAAAACTAGCTACACCTAGACGACATAGTTTTAAATTTAAAACCGGGAAAGGGTTAGACTACAAATTAAATTTTGGTATAAAAAATAAAAATATATTTTCAAGTCAAGATTTCTTCCAACGATTTCCTAACATCTGTAATGTATATTCGGTCTACGAGTATACGTTAAGGGTGTTACACACATCCTCAAATCTCTAATTTGATCAAAATATTATAATCGAGTTCAAATATGATTAACGTATCAACCAATTTTTTTGTCAGTTTTGAAGTTTTAAATGTTAGCTCATATCTAATTTGGATCATATTTAAAATATATGAATCAAATTTCAAGTATGTACATACTTATTGTATGAACAAATTAAATCTAACTTACTAAAAAGAAATATCCTAAATTTTAATAGCATGATGTGTTTTTTTAACACATTAGATTGAAGTTGAACCCAACAAGTATTCCAGTAGAAAAGCGGATGATGTTCATTCTAGGAGACACAAGTTCCAATCGCTTTGTCTACAAGGTGTATGCCCATTGTCAAAGAATTAAAAATATGTATGAACATATACTACTTTAAAATCATCTTTAGACCATTAAAAAACACACAGATTAAAGTTGTCAATATAATAGATACATATGTATCCTTAAATTTTAATAATGATTCACATTAGATCTAAAATGATAATTAACGTCCAAATTGATGACTTGACTGACAAGATAATTTTTATTTTCTTTTCTTAAAAAGTGACAGAATGATTTAATCAAACGATATTGATATCACCAGAAATTGGTCCAAGTGATAAGCAGTTTAACATCGCTTAAATAGATCTTGAGTTCGAAACCTTGTGTATGTAAAAAATTCTCGCTGGAGACACACCCTCCAAAGTCAGGTGCCCAACTATCATTTTTTTTTATCAAAATAAGTACTTCAGTTGACTTTAAAGGGGCAAAAAATAATAGTTTAAACACCTAAAAGGGACAAAAATTGTTTACATCTAAAACGAAAAAATAGAATAGTTTGGACATTTATTTTAATATTAAACCTATTACTAACCATCTCTATAGAGATTAAAGAAAAAGGAGCAGAAAAGCTTAGCCAACTTACCGATCCCCATATCAAATCCACGGTTCTTGAGCTCTCTATACTCTTGACAAAGTGAGCAAGTCTCGCAGCAGAAATGAACCAAGCAATCAGCACAAGGAGCCTCTTCCAAGTCATATTGTCCTCTCAATCTCGACCTATATACACATGAATACAAGCAGGATAAGCCTGTAAGAGCCAGCAATCCATAAACCACACCACTTGCTGCACAAGCCGCAAACACAGTTTTTTACACACAAAATATATCAGTTTCTGCAGGTTCTAAAAACGGTCTTACACTGGGTGTTTTTGAAGCTTACAGATAGAGCCTTTGTTAACAATCTCAGCAATTTGTCCAAAGGTAACACAAGGACAGAAACAAGTGATCAAACAATTGGCAGGGTCATCACAACAATGGCAAAGGCCAGTAGACCACGTTGTAGCACTTGCTGCTGATTTGGCGAAGATGATTTTCTGATTCTAGCTTGGATATTGTTAAATTCCAAGCCCCACCTGATGGGGTGTTCGCTCTTGTTCACAAAGATTTAGAAGATGTAGTATAGTTGTTGCATGTTTGTTTCATTCCTTTTGTTGTTACTCTTGGTCCGGGTTTCTTCGGTTGTCTCTATGTAAGGATTACCAAGTGTACTTTTTTCCTCCTACTAGATTTAGAGAAGTTTTTAATGAGGTTCTTGGTAATCTATCCCATGTATGATTGTTAATCTATGACATCATACGTACTTTACCAAAAAAAATATTCATGTTACAATAACTATATATACTAATTAGATCAAAACTCAATGGGAAAAGAAGAGCATAATTAATTTACACCCAAAATAAGAAACGCTTGTAGCTTTAGTCCCAAAATTCCATTATTTTGGTTCTAATCGAAGGTTAATTTATTATTTTTTTTGAATTGAGACTAAATTAATAAAATGTATAAGTTTTAAAGAAAAAATTATTAGTACATCAAGTCACATCATCACCTTGTTATGAGTATAGGTTAGTGGTTGTTTTCATTGCATGAAATGACAGTTAAATTGTTATAAGTTAGTTGAAGCAGTTTGGAGAGTTTGTTAGATTACCATTCTCAAGTAGGGGTGTTCATGGTAGGTTAACAGTACCGTTTAGCTTAAATGATTGGTTAACCGTTACTATAACGACCTATTTTTTGGGTTAATGAAGTGAGTCTCGGATCTAGGTTCAGATCCTTTAAGTTGGTGAAATAAATTAGGAAGAATTTAAGTTGAAGCTCGATTTAAAGAAATTAAGGACTTAAATGGATATAGGGCAAAGTTTATGTCTAATAATGAAATTATGGAGGAAGAATGGGTTTTTATTAGTAGTGATTAAAATTTAAATAGGGTGGGTGGTTGAAAAAGTGGAAGAGGATATTATGGAGAGAGAGAGAAAAAAAAGAAAGTGAGAGAAAATAGGTAGATGGAGTTTTAAAGAGTTAAAGCTTTCAAGTTTTATTTTGTCGCCGATTAGACCGTCGGGAGTGACACTGCCGATGCCATCGGGTAGAGCTCGTCGAGACGCACTAACCGGTAATCATCGTATCACCACCGTCACTCGTCGAAGTAAAGAAAAAAAAGAATCAGAAATGTTAGAAAACCACTATCCGTCGTTCGTCGCTGTAAACTGTCGCCACCACTGGACTCACCGGCCAAAGTCAAGTTGATTTGAAGCTCGCCGTTCACATTCAGTTACCAGAGGTCGCTGCACGTGCCACCGCTTGCGCGAGGCGTGTCTGGCCAGCTGAACCAGGCTGGTTCAGTTGGGCTAAACTGGTTGGGCCGAATCGGACCAGACCACCCTGCCCAGACCATACCGACCACCGTTGACCGTTCGTTGACCTTTTTGGGAGACCTTACCTGGGGATTACCCGACGTTCTGAGTCCGTTGGCACAGTTTGTTTCATCAAATTCTAACTTGGTAAGCTATTTTTACGCGTTTTACCTTGTGTTTTGATTAGGGATGTAGGATATTAATGTATTTTCGTATTTGCTTTTATATGAGGGTTTTTTAGGATCGAATATCAAACCAAGTGGATTAATTGGGAAGTTCGGATGATGATTTATCACTAGTGCTTGAGGTTAGTACACCTCGAACTCCGAATGCTTTATGAGCATTATAAATGTGATTGATTTGCGTGTTAGTGTATGCAAAATAGGTAGATGATTAATAAGCATAGAGACTGATATTATGAGAATCAATATTTATGAGATGTATGATGATGTTTAGAGTAATGATTTGACTCGTAAAGACTTTAGAGACCGTGTAGGGTCATTGAGATACTCGTATACTTATTTGATGATTAGTTGATTGGTTGATAAAATTGCGATGCCTTGTATGTTAGCTCGAATGAATTGGCGTGATTTGATGGAAATCATGCTGAAGGGATAATACCAATAAATACTCGATTAAATGATTATAAAGCCGGTAATTAATATTAATTGATTGAATGCGCTATTAAACAAACTCTAATGATTTTAATAAGCTTTAGGGATTGAATAAGGCGTGATACTATCGTAATTCGAAGGAAATTATGCGAACCATGAATAGGGTATCGGTACGAGCTTTGGTCGTACTGGTAAGCGATTGGGGGTCGTATTAGTATGGGTCTACCCGTACCGGTACTTATGGAAATTGAAGATTCTAGTAAGCTATATTAGTATCAGTACGCGTATGAGTACCGGTACCCAGGGGTACCGTATCGATACTCGTGTTCAAGTATCGGTACCCACTGAACAGAATAATCTATTATGCTAATAAAAAGAGGGAAATTGACATGGAATATTAATAAGGCAATATGGAATAATAGAGATAATTAATAATGATGGTTAATGTATATTTTCATAATGTATTAACTTGGTAAAGTCTTGGGTGACTTGTTTGTAATAGCAACCATAGGGATCCTTGACGGATAGTGTGATGTTGCGTACCAAGTATGGGCACTTGTTTGGTTGAGTTACCATTGATTGATGGGATCCGAATACCCAGTGTGAGAAAGAGTATGTTGCAACACCATGGTTAAAGATTCCCGAATGTATGATCCTGATGCTTAATGGTCGCGGGCCTCACTCATATATTGTGGAATAATGCTTATATGCTATGTAAAGCCTATGTGCTTGTTGTTGATATATGTTTAGGTGGCTAGAGGTATCACCATATTTATATGATGTTATATTGCCATGATATGAGTATGGTTGGGCCTTGCATGCCATGTTTGATATTTTGCTTGATGAGAGCATGTGTTTAGACGATTAGTGGCAGCGCCACGTGTTTATTTATCTCTCCTTATTGCTCGTACTAACTTGCAGGCTTATGTTTATAATTAGCATGAAGTATAGTAGAGTATATGTGTACCACTGAGCTTTGTAAGCTGGCGCTCGGAATTGTTGTTTCCGTGCGTAGCTTGGTAGATTGATCAGGGGCTCGAGGAGCACAATCGGTTTGAGATTCCAGCAAGCGGTTATTGTTTATTCATAGGACCTTACGTGGTCGAGTCTGTATTTCTTATTTTGGAATTGTATTGATCAAGTCGATTGTTCGAATGTTTTAAATAAAATAGGAGTTCCTTTGTAACAATTTAATTGTTTATTTATATTTTTAATTATTTGATTTAAATGTTTTAAAAAATATTTTGTTTGGGCTACACCGAATTGAGAAATTTTATGGTAACAGATTGAGCTTAAGGCCCAAATGTGATATCAAAGTTTAGGGTGTTGCAGTTATAGCGGTTATTAATCGTAACCTAACTATTAAAAAATGATTAACCGTTAATTTTTTAAATGGTTAACCATTATAGTTGTTAACCGTTAAGAAACGGTTCGGTTACAGGTTAACATGTAACCTATTACAAATTTTTTTCAAATGTTCATTATTTTTTTAGAGTAATAAATCTATCTCTCCGATAAATATTGTATTAAAAATTTCAAAAAAAATACTTAAATGAACATGTAACCTATAGGTTAACCATTAATCATCTTTTTTAGCGGTTTGGTTAACTGAAACGTTTAACCTTAACGATTAGGTTAATTAACATATAAAATGAACTGTTATACCGGTTAACGGTTACCGTTTATTTTGCACACCCCTATTCTCAAGCTAACTCATACAACTGTGGGTAAACTATACTGGTAGTCACTGAATTTTTAGGGCGCTTTCATTATGGTCACCGAACTTTTAAAATTTCCATTACGGACACTTAACTTTTATATCGCTTTCATAACGGTCCCTGCTGTTAAAAAACTAACATGAACCGTTAACTTTATTTTTCTTTAGTAAAATAATATTTATTTCTCTCTCCTCTCACATTTCTATCTTCTTATTTTCTTCTTCCAACAGTCATCACAACAACTTATAGCTATAATTCCCGTCACCGCCTCCTTTCATTCCCAGTCGGCATCACCAGACTCTTCCATCTTCAATCTTTTTAACTAAAATCAGGTGCAAAAAGTGTTGGGTTTGAGTTGTTAAATACAACCCCAGAACAATATTCATAATACAATATTGATGTTAGTATACTACGATGAGCCTTTTCATTTGAAATTAAAATTTTAACAATCTTCTTTAGTCTTGTGGGCCTTTTCATTTGAAATTGTCTGAATATTATAAATGAGAAAGCAAAGAAATCTGCAATAACATGTATTGTTTTTAAGATGTGATGGAAGACAGAAACATCCAGGTCCTATGGCATTTATCATGTTTTGAAGCGAAGTCATTTGCCAAAAATACAATGAAAAAAGGAAGGGAGTCTTAACAACTTAAAGAAATTATCACTTATTATCTTTTTGCTCTCATTTGATGGTGAAATAATCTTATCTGAAGAATTCCGTTCATAGTTAACCTGCTGGGTCAGGCTTGCAGCTTGAAGAAGGATGAATTTGACACGATAGATTAATGAAACGTTGGGATTAAATTTTTGTTATGACCATTTTAGTATGGACCTGAAACGTGACTTTTCTCTTGATTCAATAATTTTCTTGTAAATATGATTTACATTTTTGGTGATGATTTTATGTACAGATTCATTTCTAATTTTGTGCCATCTTTTACTGTACAACAATTACATCTTTGTGACAGTTTAAAGCTTTGGCCTTTGAAACCCCTAACTTTCTCTCTATTCTTCATTACTTTTCTTGTTGGAGCTTCACGACATTTAGCATTAATGACAGCATGAATGTTTATCTAAGCAAATATTCTCTCTCAATTAGGCATAAAGAACGCAATTTATGTTTCCCTTGCCCTTGGTCCCTCACAGTCTTCTTTCTTCTGTTTTTACCCTTCTTTTTCATGCAAACATCTAATGAAAAACTACAACTGCAATATTGTCCAAGTCTTATACAATCACTGAAAATCGATAGTTTAGTGCTTAAGATTAGGGTAAATTACATATTTAGTATCCCACCTATGCCCGCATTTCTATTTACGTATCCCAACAATTTTTTTTGACAAAATAGTACCTAACGTTATGTTTTGTTTCTGTTTCAGTACCCCGGCTGTTTAAGATTAACGGAGATGATAACAATGCTTGGTAAAATTACAGTTTTAGTCCAAAACACTTATATATTTTATCTATTTAATTCAAAATCGATCAATTTAAAAATCATCTTAACTTTTGGGGTAAATTTACAAATTACCCATTTTATTTTTCTTTTCATTATAACTATTTAATTTCTTTTGGGTTTAAATTTGAGTTTGGGTTTAAGTTTAAGGGTTGGGATTTGTGATTTAGGGGTTACAATTATGTTATCTCACCGTTGTCCCATCGTCGCCTGGAACAGCCGCTGAGAAATGCAAGCTGTCCAAGTCTACCTTAAACCTTTCCCCCCAATATATTGTATTGAAGAAAAAGTTGTAACTTTGATGAGATTGTGAATTGTTTTTCTAAAAGTTATAAAAAATGGAGAAAGAAGGGTAACGCAGATTTTTCTCTTGCTTACACAACCTTTTATTCCCATGTCTTTTTGGTTTGTCCTAGCCACAGGTTTTAACCTTCTCCGATTTATTATCTTTTGCGTTTGTATTTGCTTTAATGTTTTATTTTTTGTGCTCTCATTTGTTTTTGGTTCAATTTTCTTACCTTTAGTATGTTTTTGGTTTGCTTAGGTATGGGATTAGAGGGCTTAAAAATGGATCTTTATTTCAATAGCAAAAAAATTTGGGGTATGATCGGATCCGATCTTATTTCTCTTAAATTTGTATTTTTTTCCATATAAAATTTTAGGAGCAATCTTTTGAGATGTAGGAAAAGAAAATTTAACCCTTTTGTATTGAAGTTCAAGAACCCAAATGATCATGATTGAACAAAGTTATTTCATTCTGACGGAGAAAAGAGGGTTGGAATTTTCAGGGAAGAAGAAAAAAAAAGGAGATATTTGCAGTTTTAACATAAATATTTAAGATAATGATTAAATTGATAGAAATCTATAAGTTTTAAGGATTAAAATTGTTATTATTCTAATTAAAAATAAGTCACGTCATCATCTTCGTTAAATTTTAATGGTTGGGTACCAAAACAGAAACAAAACATAACATTAGGTACTATTTTTTAAAAAAAAATTAGTTGGGTACCGAAATAGAAACTCGAGCATAGATGAGGTACTAAATATGTAGTTTACCCATAAGATTATAACAAACACTGGCAAAGTGAATATTGAGACTCAAATAGGTCTTGGCATCTCATTTGACTGCTATATGTTGCACAATAGATTATCAACAAAATTATGTCATCAAGTCTTTAAAAAAATTCTCAAATCCAGCACCTTTTGCACCTGATTTTGATGGAAAGGTTGAAGGTGGAAGAGCTGGGTGGTTTCAACGGAGAATGAAAGTGGTGGCGACGACCACAAGAGTGATAATTATAAATTGTTGTCTGGCTATCGGAAGAAAAAGATAAGAAGAAAGAAATGTGAGAGGAAATAGAAACAAATATTATTTTACTAAAGAAAATAAAGTTAACAGTTCATGTTAATTTTTTTAACGGCAAGAACCGTGAAAGCGATATAAAAGTTGGGTGATCGTAATAAAAAATTTAAAAGTTCAGTGACCAAAATGAAAGTCCCCTAAAAATTTTGTGACTACCAGTATAATTTACCCTACAACTATTGTATAAATACCTCATGATCTCATTTGAGATATTACATGTTTATTAATAAAATTTGTAAGAGTACCGTCTCTCTATAATCTTCACTTGATTGTTGTTTCATGATCCTTTGTGAATCGTCTCACACCTCAGTTAATTTTCTAACCGTCGATGTTAGAAATAGAAAAAAAAACCCTAAAGTTAGTGACTAAATTTATAGAAAAAATGTTTTTAGTGACCAAAGTAGAAACAGAGTAATCATTTGGTGACCAATGTCGTAGTTTAATCATTTTGTTTTTACTACTTATTAAAGATAGACTCCGCGTTGATGCCAGTGCGTGCTCATCAAAATTATCTGACTCGTGGCACCTATATAACCCCCAAATTTCCTCTCTTTTTTTCTATCTGTCTTCTAACCTCGAAGCGCTGCCTCTCTTGCATTCGGGGAATTTTAGCTTTCCCCTTCTCAAACACGAAAATTAGAAAAAGGAAAAAAGAAAAACAGATCAAGAATTTACATTTTACAGGATCCATCATTTTCTGTTTATTTTCTTATATCAAAAAACTTTCCCGAGAAAATTTAAGTTATTTAACCAACACACATGTACTCCTTGCCTGTTAACTGGGAAGCACTCGACGCTCTCATCATCGATTTTGCCAAATCAGAAAACTTGATCGACGACTCTTCGCCACCTTCTTCTCCTTCTCTCTCCTCTTCTTATCATTCGAGGTTAATCATTCGCCAGATCAAACGGTCGTTAGAGGTTGGTAACATTGACGCTTCCATTGATCTGCTACGAGCTCACGCTGCTTTTATCCTAGAAGATCAGCGCCTTCTCTTTAGGTTACAGAAACTGGTTAATCTCCTAGTCTTATCTATTTTCTTAAGTTACTAAAAATGTGCTTGGTGGAATTAGTTCTTTTGTTTTTGGAGTTTGAATTATATATCGTTGATTGCATTTCCGTTTTTCTTTTTGAAGAAATTGATTGAGTTATTGAGGAAAGGAACAAGGGACGATCGTACCTTCGCAATTGATTACTTAAGAAAGTCTCTTGCTCCTTGTGCTCTCAATGCCTATCCGGTAACTTTTTCTTCTTCTTTTAGTAATTATATTCTTCTCTTTGATAATTAATGTTTGTGTTTGGAATTTAATATGATTAATGCCAACATATTTTATTGAATTTCGCGAGTTATTATTATTATTATCATTCATTTATTCGTTGCCATTTTTATTCGAATTAATGTTATGGAGATTATGGAGAAAATTATTGGAAAAATGATTGGTTGATTTTGGAGAAATTATGGAGAGATAGGAGTAATGAGTTACCAATACCATGCTTCCCGATTTCCTTCTTTAATGATTCATTTTAATAAGCGACATCTTATGCAACTCAAGTGTTCGTGCCATTGCTAACTGCTTAATCTGGTTTGAAAAAAATTGTGATTATGTGCTATTCGTTAGGTAGTAAATTTTTATTTGATGGGGGAAATTATTGACAAAGAGGCTTAGTGATTTCTGTGCTGTTGTCAAGTGTTGAGAACCCCTTTCAAAAGTGGCATCCACTAAAGAAACCTTTCTTCTAGTAGCTGTCTAAATTGTCTTCCTGTCACCTTATATGTTTGCGTTTTACTGAATTCCTAATTGAGATTTGGACGCTTAATTCGTTCAAACCTTCAACAATGGATTGGAAGATGAATAACTTCCAAGATAAGCGTCTATGATATTGACCATAGGGAATATGGAATATATTCATAAAAATTACTATACATTAATGCTCTTAGACTTGGATGCTGTGTCATGCGACACTAAAAATGTTGATTTCTACTATCTGGTGGGAAAAGGAGATCCAAATCTTGTCATTCTGTTACAAGTAGACGTTGGTAACTTATTTTTGGGCTTTGGTAGTTTAACTGCTGCTTATAGGATCATTTTTTAAGAATAGAGTTAATGCTTTTAAAAGATACCTAGAAACTAGTCAATTTGGTTCAGATTTATCTGTTCATGCGGTTGCTGATAGATTTGTGCATCCATATAGGAAGCGTATGAAGAATTCAAGCATGTGCTTCTTGCTTTTATATATGACAAAGATGATCAAACTTCCCCTGTGGCAAATGAGGTTGGAGTTTGGCCTTATAAACAACTTTTTTTATGATTGCGGACGAAGAGGAATCTTGTGATAAGGAATCTTGTATTTTTTGTGTACAGTGGGCTGAGAAGAGGAGGTATGAGATTGCTGGATTAGTGTCTTCTGTTTTAAGAGCTCATTTTCATGCATATAATCCAATCTTTTCAATGACATTGAGATCTGATGAGGTATTACTACAACTTTTGATAGATATAATTTTATTGAGTACTCTGTTAAGATTTGTGCTCATTTGTATTGATTCTGATAAATTGGCAATGTTTTCCCTGCTTTTTTCAGCATACGTAAAGGATTTTGTTTTAGACAAGGAATTGTATCACCCATTTCAAATCTTAGTGAGAGATTGCTCCTTGAGGAACTGACTTCCCTGCAATACCTCCAGAGGGTTTGTACGAGGCACAAGTGTTTGATGAGGTGCAGTTTTTTTCCTGGCTAGTGTGTTTTTAGATGTTTCTGGGGAGAAAATGAGTCATATATTAGTCTGGTTTGATGCATGAATATGCAGTGCTGTGTGTTTATTTGTTATGTTATATGGATTCCTCTTATAATTGCGTGTTGATTTTGAAATTCAGGTGGATATACAAGCTCTTGCACATGCTGTAGAGCTTACAAGACAAGGGGCTATTGATAGCTTGAGATATGCCAAGGGTGATCTATTTGAGTCGTTTCAGGTTGTTGAAACTTTTACCAACCTATGCCTTCCTCCCCCCATACATTATTTTTGGAAATTCAGGTTTTTGTTGTCTCTACTTTCTACTGAGACAATGGTGATACTATTTCCCTTAAACGCAGAGATGAATGTCGACAGAGTACTAAGGCTTTCGTAGGATAAAAGTTTGAAAATGACTTTCAGTAATTGTCTAATTATGATGAATGTCAACAGAGTACTAAGTTTTTCCGCTGGATAAAAGTTTGAAAATGACTTTCAGTAATTGTCAAATTACGATGAATGTCAACAGAGTAATAAGTTTTTCCGTCGGATAAAAGTTTGAAAATGACTTTCAGTTGTTTTAATATTTCAAATTCTAAAGATCTTTCACATGCATCACTTATTTTTTCTGGGTCTGGGCCTAGAGTCTTTAATTGGTGTTTTTGGGTTATCAGTTGATAAGTTATGACTTTGCATGCAGAATGAAATATGTCGAATGAGATTGGATGATGCAATGCTTGATGAACTTGTTCGTGAGTACTGTGTTTACAGGTAGGGGTGAGCGTTCGATCGAGTCGAGTCAAATTATTCGAGTTGACGCGTCATTTTACAACTCAAACTTTATTTGAAAATTTTTCGATTCGAGTCGAGTCAAGTTTTTGAGTTCCTATAAAATTTTAATTGTAATTATTTATCATGTTATAGTACGGTTTGATTCCAATTTAAATCACTTTCTCTAATCATATATATATATCTTCATATTTTTATATATCAGTATATATATAATAATAAAAAATTGAGAGACTCGTCTCGAACTTAAAAATAAATTCATTAATTACTAAAAATTTCGAGTTATTCGAGTTTCTATTTTACAACTAAAACTTTATTTGAAATTTTTTCGAGTCAGAGTTTATGAAATTTCGAGTCGAGTATTTTTGCCTCGAGTCGAGTTATTCAGTTTTTTCGAGTCGAGTTTTGCTCACCCCTGTTTACAGGGGAATTGTGGAATATGGTATTTTCATTCCATCTAGTAAAACTCTTAACATCAATTTCTTTTCACTGTATCATCTTCGCTGGAATGTTGATCAACTTGTCATTTAGGAATGGAAACACTCTCTGAACCTCTGAAAGGTAATCCACCAGAGTCTGGGTGGTGTTCGTCAGCAGAATCTTCCATTGATGTGGATCATAGAGGTGCTAAGCGTTCAAATAGTGAAAATTCTGCTACTACTGATCTGAGCAGCATGCAAGGAACTGATGTAGAATTAAGATTTGCTTCTGAGCACACCTTCAACCTCGAAGATGTAGCACCGGTGGGTCACACCATTCTGAAAAATCAAGTCTCTTAAGAAACAGAAGCCATGGAGCTGGTGGAAGAAGTAAATGTAAGCTTTGGAGGGGAAGATGTGATGAACTGTATTTTATTTCTGATGATCATTTTAATCGATGTGGAAACGAAGAGGTTAGCACTGCATTACAGGTTGCCAGCACAACTATATCAAAGGTATAACAGTTACATTTTGGATTTTTTTGTTTTTTGAGATAATTGATAGATACTAGCATAGTTTTTATAATACAGGGAGTGGAAAATACCAATGTGGAAGACAAATATGAAATTGTTCTTCGGATGAAGGAGCTAGCTAGCAGAGGAATGGCTGCTGAGGTCGTGGAGGAAATTAATGCATTGGATCCAAACTTCTTTGAGCAAAATCCTGTTTTGTTGTTCCAATTCAAACAGGTTAGTTGAGTTTGTACCGGCAATGACTTCAATATTAAAAATTCCGTGTAAATTTCTGTCTAATTGCCAATAAGATGCGAAGAATGTTAGCTTGACCATACTTCTAGTTTACGTAACCCCTTGACCCGGCCTAGCCGCCAGACCGAACTGAGGAAGCTACATTAGGCTTGTCGAAGCAAACCGGAGAGATACAACGAAACTCGGTCCATTTTTTTCTTTTTATCTTATCTAAATGCCAATTATTAACCCTACGTGTTCATACAGACATCAGGTGCAACCCCCAACTCAGTCGGGTTTCAATTTGACATCCAATTGATCACATTTACAAGCTAAGGACCAAAAATGCAAATACAGAAAATTTGCTAATTAAAAATCACTTTTAAATTACCAATTTTTAATTAGTCAGGTTCTGAACATACATTTCAAAATTTCATCTCAATCTGATCATTCAAGCTCCTACAATTGCATTGACAAGATTCAGGAACTAGAATGCAAAGATAGCAAAACTGCCAAGCTAACATTAATAGAAAACGGTCATCCGTACCGATATGGATGAGCCTGTATTGATACGATTAGAAATACCCCATTTTGATATACTACCAAGTCGTTCCGATACGTCCAACCAACTTACCAAACTTTTGAATCTTTGACAACCGTACCGATACGGCCTCTTATGCGTTTCGGTACGCGGGCTCGTGTTGAAAAAGTAGAATCCAGTGACTAAAAAGCGTACCGAAACACCCATTGCCGTACCGATACACTAAGGCCAAAATAGCCTTGGCGTATAGTGTTTCGCATAATAAGTGCTCCGCAATTGTGCAAGTGTACACGTCGCAAGTTATAGTATAAAAGATATCGTCTCCACAAGGATTGGTGCCACTTCAAGAATCTAATCTCTTGCACTGTAAAAAGTAAAAGAACACAAATAGAAGATTGTAGGAGTATAACTAACAACTAAACTAGAAAGCAAATAAGTAAAAGAAGACGTAATCAAATGAGAGAGAATAGGCCAAGTTATCGTGAGTTGATGTGTGATAGCCGATTGGATCGTCTTGGTAAAAGAGTGCAAGGGCAACTCAGTTGCCGGGGCAACTTGCGCAGCGGGGTTGCCTTGGCAACTAATCGACGGTTGCCTGGGCGACTGGCTGGGCAGCAACTTCAAGGTTCGGCGGAGCGTTCTTCAATGGTTTCTTATTATCCCTAAGTCAAAACTCTAGCTATTTGTGTATGCCTTGATAATACATCCCTGCGTGAATCAATGGTGAACAACAACCAATCTTGCGCTCCTCTTAGCCGTTGAAATCCTTAACTTATTCCTAAGTCGGATTAATCTTCACCATCAATAGATTGAATAAAGACCATACTCATTCGTTTCTTGAATCTAACTCTCCCGATATTAGATAAATAGATGAAGTTACAAGATCCTCTCCCAATTCACTTGCAAACAAGAATAAAAACCAAGAATGAGTAAACCTTGAATTGAAAGTGCAAACTCTTATTACCTAAACAAAATCCACTTGTTTCTCACAACCACAAAACACAATAACCTTAGCCAAATAGATTTAGTTCATGGCTAGGTTCCAAAGAAACACAAGACAAAAAATTCCTAACATAAACCTAATTGAACAAGAAAGAAAAAGATGAAGAATGGTTGAAGCCTTTGTCAAAATCTCTCCCTCCTTGTTGGCGAAATCTCCCAATGGCTCTCCCTCTCTTGTCGAAATCTCTCATTTGCTCTCCTCTGGAGTTGACCTTGGTCCTCAATTTATAGGGCTAGGTCAAAGTCTTTTTTGAGTAGGAAGTTAAGTTGAAATTAAATACTTTTAAAGAATATAATTCTTTATTATATTTAAATTCCTTCTAGATCTTCTCCTGTCTTCTTGGGATTTAATTTTTCTTTAACCTCTTCATGGAAATCAAACTCTTTTGGGATTTAACTTTGCTCCACGTCATCTTGGGTTTATCTAGTCATCAATTTTGACTGCCATATCATCTTATTCCTTATCGACAATTTCCCTGGCAACTAGCATCTCCTTCATGCATTGCCCTGGCAACTGGTTCCAGCCTTGCTTTGGCAAGTGATTCTGCACACACACAAAAATACACCAAAACAATATCTTTTTCCACAAAATTAAGCAAAATATGAAATCAAGCTTGTCCACCAAGGAAACAATGCAAATATGCATGAATGGCTAATAATGCAACTAATATGAGCCTAAGTCTAGCAATAGTAAGAATAAAAAGGGTGACTAAAATAGTACTTTTAGACACTTAACACACCCTCAAACTCGAACTATTGCTTGTCCTCAAGCAATACAAACTAATAATTACCCGCCAAGACTTCAATTTTCACAAACTTAGCTTTGAACTTGATTTCAATTCTCAGAACCGTGGCACAAAGTATGATTGGCTTTTCATTTTTCGGAAAACTTAGGAGTTACTCGGAATCAAACTATAATGCTTATGAGTGTGTGCGGAGTTGTGTGCAAGTTGATTTTTCGGATTCTTTGTAAACAAGAGGTTTTCAAATTACTTCATTGGGTTCTTTTAACATGTTTTAGCTAGAGCCGGTTTCGGGCACCTCTAGTGTTTTGTTTTTAGTTTTCTTAAGTTAATTAATTTATTCGACTAGAGCCGGTTTCGGGCACCTCTAGCGATCAATTTTTAGCACATACTAGAACCGGTTTCGGGCACCTCTAGCGATCAATTTTTAGCACATACTAGAGCCAATTTCGGACACCTCTAGTATTCATCCAATTTTTATTATAATCCCCTAAGTTTGCTAGAATTCCTTAAATCAATCAAGCCACACAATGTTTCATCAAGTTTAGCATCATAGTACGATTCTAAGTGTTTCCATGTTTATCCTAGAATAAAAAGTTCTATCAATCAAGTACATTGGCAAAGTCATCATCGGATGTTCATCAAATCTAGGCAATTCTTATTCCAACTAAAGGCATGGCAAGCAATTTACGTATCCTAAATGCAATACTTAAGATAAATGCAACTAAACATGGTAACTAACTAATAACAATCCCCCCAAACTCGAGTGAGGCATTGTCCTCAATGCATGCAACAAAGAAAAAAAATAAAAATAAAGAAAAGTCAAATGCAAACGAGGACTTACTCTGAGAGTTCGTCGTCGTGGATGATTAGTTTCCTTTTGGTCGGTGTCTTGATTCTTTTGCTTGAACGCGGTGGTTGCTTCCTTGTTGCCGATGGTGGAATCGATCCTCGTACGGGGTTGTCCTCATCGTCCTTGTTAAGTGTTCAAAAGTACTATTTTATTACCCTTTTTACTCATATTATTGTTAGACTTAGGCTCATATTAGTTGCATAATTAGTCATTCATGCATTAATTCATGTTTCTTTCCACCGTTGAGCTTGATTACATAACTTGGTGATTTTTGTGGAAAAAGATACTAGTTTGGTGTGTTTTTGTGTGTGCAGAATCAGTTGCCAAAGCAAGGCTAGAACTAGTTTCCAGGGCAGTGCATGAAAGAGTTGCCGACGCAGTTGCCAGGGCAATACATGAAGGAGATGCCGAGCTAGTTGCCAGGGCAATTGTCGATAATGGATAAGATGATATGGCAGTCGAAATTAATGACTAGATAAGCCCAAGATGACGTGGAGCAAAGTTAAATACCAAAGGAGTTTGATTTTCATGAAGAGGTCAAAGAGAAATTAAATCCGAAGAAGATAGGAGAAGATCTAGAAGGAATTTAAGTATAATAAAGAATTATATTCTTTTAAAGTATTTAATTCCAACTTAACTTTCTCCTCAAGAAGGACTTTGACCTAGCCATCTCCCATTTAAAGGAGACCAAGCCGTCAAACTCAAGGAGAGCAAGGGGGAGAGAGTTCGATTGAGAGAAATCTTGAAGGGAATTCGATTGAGAGAGAGTTCAACTAGGGGCTGATCGATTTCTTCTTCTTCTTCTTTTCTTCTATTAGATTCATGGTTTGGGGATTATTCTTTGTATATCTTTTGAACCCAACCATGAACTAACTTGATTGGTTGAGGTTATTGTGTTTTGTTGTTGTGAGAAACAATTGGATTTTGTTTAGGTAATAAGAGTTTGCACTTTCAATTCAAGGTTTACTTATTCTTGGTTTTTATTCTTGTTTGCGAGTGAATTGGGAGAGGATCTCGTAATTCTATCTATTTATCTAATATCGAGAGAGTTAGATTCAAGAAACGAATGAGTATGATATTTATTTAATCTATCAATGGTGAAGATTAATCTGGCTTAGGAATAAGTTAAGGATTTCAACGGCTAAGAGGAGCGCAAGATTGGTTGTTGTTCACCCTTGATTCACGCAGGGATGTATTGTCAAGGCATGCACAATTACCTAGAGTTTCGACTTAGGGATAAGAAGAAACCATTGAAGAACGCTCTCCCGAACCTTGAAGTTGCTGCCCAGTCGCCCAAACAGTTGCCCAGCTAGTTGCCCAGGCAATCGTTCGATTAGTTGCCAAGGCAACCCAGCTGCGCAAGTTGCTACGACAATTGAGTTGCCCTTGCACTCTTTTACCAAGACAATCCTTCCGACTATCACACCTCAACTCACGATAACCTGGCCTATTCTCTCTTATTTGATTTCATCTATTCTTTTAGTTTATTGCTCTTAGTTTACTCGTTAATTAGAACCTCTATTATCAATTGTGTTTTTATTTTCAAAGTGCAGTAACTTAAGCAAAGTGGCCCAAACCAATCCCTGTGGAGACGATACTCGATACTCAGATCACTTTATTACTTGCGACGTGTATACTTACACCGTTTGCGTATCACTCATACGCACAACAAGTTTTTGGCGCCGTTGCGGGGGATTGGCAATAGTAACTTTGTTTTTATTTTCTTGCACTTTTTATTTTTCTTGTTTAAGATTCAAAGGGTTAACAAACTTTGGTTTTGCATTGGTATATGACCAGGGCGAGACCGATTCCACCAGAATATCCCTTTGATCCAGAAATCAAACGAACCTTGCAATGACTCAGACAAAGGTTAAGAGTAGCAATGGCTAATCAAGACAGCAATATGAATCAAGATGTTCCAACAGGAGGAGGGGTGATTCTTGCACGAAACAAAACTATTCGAGACTATCTTGAAGAAGATGTTGAAGGACTTAATCCAGGAGTTGTCACTCCTAAAATTGAAGCCGACCACTTTGAGTTGAAATCGGTGATGTTCAATATGATCAAAACAATTGGTCAATTTGGCGGTTCAGCAACTGAAGATGCATGACAACATCTTAAATCTTTCCTCGAGATTTGTAATTCATTCAAAATACAAGGAGTCACCCCCGATGTTTTACGACTAAGATTATTCCCCTATTTACTGAGGGATAGGGCGAAAGCATGGTTGAATAGTATTCTTGCCGGATCAATAGGATCTTGGACCGATCTTTGTCGTGATTTCCTTGCTCGATTTAATCCTACATATTTGACTGATAAGCTTCGTAACGAAATTACTTCTTTTCGGCAGGAAGATGATGAATCCATGTACGAGGCTTAGGAGCGATATAGAAAACTTCTACACAAATGCCCCATACACGGATTCTCAGTGTGGACACAAGTAACAATGTTTTACAACGCTGTGAATACACCAACAAGGATGATGCTAGATGCCTTGGCAAACAACATACTCCTAGATAAGTCACCGGAGGAAGCAATGCAAATTCTAAACAGGCTTGCCAAGAATGATTATCAATTCCCATCTGCTAGAAGAAGAGGAGTTAGACGCCAAGCCACAATACATGAACTGGGATCATTAGACTCAATTTCGGCACAATTGGCCACTCTAACCAAGATGGTCCAGAATATGCAGAAACCAAACAACACACAGGAGGTCAAGGTAATGGATTCCTTTTGTGATTTATGTGGTGGTAACCATGATTCTTCTGAATGTATGCGGAATCCGAAATCCAGCTTTTATGTGGGGAATTACAAACGGAACAACAATGTGATGTCCAATACATATAATCCAGCTTGGAAGAAGCACCCGAATTTTTCATAGAGTAATCCCAACAATGCTCTAAACCAGAACAATCAGAATGCACAAGCATCGAGATTCCAACAGAATATGCCACAACAACAACTGATAACATCTAGTACTTTGGAAAATTCTCTCAATGCTTTTATGTTGAAAACTAAATCTTATATGGTTGAGAATAGTAACTTCATAAAAAGAACTGGTGCTTTTATTAATAGGACCGAGATGAGATTGCAAAACCAAGAGGCGGCAATCAAATCATTGCAAAATCAAGTCGGACAATTTGCTCAAAACCTGAATACTAGACCACAATGAGGCTTACCTAGCCATACTAAAGTCGCAAGAGGAACTGGCCATGAGCAATGTAAGGCGATCACCACTAGAAGTGGCCAACAACTTAAAGATGCTCAAGCTCTCTCATCAAACAAAACTCCACAAAAAGAACAAGACGAACTCAGCGGGAAAGCCTCAGATGCTGAACCAAGAATTATTGCGGTAACCAGCGATAAGCATGCCTCGGCAACCAACGATAAAGATGTCGCGGAAACCAACGATAGGCACGCCACGGAAACCCCAGTTGACAATGCCTCGGCAACTCCAGTTGCCTCGGTAATGCCATCAATCAGGTTCCAAACCAATGAAAGGATCGAAGATATCCGACTTCCACCACCATTCCTGCAAAGGTTGAAGCGACAAAAGCAAGAATATCAATTCAAGAAGTTTTTTGATATCCTAAAGCAAGTCCACATCAACGTGCCATTGGTTGAAGCAATTGAACAAATGCCAAACTATGCCAAGTTTCTTAAAGACATTGTGTCCAAGAGAACAATGCTAGGAGAGTTTGAAACAGTTGCCGCAATAGAGGGATGCATGGCCATGTTGCACAATCGCATGCCACCCAAGTTGAAGGATCTCGAAAGTTTCACAATACCTTGTTCCATCAGAAACCACTATGTCGGGAAAGCATTATGTGACCTTGGAGCAAGCATAAACTTGATGCCTAAATTAGTTTTCCAAAAACTAGGAATCGGGAAGGCAAGACCTACAATAGTTATGCTACAGCTAGCCGATAGATCCTATGTGCATCTAGAGGGAAAAATCGAAGACATACTGGTAAAAGTTGATAAATTTATTTTTCCTGGTGACTTTATTGTTTTGGATTGTGAAGCAGATGAGCATGCACCTATCACTCTCGGGAGACCCTTCCTAGCAACAGGGAGAAACTTGATGGATGTTGAAAAAGAAAAACTCACAATGAGGGTGAATGACCAGCAAGTTAAACTAAATATGTTCCAAACACTAAGGCATGCCGATGATCCAGAAGAATGCCTACTTCTTCATGCCACGACAGAGTTTGACTTCGACAAGGAATTTAGTTGCCTCGGTAACTACATTGCCAATCAAGAGGAACCAGAGGAGTATGAAGAACCGATAGATGAGGAACAACAAGAATAGGCAAATTGGTTAGTCAATCGACTAGGTACATACTTTGAACCACTGGATTACTCAGGTAAGGAAGGTAAACTCGAAAAGCCTTCCATTGAACAACCACCGATTCTTGAGTTGAAACAGATGCCAGGGTAACTAAAATATGCTTACTTGGGAACCTATAATACATTGCCTGTAATTATTTCCTCTAAGTTATAGCCTGAGCAGGAAAATAAGCTGATCAAAATATTGATGCTACACAAGAAGGCAATAGGGTGGACAATTACCGACTTGAATGGAATTAGCCCGGCAGTGTGCATGCACAAGATTTTGTTGGAAGATGGTCACAAAATTTGATTGAGTCCCAGAGGAGACTGAATCATGCCATGAAAGGGATTGTAACGAAAGAAATCATCAAGTGGCTTGACGTCGGCATCATATACCCTATCTCTGATAGTACATGGGTAAGTCTGGTACAATGTGTACCGAAAAAGGGAGGTATAACAGTGGTAAGTAATGAAAATAATGAACTCATTCCAACCAGGACTATGACCGGTTGGAGGGTTTGTATGGATTATCGAAAGCTAAACAAAGCCACTAGGAAAGATCACTTCCTATTACCCTTTATTGATCAAATGCTTGACCGTCTTGCAGGTAAACCCTTTTATTGTTTTCTTGATGGTTATTCAGGTTACAATCAAATTGCCATAGCACCAGAAGATCAAGAAAAAACAACCTTCACATGCCCATACGGTACTTATGCTTTCTGAAGGATGCCGTTCGGATTGTGTAATGCCCCGACAACCTTCCAAAAATGCATGATGGCACTCTTTTAGTAATGACTTCGATAGTTGCCTCGGCAATTTAGAGAAGGTGTTGGAAGATGTGAAGAAACTGATTTAGTCCTTAATTGGGAGAAGTGCCATTTTATGGTAGATGAAGGAATAGTACTCGGCCACAAGATTTCATCCAAGGGAATTGAAGTAGACAAAGCCAAGGTGGACGTGATCGATAGATTACCCCACCAAGTTCAGTTAAAGGAATCCGAAGCAATTTGCTTGAACAGGATAAAGTCTTCAATTTTGATTATTCTTGCACCCAAGCATTCGAAACCCTAAAGGAAAAGCTTACCTCGGCACCCATTGTCGTTCCACCAGATTGGACGATACCTTTTGAGCTCATGTGTGATGCAAGTGATTACGCGGTAGGAGCAGTCCTAGGCCAACGCACATGTAAGACCTTTCATGTGATATACTACGCTAGTAAAACTCTTAATAGTGCTCAAGTGAATTACACAACAACGGAGAAAGAGTTACTAGCCGTAGTTTACGCATTTGACAAGTTTCGATCCTATTTGATTGGTACAAAGGTAATTGTCCATATGGACCATTCGACAATTAAGTATCTATTTGCTAAAAAGGATGCCAAACCTCATTTGATTCGTTGGATATTGCTTTTACAAGATTTTTGACTTAGGGATAAGAAGGAACCATTGAAGAACGCTCTGCCGAACCTTGAAGTTGTTGCCCAGCCGCCCAAACAGTTGCCCAGCTAGTTGCCCAGGCAACCGTTGATTAGTTGCCATGGCAACCCCGCTGCGCAAGTTGCCACGGCAACTGAGTTGCCCTTCACTCTTTTACCAAGATGATCCAATCGGCTATCACACTTCAACTCACAATAACCTGGCCTATTCTCTCTCATTTGATTAAATATTCTTTTACTTATTTGCTTTTAAGTTTAGTTGTTAGTTAAACTCCTACAATCTTCTACTTGTGTTCTTTTACTTTTTACAGTGCAAGAGATTAGATTCTTGAAGTGGCACCAATCCCTGTGGAGACGATATCTTTTATATTATAACTTGCGACGTGTACACTTGCACAATTGCGGAGCACTTATTACGTGCAACAAGTTTTTGGTGCCATTGCTGGGGAATGCATGAAGGAGATGCTGAGCTAGTTTCCGGAGCACTTATTGCTTGATTACATAACTTGGTGATTTTTGTGGAAAAAGATACTACTTTGGTGTGTTTTTGTGTGTGCAGAATCAGTTGCCAAAGCAAGGCTGGAACCAGTTGCCAGGGCAGTACATGAAGGAGATGCCGACGCAGTTGCCAGGGCAATGCATGAAGGAGATGCCGAGCTAGTTGCCAGGGAAATTGTCGATAAGGGATAAGATGATGTGGCACTCGAATTGATGACTAGATAAAGCCTGATATGACGTGGAAGAAGATAAATCCTAGGAGAATTGGAGATTCAAAGGGAGATTAAATTCCAAGAGTTTTATGAGGAGTTTGAGGATAAAGATAAGAGAGATTAATTATCTATTTTATCCAATTCAATTCCAACTTAAACTCATCCTTATCAACAACATAATCTGCAGAATTGAAGAGTTTAAATTGGATTAGGATCTTATCTCCATGGAACTTGAATATAATCTAACCTCTTCTACCATCACAAGCCGACCAGATCATCCCCTATAAATAGAGATGGTTCACACATAGGGAGGAGAATCGGACAAGAGAGAGAACTGATCGCACATCATCATCTTCTTTATTTTTAGTTTATTAGATTCATGGTTTGGGGATTATTCTTTGTATATCTTTTGAACCCAACCATGAACTAACTTGATTGGTTGGGGTTATTGTGTTTTTGTGGTTGTGAAATCTTTTGGATTTTGTTTAGGTTTTTGAGTTGCAATTCAATTTTCAAAGTTTGTTCATTCTTGGTTCTCAATCTTGTTTGCGAGTGAATTGGGAGAGGATATCAGAATTTAATCATCTATTTATCTAATATCGGGAGAGTTAGATTCAAGAAACAAATGAGCATGGTCTTCATACAAACGAAAGTTGGTGAAGACTAATTCAACTTAGGGATAAGTTACGAATTTTAATGGCTAAGAGGAGTGCAAGATTGGTTGTTGTTCACCCTTGATTCATGCAGGGATGTATTATCAAGACGTGTTCAATTAACAGTATTTCGCGTTAGGGATAACGAGGAATCATTGAAAAATGCTTCGCCGAACTTTGGAAGTGAATGCTCAATTGCCCAGGCAATCTACCCATTCTTAATTGCCCAGTTAATCGCGGGAGCATTGCCCAGGCAATCTGATTAGACAACGAGGGGGAATTGCCCTGGCAACCGACCAGGAAACACGGTAGAATTGCCCTGGCAATCAACCAGGTAATTGCAACCAAATTGCCCTGGCAATCGACTAGGCAATCGTAACAGAATTGCCCTGGCAATCCCGCTGCTACTCAATCACCACGACAAACCATTCGATCATCACTCCACAACTCACGATAACCTGTCCTATTCCCTTTCTTTTGATTTCATCTATTCTTTTAGTTTATTGTTCTTAGTTTATTCATTAGTTATAATTCCTACAATCACCTACTTGTGTTTTTCTTTTCCAACGCAGTAACTTAAGCAAAGTGGCCCAAACCAATCCCTGTGGGGACGATACTCGATACTCAGATCACTTTATTACTTGCGACGTGTATACTTGCACCGTTTGCGTAGCACTCAATATGAGTAACAAGTTTTTGGAGCCGTTGCCGGGGATTGGCAATTGGTGTTAGTTGTTTTTGTTATTGCATTTTTTTATCTTAGTTTTACTATCTTTTTTGTTTGTTTTATTAAAAAAATACTCAGGTGCGCTACAAGTTAAGGGACATCAACATGTCTGGAAATAAAAGCAGATCTATTTGAGAGTTGATGTTGGAAGATATGAATCAATCCAATCAAGAGTTTCTTGCACCCTTCGATGATTACCTATACCAACCGAGAAAAGCATATATCGTGGAAAATTCGTGCACTTGTTGTGGAGAACATCATGTGTTTGAAAATTGCCCTCACATTTTCGGTGCATATGACTACATGGAGGACCATAGATGGAACCAACGTCAAAATTCTTCATGGTATGATCAAAAAGCTCAAATTTTTTTGTACCATAACAATTTTGCTGCAACAACAAAGATACTTCGGCAATGTAGTCCTTATCAGCAGCCTAGTGTCACGACAATAGATATGCCATGGCAATGTAGTCCTTTTGAATAACATTCTAATTCCTTGGAGGAAACGTTGCTAGCTTCCTTGGCTAAACTTGACAGATCAATTGAAGAGATTCGAGAGCTATCAATGAAAATGGATGCAAGGATAGCTCAGTGGGATGCAACCTTGGGGGATTCAGAAGATCAATTGAGGAGATTCACATATGCCTTGAATAACATGCACCAACAATCCATTCTTGGGGATACTGAAGTCCCAAGGCAAGAAGATAAGGAGCAATGCAAAGAGAGGTCCATGATGTGTGGGGAACAACTAGAACCTCAAAGTCAAGAGGATGCCAATGAGAGAGACTGCCCAACACATAATGAGCCTGAGCAACAAATTGCCTCAGCAATGATTGAGGAGCCTGAACAGATCAATGCAGCAACAACACTCAGTGAAGCTGAGAACAACAATACTACAACAAATTTTGAGGAACCTAATGCCCAGAAGATTACAACATTGATGTTGAAGCAGGAATCTGTAGATTGCTCTCATCTACAGTTGCCACGACAATTGCACGACCACATGCAAGATCAACGAGATGATAATACTTTGCCAATGGAATATGAGCAGGTAATGGTTGAACCTTTCAAATTCTTTAAAAACTCACCTCGTCCATTGCAGGTATGTCTTGAGGAACTGATGTTGGTAGATTTGAAGCCATCGAAATCTCTACTAATGGAGATGTTTGGGAGGCCAAAAGAAAAAGGTGTTTGGATTCGTAAAGCTTTTCAAAAAATTGGTTCTTCCCTTGACTTACAGCAAATTTTGGCAACTGATTGCCACGGAAATTGGCTAGAGAAGCAATTGCCACGACAACAAAAGATACATCCAACCATGATAGAAGTCGACAAGAATGAGGTAATTGAATGGTTGGGAATTGATATAATTTTTCCTATTAATATATTTTTGCCTTCAGGAATAGTAGCAAGGTGGAGGGCATGCATGGACTACAAGGGAACACGAAAGAAAGACACCTCCACCATGGTAACACAAAGGGGAGTAGCTGGGAGCACATTGGCCCAATTCTTTTGGGGCAATATTGTCACTCGATGGAGGGTGCAGATGGACTATATGAAGTATCGGAAACGACCCTCCTCAAGTTTTCTCAGATATGCAGTAACATTAGAAGATGCATGAAAAATGCTCTTTCTAAGAATTTTTAATTTTTGTTTTTAATTTTTGGAACTTTATTTTATTTTTGTTTTTTTTTCTCTTTATTTATTTTTGGAATTTTTAGGAGATATTTTATTTTATTTTTCTTCATTATCTTTAGTTTCCAGGTTTTCTTTGTTTTCTTTTCTTTTCCACAACAAGACTCACAACCACCATGCTAAGGAAATTCACTGTCGACTACTTGCCACGTCAACCGCAATAGAGGATGCCCGGTAACTACCTCAGCAGTTGCCACGGCAACAGAAACTGGCGATGCCTGGTTTCAGCAACTACTGATTCTCAGGCAAGTGAACCTACCTCGGCAACATGAATCAAATCAAAGCAATGCTATTCAAGCGGTACCAACCACAAGCATTCAACCATCGACCGGAAAATGAATCAAGCAAACGACATGAAGGAAACTTATCACTCGAGGTGATGACCTCTCCGACTAACTCATTTCATTTAGTTTCTTTTAAATTTTGTTTCACTTTTACATGCATTGAGAACAATGCTTCTCTCGAGTTTGGGGGGTGTTGGTTTCTAGTTAGTTTCATGTTTAGTTGCATTCATCTTTAGCAATCACATATAAGTTGCATATGTTACTTGTCATGCCTTTAATTGGATTTAATTGCTTAAGACTTGTTGAATATCCAATGATGAATTTTTGCCACTGCGCTTAATTGAAAGAACCTTTAATTTTAGGATTGCATGAAAAGAACTTAGAATTTTACTATGACGCTAATTTTTTTACACGGTTGTGGCTTGTTGATTGAAAGAAACTTAGTGAACTTAGGTTGCTTAAAATTTGGGTAAATTTAAAATTGAAAATTAAAAGTTAAATTCTTGCTAGAGGTGCCCGAAACTGGCTCTAGTAGTTAATGCACATTAAAGAATCGCTAGAGGTGCCTGAAATTGGCTCTAGTCGACTAAAATAAAATGAGAAATTGCTTACTTCGCTAGAGGTGCCCGAAATTGGCTCTAGTGAAAATAAAAATAAATGCCCCGATAATTAAATTGATAAAAGCCTATTGTTCTCATAGAATCTTGAAAATCAACTTGTACACAACTACGCACACATTTGTCACGAGCATTATAGTTTGATTCCGGGTAATTTTTGTGCTATCCGAAAAATTAAAAGGTGATCATAGTTTGTGCCATGGTTTCGAGGTTTGAATTCAAGTTTGAAGCATGTCTTTGATGATTAAAGTCTTGGGATGTAATTGTTAGTTTGCGTTGCTTGAGGACAAGCAATAGTTCGAGTTTGGGGGTGTGTTAAGTGTTCAAAAGTACTTTTTTATTACCCATTTTACTCATATTATTGTTAGACTCAGGCTTATATTAGTTGCATAATTAGTCATTCATGCATTAATTCATGTTTCTTTCCACCGTTGAGCTTGATTACATAACTTGGTGATTTTTGTGGAAAATATATTGCTTTGGTGTGTTTTTGTGTGTGCAGAATCAGTTGCCAAAGCAAGGCTGAAACCAGTTGCCAGGGCAGTGCATGAAGGAGATGCCGACGCAGTTGCCAGGGCAATGCATGAAGGAGATGCCGAGCTAGTTGCCAGGGCAATTGTCGATAATGGATAAGATGATATGGCAGTCAAAATTGATGACTAGATAAGCCCAAGATGACGTGGAGCAAAGTTAAATCCCAAAGGAGTTTGATTTCCATGAAGAGGTCAAAGAAAAATTAAATCCCAAGAAGATATGAGAAGATCTAGAAGGAATTTAAATATAATAAATAATTATATTCTTTTAAAGTATTTAATTCCAACTTAACTTTCTCCGCAAGAAGGTCTTTGACCTAGCCATCTCCTATTTAAAGGAGACCAAGCCGTCAAACTCAAGGAGAGCAAGGGGAAGAGAGTTCGATTGGGAGAAAGCTTGAAGGGAATTCGATTGAGAGAGAGTTCGACTAGGGGCTGATCGATTTCTTCTTCTTTTTCTTCTTCTTCTTTTCTTCCATTATATTTATGGTTTGGGGATTATTCTTTGTATATCTTTTGAACCCAACCATGAACTAACTTGATTAGTTGGGGTTATTGTGTTTTGTTGTTGTGAGAAACAATTGGATTTTGTTTAGGTAATAAGAGTTTGCACTTTCAATTCAAGGTTTACTCATTCTTGGTTTTTATTCTTGTTTGCGAGTGAATTGTGAGAGGATCTTGTAATTTTATCTATTTATCTAATATCGGGAGAGTTAGATTCAAGAAACGAATGAGTATGGTCTTTATTCAATCTATCAATGGTGAAGATTAATCCGGCTTAGGAATAAGTTAAGGATTTCAACGGCTAAGAGGAGCGCAAGATTGGTTGTTGTTCACCCTTGATTCACGCAGGGATGTATTGTCAAGGCATGCACAATTAGCTAGAGTTTCGACTTAGGAGTAAGAAGAAACCATTGAAAAACGCTCTGCCGAACCTTGAAGTTGTTGCCCAGTCGCCCAAATAGTTACCCAGCCAGTTGCCCAGGCAACCGTTTGATTAGTTGCCAAGGTAACCCAGCTGCGCAAGTTGCCACGGCAACTGAGTTGCCCTTGC
This sequence comes from Hibiscus mutabilis, assembly GCA_019671005.1. NCBI lineage: Eukaryota > Viridiplantae > Streptophyta > Magnoliopsida > Malvales > Malvaceae > Hibiscus > Hibiscus mutabilis. The sequence goes on along the minus strand of CM033731.1, from coordinate 7,321,708 downwards.
ACTCTTTTACCAAGTCAATCCTTCCGACTATCACACCTCAACTCACGATAACCTGGCCTATTCTCTCTTATTTGATTTCATCTATTCTTCTAGTTTATCGCTCTTAGTTTACTCGTTAATTAGAACCTCTATTATCAATTGTGTTTTTATTTTCACAGTGCAGTAACTTAAGAAAAGTAGCCCAAACCAATCCCTGTGGAGACGATACTCGATACTTAGATCACTTTATTACTTGCGATGTGTATACTTGCACCGTTTGCGTAGCACTCAATATGCGCAACAATCCTCTTCATCAATGTCATTGGCTTTTCGCTTGGGCTTGAAGGATTCAATTGGTGTGGTCTTTGTTGGTGCAATGGAGGATTCGTCTGAATCTGAAAAATCAGACAATGGTTCAGTACGAGTTGATTCAGGCATAGGTGCTTTACCTTTGGCTTTTGCAGTGGTTGTCAGGGCATCTTTAGCTTTGGTTGCCGCAACTTCTTCAGTGTTGGTTGCCGTGGCAACTGCTTGGGCAGACGCAGTGTAGGTTGTCACGACATCATCTGTTGCGGTTGCCGTGGCAACTGCTTTATTGGTTGCCATGATAAGGATTTCAGCAAGAAAGATGGGGAACGACACACGGCTGTCCGGGTACTTTTCCAGGATGACTTGGGTGATGGCATTGTTGTGATCCTTCATGTACCGCATGAACATTAATTGTCGGTCCTCAATTTGCCTAAGGCGGTTCTTCAACGGTTGTAAGAGTGCTTCAAGTTGTCCTAGGGTTGCTGTCCGAGTTGCCCGGGCATCAGTTGCCATTAGGGGTTGCGGAGGTGGCAGGAATTACCGCGGCAATTGAAGGCGTTGGGGATCTTACCTGTGCCTATCCTATTAGCTTTCAGATTTGTGCTCGATTCCAACCAGATTTTGGTAGGGCCTTTTCATCAGTGGACTCATTTAGGCGTTGAGTTGATCAACCAGATTTTGGTAGGGCCTTGTATTTACTGTCGTTCCAATGAGTTCCCAGTAGAGTGAGTTCTTGAAGCACCTTGTAGAGTTGCTTGGGCGTGATTTGATCAACAGAGGCTTGATGCTCATCATTCTCAATGTAGAGCCCGTAAAAGGTGTTTATGTTTTCGGGGCTTATGAGTATAGCCTTGTCACGAACAAAAACATAAGGATTATCTGGGTTAGGTGAGTGAACATAGAATTCTCTTACCCATAAGATGTTACTCAGTTCCAATTGATGGCAAAAGATTTGCCATTTTTGATGTGCAATACTTTTGAAGATGAATGGTTCAAGGCCGAAATCTTGATGAGAGTTTGAGTATTCAAAGCCTTGTTCTTCGCAAATCTTTCGGCTTTCAAACTTGGAGTGAAATCTTTCTTGAACCACCGGTGTAGCAAACTTCTTGTATCTTGGTTCTTTGGAGGAACTTGGATGAACCAAAAATTCAATTTTGGATGCCATCGATGATCTTGGTTGTGAGTTTGGTAGAAACAAAGAAAAGAAAGCAAAAGAAACTAAAGAGTTGCAAGATGAAAAGTAGGAATAGGTTTCTTGGAAGTTAAGGGTGATGGGTTAAATATAAAAGATAGATAGTAAATATGGTGGGTGGGTTTAATTAGGAAGAAAGAAAACAAGGGTTTTGATTAGGGGAAGGGGACGGCTAGGGGGTTTGGGGAAGGAGAAGGGTTTGGCCGGCTATGTAGGGTTTATTTAGGGTAAATTGGAGGGTTAATATAAGTCTTAGATCTAGCCCATTAATTTCCTTGTTGAAGAAGTTTCCTTCTTGAATCAAATTCCTCTTTATCTTGAACTTTTTTCCTACAAGTCAAAAAGCAAATAAAATAAGGATTAAAATTAAAGATAAACTAATAAAAGAAAATAAATAAAGACGTGTAAAGAAATTCTTAAACTTAAAATTTAAAAACAATTAGATAAATATGAAAGAAAGATGTAGTCTTAATCTTAAATAAAATAAATAAATCTATCTTAAAAAGAAAAATAACTGAATTTAAAAAAAATAAAAAAGAAATTTAAAAACTTCTTTGTTACATTCCACATGGGCACCGTTGTAGTACTTCAATCTTTGTCCGTTGACTTTGAATTCATGTTCGTCAGTGATGGACTTGATTATAATGGCACCATGGGAGAACGGTTTGACAACTTCGAATAGTCCCGACCATCTTGATTTTAGTTTTTTCGGGAAAAGTTTCAACCGAGAATTGAATAAGAGAACTAGTTGCTCTGGCATGAATTGCCGCGGCAATAGTTTCTTGTCATGCCATTGCTTTGTTTTCTCCTTGTAGATTCGTGCATTGTTATAGGCGAGTGCACAAAATTCTTCTATCTCGTTGAGGTCCAACAAACGCTTTTGTCCGGCACTTTCCCAATACATATTCACGGTCTTGATTGCCCAATATGCCTTGTGCTCGATTTCCACATGTAGATGGCATGTTTTTCCATAGACAAGTCGGAAGGGAGACATACCTAAGGGTGTTTTGAATGCATTGCGATATGCCCAAAGTGCATCATCTAGTCTTACTGACCAATCCTTCCTAGAGGGATTTACAACTTTCTCGAGTATACCCTTCAATTCTCGGTTGGAAATTTTTGCTTGCCCATTGGTTTGTGGGTGATATGATGTGGCAAATTTCTGTGACACGTCGAAGCGTTGCAACATCTTGGCAATAAGTCTGTTGTCAAAGTGCTTGCCTTCATTACTGATAATTGCTCTCGGCATCCCAAACTGTGTAAATATATTTTTCAGCAAGAATCGTTGCACGGTCTTGGAATCGTTGGTGGGAACTACAGCTGCCTCAACCCATTTAGACACGTAGTCAACGGCAAGTAGAATGTAGAGGCTATCGAATGAAGATGGGAAAGGTCACATAAAATCGATCCCTCATACATCAAACAGTTCCACCTCGATGATGTTTTGGAGAGGCATCTCATGTCGTCTAGAGATATTGCCCGTCCTCTGGTAACAATCACATTGCTTGTAAAACTCTTGGGCATCTTTGTACAGTGTTGGCCAATACAAACCGGATTGCAAAACTTTGGTCGCGGTACGTGTTCCTCCAAAATATCCTCCATAAGGTGAAGAATGGCATTGCCAGAGTACATTCTGCTGCTCCTCTTCAGGGACACATCGGCGTATAACCTAATCTGCACATTGTTTAAACAAAAGAGGCTCGTCCCAAATGTAATGCTTAGCATCATGGCGAAACTCCTTCTTTCCTTGGTGAGTAAGGCCATAAGGTAAAATACCACAAACATGGAAATTAACTAATTCCGTGTACCAGGGTAATACTGAGGTATGTGTTACCGTAGCAACTGCTTCCATCGTTGTCGAGGCATACGCGTCTGGAGTTGCCGAGGCGTGCGCGTCAAGGGTTGCCACGACATGTGCATCAAGGGTTGTCGAGGCATGCACATCAGTGGTTGCCGAGGCAACTAACAGTTGCTCATCCGGGAATGCATCGCATATCTCTAAATCTGCTTCCTCCTCCCTATTGCATTCTAAGCGTGATAAGTGATCGACCACTTGATTTTCTGTTCCTTTCCTATCCTTAATTTCAATGTCAAACTTTTGTAAAAGCAATATCCAACGAATGAAACGAGGTTTGGCATCCTTTTTAGCAAATAGATACTTAATTGTCGAATGGTCCGTATGAACTATTACCTTTGTACCAATCAAATAGGATCAGAACTTGTCAAATGCGAAAACTACAACTAGTAACTTTTTCTCCGTTGTTGTGTAATTCACTTAAGCACTATTAAGAATTTTACTAGCGTAGTATATCACATGAAAGGTCTTACCTGTGCGTTGGCCTAGGACTACTCCTACCGCGAAATCACTTGCATCACATATGAGCTTAAAACGTAACGCCCAATCGGGTGGAACGACAATGGGTGTCGAGGTAAGCTTTTCCTTTAGGGTTTCGAATGCTTGAGCGCAAGAATAATCAAAATTGAAGACTTTATCTTGTTCAAGCAAATTGCACAAGGGTTTAGTAATTTTAGAAAAATTATGAATGAACCTCCTGTAAAAACCTGCATGTCCAAGGAAGCTTCGGATTCCTTTAATCGAACTTGGTAAGGGTAATCTCTCGATCACGTACACCTTGTCTTTGTCTACTTCAATTCCCTTAGATGAAATCTTGTGGCCGAGCACTATTCCTTCATCTACCATAAAATGGCACTTCTCCCAATTAAGGACTAAATCGGTTTCTTCACATCCTGCCAACATCTTCTCTAAATTACCGAGGCAACTGTCGTAGTCATTACTAAAAACAGAAAAATCATCCATGAAAATCTCAAGGAAGTCTTTGACCATGTCTGAAAAGAGTGCCATCATACATCTTTGGAATGTTGTCGGGGCATTACACAATCCGAACGACATCCTTCGAAAAGCATAAGTACCATATGGGCATGTGAAGGTTATCTTTACTTGATCTTCTGGTGCTATGGCAATTTGATTGTAACCTGAATAACCATCAAGAAAACAATAAAAGGGCTTACCTGCAAGACGATTAAGCATTTGATCAATAAAGGGTAATGGGAAGTGGTCTTTCCTAGTGGCTTTGTTTAACTTTCGATAATCCTTACAAACCCTCCAACCGGTCACAGTCCTGGTTGGAATGAGTTCATTGTTTTCATTACTTACCACCGTTATACCTCCTCTTTTCGGTACACATTGTACCGGACTTACCCGTGTACTATCAGAGATAGGGTAAATGATGCTGACGTCAAGCCACTTGATGATTTCTTTCATTACAACCTCTTTCATGGCATGATTCAGTCTCTTTTGGGCCTCAATCGAAGGTTTGTGATCATCTTCCAACAAAATCTTGTGCATGCACACTGCCGGGCTAATTCCCTTCAAGTCGGCAATTGTCCACCCTATTATCTTCTTGTGTAGCATCAACATTTTTATCATCTTCTTTTCCTACTCAGGCTGTAACTTAGAGGAAATAATTACAGGCAAAGTATTACCGGTTCCCAAGTAAGCATATTTTAGTTGCCCTGGCAACTATTTTAACTCAAGAATCGGTGGTTGTTCAATAGAGGGTTTTTCGAGTTTACATTCCTTACCTGAGTAATCCAGTGGTTCAAAGTATGTACCCAGTCGAATGACTAACCAATTTGCCTCTTCTTGTTGTTCCTCATCGATCGGTTCTTCATACTCCTCAGGTTCCTCTTGATCGGCAATATAGTTGTCGAGGTAACTAAATTCCCCGTCGAAGTCAAACTCTGTCGTGACATGAAGAAGTTGGCATTCTTCTGGATCATCAGCATGCCTTAGTGTTTGGAACACATTTAGTTTAACTTGCTGGTCATTCACCCTCATTGTGAGTTCTCCCTTTTCAACATCGATCAAGGTTCTCCCTGTTGCTAGGAAGGGTCTCCCGAGAATGATAGGTGCGTGCTCATCTTCTTCACAATCCAAAACAATAAAGTCAGTGGGAAAAATAAATTTATCAACTTTTACCAGTATGTCTTCGATTTTTCCCTCTGGATGCACATAGGATCTGTCGACTAGCTGTAGCATAACTGTTGTAGGTCTTGCCTTCCCGATTCCTAGTTTCTAGAAAACCAATTTAAGCATCAAGTTTATGCTTGCTCCAAGGTCACATAGTGATTTCCCGACATAGTGGTTTCCAATGGAACAAGGTATTGTGAAACTTCCGGGATCCTTCAACTTGGGTGGCATGCGATTGTGCAACATGGCCATGCATCCCTCTGTTGCGACAACTGTTTCAAACTCTCCTAGCCTTGTTCTTTTGGACACAATGTCTTTCAGAAACTTGGCATCGTTCGGCATTTGTTCAATCGCCTCAACCAATGGCAAGTTGATGTGGACTTGCTTTAGGATATCAAGAAACTTCTTGAATTGATATTCTTGCTTTTGTCGCTTCAACCTTTGTGGGAATGGTGGTGGAAGTCGGATATCTTCGATCCTTTCATTGGTTTGGAACCTGATTGACGACATTGCTGGAGCAAATAGAGTTGCTGAGGCATCATCAACTGGGCTACCGTAGTGTGCCTATCATTGGTTGCCGAGCCATCCTTATCGCTAGTTGCCACAGCAATTCCTGGTACAGCATCTGAGGCTTTGTCGCTGAGTTCGTCTTGTTCTATTTGTGGAGTTTTGTTTGATGAGCGAGCTTGAACCTCTTTAAGTTGTTGGCAACTTCTATTGGTGATCGCCTTACATTGCTCATGGCCAGTTCCTCTTGCGACTTCAGTATCGCTAGGTAAACCTCCTTGCGGTCTAGGATTCAGGTTTTGAGCAAATTGTCCGACTTGATTTTCCAATGAATGGATTACCGCCTCTTGGTTTTGCAATCTCATCTCAGTCATGTTAATAAAATCATCAGTTCTTTTTATGAAGTTACTATTCTCAGCCATATAAGATTCAGTTTTCAACATAAAAGCATTGCGAGAATTTTCCAAAGAACTAGATGTTGTCGGTTGTTGTTGTGGCAACTGTTTCCGTGGCATATTTTGCTGGAATCCCGATGCTTGTGCATTCTGATTGTTCTGGTTTAGAGCATTGTTGGGATTACTCCATGAAAAATTTTGGTGCTTCTTCCAAGCTGGATTGTATGTATTGGACATCACATTGTTGTTCCGGTTGTAATTCCCCACATAAAAGCTGGATTCTGCATACAATCAGAAGAATCATGGTTACCACCACATAACTCACAAAAGGAATCCATTACCTTGACCTCCTGTGTGTTGTTTGGTTTCTGCATGTTCTGGACCATCTTGGTTAAAGTGGCCAATTGTGCCAAATTTGAGTCTGATGATCCTAGTTCATGTATTGTGGCTTGGCGTCTAACTCCTCCTCTTCTAGCAGATGGGAATTGATAATCATTCTTGGCAAGCCTGTTTAGAATTTGTATTGCTTCCTTCGGCGACTTATCTAGGAATATGCCGTTTGCCAAGGCATCTAGCATCATCCTTGTTGGTGTATTCACAGCGTTGTAAAACATTGTTACTTGTGTCCACAATAGGAATCCGTGTAGGGGGCATTTGTGTAGAAGTTCTCTATATCGCTCCCAAGCCTCATACATGGATTCATCATCTACCTGCCGAAAAGAAGTAATTTTGTGACGAAGCTTATCAGTCAAATTTGTAGGATTAAATCAAGCAAGGAAATCACGACAAAGATCGGTCCAAGATTCTATTGGTCCGGCAGTAATACTATTCAACCATGCTTTCACCCTATCCCTCAGTGAATAGGGGAATAATCTTAGTCGTAAAACATCGGGGGTGACTCATTGTATTTTGAATGAATTGCAAATATCGAGGAAATATTTAAGATGTTGTCGTGCATCTTTAGTTGCTGAGCCGCCAAATTGACCAATTGTGTTGATCATATTGAACATCACCAGTTTCAACTCAAAGTGGTCGGCTTCAATTTTAGGTGTGACAACTCTTGGATTAAGTCCTTCAAGATAGTCTCGAATAGTTCTGTTTCGTGCAAGAATCACTCCTCTTGTTGGAACATCCTGATTCATATTGCCGTCTTGATTAGCCATTGCTACTCTTAACCTTCGTCTGAATCTTTGCAAGGTTCATTCGATTTCTGGATCAAATGGATATTCTGGTGTAATCGGTCTCGCCCTGGTCATATACCAATGCAAAACCAAAGTTTGTTAACCCCTTGAATCTTAAACAAGAAAAATAAAAAGTGCAAGAAAATAAAAACAAATTTGCTATTTCCAATCCCCGGCAACGGCGCCCAAAAATTGTTGCGCGTAATAAGTGCTCCGCAATTGTGCAAGTGTACACGTCTCAAGTGTACACTAGAAAGCAAATAAGTAAAAGAAGATGTAATCAAATGAAAGAGAATAGGCCAGGTTATCATGAGTTGAGGTGTGATAGCCGATTGGATCGTCTTGGTAAAAGAGTGCAAGAGCAACTCAGTTACCGGGGCAACTTGCGCAGCGGGGTTGCCTGGGCGACTGGCTGGGCAGCAACTTCAAGTTTCGGCAGAGCGTTCTTCAATGGTTTCTTCTTATCCCTAAGTCGAAACTCTAGCTATTTGTGCATGCCTTGATAATACGTCCCTGCGTGAATCAAGGGTGAACAACAACTAATATTGCGCTCATGTTAGCCGTTGAAATCCTTAACTTATTCCTAAGCCGGATTAATCTTCACCATCAATAGATTGAATAAAGACCATACTCATTCATTTCTTGAATCTAACTCTCCCGATATTAGATAAATAGATGAAGTTACGAGATCCTCTCCCAATTCACTCACAAACAAGAATAAAAGCCAAGAATGAGTAAACCTTGAAATGAAAGTGCAAACTCTTATCACCTAAACAAAATCCACTTGTTTCTCACAACCACAAAACAAAATAACCTTAGCCAAATAGATTTAGTTCATGGCTAGGTTCCAAAGAAACACAAGACAAAGAATTCCTAACATAAACCTAATTGAACAAGAAAGAAAAAGATGAAGAATGGTTGAAGCCTTTGTCGAAATCTCTCCCTCCTTCTTGGAGAAATCTCCCAATGGCTCTCCCTCTCTTTTCGAAATCTCTCATTTGCTTTCCTCTGGAGTTGACGGCTTGGTCCTCAATTTATAGGGCTAGGTCAAAGTCTTTTTTGAGGAGGAAGTTAAGTTGGAATTAAATACTTTTAAAGGATATAATTCTTTATTATATTTAAATTCCTTCTAGATCTTCTCCTATCTTCTTGGGATTTAATTTCTCTTTAACCTCTTCATGGAGATCAAACTCCTTTGGGATTTAACTTTGCTCCATGTCATCTTGGGTTTATCTAGTTGTCAATTTTGACTGCCATATCATCTTATCCCTTATCGACAGTTGCCCTAGCAACTAGCTCGACATCTCCTTCATGCATTGCCCTGACAACTGGTTCCCACCTTGCTTTGGTAAGTGATTCTGCACATACGCAAAACACACCAAAGTAGTATCTTTTTCCACAAAATTAAGCAAAATATGAAATCAAGCTTGTCCACCAAGGAAACAATGCAAATATGCATGAATGGCTAATAATGCAACTAATATGAGCCTAAGTCTAGCAATAATAAGAATAAAAAAGGTAACTAAAATAGTACTTTTAGACACTTAACATATAGAAACACCCTTGAACTGTACTGATCCCTCAAGCAGAAAATGCCTAGTCGTACAGATATGGTCCCCCGCGTATCGATACGTCTGGACCTGTATTGTTACATTTTACCGATTTCTCACTTCAAAAGCATACCCAAATCACTCCAACATGCTTAAGACACCACACCAACATGCTAAACATATCTCATGCTAACTAACAACACAATTCTAATGGCACAACAAGGATTCATGCATCAAAGAGGAATTCTATAGGCATGCTTCCTAATATGCATCCAACCAACATACCAAAAGGTAAACCAGCTCCAAAAACAATCCTTAAAGACCATTTACAACCCAATAGCAACCAAAATAACATGCTCAAACAGGGAGTTCAACATAACATCTCCCAAAACCAAAATAAGTACCCCATTGCCCTTATTCATTATAGCCTAGTCTTAAATGTACTTTAGAAACAAGTCTTGCCAAGATCCCCTTGCTTCTTGCTGCCTTTCGGAACCTCAATTATCTGCATTGATAGACAATGAGAGCGTAAGCACACCAGGCTTAGTGAGGAATGCTAAAAAACAAACACCATCAATGCATTTAAAACCATACTCTTAAAACCATCCTTTAAAACATCATCATGCCTCTTTTAAAACATGCATTTTACGTCATTAAAAAATAGCATACTAAACATATGCTAGATGTATCATTAACCAATAGCAAGTTACATTTCTAACCCTCCACTTAAGCCTTCCTATGCATTACTATCAAATGCAAAGCTTAAGGAGAAACATGTATAAATCACATTATACAACATAAAGCATTTTAATGATACATTAACAATTATATTGGCTTTCAAGTGATCATTTAACCAGTCCAATAACAAAAGAGTTCATCGGATACACGGATTCAACAAGTGTTAACCCAACACTTCAAGCCATCTCAACCAGAATAGAGATACAATCACAATCACGGTACAATAACAACCGGGTACAATCTCAACCCACAGAGATACCAATCCCTCTCATCGGTTAGATGCTTAGCCCACTAACGGGAGTATTCGGTACCGTTAAACCCCTCTACCGTTAGGGTACTTGGATTGAGTATTTGGTACACAGTATAAACCCCTCGACATCCAAGGCGACTTATTTGCAGTGCACTCAATCCTATGGCCGGCCAACTATATCCGATAACAATTTTAAAACCACATCACTTGCCAATATAATTAACCAATTAACATTTATCTCGCTGTTTTAACAAGCATTAACCATGTCATTTCCAAAGCAACAACCATGCTTTAAAACACAAGTATAAACCATACTTACAAGGATCACTTACCATGTGCATCCTTCAGCATTTCATGCTTAAAAAACGTATATCAAATACTTGTAAACATGCTTAAACAATAGGTAACATGTAATTAAAACAAGTGCATTAAACCATTTCAAACTAGCACGACCGAGAGAGTAAACCACTTTATACTTACTTCCGAGTCTAGGTAAGCAGTTCAAGCTCTACCTTAACTCCCAAAACTCTATTTTGAAACATCAAAATGCTTTAAACCACGTTTTCACTCACCGATACACTAAACCTCGATTCGCCGACACGAAATCAAGAATCTGAAGCCTCCAACGCTTCCCCAATCACTTCCGGACCAACCTCCCCTATTTTTACCACAAAACATCAGAGGATTAATGCATCATAATGCATTCTAAACACAGCAGCTACAATCCTTCTCAGATTCCCACAAAATCTTCACAATTAACCCTCCCCAACAACCGAAAACATAACCAAAACACTTTGATTCACAACACAGCCAACATCTATCAATCTAAAATCACTTTTATCATCAAAACACATCTAAAAACAGATTCGAAACAACCTACTACCTCCAGCAACCTTACAACTATATAAACACCACAAAACCTCAAAACTACCAACCTAAACAAATAGAGATTCTTAAGCTTCGGAATTCCATTGATAAAAACCACTTATCAACATTATTAAACATCCAAAATATGAACCAAAGAAACCTCAATTAATGGAAATCATATCCAATTCGCGAATCAACTCATTTTTCCCAAATAACTCAATTAAACATTGGAAAATCATCAAAACCAGATTAGAAACACAAAAACAAGGATCAAATGCTTGAGAATTTCAATAAAGAACCATACAATATAGGAGATCTCGGACCTTACCCCTATTGTGAAGTTTCTCCCTCAATTGGTTTGTGAAAATCTATGAAAACACAAGATTATTGTAAGATTTTGTATAAACAATCTTTATAAAACAATTTGATTTCATAAAATCAAGTTAGAAACCACCTCACCTATGGAAATTTGATGAAAACTGAGTGTTTGGCTGAGGAGAGAATGGAGAGGGAAAATTTGAGAGAAAATGACGTGATTTTTGTTTTAGAAAAGATAACTAACTTTTTAACAAAATCCTCTTAAATTGTTAATTAAACCGCATGTTAAAATAAATAAAATCAAGGGAGAAATCATCAGAAACCAAATGGTAAAATAGATCCTTAAAGATTCTAAGTATTTGACCCTTTTCATTTTAGTCACTAGAAAATCACAGTTTTCAAAACACCAAAATGTCCATCTTCCAAAATCCATTTTTTCAAAATTGATCCCACCATTATTAAAATATAATTAATAATGATTTTTAAGCATTTTTCCATAAATTTTCTAACACCAAAAATATACGATCTTGAAACCGACTTGAATCTCTACTCCGATCCACCGGACCGTCTAATAAACCCTCTAAACCGCTAAGCCCTAAAACCGGGGCGTTACAGTTTAACAATTCAGCCTCTCAGATTTATATTTTTAGTTCTACTACCAGACAATTATTCCTCCATAGCGGTTTGTTGTGTCTATACATCTTTGAATCATCTTTCCCAGAGATTAGCTCTCTCCTTCTCTTCTTGGATTTCAAGTTTCCATTTCGCATATGTCTTTCTAAGATCGGCATACCTTGCTGATGCGAGGAGCTTTTTGTAATCACTCCGTAAGCCGCTCGAGTATTCTTCGGCTTTACTTTTTCCTTTCCTCAACCTTTCGACCTCTTGTTCCTAGGACTGCATACCGAATTTCAACTGGTTCCTTTTGTTTTCTAGCCTTGATAGTTGTCATTCTATCAAGAATTATTTCTTTTCAAAATCATGCTTCGCGATTTCCATTTCCGAGGGATCGACCTGCAAATGCTCATCCACCAGTATATTATTTTTTGGATTTAGTAAAGGGACGTCGTTGTTGATTTTTCTACTTCTCCACTGTCGATACTTGGGCGTAACTCTAGTTTTTCATCGAACGGCTCCATCTTATAAATATGCTTCCATGCCTTAGTGATCATGGAAACATTTTTCTTATAGTCTTTACCCTTGTATAGAAATTCGCAGGTAGCCAGCCCTCTTGTTACTGGATGAACTATCTCGGCCTATATTGCCTCGATACTAGCAACGGAGCATATCTAGTTCCACCCTAGATTCTGAGTAGAGGGACCCAGTCATAGTCTCCGCCTTTATATATAATATTCTCGAGGAAGAACCAATGTGCTTTCCAGATGATGTCTTTCTCCTGGAGGTTTTGAAAAATAGCCGTCCATTTGTTATGAGAGATGTTCTCCTGTCTTGGTGTGGACGCCAGATCTTTTAATAGTGAGCAATTTTCAAAGCTTTCTCGATAAGAAACTTTCTCCAGCTTCTAAAAAGTGGCTATGAAACTAGGCCAACAAAAGCTGAGCACAACTGATGAACCTTCCATCGCCGCTTCTTCTACAAGCATTAAGAGACCTGAAAGTTTCGGCTAGAATTGCTAGAACAGGGGTAATCCCTTTGTTGAGGTGATCGAACAATTCCATAACAACAACATCAATATACCCTAATGATTTGGGAAAGATAACCAAACCATACATGGATAGGGCAAACATTTAGACATGTTTTTTCTCACTTAGGTTGAACTTGAATCAAGTCTCATATGAATTCCAGGAGATGCACTTGGTTTCGTTTTTTTCTTTAATCCTGGCTTTGGCCCATTGTTCGTCAATGCCGGTCATTTTGAGGTGCTTTTTCTGAAATGCTAAAGAATTAGAAGACTTGAAGTAGGATTTTCGGGCAACGGATCAAAGCAGTGTATTCTTCAATCGTTGGTACCAAATCAACATCTCCTAGAGTAAAGCAACTGTAGGCGGGATTCCAGAACTGGACAAGGGCTCGGAACAAAACCTTATTGACATTGACGTCTAGCAGATAAGGTAGATTACCGTAGTTGCTGTAGAACAACTGCTTGTTTTCTCCATCCCACTGGTACCAGATTTCTTTTAATTATTGCAGTTGGTTCTGAGTTGATCTAATACTGGTGAAATCCTAGAGCCCTAACTTTTCGCCTTCCAGGCGACTGCCCCATTTTTGGTGCTGAGTCTCCTCTAGCCACCTTCGCACGCTTAGGTTTCCTTCCACCTTATTAAGAAATTAATTCTCCATAGCAGATCCTTTATAACGGCCGAACTTGCCTCAATACCCTTTTTTTAATAATAAAATTAAAGAATGCAATGCAAGGGTAAAGAAAATAAAAACAAAACAAACCATGTTAGTCTCAGTATAAAAAATAATAGATACACGCTGAAATAAAATAACCCTAGAACATGCTTTCAGAAAAGAAAATTACATCCTACCCCATCATGTTATCTTCCCGCATGCTTGTTTTGCATAAATAAAATATAGACGTGGTATCAACTTATTGCGAAATAAATAAACAAATAAATAAATACTGAAATTAAAGGGCATAATTGAAAGAAATTAAAGAAACCCCCTAACTTTCTCTACCATGCACCTATTGGGTGTCTCTCTAAACGGGCAGAGGTTCGATATGGCTCTAGACAAGGTAGGCTCCTATGGTTCATTACATGTGGCTTAGGTTCTAGAGTAATAGTACACGAATTGTCGCTAGGACATCGATTCAGGAGGATACATTTTCTTAAGTCTGCGCGAAAATGAAGATCACACGGCGAAAAAGGTACTGATGTATCCCGAATGTGATCCACTAGCATGCACGGAGGCGATATATAATGCCCAAAAAATTTGCTATGCTAGTTCAAGGTCATTTAGTACTAAGGTTATAGAATAAAGCTGACTTAGTGATCAAAATGACATCTTTGTAAAAGTTTAGGACTTAAGTGTAAATTCTCTAAAAGATGGTTTTAGTCAGTATAAGGATAAACTTGATCAAAATAAGAATTTTGATATCAGATTTAGAAATTTAAAATGCAGTAGAAGGTATCAAATTTGGATCGAACAAGATTGTTAAGCGTGCTAAGGTCAAGAAAATTCAAGGATGAGTGACCTTTTAGGAAGTGTCATGGAATCGAATTTTTGATCGAATAAAAGGATTCAGAAAAATTAGGAATAATTCGTATGAATATCTAACAAAGAAATTTTACGAAAAATTTTATCCGATAAAAATTTTGGGTAAATATCAGTACTTTTGATCGAGACAAAATTTTAAGTTGACTTTTTATTTATGGAATATTTTATATGGAATAAATATTTAAATATGAAATTTCTGAAAATATGGAATTTTTCAGATTAGAAGCGATAGTTTGATAAAAAAAATGAAGGTGAATATCGAATAATTGGATCGAATAAAAATCATAAAATATTATTTTATGGCATATTGAAGGGTGGCCGGATGGATTCCAACTAAATTATTTGGAATGTTATGGAATGGCATTTTTGAAGAAGCATTGTAATTAGAGATGTAATGGAAGGGCAAGTCTGGAACAAGGATAAAAGTGAATTTAAAATTCGTTTTAATTAAAACAAGTGGCATATTATGATTTAATAAAAAACATGTTTATTAATAAGAAAAAAAAGAACAAAAACTTGGTTCATCTTCTCCAACATTTTGTGGAGTGGGAGAAAGAAGAGATGAAAAGCACAACACCATTTCAAAGCTAATTTTGAAGGTTTTCAATCATGATTCAAGTAAAATAAATTAAGGTAAATTAATCTATGCTTAATTCTCTTCATTTTAGTGGTAATTATGCATGGAAAAGCTAAATATAGTTTATGTTCATGAAGAAGATGATGATGGAATTTATGAACACTAGTTATGTTTAAGGCTTGATTTGATTAGAATAGATGTTGTAGACATGTAAACAAGCTTTAGTTTGATTTAAATCCTATGTTGGAATCATAAACCCTTACCCTAGGATTTGGAAATTTAAATTAGAAGTTTGAATTAAGGATGGAATTGATGTGATTATGATGTTTCAAGTATAAAAATGATGTTAGAATGATCAAAACTCCTTGGTGTACCCAAGTGACCAATTCGACATATAGGAGAAATATAGGGGATAAATTTTGAATAATTGTTTTGGTGATGGAAATGGATACAATGTGATGTTACAAGGATAATTTGAATATTAGAATGGAAAATTCATCACTAGAAATTAATAGTGACCATTTCGGGTAAAATGCCTAATTAAGGGAAATTATTTTGAATTTTTATTCTAAATTGGATTTGATGAGATTATAATAATGCTATGCTTAATTTGGTAATTTGGACCAAAATAAAAATGTATGTATCCAATAGAGGACCATTTCGGTTTGAGGAAGAGATGAAGGAGATGATTCTTAAATTTTTAGTTCAATATTCCATTAATGAATATTAGTTGGAATTATCAAATTAAGTATGTTAGGGAGCTAAATGATCAAAATGCAAACCTTTTCATGAAAGGTTAGTGGTCAATTGTCATTTCCAGAAAAATAGAGGAAAATGTTGAAAATTTTTTAGTATGCAAGTATGTGATTTGAATATGTATGTAAAAGTTAGAATTAAATTTAGTAAAGAAAGGGATTGAAGTGACAAGTGAAATAAAGATGAACACTCAAGTCATTTCATGTGACCAAGAATTTTATACTTTGGACCAATTTGGTCAAGGTCCAAATGATAAAGAGAAAAATTTCCAAAAATTTTAAGAAATGAAATTTATAATTGTTTTATTATAAAATCAAGTACATTTGTGAAGTTAATCATTTGCCATTTCACTTAAATGTATTGCAATGGTTAAAATGGGTAAATAAAGAAAGTTAGTATATATTCTTTACAAAGAAACTTTTATTTTAATTATATTTCAGCATGAATAAATATTTTGAGGTTCAAAATGGTCACTAAGAACCATAATGAGTTTTCAAAGTATGTTAATCAAAGTAAATTAATTGGAAATTTTATTTTATGATATTATGTTAAAACGCATATATATAAGGTATTGTTAGATTTGAAATTTAAAAAATGTTCTATTGTATTTATGTGATTAATGGGTTCAAGTTCGAAAATGATACCTATTTTTCACCCCGAGTTACTATGAAAGAAATTAATAAACTAGGGCTTAGTGAGACATTAATTAATTCAGGCCAACTGAGTGCATCTTTACCTATTTTATATATATGATATGAGGAAGACTTATTTTGAGTCAACCTTGATATTTTTTTAAAAAAATTGTTGATCAAAGTTATGCAAATGACATAAAATATTAAATCTTCATATGTGATACATTGATAATGGCATAAAGATTTATCTAAGATAAATCAAATTTTAGATATTGGGTTTGAACCGCTAATATGCTAAACCAATTTTGTTGATGTTTAATACAATAAATACATGCCATATGAAACATTATGATGAAATATGGGATGTGAATGCTCCGTTTACATGAATGATTTTGAATAAGAAATGCCCAATTAAGAAATGTTAATGAGAGTTCATGGTATTGTTGGATATCCATAGAGTCCTTAAGAAACACGTATAGCAATAGTAAATTAAGAATATCTTATGTTTTTATGTTTGTGACTACTACGATGTCACATACACCTTGCCCTTGGTGTTGCACCCTAGATATCCAAGCCCATACATGAGTTTAAAACTTTGGCATCTATATTTGCTTTAACAATGACTTATTGAAGAGTTTAAGACTACGTGCTCATCTAAACTCGTCATGTTTAGGTTAGGCACCAATGTCACTATCCACCTTGAGGATAAAAGCCCTTGTATTAGAAACTAAAAAGTCCAAACCCAAAAAGTGCTAAATGGACTAAAAAGAAGTATGTTTTTATCTAGTAGAAAAATGCCACCTCGAGTACATACTCATGTTCACGTTATGTTAGACACTAAATGGTGTCTTATCAAGATGTCTCAAAAATATTTTGATCTCATATTATATACTTTGGGCTATTTTTAAAGGAAGGTTATATTGCAAATGATTACATGATGATTGATAAATATTAAGAACATGAAATTTATACTTGTTTTATGATATGATATAAATTAATCTGGTCATAGTACAAGAATCAAAAGTTTATTCATTAATCTTAGAAATGTATTGGATTGACAAGGGTCATATGTAGAAAAGAGAAAGAATTTATAAGTCTACTTTATAAAATTCTTTACATTGAAACTATTTATTTTTAATTATAGATTTGCCTTGAATTAGTAGCTTTACTTAGAGAAGAATGCTATTTCATGATGTATTCTTATTGGAAACTTATGCTATGAATAGTAGTCAATAAGATCGTTAATCATGTTGCAATCTCTTGAAAAATTGAATTATAACATTCTAATTTATGATATTCTTTTAATGAAAATATTAGTATATGAAGTTTAAGAGTTAGATGTTTTAAAAGTGAAAATTTTAAATGTTGTTTAAAAGAATCATGATTTTAAATTCAAGAAAAGGCCTAGATGAAGAAGCAATATCCATATCTTTTCAATCTGGCAAGTTATAAAATTATTTTAATAAATTTTCTTAAATATGTTTTATAAATCAATTCAGGGTCAAAACTAGTAATATGCAAATAGGCTATGAATACTTCAATAGTCGAGAAAGGATTATTTTGTAAACTAGTTTTAAGTTAGATGTTTTTTAAAAAATTTTACAAGTCAGTAAATAAGTTAAATAATTTAGTAACATCTTCAATGTGTATTTAATAATCGAATATATGTTGATGGTGTTACATTTAGTGGTATTAGAGCTATAAATTTAGCCGGTTTTGGATGCTAAACCAAGTTTATTATAAGTTTATCAGTAAATACATGCCCCTAGAATGTCATATTACTGATGTGTTGATTGTATAACTCAATGCAGCTCCTCAATATTCTGAATAAGATAATGTTTATAATAAGAAATGTTAATCGCTGCCGGATTTTGTCATATGACGAATCACGAGGGTTAGAAAAACACGTAGTAGCAATAGTAAATGAAGAATGATATTTTCTTGATTTCTGCTTTGGCTGAGCTACTTATGTAAAGAAGAGCTCAAGCATAAAAGTAAGAAATAGTACTTTAGATACTGAAAGAAGTATACATGAGGTTAAAAACTTTGGCATCTGTATTTGTTAAGACAATGACTTATTGAAGAGTTTAAGACTCTGAGTGCTTCCTTAAACTCAGAAGTAAAAGAGAATTGATGACTATTCATCTGAAGTTAGAAGATAAAGAGACAATATTAGAAGCTCTGAAAAGTGCTAATACTGAAAAGTCAATAAGAATAAGGTCGACACTAAAGGAAGTATGTTTGTACTGGTAGAATTAATGTCGCGCTGTTAGTACTTGCTGTAGAGGCAATATAAAGAAAATTATCATATAAAAGTATAAAAGACCCAAATATTGGTGACTGGGTATCGAAAGAAAAATATTTTTGTTATCTTCTAAATTCTAAAAGATATTCATACTAGTTATGATTATTAGTA
The DNA here is from genome assembly GCA_019671005.1 of Hibiscus mutabilis. Classification (NCBI taxonomy): domain Eukaryota; kingdom Viridiplantae; phylum Streptophyta; class Magnoliopsida; order Malvales; family Malvaceae; genus Hibiscus; species Hibiscus mutabilis. The sequence continues at coordinate 7,302,867 of CM033731.1, read as the reverse complement.
TGAGATTATTGGGTTAAGCCAGAGTACTCATGGAATAAGTCTGAATAGAGAAATTCAATATGTCTGTTAAAAATTAATCTGGTCATAGTACAAGGATGATAAAAGTAAGAATTATTCAAAATAATCTTAAAGCTGTCATGGATTGACAAAGGTCACATGTAGAAAAGAAAAAGAATATTAGAATCGAAGATGGGAATAAAAGTATCAAAGAAAATATTAGAATTAATATAAAAGAATAAAAGATATGAATTAGTTGATTTAAGAGAAAATGAGATGCATGAGATTTACTATAAAAGTTTGAAAAGAGAATGAATCCTTTATATGTCATCACTCTTGAAGAAATTGAATTATAACTAGACTTGACATGATGTATTAGTGAAAATAATCTATATCAAAGTTAAGATTAATGGGTTCAAGTTTGTAAAAGAATCCTGAGGTTAAAAGAAGAGAGTTCAATCGGGTAAGTTCTAAAATTCTAAATTTTCTTAAGGGGAAGAAAAAAAAGAGGAAGAACTAGGACTTAGTTTCATATCATTTTAAGGTTTTCAAGCTTGAAGGTAAAATAAAATATTTTACCTATTTTATATATATGATATTAGTGAAAATACTTGGAAAAGATAAATATAGTTTGATATTAATGAAAAAGTATGATGATCAAAACACTTTATTTTTAAATTGATTAGAAAATATTAAATGGCATACAATTAATACATTGATTTAAATCCTATGTTGGAATCATAAACCCTAACCATCTTTGAAGATAATTATGATTTTCAACTATGATTGGTGTATCCAAGTGACCAATTCGCATATAGAAGAAATATCGAATAATTGTTTTGGTAGTGGAAATGGATACAATGTGATGTTACAAGGCTAATTTGAATATTAGAATGGAAAATTAATCACTAGAAATTAATAGTGACCATTTCGGCTAGAATGCTTAATTAAGGGAAATTATTTTGAAATATGAGATGTAAATTGCCCGTTTACATGAATGACAATGAAATGAAATGCCCAAGTATTATGATATGAGAGTTCATGGTATTGTTGGATATCCATAGAGTCCTTAGCAATAGTATCATGCAAGTTATGTTATGTTTCATGTTTGTGACTACTAGGGTGTCACATACACCTTGGGGACCCAAGCCCTTGGTGTTGCACCCTAGGGATCCAAGCCCATAGTGCTAATGGCACTAACGAGGTGCTTTAATGAGGAGCAAAAAGCGTCCTCGGATACGTATTCATCTGTCATGTCCAAGTTAGGCACTACAATGTCATTTCCACCTTGGGGACCCAAGCCCTTGGTATTGCACCCTGGGGATCCAAGCCCATGGTGCCAAGTGCACTAAAGAGGTGCTTTTATGAGGAGCAAAAAGCGTCCTCGAGTACGTACTCATGTTCACGTTATGTTAGACACTATGATGTCTTATCAAGATGACTCACGTACCTTGATCTCATATTATATACTTTGGGCTATTTATAAAGGAAGGTTATATTGCAAATGATTACATGATGACTGATAAATATTAAGAACATGAAATTTATACTTGTTTTATGATATGATATAAGTTGTACTGTAATCACTTTCCATTTTGCAGGAAATGTATTGCACTGTTATATGACAGGAATGATTTTGATAAGTCTACTTTATATGATTCTTTACATTGAAACTATTTATTTTTAATTATAGTTGCCTCACTAAGTGAATACTTAGCGTGTGCTGTTTCACAAGTAGGTTATTGGAATCTTACCGGAAGATGAGTCAAGTATGTTAATCAAGTTGCAATCTGCCAAACATCAGTAAGACATTCTAATTTATGATATCCTTTGGTGGGCATGTATCAGTTTATTCGTTAGTTGTTTTGAAAGTTAAAATTTTAAATGTTGTTTACTGCGTAACGATTTTAAATTCAAGAAAAGGCCTGGACAGTATACCTAGTTTTCACCCTGAGTTATGTACTTATTTTAATAACAGACTAATATGTTTTATAAATCAATTCAGGGTCAAAATTAGTAATCTGCAAATAGGCTATGAATACTTCAATAGTCGAGAAAGGATTATTTATAAACTAGTTTTAAGTTAGATGTTTTAAAAAAATTACAAGTCAGGAAATCAGTTAAATAATTTAGTAACATCTTCAATGTGTATTTAATCATCGAATATACGGGTGTTACATGATACTTCACGAGGGCGTAGCTTTTCACTCCCACTTAAAAGGGATGGAGCTCGGGTATAGAGCTTATGATATGCGAAAAATCAAGAAAAATTTTAAAAAAACCTTTTTTGTAAAAAAATTAACATGAAAAGGGATCACGTAATAAATTAAACCGAATTTATAGTCACCAATCGTTAAGACAAAAAGTAATTGACCGGTGGCTCGGCTCTAAAAAAAAGGTGATCCCCAGCGGAGTCGCCAAGCTGTAACAACGGCCCTGCCCCGCTCTGGTGAGCTTGATGCGTTCTTACGAAAAATTGGTTTCGAATGGAGTTGCTACCAATCTTTTTAGTTATGTGAGATTGGATCACCTGAAAACCCGGTTATTTTAATATAACATGTTTTTGCGTCATTTTATTAAAATAATGAGTTTTGGTCTGCGAAACCAGAAAAATAGGTTCTGAAGTCAGTTACGTGTGGGGAAGGGTGAGCACCCCCACAACGCCCAAAATTGGTACCTGGTCGATTATTTAGTGTCTTAATGATGGAAATTAATAAGTCGAATTTAATTTAAAAATTTGTGATCCCCACTTTAAATATTTAGAAAAATATTTTTGTATGTGAAAAGAATTTACACCCCTACACTCGGGGCATAATTTTCGTTAGATTCCCGAATAAAGGGAACTTGTTTTGAAAATTATAATTTAGAAAAAAATTGATATTTTTTGATAAAGATTAACAGAAAGCGGCACCTCTTACGTTCGAGGAACGTTTTTCACGATAACCCCTAAAAACATTTTTTGTTTAATTAAAATTCGTACATAAAGTATAAGAATATACTCGATCGTAAATATTATGTGAATAATAATATTAAAAATAATAGTTTTATATAATCGTAATAACAATAATTTAATATAATAATAACAATAGTAATACATAATAATATATAGTATACTTACGTACATAATATTAAAACTGATCATAATAATTGTAATAATAGTAATAATGATATATAAAATAATATATAGATAATGTATAAAATAATATAAAATAGAAATAATAATGTATAAAATAATATATAGATAATATATAATAATAACATAGAAATAAAAATTATAATAATAGTATAAAATAATATATAGATAATATATAATAATGATATATATATAAATAATATGGTAATAGAAAAGAAATTAAAACAATGACTAAATTAAAAGAAATAAAAAAATTGTAAATGTGACGAAATTGAAAGAAAAAAGAAATTAAAGCGCAAAAGATGAAGGATACAAAAGTTCAGGGAATAAGGCTGCAATTATCCCATCTGCTTAAAAATGCACGGTTCTTGACTCGGGTCGGGTCTGTGCGCCAGGTTGAGAGCCAAAACGACGTCATTTTGGGCCTTAAGGGCCGACACCAAAACGACGTCGTTTTGATGAGCCCTTAAATACCCATTTATCCCTAAAATTTCATTGTGTCTGAAGAAATAAATAAATAACTAAAAAAAACTCTTTCAACTCCTCCCCCTCATTCTGCTGGAGCTTCCCGGCTGCTCAATGGTCGTCGTGTGCCGCCGCATCTGCTGTCGTCTGTCGGCGACGGCGAGCACCGTTCGCGGCGATCAAAATACATGCAGAATACACCGTTCGATTCGGTTTCGGCTCCTAGACACGATTTTAAGGTTTATTTTTCCTAAAAGTCTCCCCTTTCTCCTAGATCCTAAAAGTCTCCCCTTTCTCCTAGATATGAAGAAAATCGAAAAAAATTTACCTTTTTTTAATCTATTTTTGCCTTTTGATTTGTTTTTCTGTTCTTTTTTCGATTATTTTTTTGTTTTTAATCCTTTGAATCCCTTTTTTATTTCCAAAAAACCTCATCCTTTACATTGATTTGTCCACAGGTTTATATACCTAATTTAGTACCAATATAAGATATAAAAATAATAACTTTTTTTTCTTTTTTTGCAGGCTTGGGCGATGGCTGGCAGAGTAGGCAGTGGTCGGTCGGTGGGGGTTTTGTTGGTGTGACGCGTGGAAGCCACGAGATAAAAAAAGAGCCGCGCGTGGCGGCCACGCGCGTAAGAAATTAGGTAAAGGGACGGCGGTGGCTGGCAGAAGATAAGACTAGGGTTTTTTGTTTTTTTAAGTTATTAGGATTAGGTTATTTTTTGGATTGTGGGCTGAATTGGGCTATTTTAATAAAAATAGATGATGGATTTAATTGGTTGTGGTTTTGGGTTTGGTTGTATTTTAATTGGTTTTTAGTGGGCTGGTGTTTAATAGGTTTAAATGTAATTTGGATGAGAATAAAACTTGGATCATATTTTGTTGGTTTGGTCTGGGCTTATGGCCCGGGATAAAATGGGTTACTACAGATGCAATTCATCTACTTGCACAATACAATGGAAATGCTGAAATAGTAATCCAGCAAATATTTGCATAGATATTTACATGCAATGTAAAGAATATGTTACGGTAAGAAGTCTGATGATTTTATTTGTTTATTATTATTATTTTTGTATTGAGAAATGATATTATTTTATTCAATTTATATATCGGTTGTAGATATTATAACAAAAATAAACTTCAAAAGATTACTCATAAAATAGAGTTGGCATTTCTTTTAAGGCTTTTCTTGATTGGGTGGAAAAGTGGAAGGGTGGAAGTAGGGAAGAGAAAATTAGAAAAAAAATAAATTTAATGGTTGTTTGGTAGAATGGAAAATTAGAAGGAAAGAAAATAAGAGAAGATGTAATTTTTTCTCTCTAAAATTGGGTGGAGATAAGAAAGAAAAGTGAAAGCTATCATCCTTTAATAATAAAATTATCAATTTATATTTTAAAAAATTAATTTTATTTCCACCATATTTATAATTAATTTTTATAGTTTCATTCAATGTTTTTATTATGATTTTATTTTTTTTATTTTAGTCCCTAAAAATTTTATTCAATCTAAAATTTATCCTTATTTGTTTTTAATTTTATTATCAAATTCAATATTATTAATATAATAATATTTTGTTCACTTTAGTCCCTAAAATATGTTTTAATCCAAAATTGATCCTCATTTGTTTCTAATTTTTATAATTTTATCTAATATTTTTACTATAATTTTATTTTTGTTCAATTTAATCCCTTAAATTTTATTTAATTTAGAATTGGCCACTATTCATTTCCATTTTATAATTTAGTCCAATATTTTATGAAACTTTACGTTTCAATCACTAATTTTATAATTGCAATTAAGAGCTCGTTTTAGCTCGGATTAACCTGAAACTTGGTATTTATTATTGATGATATTGATTTCATAAAAGAAGGTTTAATTTCACTTTTTGGAAAACTAGCTCATGTATTTATGAATGTTTTCAAAATGGCCCATAAACTACTTATTTTGCAATTAACACTCTATGTCAAACTTCGATTTTATTGCAAATTAACCATTAAGTCTAATCAGAATTATTAAGTCTAAAAAGGACCTAAAACTGTGTTCCCAATTTAAAATCAAACGTATGAATTATTTATATTTTAGTTCCTAAACCTTGATTCGGTTAAATTTACTTCGATTTGAACTTCTTTTTATTATAAAAACAAAGGTATAAGATGTTTCTACTTATATTAAACTTGTATTTAAGTTTTGAATATTTTTTTGAATTTAAATTTTGTTAAATTATTGAAATATTTTTTTTGTTAAATTGTTTAAATTTCTAAAGTTTTAAAAGATTTATTGTCTCGGATGACTTTAGTTAATTATTTCCGCTTTATTTTTTATGTTGTTTGTATACTTTCTTTAAGCGAATATGCTTGTTTTTCTTTTAAATTTGCTTTACGCCACAAATAGGCCATTTGTAACATTTGATATTCGGGCTAGATTTGTCTGAACTGGGTATTAAGTGTTACATTGACAGTCAAACTCCCAGGATTAAATTATACTATACTAAATTTTAAAAATTAGAAATAAATAGAGGTCAATTTTGGATTAAATAAAATTCTATAGACTAAACTAGACAAAAATAAAAACATATTAAGAATATTGGACTCAATTATAAAAAATAGAAATACATATGGGCTAATTTTGAATGAAAGAAAAATTTTATGGATTAAGTTGAACAAAAATAAAACTATATTAAAATATTAGATTAAATTATAAAAAATAAAAACAAATATAGGTCAATTTCAAATTAAATAAAAAATTTAGGGACTAAATTGAATAAAAATAATTATATTTAAAATATTAGACTAAATTATAAAAATAAAAATAAGCTATAATATTCAGAGCTTAATTTTCTTTCCTCTCACTTTTTCATCGTACCGAACAATAGAGAGTAAAAAAACTTATTTTTCTTCTAATTTTTATCCCCTCAAACAATTACACCGATAAAAAGAAAATATATATTTTTCATCCTTCTATTTTTCTATCGCTTTAATTTTCCATCTTTCTAATTTTTTTCGCTACCAAACAAACGCTAAAGGAAGAAAAAGAAAGTGTTCATCGGCGGGTTTTTTTTATATATATAGTAAAATATCCCGAGCTTTGAGATTTTTTAGCCTTCAATGCGAAAATGTACAATAGCAGGCAAAGTCGTATTCACATCTGACTGATTTGGAGATGATCCGAGCAACGAAAATTCGGTCAAGAGTGGATGCTGTTTCCTTTTGCTGGCGTGCATGGTTTTAAGTTTTAGGTGTTCTCTTTGTTGTTATATTAATTTTTTAGTTTGACATGCAATTGATGAAACCAGAGGCCATTTAAAGATTTAAAGGATCTTATACATTTTATCAAAATGGAATATTCATTTTTTTTTAAAAATTAAATGTTTGTTGACTTGTATTTATAGTAAACAGAATTTTGAACAAAAAAAAAGTATAATGATGCTCAAAGTTCATGAATTACAACATAATTTTGCTTACATCATGTGTCATATTACTAGTCTATGACTAATTATATGTTTTTTTTCTTGCAAGCATTTAACTTAACTCATTTCGACTCTCCTTTTCTTAGGAGTCATGTGCAGTTGCTCCTATTACATTCATTCGGAACCACCCTTAGAGGAAACAAATGTTGGAGATGTTATGTCTCAAAACCTACTCAAGTCTGAGATATGGTTTACAACATGAAATGTTTGAATGTAATGTAATAGTAGGGTTTAGTTGAGTATGTTGTATCATTTGCTGGTTTGGTTTTGCTTGTTTTTCAGCTTAGAATACTAATCAGCCATTTGATTATAGAGAACAAAAATGTTGACGAGGTAATATAGGTCTAACATTATCACCTAAATTAGCAATGTTTAAGAAAGCTGATTCCCATTGTAATTGATCCAAAAAATATTTAGGTATATATATTCTTTGTTCAAATTCATAAATAGAAAGGACACATCACGCAAAATAAAATGGAAGAGTTAATCTTAAAATGGAAGTAGTAAGAAATAATTGTGCTATTTCTTTTCATTATTTCAAGCAAAATAGATAAACAAATAAATAAAAGTGAGGCCTCCATACCATATCTATATCCAACTTGTCTCTCGTGTTTTGGGCATAGAAGAAAGAGCACGGCGTTTCACCCACACAAACAAACATCGAAACATCAAACTATAAAAATGTCTCGTACACGTTGTTCCATATACGGTTTAAAGATTAAAACGCAAGCCAATGTCCCTTTGCCATTAATCTTGATAGAACGCAATGCTTCATTAAACCTACTTCACCTAATTATGTTTTGTTTTATACAATCTTATAAATTTCTCACCATCCCATTCTTTTTTAATCCTAAAAACCCCACTTAACCACAACCCAAGACCTCAATTGTAAATTATATTTATATTTTATTTTTGGTCCACACATATATATATATATATATATTGTACTATTTTGGATGGCACGAATATAAGACGGCGTGGGGTTAACGTCGGCATAGATTTAATATCTAATAATAATAATAATAATAATAATAATAATAATAATAATAATAATGATAATGGTGATTGTGATCATAACGTAGGGACACATCTTGAAACTTCAGATTTAAGCAAAAAAGGGTTGACAAACACACATGAAATGCATAGGTTGTCAAAACAGACCGTTGCATTTGCATAATGGAGGAGTTTTCTTTATAAGACCCAAGGTGTTTAGAGGGAAAAAAAGAATTATCAGCTAAATAAGTAAAATTAAGTACTTATTGTTAACCAAGTGCCATTTGGAAGTAAGGTGAGAATTAGCTGTATTAAAATTACTTTGGTGTTATATGATTTATTGTCGTTTGACCTTAGAGTTTTAAATTGTTAATTTGTGATTAATATTTGAAGGTTTTATCTGACCTATGCATACAAGCATAATGTCACGCTAAAAAAGAGGCGGGGACATTAATCCCACATCGAAAAGGAAAAGGGAGGCCTTGGGATATATATATGGTGGCGCTGCACATCCTATTAGACATGTCTTTTGGGAAGAGAGTAATAGCTTCGTGACAATAGGTTAAGGGTCATTTAAGAGCTTGAATTAAATACAAGATTCCATTAAAAAAAACTCTCTCATTCAATGTATTACAAAACCCTAAACCCTTAGGGTTTAAGTTTTATGGTTTATAGTTTAGGGTTTAAGGTTTAATGTGTAGTGTTTAGGGTTTGTGGTGTAGGGTTTATGGTGTATGATTTAGGGTTTTGTAAAACATTCAATGAGAGCTTTTTTCAATGAAATTTTGTATTTAATCCAAGCTCTTAAATGACCCTTAACCTATGCTTGTATGCCGGTGGAAGTTTTGGACATGTGCGATATGAGCGACTATACAGGGCTCCCAAGAAAAGAGGGGCCCCAAATGAGTTGAACTAAATATTTATGAGGAGAAAACAAAAAATTTTGATTTAATAAATTACAAAAAAAAATAAAATAAAATAACTTTGAAGAGGGCCTCGTAATATACTTTTTACTAAGATAAAAATATTTTTTAACAAATCTTATATATCTTTGAGATTATAAATTAAAGGGCATTGTTTTAATAAACAGTACAAGGTCTCATAAACCTTTGAACCGCCTATGTTGTATGCCTAGGTTAGTCAAAGTCATATTTGAATCCAACATTAAGAATACTGGCATCATTAAATATGAAATTAATATTGCAATGACAAAATATCATTATTAATGTCTATACAAAACAGGTCCCAGGTTTCAGCATTCAGTTTCCTTTATTTGAAAGAAAATTGAAGAGAGTCGATTTTCATTTTCAAAGAACTATTATATCGTCCAATACCAGAAATACATGTAAAAAGAAAAAAATAATTGAACTCTCTCGAAAGTGGCTACAAAGGCGACTTTATATATTTAATTAGATAAATATTTTATATGTTAATAGTGTATAATTTTATATAGCGTTGATGAATCAGATGATAATATATATTGTTTAGTTCGAAAGTGGCTCCATTTTCACATGTAGATATTTTTTGCTCACCTTTTTTTTCTTTGAAAAAAACACAAACGATAGGTGTTTAAGGTGATTTAAAACTTTTATATTTGTTTATTAAAGACATGTTATGGTTAATTAACAGTATATGTACTTTATAATGACAATACATATAAGTTTATGTATTATAAGTGAAGTAAACAATGACATTTTATTAATAAATAAAATTATTTGCATTTATTTTTACCAACTTTCAAAACTTTATATTAAAATATCATCACAAATGTATTGACTGAATATTAATTTAATTGGTATTATGTTGGTTTACAATAACATTAAATATTAGCTTAATCGATATTATGTCAGTTTATGGAAAAATTATATTGTAGGACTGGCTTACCACATCATTCATGGTCTCAACCAATGAAAACAATCTACTACACTATTTTTTTTCATGTCATTTTTTATTATATAATAACTTCCAAAAAATTGTTTTTTATATGACATGAAAAAATGGTGTAGTGGGTGGTTTTCATTGGTTGGGACTATGGCTGATGTGGTAAGCTAAACCCATGATATAATTTTTATGGTTTATGATGATAAATAAAGGGTAAATTACACCGATCATCACTCAATTATCTTTTCATTCCTATTTTGCTCACTCAACTTTAAAAAATTCTAATTTAATAATGGAACTTTCAAATTACTCTTGTTTTAATCACTATGTATTGTTTTATTATTTTTGTATAATGTACCTTTTTTATTATTATTAAATATAAAATAATTTAAAATAAATAATAAAGTCATATTTTATTATTATTAAATTTAAAATATTGAAAATAAAATTTTTATTAATTTTTATATCCAAACCCACCAAAATCTAAACCCTAAATTACAACCCCACCCTCCCTCACTCTCAGCTTACTTTTACTATTCATATCTGTCATCGTTGGCAACAGACTAGGCGTCGGCGTCGACGGACCAAGTCACAGTCGAACCTTCTCATTTCTCTCACCTTGGACCAAATCGATCCCTTTGTCAAAACCGAACACCCAAATTGATCTCCTTCGATTGTGGTCATTTATCGGCGAACGAGAGAACTTTTCCAAGATTCAAATGGTGAAAATCTTCATTGGCAAAATGGAAGTAACTTATTGAGAAACGAACTCCATCTGACGATGGAGAAGCGAGATCGACGAGAGAGAAACTAAAATTTTTTTGGCCGAATTCGTGGACTTTGGATCACTTTCCGACAAAATAAAGGTCGGATTCAAACTCAGGTGGTCAGACGAAGCGACTGGTAAAATCTGAGACCAAACGAACACCATCTATGGTCGTCGATAGTGGTGTCCGACAATAACGAACGATAGACAACATGATAAAGATCGATGTTTGACAATTGAGTTTAATTTTATATTTTAAATTATTTTATATTTAATAATAATAATAATACCATGTTATATAAAAATAATAATAAAATTATTCAAAAAAACTAATATAGAAACAATCTGAAAGCTCAATTATTAAACTATAATTTTTTAAAATTAAGTGAACAAAATAGACATAATAAGATAGTTGAGTGATATCCGTGTATCCACACACAAATAAAAGGTTGTGGGAATTAGGGGTGATAATGAGCATGACCGGCTCGCGAGCTATTCGGGCTCAGCTCGGTCAAATCTCGGCTCGAGTGAGCTCGACTCGGGCTCGGGCTCGGCTCGAGACCTTAACAAGCCGAGCCGAGCTGACCCAAGCTCGGCTCAAAAAGCTCGTGAATAGCCTCGGAATAATTATATATATATGTTATATATACACTAAAAGTAATCTCTTTAGCAAAAGAAAAGCAATAAAATAAATTAAGGGGAAATCGACTAAAAATAAATTAACTAAAATAAATTGGGCACTCTTTTTCCCTTCCCCAATATTGAATTTCATTTCAGTGTTGGTTATGAAATGAGTTTTTAACGAGGCCCTATCTTTTATAAAAAAATTATAGCAAAATTCTCCATTTCGAGCTGAGCCTAACGAGCCCGAGCCGAGCTTGACGAGCTTTGAGCCCGAGCCGAACCCAATAATATTATTTCTGAGTCGAGCTCGAGCTTAAAATTTCAAACTCACCGAACCTCGAGCTCAAGCCGAGCCCAAATAACACTGTTTCCGAGCGTTATCACCCTAGTGGGAATTCTGTATATTCAGGAATGATGTATAAATAATTAGGGAAATGTATAAATAAATAATATTTTACTATCCATTCATTTTTTTTTTCGTTTAGATAAAGATAAGAAAAATATAATAAATTGGAATGGTGAACAGTCATGCAATTCATGAATCATCAAAAACTACTTTTTTATGGAAAAGTTGAAGAACAACTCCTCATCGTTAATAATGGCTATTCCATGAGTGACCCAATACCCCTATAAATAAAATAGGGTCTAATGACCGCTATAGCAGTTGTTATATAACAATTTTAATATTGTTTAAAATTATAATACTTGCAATTATTATATTTGTAATAACATATATTTTTTTAAAAATGTACAACTACGATAGTCGTAATGACCTCAATAGTATAAGTTATGTCCGTAACTGCGATAAATACAACGTGAACAAAAATACGACCGTTACCGTAATTTAAATTCATGGTTGAATGTGGTCTTATGTTTAAAATTTTTTATTCATGATCTAATTTTGATTCTTTAAAAATTTATAATTTCATATCTTTTAATATGATGTTTTGTTTGTTATAAAAAGAAATTAGATTGCTTTAGCTTTGTTAGAGTTAAAGAGGGTTTGATTAACAATATTTAGGCGATGAAGATGGCCTCTCTGGAACTCGGATGAATGGCCATTCCCAAATTCCCAATGCCAATGGGGTCCTTTAAGTAAATCTGTGCCTCAAATTTTTTTGAATGTTATACTTTAAAAGTAATTATATGATTCAATATTTTTCTATAATTAGGACTTTTAATAATTACTTTTTTTGTTGCCCTTGGTTATCCATGACTTTGTCCTGACTAAGTCAGACCGACCTGCGTCGCATACCTGATTTTGGTATGTGAGTTTCCCAACGAAATTTTTCTGCATACACAAGGCTTCGAACTCGAGACTTGCTTAAACGATATCAAGTTATTTATCACTTTGACCAATCCCGTTAATTTTAATAAATTAATTTTAATACCACAACAGTCGACATATTTCATAAAAAATCAGCCTAGACCATTTTGTCCTAATATTAATCCTTATTGTCGATTTGACCATTTTTATTTGTCATTTTGACTCTCGGTCTTTAAATTTTAATCAAACTTGTTTTTTTTTCATTTAACCATTTAATATTGAAGTTGCAAATTTGAAGAGAAAATTGGTTGAGACGTCTATTTTAGCGAGTTTCATTTATCTTTTTGTCACAACTAACTATTAACAAATAATTAGTATCATTAGTTAAACAACTGTGGGAGAAATAATTAAGAGAAGGAAATACTGCTGAGGAAGAAGACTATTATTGACTAATTATTTGCTGGTAAAAATGACTCCCGAGAAGACATATCAACAAATCCCTAACAGATTCCAATTATTTTCAACCAAATTAGTTGAATTTTTCAACGTTTGAAACAAACAAAGATTGAATCATCATGGAAGGAAGTTCAATTAATAAACAAAAAATGGCAACAAAGTATTTAAAAAGAAAATTAATAATCGATAAACAAAAGTCAAAGTCATCAACATTTTTTTATAGAATTCATGTATTTATACACATGTTTTTGTTTGTCTTTTTGTACTTAAATAAACTTGAAAAAATACTAATAATGTATTCTATAAATAAATAAATAAATGAAATATTTGATGCATCGGTAGTGAAAAACATTTTCCCACAAACATGCCTATTTAATTTTTAAAATTTAAAAGTTCTTAGTTGACACTCTCCTCTCCCCCCCCTTAAATTGTGAGTTCAATACTTATTAGGAGCAAATTTCTTCTTCTCCTCCCCTAGGTAAGAATTGTTCAAAAAATAAATTCTAAATCATAAACTTTAAACTCTAAATCTTAAAATTTAACTCTAAACCCTAAATTTAAAACACTAAAAACCTAAACTATAAACACTAAACTAAATCCTAAACCCTAAAATAAATATGTTTGTGTAAACTAAAATTTACATTGATAGTGCATGAAATATTTCCCCAAATAAACATGGAAAAACATTTCGTGCATTTTTTCTCACAAACATGTTTAATTTGAGGTTTATGAGTTTAATTTAGGGTTTAGACAAACATAGTTTAGAACTTAATGTTAATTGTTAGAATTTAGAATTTATTATTCAGGGGATAGGATTTAATTTTTAGAATTTTAAGAATAGAAATTTAGTTTTAATTTCTAAATTAAATTAGGGAAACTTGTCGAACAAATTGTGATTAGCTATGCATCAAATATTATGTTCATAATATTTTTATTACATTTATTTATTTTCTTGGGTGCATCCCCTTGACACGGCATAAGACCGTGTGTTTTGGGTTAGATTCAGGTTTCGTGCTTTCATGGGACCTTTACCAGATTTCATTCAGGCACGCATCTGTCCTTTGTTGGTACAATAATTTTCAATTACCAATCACTCTACACATAAAATAAATGGCTTAAATGAAAAAATATAAGTGATTAAAGTATTTTTTTTATAAAAATAGGTATTTAAAATTATAATTTTAGGGGTTTGACCGTTTAGAAAACCAGTTATCCAATCAAAACACGACACGTGATAAGAATATTGATTTTTTTAAATTATTTTGAAAAAAAAATAAAATTTATTTTTTTAAAAAATTCCAAAATTATAAAAAATTCAAATTAATCCCTAAATCCCTAAAAATAACAAAACCCCAAATCTTCAAATTTCCACTGCTACCGCCGTCGGCCGCCATCGCCGACCTCACCCTTTAAGTTGTCGGACTCAACCGGCTATTTTTCCCAACTCGCTGTCGTTGAAAATCGGTGAACGGTGTGCCAATTCAACGGCTTTTCACATTCAACATTCAATATTTGGCAGGCACGCCGTTCGTTGATTTCTGGCGACGGCGAGTTAAAAAAATGGTCGGCTGAGTCTGAAGACCGAACGGGTAAGGCCGGCGACGACGGTTGGCGATAACAGCGGTGAAGGTTTGAGGTTTTAGAATTTAGAGATTTGAAGACTATTTTAGAAGTTTTTAGAATTTTAAGATTTTTTTGAAAATTTTTAAATTATTAAAAATAAAAGGTTAATTAAAAAATTATAAATTAAAACATGACACATGTCTAATTTTTATTGGTTAACAAATTTTTTTAACAGTAATTAACTTCAGACACTTAAAATTATAACAATTAAAATTTGAAGTACCTATTTTTATAAAAAAAAATTTAAACACCTTAAAAAATTATATTTTAAACAATTGTATTTCATTTAAGCCTAAATAAATATTTGTAGTTCTTGTAGACTGTGTATCAGTAAACAAAACTAGTTTAAACAAACAGCTGTTTGCCTGTTTCACTCTCATGTCATTGTTTCCCACGACGCACCAAAATAAAGAAGCTTAACAAGGATCCTTGCCGCCTCTTCCCTTTCTCTTCTTCTTCTTCTTCTTCTTCTCCCTTATGTTCTTTGTTTTTAGCTTTTCTTTGGGGTTTCTCTTCTGTAGTTGCTTCAGCTTCTGCAAAAGTAGCAATGGCGGAGTACATCTGTGTATTTAACAAGGTACCCTTTACCTTAAGTTAGTACTTTAATTTCGTCAACTAATTGATCAATGGATTTGAAGTTTAATGCTTTACTTACCTCTCTGTAAGTTTGGATCTGTGTTTTTCTTTTCACTTGTTCTTATGCTCTAATTCATACACTTAAATTTGAACTTCTAATCTGTTCAAAGCCAACATTGTATTTAAATTTTCTTTCCTGTTTTTGGGACCTTTTTTTTAATTTATATTTTCAGTGTAACTTACTAAATTAGCTACTGTTTTAACTTTACTCTTCTATTTTTTGTTCTCATTTGAAATGTTTCTTCGTATCTCCATCAATTTGACGATAATATGGGTTGTTTTTTGCTCTCTTTTTCAATGCAGGATACTTTAATTATAAAGTCTTCAAAGAAATCTCCACTGTTTTTAAGGACAATAGTTTTATTGTTTGCTATGGTATGTGGTGTTTATATCTGTTCAATCTGTATAAAGCAGATAGGTACTGTAACCAAGATGAACATCCAAGTCATTGGGAGTCCATCTCCAGATACTAACATTGGTACACAACTAGAACCTCAAATTCCTATTTTACATTACCCGAAACCCGAAACCTTTAGCAGGTGAACTAAGTTCCCTTTTAGTTTGAATCTATTTTCTTTGTTTTGTTTTTTGGGTTTAGCTAAAGCTTAAGTTTTGCTGTTGATCCAGGGGTGAATGTACACAGAATCCGGTACGTTTCTTTGTCATATTGTCGATGCAAAGGTCGGGAAGTGGATGGTTTGAGACATTGTTAAATAGTCATATTAATGTAAGCTCAAATGGGGAGATATTCTCTGCAATGGAAAGGAGGAAAAATATTTCTACTATTATACAAACTTTGGAGAAAGTTTACAATTTAGATTGGTTCACTAGCGCTTCCAAGAATGAATGCTCTGCTGCAGCTGGCTTCAAGTGGATGCTGAACCAGGTAAAATAATGTAGTTGAATTTTCAGTTACGATAGTGAAAATTTGCGGTTGTGATCGTATTTGGAACTTTGGTGGCCATTCCCATTATAGATCAGCTATGTGGTCAAGGTCTCTAGTGTTCATTCGTGGCTGAAATATGGTAATTAGCTGTTGCAAACTGCCTTAGAACTTTGAAATTTGATTCATATAAATGGTAGGCTCACATGTGTGTGTACAATTTTCATTTTCTTCAAGATTTTCTCAGAATATGTGTTGCACTAGGGTATTTCTAGCAAAATGAATAGTCGGAGCATCATAGTTCGAGCGAGAAAGTCATGGCTTCTTTTTGTATTGTCATGATGCATTCTTATGTAGGGATTGAGAATATTTACATTTTAGTACCGGTTTGATGGTCAATAGCTAACGGTAGATGTATTCTTATGTAGGGATTGATAGAGCACCATGAAGAGATTGCGGAATACTTCAAACATCGGGGCATTTCTGCCATATTTCTCTTCCGAAGGAATTTGCTTCGAAGGATGGTTTCAGTGCTTGCTAATTCATATGATCGCTATGCGAAACTGTTAAATGGAACCCACAAGTCTCATGTTCATTCACGGCAAGAGGTCTCTGTACAAACCCCACTCCCTCTGACCGTTGTTGATCACTCATTCCTTCACATTTTAGCCTTTTCCCTTATAGACAATCTTGAACTTATTGCTTGTCTCTTAATGTAGGCCGCTGCTCTTTCAAGTTACAAGCCGGTAATCAATTCTACATCATTAATAACTGATCTGAGAGAAGTTGGATCGGCTGCTGTCAAGGCTTTAGAATTCTTCAACAGCACTCGTCACATAATTTTGTACTACGAGGATCTTGTCACGAACCGTACTGTAAGGATAGTGACAACCTTTCACTGTCTTTGTATAGTATTTCATTTGGCAGTTCTATATTCCATTTATCTTAATGGTATTTGCACGCAAAGAGCATTCTTCTCTAACTCATGTCTCCACTCTCTGTTGTTTCTCATGCTTGCCACAGAAACTAAAAGATGTTCAAGAGTTTCTTGGGATTCCACGGATGAAATTATCAAGTCGGCAGGTTAAGATACACAAAGGTCCATTATCAGATATTGTGAAGAACTGGAATGATGTGAACAATACACTGAGTGGTACAGAGTATGAAAGATTCCTCCTTTCAGACTACTAAGAGCAAGCGAGTCGCTAACAAAAATGAATGGTGTGGATGCTCAGCTAATTTTTATCATTGAAGCTGACTGATGGACATTCACCCTGTTCTGTTTGACGGCATGTGGTGAATGAAGGCATGATGTTTCAAGTTTTAACAAGCAGACAAGAGTCAACCGCGTTGAGCAGTGGATCATTTCTTTTGTTGATTTGAATTTTGTTGATTATATAGACAGCTTGTATGTCAGCTAATGAAAATTTTGGGGTGAATCAGTTGTTCATCCTAAATTTCAAAGTTTTCCCTTGGTGTGCTACACACACGAACTGGAAACTTATATCACAATAAGGATGACGTCAATGGCATTGGACTAATAACCAAAGCCGATCAAATGTTTATATATATATACACACACAAGCACTCACACAATTGTGTGTGTGTTTGAAGTTGTTATCTCAAAATGGCTTGAGATCCCCCCCCCCTTTTTTCCTGTACAAACTCATGATATATTGTCAATTTTGTGGTTCGAATCCTTAATCTAAGTTGAGTGGGTGTGCTCGTGTTCGCCACTAGGTTTCAATTTTTTTCCCTTTATATATTTGACGCTGTTAAGGTTTATTTGAATACAAGAACTAGGAACTAACACAAAGATCGTATAATTTATGGCTTTGGTTTTAACAATGTGCAAAAACTGTAATTTTCTTCCGTTTAAATGGTCTTTTCTGTTTAGGATTTACCCGTTTTGATATGGTTTCCATGTATCGGAACAGGTAGAAAGAGTTTGATGAATGAATTGTGGAAAAAAGCAGGCGAAATTGATATAGGAAATGCATTCAAAAAGATCATTCACCTTCACAGGCAATGATCCAGCAGTTACTACCTCAGCAGCATCCACAGAGCCTTTAGACTCATCCTGCTTTGGGTTTTATAGTGAGCGGCCAAGCTTTAAGTAGATGCACCATTGTTGCATCAACTGCAATTTGCTCTACACTTTTCACTCGTCGTTTTCACATCACTAATAATATCAGGATCTGCAGAAGCCTGCTGTGCTGTCTAGATGAAGGAACACTTGTGTTCAACATGTCAGGATCAGTATGCCTAATAGCTTTTCTATTTTCATTAAGTAGATCAATAAGGCTATTACAGCTCTCAACTTGTATCCTGCCTTTCTCTTCCTGCATGATTCTCTGTCCGTCCTCATAATACATTAAGACATCGAGTGAAGTTGTCTTCATTGTATGGTTTTTAAATACTTCCAGGTACTCCATATCTTGCTTGTACATTATCTGTAATTGTGAACACAGTTTGTAAGAAACAAAACATGGAGCTAGATTTGAAAACACATTTAGTAGTTGTACTGTTTTTGAACCAAACATAGTAATCTGATGATTCCTCCTCATAATGCCGTATGCTCAACCAAGCACGGTAATCCGATGACAGAATGTCACATTCCTACTGGTAATGTCACGTGCTATGATCCAAACGCTGCATTTCAATTACATGTAGAATAGTATCCATAGTTGGCAGTAAGTTAGTCCATTTTGCGATCAATAACAAACTAAGGGTCCCCTTACTGGTACATAGCTTCTACTTGTTCATGACAGGGACTTGTTGCATGAGGCTTTAGCTGAGAAACTGGAATCCGAAATACAAGTCAATAAACAATCTCAATATCATTCAAACGTACATAGCACTGTCAGTAACATTTGAACATTGCTTCAACATCTTTAAGTGCTCATGTATTTCACAAACTTTGGAACTTCAATTGGGTGGGGTGTTTGCTCATGTTTTTCTTACTGCTCAGATTAGGATTTATTTCCTCGCAATATCGGAGTCAGTGAGAGATGCCTTTGTTAACCTCTTTTCCATTCCTAACTCCTTCATCAACCTGCAAAGCAGGTGAAGCATCCCCCGTGCATGGTCCGTTGGGAATTAATTCCCCGTGTATGGTTACTTCATCAATTGAGTTAGTGTCACTTGACTTATCACACGTTATTATAGTATATCGATTTAGATTTATACTTCGTCTCATATTTAATATTATAACTTATTAGTGTCACTTTACTTGTAGCATCTAATCCAGCCGCGGATATTATAATCACATTTACTCTGTGGGTGGAAAGAAAATTTTTAAAATTAATAAAATGTATTAAAATAGTTATACTTAAAAATAGTTTATTCATATAAAATATACTTTTAGAAAAATAATTGTTTTCAATAATATTTTATTTATTAGCAGAAAAACAGATTATTATTAAAATTTTATGGGTAAATTACAAATTTCATCACTCAACTTTCTTCTCACTTCTATTTTGGTCACTCAAGTTTAAAATTTTTTAAATGTAACCACTGAACTTTTGATGTGATCCTATTTTTGTCATGACTGGACATCTATTTTTTTTACAACTTCTAAAAATGCCCCCAATTATTTTGTGTCAAAAACTCCCTCCTTAGTTTCAAATTTCCTTTGATTATTCAACGGTGAAGCATTTTCTTTCAAATCCCAACAGTGGGGAGGTGGAGGAGGAAGATAACAATACATCTTGATTCCATGTTGATCGCGATGGATATTGTAGATCAGAGTAGTTTGAGATTTTGCGCATTTTAGGAGGACCCAACCCGAATCCAATGCTTTTTCATTATGACTGTGCATTTTAAAGGATATTTAATATATTTTGATTCCATGTTGACCACCGAAGACACTAACAAACTCGAACTAACCCAACCCGAGTTCAATGTGAACGACCCGATTGTCACCTCTACATTTTATATATAAAACTAAATTTAAGAAAATTAAATCAATAAATGATGAGGAATGGTAAAAACTTTATATACAAAACTCATAGTTTTCATGTTGAATTATTAAGTATTTTTATTTATTTATTTAAGGATTATATAAAAGGATATATGAAAAACAAAATTACTTTCTCATATAATATATCAATATCCTTTGAAATAAGTATTTCAGTCATACTAGACATTTAATAATAAAATATAGATATAGATAGATTATTATTTATTGAAATAAGTGTACACAGAGATCTACTAATTAGCTTAGTGACTAAAGATGCTCATATTACTTTATTTTGTATGATTTCGAATCTCGGTATAAAAATATAATATCTCTATTTAATTAAAAAAATAAGTATATAAATGTTACAACGAGATAATGAAGTGAACCCTGAAGCATAATGTCAATAGACTTGAAACCATAAATAATTTGTTAGTATAAAACTAAGAGTTTTTGGAGAAGAATAGGAATCTTTTGCTATTTATGGTGCCTCTATCCTAAAACTAAAAAAATTAAGTTTAGAGTTTAAGGTTATGATTTATTATTAGAGTTCATGTTGTATGTTGTATTTTTAGGGTTTAGGATTTAAAATTTAAGATTGAGACTAAATTTAAATTTTTAGTGTTAGGAAAAGAACACCAAAAAAATACATATGATTTTTGTTGTTTGGCAAGGCCTCTATTTATTATTGCACCATGTAATTTCAACATAAATTATTTTAAACTTGTTACACCTTGTTCTTCCTTGAGATCTTCTATAAATAGCAAACCGGGGAAGAGGAGCAAAGTCGCTAATCAAGTGTCTTCTTCCCTAGTTTTCGAAATTTCAAGCAAGTTGTGTTTAGTTATTGCTTGGCTATCTTCCCTCCCTTTCTCCCGCTGGTCATATATACAACTCACATTATGCCACAAAACAAACAACTCTCCCTAACCCTTCTTGTTATCCTTTTGCTTCTTTCCTTCCTACAAATTCAGTGCATTGTAGGAAGGCATTTGGTAGTGGATTTAGACCAGAAGGAAACAGGAACTAACGTCAATAAGGCAGTTGTTGCCGACACACAGTCTCCACCTTCACCACCAACACCGAGTGTGGCTGTCGGAGGAACCAAAGCCCCGCCACCCAAAAATGAAAACGAATTCAGGCCCACAGCCCAGGAGCCGGCCATTCGCTTCAAAACTAGGTCAAAAGTATTTGTCATGCATGGTGACTGTAACTTTTATGCTTGAAAGATTTGTTCCTGCTTATTTAGGTTTCTACAGTTGAGATGTTTGGTTTCAATTTCAGTTTGAGGTACCTTTGGTTTGAAAGTTGGAAAAATAAACAATTATAAATTATATATATATATATTTACAGTGTATAATTAGTCGGTAACGATGCCACATTATATATATTTACAGTGTATAATTAGTCGGTAACGATGCCACATTATATATATGAAGTCCGTTGAAATTTCAATAAAAAAACAATTATAAATTTTATATAAAAACATTAAAAACAAATCTAATATTAATTTTGAAAAAAAATATTTACATTATTTTTAAAATTTTAACATCCACCACCATAAGTAATGCCATTAATTTTTTTAGTCAAAAGATAGATCTGCATGAAGTAACATTACCAAGATAGATTTTATTTATTGGTCTTAATGTCTCCCTTTGATAATAATGAAATTATCTCTCCGATTAATATTATATTGTAAGAGAGGTTCGAGATTGACATAAATAATTTTGTGACAAAATATATGTATAAATAATTTAATAACAGTTAACTTATATGTTAACTATTAATCATCATTTGTAGCGGTTCAGTAAATCGAAACCGTTTTGCTTTTTTTGGGGCCCAAAAAATCGTTTAGCCTTAATGGTTTGGTTAATTAAACTATAAATATAATGGTTATATTAATTAACGGTTACGGTTAATTATGCATAACCTTAGATCTAGGACAAAGAATATGTACAGTTCAGTGCATACTCTACGTATTTATATACTCCACTACTCTGTTTTA
This sequence comes from Hibiscus mutabilis, assembly GCA_019671005.1. Taxonomy (NCBI): domain Eukaryota; kingdom Viridiplantae; phylum Streptophyta; class Magnoliopsida; order Malvales; family Malvaceae; genus Hibiscus; species Hibiscus mutabilis. The sequence continues at coordinate 7,280,711 of CM033731.1, read as the reverse complement.
TAAAACTAGGGTCCTCGACGTATGACCACTGCCCACTACACCAAGCTGAGAAATATGCTACTATATGGTTGAGAATAAATGATTTCAACGACAATTTAACTTAAAATCATTTTCTAAGGTCCAGAGTTTACTCTAATTATTTTTAAGAATTACGAACGGCGCAGGGGAAGTAGTATTTTACAGCCTAGCATGCCAGGGAATCAAATGAGTTTTGTTCACTTGTTGTCTGTGACTTTGCAATTGCAAAGGGTTAAAAAAGTCGCCCGCAGCCTTTCAAGGGTTGCCAGAGGATGGGGACCTCCTCAGATGCAGGAACCAACCCCCCTTTTTTTAAATAAATAAAAAAACCACTTTTGCAAGATTCTTCCTGTATACTCAATTATTCTTCTGTAGTGGAGGGTTTTAAGTTCGAAGGGCGGCTTTAGCCTTTAGGACACTGAATTGGTGCAGTTGGTTCTGAGTTTTGACTTGATCGACCATGACAAATGCAGGATTTCTTTATTATAAAGGAATGAATGTGCGTGGAGGGGCCTCACTTTGGTTGGTGCCCTTCACCTCTTGACTAATTCTGAGATTTACCACTTACACACAGTAACTATAAGTCTATAACCATGTTCATAGGTAAACATAAACAATGAAATGACAAAGACGAGCATGCATGAGAATTACACAATAATGACTTCAAATTCTTGCAATGTGATTGCATGGCTAACTAGGTTGAAAAAATTAATTTTAGGGTATATGTTTACAGTTGAAATGAAATATATTTTAAGACCAATTGCAGCAGGCTCCACCGTTAGACTTAGATTATAATGGAGTATTAAATTAATATAATTATAAAATAGAAAAACTATACGGTCATACTCATGACAATTGTCTTTGAAACTGTACTATGCAAGTTGTTCAATAGATTAATCTATGTAAGATTTTTTGTATGACATGCCCTTCAATTTCACTTCAAATTCTATAAAGTAGCATTGAAGGGACCAGAAAAAAGTAAAAGGAAGATTCATATCAGTATCAACTTATGACACTGATATTTGGTCAAATTCCGCCTGTCCTATGAACCACCCATTAATCTAATATATTTGATACCCAACAAGCTTATTAATGCTCCAATTAATTCAAGAAATTATTTTCATTCCTTTTTTTCCCTCTGTCATTAGCATATTATCTATACACAGAGTTCATATTTGCAGCAACAAAGTCAAAAAAACAGAAAATACACAGATATAAACCACAAGTTGCTACTGCATCAACCCAAAGGTAACTCTAACCACAGTAATGAACAATCCCAACAACTCTATTAAAACAATTACTTGATTCACTAATTTCTACCAGCAAACCTTTCAACATTCAGAAGTCAAGCAATCGTTCCAACACGCATTTAGTTGAAACTCGAAAGTTTGCAACTATCGTAAACAATGGACTTCCCAACAAAAGAACCACAGGACAGATCACTATCACTTGTGGATCGATAAAGAATATGTACGGTTCTGTGCATACTGTATGTATGTATGTACGTTGTAATCACTCATTTTTATCCGGTTTGTAAATATTGTTAATATATTAGCATAATAATTAACAAGGTAATATTGTTGCATGAATACATGTTGTATTATATGTTTACTATATATGTGATTAATGTGTACAAAATATGTGTGTAATATATGTAAGCACATGCGTATTATACATACTATGTGCGGATTATGTGTGTCACATGTCACGTACGTTTTAATAGTTTATATATGTACTAGGGTGTATTTGGTTATACTTATTTTGTGTGTATAAGATGCATGTATGTGTGTGCTCGGGTGTATGTGATATATATGTGGTTTGCATGTGCATGTACTATGTATGTTTGTAGTATGTATAATGTTTGTATACTTACATTAATTAAGTGTGTGAGCAAATATATGTATATGTGTGTTCGAATGTTATATGGTATATGTTAATTTGCATGTATGGTTATATGTACATAAATTATATATGTGTATATGTTATTATTATCGTATTATTATTATTATTATTATTATTATTATTATTATTATTATTATTGGACTAATGTAAAATAAAATCCAAAACATAAAACCCAAATATTATAATAACAGTCCAAGTCCATATTATTACAAAAAAACAAAAAAAATATAATAATACAAGGCCCGGTTGGCCTAAGCCCAAAACCCCATTTAACCCTAATTATTCTATCTTTGTGCAGATGACTAGGAGCCGTTGGATCAAGATGTGGATCCAACGGCCGTGATCAAGGAAGGATAAATATCTAGCTGGCCGCGTGAACCACACGTCTGGACGGTTCGAATGCCACGCGCGGACTCTTCGATATCCCACGCGTGCGTGAGCCCCACGCGCTATAACCCCTCGATTGCTGAGCCCCACGTGTCACGATCAGGAGCCGTTTCACCGATCGAGGTTTCATCTAGGCCGTTCATCCTTCAAGCCATCCCGACCGTTAGATCAGATCTGATCCAACGGCCGAGAACACCTCTGGCCGAAGACAGCTCCCCCACTCTGCCACCATGCTTCCACCATGCCGGTTTCCAACCACCGCGTTCAGACATATCAGAACAACACAAAAAAGAGGCTATGTTAGTGTCAGTCCAGATCTAAAAATATATATTACATTACTTACTACCAAACAAAAGAGACAGGGGATATATGTATGAAACAAGTAATTGTAAGGCAATCGAGTTGTAATCGAAAAAAAATAACAAAAAAAGGCAACAAGTATTCAGTGGTAACGCTCTTCTCTTTTTCTTACTTCTTTATATGCATAAAGGAAAATATACGTAGTGATAACACGAAAAAGATGGGATTTAGAGCTATTACCCTCGTCGTCTGTGGATCTCCCCTCACTAGTGACAAGCCTCTTCGGCTTTCCGAAGCCGAACATGGTGAACTGAAGGGAGCGTGAGGTCTCTTTTGGTTTTATTTTGGTCAAACGTAAACAAAAAAAATTTCTTGTTTTGTATTTACTTAGATCTAGGCAAAAGGGTGAGTCTTAGCATAGATCTAAGTTCATATACGGGTTCGGTTTAGAAAGAGGCTGGTTTTGGGGGTTTCTTTTAGTTCGCCGGCGCCAGTTAGCGGCGGCCGGCGGAGGAAGGGATGGCAATAAGTCGCCGGTTTCTGGGTTCATCACAGGTTCAGGGGGGACGGTTGAGAGCAAAATGAGAGAGATGCTTATTATAAAACTGGGTTTGAATGAAAAATGGGAAATTTTTGAGTCTGGGCCAAAGAAAAGGGTTTTATAGGTGTTTTTATTTTGTGAAATGGCGAAATTCCATAATAAGTCCCCCCGCGTTTTCGATATTTTCGTTTTTGTCTCGCCGTAGGGGATATTTACAACTCTGGTCCCCCTCATATTTCAAAATCTTGCAATCCAGTCCCTAAATTAAATTGAATCAGTTTTTAAATGGCAAAATTACCTCACTAGTCCCACCGCGTTTTTGAAATTTTCACTTCGGGTCTGCCCCTTGGTCCAATTACAGTTTCAGTCCTTTCAAGTTCGGTCCTGCTTGTATTTTCGTCCCTAAATCGCATATTATTGTCCTTTAATTTCTGTTCCTTATGTTTATTTCTTTTCATTTCAGTCCTGATTCCATGTAAATATTTATGTTCATTTATTATAACCGTGCATGTTGATGTAGCCTTTTGTCTTTTCATATATCTCTCGTATATGCTTTGTATTTTCATGTTTACATGTATATGTGTGTTAAGTTTATGGTGATTATGTATTTTTATGCATTTGTTCGGTTATTCGTATCACACATATTAGATTGATATTTGAGTTGGCTCGAACACAACCTGCTTTATATTTCAACATGTATTGCATGTTTTCTTTGCTTTTAGGCTATGTGTTGGTATATTTTCTTGGTCATGTATAATGCTATATTTTATGTATGTTACAATGTGTCTTATTGTAATATGTACATTTTTGTAATATGTGTTTTTGTTCCATGCCTTGTAATTGTGACATGTCAGGTTTATTTTTAGTCATGATTAGGGATAATTTGTATGCATGTATGTTTTTTATTAGTACTTTATTTATGTTCTGTTAATAGTTTATTATGTGAATATTTACTGTATTTAAATTATTGGCCATGCTTAATATTTTGTCACTAAGATTGCATAATGGAATATAAATTGTGAATGCGGTGTCCTTTTATCCGAGCATAAACGGGGCCAGTACCAGGCGTAGTGATAGTGGTTGGGCGTTTACTCTCGGATAACGGGGCCTTTAAAATTTATTCGCAATTATAACCGAATTTTAAACTAATCGTCACTTTAACCCGGAAAATCCAATATTAATAAAACGGTAATTATTAAAGTACCAATTTTGGGCGGTGTGGGGGTGTTAAACCTTCCCCATCCGTAACCGACTCCCGAACCCAACAGTTTTTAAATCTCTGGTTTTATGGTGTCCGGCCTACCTAAGTGGCCGGTGGAGACTCCAATTTTTAATAAAATGCGGTTTTTTTTCTTAAACCCTACGGAATAAACGTTTTATATCCGAAAAATCATAAACACCTTCGAAAACACCACGTTTGTTTTAGCGAAAAAAGACATCACTACAGATGGCGACTCCGCCGGGGACTATTTTTGTTTTAAAAAATACAAATGAGAGTCAAGCTTTTTAAATAATTACCGCTTTACTAATATTAAAAATTCCAGGTTAAAGTGACTATTAAATTAATATTTGGTTATAATTGCGCGTTTATTTTAACGCATTTAAAATATGACATATAAACCCTTTTTTTAGTGAGGGGAAAACGCTAATGCTTTCGTGGAGATATCGTTCTCCCGTATGGGCCTAGCAAGTACCTTCGGGGCTCGAGTACCTTATGCTTTCGTAAGGATATCGTTCCTTCGTACGGGCATAAGCGAATGGGTCCCCCTGAATTGAACCCGGTTGAAAGGAACCTATAATGGGTGATGATCGGGGGCCTTGCTACTCTTAGTAGAAGACAACGAGGACAATTCGGGTACCTCCTAGAACCAAAACTGCATATAGAGAACACTCCATGTTAGAGCCATGCGGATAACTTAGGTGTCTTAGATGGAATGTAAATAGGATTGCCTTGTTTGCTTATCGAATTTAATTTGCCCTTTTATTACGTACTTATCATTTTTGTCCGGTACTGACTTGTTTTCTTTTTTCTTTGTTTTTGCATATCATCGCATTCGCATTACACAGGGCATTGATTCCCGAGTGATTTCTCCCATAATAGAAGATTGTTCATGATGGACCAAAGGTTCTTTGACCTGAAGGAATGGGGTCCAATTCCAGAGTTCCATCCCGAGACTAGGCCAGGGACAGCCAAAGAAGAATCATTCAAGGACTCCAGAACAGATTCAGTAAGCAGTGTCAATTCTGGTGACAAACAAGATGAAATACAAGAACTAAAGAAGCAGATGTCCGTGATGATGGACCAGATGAATGCTATGATGAAAGGCAAGTAGCATGTCGAACTCAGAAAAGATTCGATCGAGGAGCAGAATGTGGAACAGAATGGTCAGAATGTCGAAACAGACAACACCGTTAAATATGAAAAATCGAATCCCTTTGTGATCAATCTCAAGAAGCAGACAAGTAGCATATTTGGGGTAGATACCAAGGGAACAGAGGCAAATCCAGGGGAAGCTCAAGAATCTAATGACATCAGAAGGCATTATCCTATACCCATGAGATACACCGAGTTACTTCCGTTGCTTGTCGAAAGGAGCCTTATCATACCAGTGAAGTCTGTACCAAGAAAACCTCCTTATCCGAAGGATTACAACAATCGTGCCGGGTGCAGCTACCACATAGGCGATTCGAGTCATCACACTGAAGATTGTAGGGCCCTGAAGGACAGAGTTCGAGATCTTAGCAGAATGTGAGTCTTGGGTTTCGAAGACGGATAACCCCGATTCTACAGCGAGCCAGCCGTTGCCCGAGGGGCAAAGTCGAAGGAGGGCCAACACCCAGCCCAAGGTTCGGGTAACACACAAGTGGGTCACTCAAGCGGGATAAATTTAGGAGTCAAGAATAAAAGCGTCTTAGAAGATGAACTTGCACGCAAGTGCGGCTAGCTCGAGCATGAGAGGCACGATCTGAGCATGAAATTAAAGAATGTACAAGACGAGTACTAGAAGCTGCACTTTGAATTCAAGAGTTTTGGTCTGGGTGACACCGCGGAAGAGTGGGTCAATGGTATGATTCAGCTGAGGAACGGTTCCGAACGCTGGAAGCAGAAATGCAAGAATAGTAAGAATAAAGTCAGATCATTATCACAGAAGCTGGAAGAAGCTGAGGGCCAACGCGACATTCTCCAAAGTGAGTTGGAAAGCAGTCTGGCCATGGAAAATATCCTGAAATCAAGTTTGCAGCAAGAAAAGAATGAATCACAAGCCTTTCAAATAGAAAACGCAGCACTCAAAAAACAGATAGCGAGGCTCGAGACTTCTTTACGTACCAGTGAGATCCGTGCTGGGGCAATGACTGTTCAGCTACAAAAGGCCGAGCAAACAGTACGGGAGAAAAACCGGGGCATGAAGATGGTTACGACTCAAGCCCGACAAGTAGCTCAACAGGTAGCAGATTTAGCCGATACAACAGCACCAATAAGCCAGAATATAGATCCAGCATTGGACCGCGAAGGAAAGCTGACAGGACTGTTGAATGAGGTCAAGACATTAGGTGCCAGGGCTCACCGCTATCTGTAAAACCCTAATACCGGATGTAATGAAACCTTTTGGTCTGAATGAAAGATGTCCTATAGGGACAAATCACTTGCGGAATCGATGCTTTATTGCATTCATGCATTGCATTTGCATCACGTCATTTGCGTTGTTTATTAATTTTATCATTGCATGGCACTTCATCATTTAACACTTGGGGTTTGATGGCAGAATTAGTTGGAAAATGGAACGAACCAAAGAGTCAAGGCTTGACCAACTAGAAGAAAAAATTGAGAAAGAGCTTAAGAAGAAAGAAAAGACAAATGTTTTCAATACGAGGGAACTCTGTCTAGTCCCTGATTTGGTCATTCCTCCGGATTTCAAGGTTCTCGGATTTGCGCAGTATGACAGAACCAGCTGCCCGAAGATTCACTTAACCATGTTCTATAGAAAAATGGAAGGATACATGAAGAATGAAGAGTTATTGATCCACCACTTCCATGATAGCCTGATGGGACCCACAGCAGTGTGGTATAACCGTTTGAACAGAAACCAAGTTAGGTCATGGGGTGACCTCCCTAATGCTTTCTTGAGTCAATATAAATATGCTTTAGATTTAGCACCCTGTCGCCAGTTTCTTCAGAATGTGAAAATGAGGCCAAGTGAAAGCTTCAGGGAATATGTATTAAGGTGGCGATGTTTGGCGACCCAAGTCCAACCTCCTATAGCGGAAGAAGAGTTGACTCCCCTATTCCATGCAACGCTTCCCTCTCCCTTCTTCGATGTGATGTTGGAGAAATCGAGAAACTGATTCGAAGATTTCATGACGATTGGAGAGAGGATAGAATATGCAATCAAAGAATGAAAATTGGGGTCTAAGTCTAAGGACCGAAACGAAAATAAGATAGATGAAGACGAAGAGGTAAATGAGTGTCATCTTCAGGGTTCGCGTGGCCGCAAAAGAAGCAGACAGACTGACACATCGGGGTCATCAAGGAAAATTCCTCGGATGAGCGCAAATTTGGAAGTGTTCGAAACATCTATCTCAGACATTTGGCCTCATTTGGTAGGGGGTCACTATCTTACTCCTAGGTCGATGAAGATTGCACCTGATCCATCTGCCCATTATTTTAACTCGAGTAGCACGTACGAATTCCATATGGGGGCACCGGGGCATCCCACCAGAAAATGTAGACCTTTATTGGAGGAAATCAAGAAGCTGATCAATGGTGGAACCCTGTCACAAGAGCTGATCAAGTAGTGGAAGACCAAGGATGAGGGGCAAGTCTACATGGTGCTGAGGAAGCCAAAAATATCTCTACATTAAAAGACCTTCCTGAAGTAATACAAGGAATCAACTTTACTACATGTGGCCCCCATGTGGTAAAGATCTTTTGTGATGGGGCATGTTTGTTGATTTTTATTCCAATGAAGAACACATTTCGCTTAACATATAATGTTTTTGAAAGCACATAGATATTTTCTCGCCGTTGTAGGACACTGGATATCAATTGCAAGATGTGACATTAGATAGATTTTAGTGGGGTGTAATCTTCCCTACCAGACTCTGGTCAGCAAAGCGAGACTACTACTCTCTCGATGATGTTCAAGGACGAAAAAGCTTCAAATGTCAACCATGTAGAGTCGCTTGAAATTGAAACTCTAGGCATAATCTTCTAGGTAGTAAATAAGTAAAAATAAGAATTAAAAGAGAAAGAATTAAGAGAGAAAAAAAGAGAGAGAAAGAAAGAGAAAAGAATAATAAAAAGCACTCCTATGTTCGAAACCTGGTAATAGGCTTGTTCGGATAAGAGTGTGTGAATTTTGAGGCACTCCGCTGAGGCGATAAGATGGAGACACATCATCCAATTCAAGAAACCTTAGCTTCATGAGTGATGGTAATATTTTCAAATCGTGACTATGCCGAGTAACTTGGGGCAGTGTTGTTTGCTCCATCGTTGACCTCAAGACAAAGGACTGTGACGAATTGATTTCCTCAAATAAAAAAAACAAACAAAAAAGGAAGAGAAATATGAAAAAGAAAATAAGAAAGAAAGAGAAAATAAAGAAAAAGAAAAAAGAAAAAATGAGGAGAAAGAAAGGGGAAAGAAAATATAGAAAAATAAAACGATAGCATAGGTAAAATTAAAATTCGCACCACCCAGAACTCTATTCCTAGAGTAATATTTCTGCGCTTGAATGGTCATACAAGCCCACCCTTTTTGGGGGGAGAGCATGTAATGAGAATTGAGAAAGAGTAGTATTTTACAGCAACGCGGTAATCATGAGGATGAACCGAGTCACCAGGGAAGACTTCACATCTTTGAATTACCAAGTGGTTGAATCTAAGCCGCTCTTGAACATGATATCCAGAGCTCCTATGCTGTGTTTTCAAGATCTTGTATGTTAATCTAAATGATACCCTTCAGTGGAACACCAATCAACAAATTGACAAGTTAAAGCAACAAAGATTTCCATGTATTACTTCAGGGATAAGATCCAGAACACCAAGTTGCGGATACTATTGGAGCCCCTAGCCAGAAACGACCTCACAATGCATAGAATGAAGATGATGACAGAAGCGGGTTCCAGCTATGATGCCTTGTTTGGTCCAAGAAAATGAAGGACAAAACAGGACAAGAATGAGCTTACAAAGTATGGGGACGGTAAAGGGTAAACATTGAGTCTCCAAAGGATCAAAGCACAGGGATCGAGAAATGGTTCCCCGTCCAAAGGCAACAAGAAGATTGAGGTTAAGAAATATTTTGTTCACCCCGATGACGAAACTAAAAATAATCAGAATGTTGGGTCAAAGGAATCGGAAGGTAGCGGAGCTCATGATCAAGTGGGTCAATGCAGAGCAGAAAGAGTAGTAAGAACTCTGCACACGCATGATATAGAGTTTGTTGGTGAAGCGGGCAGAGACCCCGAAGAAGAAAGGCAGGTGCTCGTGCAAAAGAACAAGATCGGGTACTCATTGAACAAAATTTGACAGAAATAAAGATCAAAACTGAGCATACCGCAAAAGGAAAAAAAATAGAGAAATCCGAAGAATGACTTTTCATGGCATAGGATTTTAAAACGGGTCTAAAAAGAAAAAGAAATAAGAAAAAGGAAAAAGAAAGTGAGAGAAAATAATGATAAAAAAGAAAGAAAAATAAAAAAATAAAAAAAATAAAAAAAGAAGAAAGAAGAAAGAAGAAAAAGAAACAAGGAAAAGAGAAGAATAAGAAGAAGAAGAAGAAGAAAGCACGACATTGCATGCATCATATAGATAGGGGCATGTCAATTTTGCTTGTTCCTAGACAGGTATTTGAAGAATTATCGAAGAATTTACCAAAGAAAAGAAAGAGCGGCAGCCATAGCGGTGTGAGACCCAGATGTTAAATCCTCCGGGTCATCGGTAAGTCCTTCGGGCACAATGTTAAGTCTTTCGGGCCACCAATAAGTCTTCCGAGCATGGTGATAAGTCATTCGGGCCATCAGTAAGTCCTTCGGGCATGATGCGGCAACATGAGAAGCGTGAGTCCCGCAAGAACGGCAGCCATAGCGGCGTGAGACCCAGATGTTAAATCCTTCGGGTCATCGGTAAGTCCTTCGGGCACGATGATAAGTCCTTCGGGCCACCAATAAGTCTTTCGGGCCATCAGTAAGTCATTCGGGCATGATGCGGCAGCATGAGTAGCGTGAGTCCCGAAAGAATGACAGCCATAGCGGCGTGAGGCCCAGATGTTAAATCCTTCGGGTCATCGGTAAGTCTTTCGGGCGCGATGTTAAGTCCTTCGGGCCACCAATAAGTCTTTCGAGCATGGTGATAAGTCCTTCGGGCCTGATGCGGCAGCATGAGTAGCGTGAGTCCCGAAAGAACGGCAGCCATAGCGGCGTGAGACCAAGATGTTAAATCCTTCGGGTCATCGATAAGTCCTTCGGGCACGATGATAAGTCCTCCGGGCCACCAATAAGTCTTTCGAGCGTGGTGATTAGTCCTTCGGGCCATCAGTAAGTCCTTCGGGCATGATGCGGCAGCATGAGTAGCGTGAGTCCCGAAAGAATGGCAGCCATAGTGGCGTGCGGCCTAGATGTTAAATTCGCGGCCAAGATGCATGTATGTGTGTGCTCGGGTGTATGTGATATATATGTGGTTTGCATGTACTATGTATGTTTGTAGTATGTATAATGTTTGTATACTTACATTAATTAAGTGTGTGAGCAAATATATGTATATGTGTGTTCGAATGTTATATGGTATATGTTAATTTGCATGTATGGTTATATGTACATAAATTATATATGTGTATATGTTATTATTATCGTATTATTATTATTATTATTATTATTATTATTATTATTATTATTATTATTATTATTATTGGACTAATGTAAAATAAAATCCAAGACATAAAACCCAAATATTATAATAACAGCCCAAGTCCATATTATTACAAAAAAACAAAAAAATATAATAATACAAGGCCCGGTTGGCCTAAGCCCAAAACCCCATTTAACCCTAATTATTCTATCTTTGCGCAGATGACTAGGAGCCGTTGGATCAAGATGTGGATCCAACGACCGTGATCAATGAAGGATAAATATCTAGCTGGCCGCGTGAACCACACGTCTGGACGGTTCGAATGCCACGCGAACGTTCGGTCCACGCGCGGACTCGTCGATATCCCACGCGTGCGTGAGCCGCACGCGCTATAACCCCTCGACTGCTGAGCCCCACGTGTCACGATCAGGAGCCGTTTCACCGATCGAGGTTTCATCTGGGCCGTTCATCCTTCAAGCCATCCCGACCGTTAGATCAGATCTAATCCAACGGCCGAGAACGCCTCTGGCCGAAGATAGCTCCCCCACACCGCCACCATGCTTCCACCATGCCGGTCTCCAACCACCGCGTTCAGACATATTAGAACAACACAAAAAAAGAGGCTATGTTAGTGTCAGTCCAGATCTAAAAATATATATTACATTACTTACTACCAAACAAAAGAGACAGGGGATATATGTATGAAACAAGTAATTGTAAGGCAATCGAGTTGTAATCGAAAAAAAATAACAAAAAAAGGCAACAAGTTTTCAGTGGTAACGCTCTTCTCTTTTTCTTACTTCTTTACATGCATAAAGGAAAATATACGTAGTGATAACACGAAAAAGAGGGGATTTAGAGCTATTACCCTCGTCGTCTGTGGATCTCCCCTCACCAGTGACAAGCCTCTTCGGCTTTCCGAAGCCGAACATGGTGAACTGAAGGGAGCGGGAGGTCCCTTTTGGTTTTATTTTGGTCAAACGTAAACAAAAAAAATTTCTTGTTTTGTATTTACTTAGATCTAGGCAAAATGGTGAGTCTTAGCATAGATCTAAGTTCATATACGGGTTCGGTTCAGAAAGAGGCTGGTTTTGGGGGTTTCTTTTAGTTCGCCGGCGCCAGTTAGCGGCGGTCGGCGGCGGAAGGGATGGCGGAAAGTCGCCGGTTTCTGGGTTCATCACAGGTTCAGGGGGAACGGTTGAGAGCAAAATGAGAGAGATGCTTATTATAAAACTGGGTTTGAATGAAAAATGGGGAAATTTTTGAGTCTGGGCCAAAGAAAAGGGTTTAATAGGTGTTTTTATTTTGTGAAATGGCGAAATTCCATAATAAGTCCCCCCGCGTTTTCGATATTTTCGTTTTTGTCTCGTCACAGGGGATATTTACAACTCTGGTCCCCCTCATATTTCAAAATCTTGCAATCCAGTCCCTAAATTAAATTGAATCAGTTTTTAAGTGGCAAAATTACCTCACTAGTCCCACCGCGTTTTTGAAATTTTCACTTCGGGTCTGCCCCTTGGTCCAATTACAGTTTCAGTCCTTTCAAGTTCGGTCCTGCTTGTATTTTCGTCCCTAAATCGCATATTATTGTCCTTTAATTTCTGTTCCTTATGTTTATTTCTTTTCATTTCAGTCCTGATTCCATGTAAATATTTATGTTCGTTTATTATAACCGTGTATGTTGATGTAGCCTTTTGTCTTTTCATATATCTCTCGTATATGCTTTGTATTTTCATGTTTACATGTATATGTGTGTTAAGTTTATGGTGATTATGTATTTTTATGCATTTGTTCGGTTATTCGTATCACACATATTAGATTGATATTTGAGTTGGCTCGAACACAACCTGCTTTATATTTCAACATGTATTGCATGTTTTCTTTGCTTTTAGGCTATGTGTTGGCATATTTTCTTGGTCATGTATAATGCTATATTTTATGTATGTTACAATGTGTCTTATTGTAATATGTACATTTTTGTAATATGTGTTTTTGTTCCATGCCTTGTAATTGTGATATGTTAGGTTTATTTTTAGTCATGATTAGGGATAAATTGTATGCATGTATGTTTTTGATTAGTACTTTATTTATGTTCTGTTAATAGTTTATTATGTGAATATTTACTGTATTTAAATTATTGGCCATGCTTAATATTTTGTTCACTAAGATTGCATAATGAAATATAAATTGTTAATGCGGTGTCCTTTTATCCGAGCGTAAACGGGGCCAGTACCAGGCGTAGTGATAGTGGTTGGGCGTTTACTCTCGGATAACGGGGCCTTTAAAATTTATTCGCAATTATAACCGAATTTTAAACTAATCGTCACTTTAACCCGGAAAATCCAATATTAATAAAGCGGTAATTATTAAAGTACCAATTTTGGGCGGTGTGGGGCTGCTAATCCTTCCCCATCCGTAACCGACTCTCAAACCCAACAGTTTTTAAATCTCTAGTTTTATGGTGTCCGGCCTACCTAAGTGGCCGGTGGCGACTCCAATTTTTAATAAAATGCGGTTTTTTTCTTAAACCCCACGGAATAAACGTTTTATATCCGAAAAATCATAAACACCTTCGAAAAACCACGTTTTTTTTTAGCAAAAAAAGACATCGCTACATACGTACTGCGCAATACTCTGCATTATAAAAATAGGCTGTGATATGTGAAGTATCCCATTAGGAATCAAAAGAATATATGCATGGAAGATTCCTTCTTCTCGAACTGGTTTAATTATTTTTAACTATTACGAACGGCAGTTGTATTATACAGCCTAGCATGGCATGACTCGGAAGGGAATCAAATGAGCTTTGTTCCCTTGTTGAGACTTTGCAAAAGGTTAAAAAAGTTACTAGCAGTCTTTCAAAGGTTAAAAAAGTTCCTGGGATGCTGGAACCAACCATCAAAACAAAGCATTTTTGCAGGATTCTTCATATAATAATCAATTCTTCTTCTCTGTGTGGAGGGTTTGAACTGTGAAAGGCTGCTTTTGGACGGTTAATTGGTGCTCATCATTTGCTTAATTTGTGTTTTGACTTGATCTCTAACCCTCTAAACTCGACCCAGAAGAAATAGGTTGAATCTAGGAAGTCGCGCTTAAACTTTTCCCTCGAGAAAACCAAATTTAAAATTATACTTTAATTTTAAAAATATATATATAACTATAATTTAATAAATATCTCATAATAATAAAATACAAATATCATAATTAATATTCGAATATTTAAATAAAATCTTTGAAATAAAACCACAATAAATGAATGCCAAAAATAATCTCAAAACATAATTAATCTCAAAGCAAGGATTACATCAATATCCCAAATAATAAATGATAATCTGAATAACTAAAAATAATTTCGTACTGAATAATAAAATAATCGGATAAAATGTGAGATCCTCCAAGTACTGATTCGCCTATGGTCTGCGTATCTGAAAGAAAAACTAAGGGGGAGTAAGCTAAAGAGCTTAGTGTGTCTCTAAAGTGCAAAGAATCACAAAAACAAACCAGTATTTTAATTTTCTGATAAATTCTTTTCTGAAAACACAACAAATCTAATAGATCCAAATCATAATGATATGATGTCCGATGCATGACTCAATACCCGACTATCCGATATCATACATAGTAGAGGTTGCCCTCGCCAGAGTGGAGGTTTCCCTCGCCAGAGTGGAGGTTTCCCTCACTTTTTCCGAACATAATTCTGATCCCATGACACATGATATGATTTGTAAAATCATAAATCCGAACTCTTACGAGCGTCTCATTACTGAAAATCCGATGCTTAATTTTAAAACACAATTTAATAGGTCATGCATGATGTTTTCGAAACATTCTCAAATCACAATCAATCAGACAATAAATCAAGCAAAATATAAAACATTATTTTTCAGAACAAAGAACAGTAGGAACACACAAATATGTGGCACAAGAAGAGAACACACCTTAGCAAGCAGTAGCTCTAATGCCGTGAGGAACGCGCCTCACGCTCAGATCTAGCTGAATCAGAACCTAAGAGGTAAAATCACTACATTAATAATTTTTACTAAAACTAAGCCACCAACTAAAAACGTAAGAACAGAACCGAAGGTATACTCACATAAAGGCCTCGAAGAACGTGCAAAAATGGTATAAACAGGATAAGGCAACTCGTCAGCCTCAGAAACGATACCTGAACACGAGAATAACTCAGGTCAATCTGATACTCAATTCTTCTGAAATTACTAAAGTACGAAAATAGTTGTAATTAGCCAAACGGAGCTTTCGGGTTCGAATTAGAAAAAACGGGCGCGAATTCAGACTCAGGACGTCGAATAAAGTCTAGATGAAAGTTTTCTAAAAAAATCAACTTCGGGTCAAAAAGTCAAAGTCAACCCTAGTCAAAGTCAATCCTGATCAACTCTGGTCAAACTGGTCAAAGGTCAAGGTTAAAGTCAAACTGGTTAAACTGACATCATCTGGTCAACGCTGACATCATCAGGTCAACGAGTCAGGTCGGGTCAACTGCCCTGTCGGCCCGGTCAACTGTCGGCTCGGGTCAATTGTCGGGTTAGGTCAACAGTCGGGTCAACTATCCAAGGTCAAAATCGGTTCTGTCGGTTCGATTCACCCATCCGATTCCGTCTCAACACGGTTCGGTCCGGTTCGTTCACTGGTCCGGTTCGCCCGACTCACTCATGCAAACACCCTGCCACTCGATCTCACAGGCATGGGCCTCACAACCGGCCATCCCACAGCCCCCTCCTCACACTCACACAACCCAAAACACATACCACTTACACACACAACCCAATCACCAAGCCCAACTCCATTCTGATAGAGTAGCACAAATTCGAATAAAGAGAGAAACAAACCAAACCAAAATAAAGAACAAATCTAAAAATTCAGACTTGCTTATGGTGGTGGCGTTAATGGAGAAAGCTTGAATATGTGGAGATGACGTGATAAATTGATAGTTGTCCCCGGCACCCTCATAAACACAATTATCTAAGAAAGCAACATCAAGCGACTCTAACTCACACTCCGAAAAGCTTTTGTATGGGCAAGCAGGAGTATAAAGATCCTCAACAACAAATTCCGGAAAACTTGAAAATCGTTTTACTTCTAAAACACAAGATAATGTTCTTGCAAGTTGAAACTCAAAAAAGAATTTTATTTAATCATTCAAATCTGAATTACAATGTAAGTGAAGCCCCTTTATATAGGCCATCGAGAAGTTCTAATCTTATTAAACTTAGGAATTAAATACAATAAATAAATACTAAAATCTAATATCCTAATTTGAGAAGTAACTTCTAATAATATATAAATGTTAAAAATAAAATTCTAATTAAATAAATCCGATCCTGATAAATATTGCAGAATCCTATATATATTTAAATTACAAATAATCAAATAAAATCTTGAAAATTCGAAATTATTCAAAAATTGCGTATTAATCCCGTATAGAAATTTCTGCATGCGCTATCTTCGCTAAAATAGACGTATCTTGAGATCCAAATGTCCGATTGAAGCGTTTCAAGATGCGTTTGAAAGCTAATTCGCAGCCGGACAAGTTTTAAGAAGACATGTTGACCCATAAATGTCTGGATCCCATCCAAAAATACTTCGCAAGATGACTGATGTTTCTGACTTACAAAGCAGTTTTAACTTCTTTTCTAAGATGATTATTTTGACCCCTCTCGTACTTGTATCACATTCATTCACACATGGTAGCCCATTGGGCTTTCCTGCAAATCTGAAACTATAGGGTTTACAGAACCCAAAAGGCAGCACGCAAAACGGTAGCGGTAAAGACACCCAACGACGGCGGCGGCCTACTTGAAGCACAAACGGTATCCACAATGGTTACCCACGGCCATAACACGAACAAAATTCGAAAAACCATAACCCACAACTAAAAAACAAACACAATCCACAGCTTGGAACCCTCCTCTTAACATCCAAAACAAAAGGACAAGGAATTCCGAACAAGGTGTGCTTACCCAAACTTAAACGGGGGAGGAGAAGGACGAAGATGACGGCGGCGCAAGGAGGGATTCGAACCGAACCGAGGGGTGTCTCACTCTGATTTCTTGCTAATGAAAGCTGATGGAGGGCCAAGGGTCGGGGTTGCTTGCCGGTCGACGATGGACGAGGTGGCAATGGCGGCTTGAAACGGACGACGGTCGAAGGCTGTTCGAAAACCGATCGGAGAAGATGTGAGGGGTAGGTTTTATCTGAGAGAGCAAAAGAAGAGGGAGAAGAGGGGGGGAAAGATGCGGCTACAACAAATGGGAGCTGAAGGGTTTTTTTTCCAAAACCGAAAATAGGGTTATAAATCTCCTAACCAATGGGCAAATCACACATATGGTCACCAACCATTTTAGGGTTTGTAAAAAAGCAACATAAGTTTACCACATTACAAAACGACCCCCCAAATTCTTAAATTAAGCCACAAAATTCTAAATTTACTCTATTTAGTCCTCATACTCAATTAGGGTATTTGGGAGTTAAAATTCCCAAATTCTAGGTTTTTAAGTTAGGGATTTCAAAATTAGGGATTTTTGAAAAGACGAAATTTTGGGGGTGCCTACATGATCGACCCAAATGCAAGATTTCTTTAGTACTATATAAAGAAATGTAAAGTGCGTGGAGGGACGTGCCCTTCACCTTTTTGATTACTTATGAACCGCCGGATTGATTCGCCACCTACACATAGTAACTAATAGGTTAAGACACCACTGAAATGACAAAGACATGCATGATTCGGTTTCTCTGCAAATTACACCAACAAGGACTTCAAATTCTTGTATTTTGATCGTATGGCAAACTGGGCTGAATAAAATATGTTATTTAAGACTTATTGCACTTAGGGGCGTAAATGAACCGAGTTTGAATGAACAAAGTTTTGATTGTATTCGTTTATTTATTTTTGAAACTGTTTATGTCTGGTTTGTGTTCGTTTAAATTTTTAATATCATGTTTGTTTATTTATTTTTAAAGGTGTTCGTTTTGTTTGTTTAGCGTTCGTGAACATTTAGCAGACATAAACAAACTGAACAAACATATGTTCGCTAACATGTTCGTCTGTATGTTCGTCAAATTGGTGGAATTACATCTATAGTCCCTAACCTTCTTAGGCTTCACAGTTTGAACTCTAACATTCACATTGTGATCAATTTAATCTCTATCTTCACAAATATTTAAAACATAAAAAAAGAAAAAGAAAATGGGAACCACATAAACGAGCATGTTCGTTCGTTTATTTAACGAATATTATACAAACGGTTCATGAACAATTCGTCAAATGCTCTGTTCATTTACTCCCATAATTGCAGCAGGCTCCACTGTTAAATTAATGTGATTAAACAATAGTAAATACTGAGTCAGTCATGAAAATTGTCTTTGATATTGTACTATGTAATTTGTTTAGAGGCTTAACTACAAAATAAGTGCTCAAACCATGTCTCTGTTTTGCAATATGTACCTAAAGTATTTTGGGTTAATTACCCCGTTGGTACATGAACTATACCGAATTCTCAGTTTCATACATAATATTTTAAAAATTCTCAGTTTCATACATGGGGTATTTCGCCGTTAATCATTTTACCCACTTTCGTTACGGAAGCTGACGTGGACCTCTTGGACCAGTTAAAAAGTAACAGGGGCATTTATTTTATTTTTTTTAAAAAAAACTTCATTTACCTAAGGGTTAATAACAAGATTAGTCCTTAATCTTTTATTATTTTTTAATTTAACCCTTTAGTTTAATTTTTTTCAAAAAGCAAATATTTATTTCAAAAATTAAAAAAAATAATGGTTCAATCTTTCCCAAAGCCATTCTCCAGCGTCATCGTTACCAGTTTGCTCAGTCGTCGCTGCCACCTCTCTACACCGGCTGCACTCTCCTCGTTGACTCTTACCGCTTCGTTCAGACTTTAGGACCCATGAACCCAGTCACAACCTATTTTGTTTGTATCCCAGTCAAGTACTTCCGCACCCTTAAATCGCGATGTTTCCGGTGAAGAGTAACAACCAACGATTCTTCTTTTTGTTTTCTCGTTCTTTCAATCGGTTTAGTTTTCCGAAAATAGACCCAAAAGTTTTTACCATCAAACCCACAACAATTACACTCACGACACAACAGTAGCACCCATCAAGGAATGCGGGAACACCCAGATGATGAAAGTGGAAGCGAAAGTGAAAATGGTGACCATGATTATGTAGAAGAAGAGGAGAATGACGGATCTGATATGAACAAAGGTGGATTTTTGAAGAATTCGGGTTTTCTTTTTGCTTATAAATCCATAAAACTTTATTTATTAAATATGTAAATTCACGCGATTGTTGAAGGGAAGAATTAAAAAGAAGAAACATATTAAACTAAACGCCACATAATAGATCATTAGCATACCCATTAAATAAGATGCCATGGAAATTGAAGGAGGTTGAGCAAGCGGTGTTCAAGTTGCTATGAAATGGGCTTCGGGATGAGAAAAAAGTTAATAAGAAATTATAATAAAAGAAAAAAATTAATTGATTTTTTTTAACGAAACAAAAATAATTTTTTTATAATTGTGTTATGTATCAATCATTGATTGGTTCAGATATTTTTTATATTTTTTAAAAATATAATTTTCTTTTTGAATTTTTAAATAATTTTTTTAAAATAAATATTTAAATTTTAAGGGTGAAACAAAAAGAATAATAAAAGATTGGGGACTAATCTTGTTATTAACCCTTAAGTAGATGAAAAATTTTTAATAATAAAATAAATGACACGTGTTATTTTGTAACTGGTCCAGAGGTCCACGTCAGCTTTCGTAATGGAAGTGGATAAAGTGATTAACGACGAAATATCCTATGTATAAAACTGAGAATTTTAAAACATTATATGAAACTGAGAATTCGATATAGTTCATGTATCACCGGGGTAATTAACCCAAGTCTTTTTTTGTTGAAACAGGTGCCTAAAGTTTTGTTTTTGGCTGAAATAGGAGCCTAAAATATTTTTTGACTAAAATATGTGCCTAAAGTTTCATTTTTAGTTGAAATATGTGATCAAATATGTGCCTAATTTAGACTTTAAAACAAAAAAAAATAAACTTTAGGTACATATTTCAGCTAAAAAATATTTTAAATACTTATTTCAGTTAAAAAAATTTAAACATTTATTTCAACTGAAATATAGTTTAAACACTTATTATATAAAAAAGACATTTTAAATATTTATTTTGTAGCCTCGTTTAAATCACCTAGTTGAGCAATGTATGTAAGCTATTTTTTTCATATAGTGGACGATTCTAAATTGTTGATGTGACATGCCTTCCATTTGTTTTTTTGACGGCGTGAGTTTTTATAAAGAGAAGCTCCCACGCAATTGGAGAGAGAGAGAAACCTTTAGTACTTCAAAGTTCAAATTCCTTAAAGTAGCATTGAAGGGTCAAATTTTTGCATTTAGAAACCTGCAAAAAGCAAAAGCAAGATTCATGTCAATATCAACTTATGAAACTGATATTTGGTCAAATTCCAGCTGTCCCATGAACCATCCATTATGGCTGGTGTATCCTATCTTTTCCTTTTTGCCATTAGTGGAAGCTAAATTCAACATATTTCTGTTAATTAAAACACTCTCATCACTATAGTGCTTACACAACTTTTGCTTAAATTAGTGTTTTATGTTCCAAGGTGATGACTATGAAAGAAACTCAGGCTGTAGAGTATTGGTCTGAAATTATTCTGTTTTAGAACATATTATTCAGAGATTCTAACCAGCACCTTTCAGATTGATGGTGGTGTTAGAGCATGAAATAATTGAAAAGTATATTGTTGCGTGATTTAAGTGCTACGCAAACGGTGCAAGTATACACATCACAAGTAATAAAGTAATAGGTATCAAGTATCGTCTCCACAGTGATTGATTTTGGCCACTTTGCTTAAGTTATTGTACTATAAAAGAAATAAGTTGATGTGATAGAGAGTGATAACAAACAAGTAAAATAAACCAAGTGTAAAGAACTTAAATAAATGAAAGAGAAAATCGATTCAAGAGAGTAGGCTGGGCTATTGAGTGTAATGATGTAGTTGTCGGACGAATTGCCATGGTAATAAATTACCCTTCGATGTTCGATACAGTGTTCTTCAATGCTTTCGAATTATCTCTAACCGAAGAACTGATGGTTGTGCAAGCCTCGGTAATACATCCCTGGGTTAACCTTGGGTGGACATCATCGATCAATGAACTTTTGTTAGTCGCTGAAATTCACTCTTTATCCTAAGGCGAATTAGCTTCCACCAATGATTGTTTAAATGGAAACCGTATCCAATCATTTCGTGAATTTAGCTCTCCCGAGCCTAGATAAATGGAATCATTCAAGTCCTTCTCCCAAGTTCACTTGAAATTAAATAACGAACCAAGAAATAGATAAACACTGATTTATTGAATTAAAAAACAAAACAAGATCATTCGTTCACGACACCATAACCTAATAACCCAAGCCAATTAATTTAGTTCATGGCTGGGTGGAAAGAAATCAAGAAAGAATAAAACCTAAACATTGGGTATTCAAAAGATAAAAGAAAAGAAATAAAATCTGAAAGAGGCAATGTAATACCCCAAAATTTACTAAGTTGATTAAGGGTCATTTAATACTAAGATAATAGCTTAAAAGCGAACTTAGTGACTAAAATGACAAAAATGCGAAAGTTGAGATTTCTTTAATTATGGGTTTTGTAAAGGAAATTTCTAAGGTTTAAAGGTATCATGTGATAGATAGTGAATTGAATAAGGTATTCTTGAAGTTTGGATGAATACCAAGGAAAATTGGAATGAAAATTGAAGTTTAAAAGTTCAGTGACCAAAATGTAAATTTTGAAAATTTTATGGCTAATGTATAAACTTTGGAAAAGTTTGGGGACTAAAGTTGTAATTTCCCTAAAGTTAAGGGTTTTTATTTCATAAATAAATAGATCACCTAAGGGTGTGAATCGAATGTAAAATTTTTGGTTCGATCTGATACTCGATTATTGGGAAAATCGCAATTAAAGTTTAAGTGGAATTCGTATACCCGGATCGAACTGGAAAATTTTGAAATTTTACCATATGATAGAGAAAGGTTATAAAAGTCATTTCCAAGTGTTGGAAATATTTTTAGTTCGATTCAAGATGAATCCTACTGTTTATTTCTGAGTAAAGGATTATTTATCAGTATATTGGATCGAATGGAAATTTTGGAGACTGATC
The DNA here is from genome assembly GCA_019671005.1 of Hibiscus mutabilis. Taxonomy (NCBI): domain Eukaryota; kingdom Viridiplantae; phylum Streptophyta; class Magnoliopsida; order Malvales; family Malvaceae; genus Hibiscus; species Hibiscus mutabilis. The sequence continues at coordinate 7,258,503 of CM033731.1, read as the reverse complement.
CAAAAGATATGGAAAAATTCATAAAATATTACTTTATAAATATTTTATTATAGTTGGTTGGATTCTAACTAGACTTAGTTGAATTTTTACAAGAATGGCAAACTAGTAAATAAAAACTAGTTGGAAGGCAAATTGGTCATTTGGCCCCAATGACAATTTTGAAATATTTAAAAAGTTATAAGGGCAATTTTGGAAAGAGAAAATGAAATATTAAATATTGGCCCTTGATTGATAAAATCAATCTCAACCATTGGATAAAAAGGGCACAATTATAAATTTACTATTAAATGAATTTAATATTCATTTAATTGATATATGTGTAAAATAATGGTAAAAACCAGCAACAAACGTGAGGTCTAGGGAAAGAAAGAGAAAAATTTTTCCAAGCTCGATTCAAGCCCCGAAACTCGGTTTTCAGGTAATCGCTTCAACTACAAAGTTGTTCTACTCTTCAAGCTCTATCTTTTGGTATCAATAATTCATGGAATCCATGCTTGATTGATGAGAATTTACATGAGAAAGAAATTAGGGTTTATGGATCAAATTGGGGTTTTTGAGATTTTATGATTCCATGATTGAATTCAAGTGGAAATCAAGCTAGTATGATGTTAAAAATCATGATATTGAGTTTCGATTTAAGTTTTACATGTTTTGATTATTATGAAGATGATTAGGGTTTATGGATTCAAGTTTAATTTAGGGTTTGTGATGTTGAAATAATGATCTAGTAAGCTTGAATTGTTGTTTGGAAGCAAAACCCTAAGTTAAATTGTGTAGGGACCATTTCGGCAAATTGAAAAGTTGAAGGACCAAATCTGAATTTTAGAATTTGAAGTGTATTTATGTTATTAATGATGTTAGAGATAAGAAAATGAAGTTAGAATGCCAAATTGATGTTGAATTTAATTAGTGACCATTTTGACAATTTGTCAAAGTTAAGTGACCAAATCGAAATGGAAGTTTTGTATGGGGGCTAAATCTGACTTTTAGTTGTAATGATGGAATTAAGGTAGTAATGTTGAATTGAGGACTAAAATGCAAAGTTAAGAAGCATGAATCCTTATCTTTGCATTTTAGTACCTATTTCGGTAAATAAGGAAAATTAGGGAGAATTATTGTGAATAATTATTTGGTGAAGAATGTGATGAGTTGGTGGTTTAAAGCTAGTGATTGGACTAAATTGAAATGTAGAGAAGTAAGGAGAAGTTAGTATAAAAGTTGAAGTTGTTTATGGAAGTTATGTAGAAAAACTGGTTTATGGCAGTAACTTTGAAAATTCACCATAAATTCTACAAAAATGGTTAGAAGGTGAATTTTATACCGATGTAAATATTTGTTCGTCTAGTTTCATGTCCAATAAACAGAAACTGATTTCGAGTTCCGAGTAAAAAGACATGAATTTTTAAGTGGTGAAAGGTCAGAAAACAGTATAGCAGGTTGTTCCGAAATTCAATACTGGAAATTGACTTTGAAAACTCTCCATAAATCGTACAAGTTGAATTTGGGCTATTAATTTATATGGTTGAAAAGCTTATTGAATCTAGTTTCTATCAGAACAAACGGAATCGAATTCTGAGTTGTAGATTATTTTATAGAAATATTTCTTTGGAGGTACTACAAACTGCCAGAAAATGAGAATTGATACACTTTGTATCTAAGGTTGATTAGTAAGCTTGAAAAGGGTTAATGGAAGTTCAAATTGGTCACTAAGGACCATAATGAGTTTTTGAACAATACAAGGAAGAAAAGAAAATGTTTAGAGATTTTGTGCTCAAATGATTATATTGGATAATATGTCTAAAATATTGTTAAATTGAGATCTAACAAATATTTTACTTATTTGAATTGTGAAGTTAAGTTCGAATCAAGGGAGGTTCGAGGTACAATGAAGGAAAGGGTCAACGGGGACTTAGTGAGGCATACTAATACATGGCCCAGGTGTGTGCAATGCATACATAACATTATACATGGATGTTTCATACATCACCGGTAGGACTTGCGATGAGTCTACCTGGTTTATATATTGTCATGATAATTATGTCATTGATCATACATTTGACATACTTTAAATATGTCAAAGGTTGAAAATAAATGCATTGATCACTAGTTATTGATGATGATTTACTATTAATGTTATTCGGTTATGAACTGCTTCATGTTAATATAAATTGATATACATTGCCATGGATGAAATATTTGATGATATAATGCCCAAGTATGGTATAGAGGTTCAAAGGTATAGTTGGCTAGCCATAGAGTCATAAACAGCTGTATAAAGATTCTATGCACTTTAGGTAAAGTGAAAATTTTATAAATACTCATTGAGGAGCATACTCATGCATGGTTTGAGTATACAAACTTATTACGGGTGCTAAGCACTTCAAAGTAATTTCATAAAAACTCAATGAGGGATATATTGTATACTCCGGTAAGTATACAGAAGAACTTCAGTGCTAAGCACTCTCGGTAGAGTGCAAATAATATACATACTCAAGAAAGGTTGGGTATGTGGGGATAACTCGTATACATAGAATCTCTTAATTTGATACATTGGGCTAAGTAAACTGAATTGAAATAAAAAAAATAGAATGATAAGCTTGAAAGCTTGCAAACAGAGTTGGAAAAAAGTATTGTTAAGCATTGAAAGCTTACAGATGGAAATGGCACCAATATTGGTAAGATCTAATCTTATCACTTTGATATACATATATGCTATTACATATTTAATTATGTTAATGAGAATGTAATGGTAAGGTGATCATATGCATTATTAATAATTAATAATTAATATTGATATTATGACAATTGCACTTAAATTTGAATTATTGCCTCACTAAGTAAATACTTAGCGTGTAACTATTTTACACGTAGGAAAGAAGAAATGGTTGGAGTAAGGAGCATATTCGGACATCATCAACCAATAACATGTACATCAGTATCAGTGAGATATCTTTTGATACTGTTTGATATTTACTAGTTGGCTTGTATATTAAAAGGGTATGCCTGCTCTGATAGAATTTGTATTTTATTTGGTATCTGGATGAATTTTAAATCAGACATTTTTATTAATTATATTAAGACAAATTAAATTGATAAGTTGTTGCCTGGAAATAATTTCGATTTGATGATGAAAATATTATTTTTAAACTTTACTCGAATAACTAGATTTGTAAATAAAAACTAAATACATTGTAACATTTTTAAAGAAATAAAATTTTACCGAGTTACAAATGTAGAGGGTTTTACAAATGTTTTGTGATATCTCTGACTCGTATTCAGCTATGAATACGGGAAATGGGTATTACAGCTAAGCTCCTCCATGATCCGATCCTCCTCTTGATTTGATCTCACGTTCCGATCTACCTCTCTCAAATCTATTTTTGATGTTAAAGATGTGATGTGTTTATATAGAGGTAGAAATCTCTATTTAAATTTCGAATTAGAGGGGATAATCTCTTTATCTTTATCTCCAACAGCTTTTAATTTGAATTTGAGCTTTATCCCATGTGATAAGGATAAGGATAATGGACAATTCTTCAAAATTCTGCATTTATCTTCAACTTGCCCTAGCAACCGCTCGGCAATTCATCCCTGCACAAAATAGAACAAAAAAACAGTGATTTCTCTACAAAAATAGCAAAACGTAAGGCCGAGCCTAATAAACGGAAGGACTACGAATTTATGCATAAATAACTACAAATGCAACTAAATTGGCCTAAGTCTAAACAATAATCTAAGTAAAAAAGGGTATAAAATATAGTACTTTTTCACACTTAACACCCCCAAACTCGAACTATTGCTTGTCCTCAAACAGTGTAAAAACTAACAATTACTTGCCAAGGCATTTACCACAAAAGCATGCTTCAAACCTGACTTTAATCCTCAGAACCATGGCAATAAAGAATCAATTACCTTTCGACCTTCAGAAAGCACAGAAAATTACTCAAAAATAACAATGGTGGTGAAAATATCTGTGCAGAGTTGTGTACAAGTCAATCAATAGGATTTCAAGCAAACCTCGATTTTTATTATATTGTTGAGGCAATTTATTCAGCTAGAGCCAGTTAGACACCTCTAGCAAATTCTTTCTTTTTTCGGCTAGAGCCAGATGGGAACCTCTAGCATTTTTTTAGTATTTTCTAACTAGAGCCAGATGTGCACCTCTAGTAATTTTTTAATCATTATTTTTTGGTTAGAGCCATATGGGCACCTCTAGTAGAAATTTTCATTTTTTAACAACCTAACATTTACTGGGTCTCCGTAGATCGTCAAGTCATAACAGTTTGAATATTAAAAGCATCATAGCAAATTTCCAAGTTAATTTTATGCCAATCCTAAAGTCTAAGGTTCTATCAACTAAATGCGTGGCAATTAACACATCACAGAATATTATAGCATGTTCTAGCAGTTTAACAAGCAATTGTCATGGCAAGTAATATATGCAAACTATAATGAGATAGACAAAACAAATACAAGACAAACCCCCCAAACTCGAGAAAAGCATTGTCCTCAATGCATGTAAAAATAAACAAATAAAAAAATAAATGCAAATGAGTTAATCGGAGAGGACGTCACCTTGAATTCGTAATGTCCTTTGGGTCGTTTGCTACCTTGCCTTGCCAATGATGATGTTATTGGTGCATGATCACTTTTCGCAGTTTTCTCGACCTCTTCAACTGGTTCTCCCTCCTTCTCGGCTTTGTCTAGTGGTAAAGTTTTATGTTGTAGATCCCAAGCTGGTTTTTTCCTTTATGCGTTGTGGGGGTTGCCGCGGCAATGTCACTCGTAACTGGTACAGAATTGCCAGCTTTAGTTGCCCAGGCAAGTAACTCGACAAAGAACCTTGGAAAAGGTACACTATAATTCAGATTATCCTCCAATATGACACGCTCTAGAGCGATATCCTGGTCCTTCAAAAAGTGCCAGGATAACTGTTGCTTCGCTTCCAATTGATCCAATCGTTGCAACAGTGGAGGAACAAGGTTAGTTGGCACCTGAGCAGTTGCCGCGGCATGTGTACTAGCGGAGGCAGGTCTGGGAACCTTAGCTCATTTGGCTGTCGTGAGCAATTTTCTAGTCCTTCTTGCATCATCTTCATGTAATGGCCTTTGAACCAATGTTCTTTCAACTGCAACTTCTCGTCCGTTGCATCAGATGGCACCAACACATTTTTACAAAGTGTTGTGATCAAATTGTGGAAGTACAACGAGCCCACGTCCATCTTGTTGCACGCAAAAATTTTATTAACAAGTATACAACCAATATTAATAGTGCGTATATGCAAGATAGAGTGAATTAAAAGCAAACAAAAAAAGGAAACGGTAGTGTTATGCGTAGTTGGCACCAAACGAATGTTGGCGTTGTTGTTCCACAACTTCGCTTTCGATTTTAGCAAAATCTGGTTAACCATCCCCTTCATGTTCCCTTCGTTCCACGTGACTCCTTCAACCATGGTGTGGCTCCAGGCTTGGATTTCTTGGACGTTATGTGAACGTGTTTTACAAGAATGAAAAGAAGAAAAATAAGAAAAATCTCAAGAGTTACAAGAAGATAGTAAAAAGGGTGATTAAAGAAATTAAAGAACCAGCCCTCTAATAGATAAAAAAATTATTTAAAATGAATTTTTATCTTTTAAGCCCAATCACCAAATCTTCTCGAGACTATTATCCAAAAAATTCAAAAATAAAAAATAAATATTAAATAAAGAGATAGAATAAAAAGATAAAACAAATTTAAAAGAAAAAGAAAAATATCAATAAAAAGATAAAATAAATAAAAAGATAGAATAAAGATAAAAACAAATCTAAGCGAAAAATAAAAAGAATAAAATAAAAAGAAAATAAAACAAAACAAAACAAATAAAATAAAATAGAAAATTAAAAATGAATAGAAGTTGCATTTTCATTCATCTCCTAAATTCACTTCGCTATTATCGCGCTCAATGGGTGTTGATGTAGTGCCACATGAGCTGATGCTCTACTTCAATCTGCTCCAATTGATTCAACAGTGGGCTCAAGAGTTATTTTGGGTTAGGGGTAGTTGCCATGGCATGTTTCTTTGTCGTAACAAGTCTGATTGTCTAGGCTTCTTTCAACACCCTGGTCTTATTAAAATGGAAAACAGAACAACTAAAATCAAAATAAACATAAAAGAAAAAAAATTAGAAGAAAATAGGGTTGCCTTAAAGAAAGCTTGATGAGGGTCATTTTTTATACTTCTTATAGTCCATCTGTACCCTTCATCGGGTGAAAATATTGCCCAAAAAGAATTTGGCCACTATGATCGCAACCATTCCCACTTGTGTTACCTTGGTTGAGGTATCTCTTTTTCTTGTTCCTTTGAAGTTCATGCATACCTTATACCTTGCTACTGTTCCTGAAGGCATGAATATATTAATAGGAAAAATTATATCAACACCCAACCATTTGATTACCTCATTCTCGTCGACTTTCATCATAGTTGGATGTAGCCTTTGTTTTCGTGGCAATTACTGCTCCAGCCAATTGTTGTAGCAATCCTCTGCCAAAATTCGGTGTAAGTCAATGGAATGACCAATTTCTGAAAATCTCCAAGCATCTAACCAATGCTTCCTTTAGGCCTCTCAAACATCTCCATCAGTAGAGATTTTGGTGCATCACTAATATTAGAGGGAATCACCAAGGATAGAATGTCGTCTCTCAAACGTTCATACCCTACTTTTGATGGCTTCAAATCTAGCGACGTTGGTTCCTCAAGAAATACTTGCAATAGAAGAGGTGATTTTTTAAAGAATTCAAAAGGTTCAACCATTACCTACTCATATTTCATTAATAAAGTTTTGCCATCTTGTTGATCATGCATGCGATCGTGTAGTTGCTGTGGCAAAGGTGGATAAGAGCAATCTACAGATTCATGCTTCAGCATCAACGTTGTAACATTCTGGGAATCAAATTCCTTAGAATTTGATGTAGCATTACTCTTCTCAGCCTCACTGAGTGTTCTCGCGGCATTGCCCTGTTCAGGATCTTCAATCATTATTGTGGCAATTCGTTGTTTAGGCTCAACAAGTGTTGGGCAGTTTTTCTCATTGGCATGATTTCAACTTGGAGGTTTTAGTTGTTCCCCACATACCGGGGAGCTCTCTTCGCATTGCTTTATGTCCTCTGGCCTGGGGATTTCAGTATCCATATGAATTAATTGTTGTGGCATGTTATCCATGGCATATGTGAATCTCCTCAATTGATCTTTCGAATCTCTCAAGAGTACATCCATCCTAGCTATCATCGCATCCATGAAATTTGATAGCTCTTAAAAGTTACCACATTGAGGCGGCAATGGATTGAATTTGATAAGAGAATTAGGTCTAGCCATGAAAGCTTGAAATGTCTTCTCTAAGGAATTTGAATGCTCTTGACGAGGACTACATTGCCATGGCATATCTGTTGCTATGGTAAATCTGTCATGGTAAAAAAATTAAGCTTTTTGATGATACCATGAAGGATTTTGTTGATGTTTCCAACTACGGTCCTCTATGTGGCCATATATATCGGGATAGTACGGGCAATTTTCAAACAAATGATGTTCTCCACAACTAGCGCAAGAGTTTTCCACGGTATAGACTCTTTGGGCAGTTCTCGATCTTTGCAAGGATGCGGTTACGTTAGTCAATTTCGACTATTATACTGAGGTTGAGTAAAAGTATCCAATTTATAAGAATCGTTCACTCTTTTCCCTTGGAAAACTCTTATGGGTTGGTATAGGTAATCATCAGTGGGTGTAAGAAATTCTTGAATCGGTTGATTCCTATCTTTCCACATCAACTCTTGAATAGATTGATTTTTATTTCCCCACGTGTTGATGTCCTTTTACTTTGTAGCGCACCTGAATTTTTTTATAAAACAAACAAAAAGAAAAGTTAGAAAAAATAATAAGAAAATGCAATAAAAAAACAACTAACACCAATTGTCAATCCTCGGCAACGGTGCCAAAAACTTGTTGCGTGATTTAAGTGCTAAGCAAATAGTTCAAGTATATACATCGCAAGTAATAAAGTGATAGGTATCAAGTATCATCTCCATATAGGTTGGTTTGTGCCACTTTGCTTAAGTTATTGCACTGTAAAAGAAATAAGTTGATGGTGATAGAGAGTGATAATAAACAAGTAAAATAAACTAAGTGTAAAGAATTTAAATAAATGAAAGAGAAAACCGATTTAAAATAGTAGGCTGGGCTATTGAGTGTAATGATGTAGTTTCCGAATGAATTGATATGGCAATTAATTGCCCTTCGATGTTCGACATAATGTTCTTCAATCCCTTCGAATTATCCCTAACCGAAGAACTGATGATTGTGCAAGCCTCGATAATATATCCCTGCGTTAACCTTGAGTGGACATCATCGATCAATGAACTCTTGTTAGTCGTTGAAATTTACTCATTATCCCTAAGGCGAATTAGCTTCCAACAACGGTTGTTTAAATGAAAACCGTATCCAATCGTTTCGTGAATCTAGCTCTCCCGAGCCTAGATAAATGGATTCGTTCAAGTCTCTCTCCCAAGTTCACTTGAAATTAAATAACGAACTAAGAAATTGATAAACACTGATTTATTGAATTAAAAACCAAAACAACATCATTCGTTCAAAACACCATAAGCCAATTAATTTAGTTCATGGCTAGGTGGAAAGAAATCAACAAAGAATAAAACTCAAACATAGGGTATTCAAAAGATAAAAGAAAAGAAATAAAATCTGGAGGCGCCAAGCTCCTCCACGATCCGATTCTCCTCTTGATTTGATCTCATGCTCCGATTTTCCTCTCTCAAATCCGTTGTTGATGTTGAAGATGTGATGCGTTTATATAGAGGTAGAAATCTCTATTTGAATTTCGAATTAGAGGGGATAATCTCTTTATCTTTATCTCCAGCAGCTTTTAATTTGAATTTGAGCTTTATCCCATGTGATAAGGATAATGGATAATTCTTGAAAATTCTGCATTTATCCTCAACTTGCCCTGACAACCGCTCAACAATGGCTTGGCAATTCGTCCCTGCACAAAATAGAACAAAACGACAGCAATTTCTCCACAAAAATAACAAAACTCAAGGTCGAGCCCAATAAACGGAAGGACTGCGAACTTATGCATAAATAATTACAAATGCAACTAAATATGCCTAAGTCTAAACAATAATGTAAGTAAAAAGGTATAAAATATAGTACTTTTTTCACACTTAACATATACTTACTCTGAAAAAATATCTATATGTGAAAATTTGTCAAATGCAGGTAATGTATACACTGAGTTCATCTTTGCTGAAACCAAAATGAAGTTGAACTTAAATTCATTTGGTTCCAGAGAGAGGACTTGTAATTTAGTTAATTATTTATGATTTCCACCAGCGAACCTTTCAACATTCAGTAGTCAAGCAATCATTCCAACACGCATTTTGTTGACACTTGAAAGGTTGCAACTACCATAAACAATGGAGTTTCAGCAAAAGAACCATAGTAACATATCACTCTAACTTGTCGAGCAAAAGTGTTCTAAGCTTGCACAACAGCCACCGGTATATAATAATACTACTATTTATATATATGCATTTGCAAGTGGACAAGTACAGGAGAATCCTTTACCTTTTCGGTGCATTTCGATGGTGGGGAAAACTCCATTATTTCCTATATATTTGTTTATCTCTAGGGAATAGGGTTTACAAACCAACGCAGTTAGCTTCTAAAAATTTGATTGAATACATTGCCCTCCTCACTGGACAGACATTGCAGCACTATGAAAGGTCAAGGATCCAACTTCAAGTTTCAAGCTTTTTTTTTGTCAACGATAACAACAAATATATGATTTCACAGAAATAAAAACACACCCAAATCTATATGGACAAAAAAATCAAGTGCAGAAGATGAAGAATTTACTAATGTTGAGAAATAACAAGGATACAAGAGATTGTGACTTAGCAAGATTCGTAGTTTATTCGACTTTATTTTAACTTTAACTCAAATTTACTATGTTTGGCAGGAAAGGAACAGGCGTGTGCATGGTAACTCTCTCAGGCAATTCTCTGTTATTGTTGGGAGAGTAAAACATGATGTGCGGCTAATGCTCTTTGGATGCAGATTAACCCATGATTCTTCTCGCTTATGTACTGAGTAGAACCTTGTATAGTTTCTTACTGTTATGTTTTTTTGGGGTTGAGCTTGTGGATTGGTTTTGTAAATATTTTGTGTAAAGAGCTTCTTTTTGGATGAATAAAATTAAATTATTTATCTAAAAAAAGATAGATAATTGCAAAAAAAATTACTCAAATTGAATTTTCTACTTTAAACCAGAATATAACCGTATAAGTATAGTCATGTTCAAACAATAACACCAATCGTAGAAATATAGTTATGTTCAGACAATAACTCTGGAGACATGCATCGTGCCGGCCCGTTCCCTTCTCATCCACTATTTATCCCTTTTCTTTCTCCAATTTTATTTTTCACCCAAGTTAGTAGCACCTTGAACTTTTCATACTGGAGCAAGACGGATTTTACGTTACATCTTCTAACATTTTATTTTTAAAAAATAGACAATATACAATTATTGAGGAACTAAGCTATTGTTTAACTTTTGAATACTTGTTCACATTTTTTTAAAAGTATTTGTGGCTAATTCATAATTAGAAATAAATGTTAGGTATGTATGATCCTTCAAAAACCAAGAAAAATAAATTAAAATGTCGAATATGTCCGAATTAGACATGTACCCGTATTCCATGTATCTTTAAATTTGCATAACTTAGTCTTGGGGTTCTTATTAGACTTAGAGTACCATTATTTTTTGGGGGGAAAGATTTACTAAGAGCAGAACCAGTGGAGCATCGAGAATACGACATAGAAAGATTTGCAAAATATATATGGGAAGACATTGTTCAAGAGAGGCAAATAATACATTTGGTGGGACATAGAGAAGAATAGTTGTAACAGAGATGGAAATTATGAACTATATATTAATCTTCAAGTTAGGAAATACAATTTGACCTCATTATTGTATAAAATAAATGTTAATCGTTAAATAAGTGTCTAAACTATATTTTTTTCAGTTAGGTGTCTAAACTATTTTTTGGCTCAAATATGTGCCTAATGTTTTATTTTGTAACACGTTTAAAATTTTTACGGGATAGATGTTAATTTTTTATACAATAAAAACACGACGTGTGGCTTATTTATGTTATTTTCTTTAATTTTTATTTTTAAAAGAATCAAAAAAACTTTAATTTTATAAAAAAAACTAAAAATATTTAATTTCTCTAAAAAAAACCCAAACCTTAACTCTAAATACCTAAATCCTTAAATTTCTCCCCTCCAACCATCAATTCAACCACCATCGGCCACCCTTGCCTTCATCAACTCCACGACTAAAAATCTCATCATCCCGTCGTCAAAAACTGACGAATCAATCGTCGATTGCAGCGTCGATGAACATCCAACAATGAAGAAAAAAGAGGTCGATTGGATTTCTGACCGACAACTAAAGGGTGGGGATGTCAAACGGTGAGGTACGCGGTGCTTGGACGGTGAATAGTAAACCACCGACGTGTGAGGATGTCGGACGGTGAGAAATATGTGATTTGAGGGTTTGATTGAAATATATTAAAACTTTGGAATTTTTAAAGAAATTCAAAAAAAATTTAAATAAAAACAGTCCACGTGTCATGTTCTACTTGGATGACGAAATTTTTTTAACGGTCATCGACGAAAAACCTTAAAAGGGTTACAGAAAGAAACATTAGGCACCTATTTGGGCCAAAAAATACTTCAGACACCTAACTGAAAAAATGACATAATTTAAGCACTTATTTGAGAATTAAGTTTTAAAAAATTGAAAGAGGATCTTATTTTAAAAAAATCTTCAAACCATCCATTATTGCTGATTCATCCCTCATTATAAATCCCAGGGGATTCGAAGCAGGACTCACATCATTGTGCTTAGTTCTTCTTTCTTTCCTAAGTTAATCTTTCATACTACAACATACAAGAGAGATTCAAGTTATTGATTTCCTACTTATGGAATTCAGGCCCATGCATAAATTTGCTGCCTTTCTTCTAATTGCCTCTCATTCAGTTCTCTCAGTCGAGGGAAGATTGCTAAAATCAGTGAGCAAAAATGGTTCAAAGCAAGCAGTGCCACCACCTACACCTACTAAAACCTCAGATTTCGGTGACTCCATTGAAGGTTACAGAGAGGATTTTCGACCCACTACACCTGGGAACATCCCTGGTGTTGGTCATTCTTTTGCAGAAAGTGTTGTTGAACAGAAACCAGGAAGCGTTAATGGAAAGCATTCAATTGCAGGAGATAAAGAAGATTTTCGACCCAAAACACCAGGGAACAGCCCTGGTGCCGGACATTCTTTTGAAGAAGATGATGAAGATATTGAAAGAAAAGCAGGAAGCATTAGCAAGCAGGGCAATGGTAAGCATTCAATTGCAGGACCAAAATTCTGAACCAAATGCATAATAAACATTCATGTCAATGCTCTGGAACTCCTCGATTAGTGTAATAATTGGATCATGAAGGAAGAAGCAGCGAGTGTTATGTATGGTTTCAGTATTCAAGTGGGATTTGCAATTAGTCTTAGCTATAGTTATTTGGTTATCCAAGTGTATATGTATTTGTATTGTGCATAACTCTTTGAAATGTCTTCCTCCAAGTCTCCAACGTTCATAATAAATTGTTTCTGATATTAAAAAACGGCCATTGTTGGATTTTAATGTTCTGAAATCTCTCTTCCTCTAGCGGTCCTGTATATGATGGAGACCATCAAATAAAGCAGCAGAATTCTTAATATAGATAGATAGATAAACGAAAATTCAACCTTCGAATCTAACATTAAACTTTATTTTTTTTTATTCTTTTATGCCACTCCGCTGTTCGTTAACTCAAAACGGCTTCATTTTGGTACGAGTATTTTGAAGCCTAATTTAGATTAAAACGGTGTCGTTTTGTTGGAGGAAAAATAATAAAACTCATGCAATTGAAGGGACTTGACCCCAAGACCTCAAAATACAAAAGAGAAGCCTTAACCATTGAACCAAAATGAAATTAAATTTTGTTTTACCACAATAATTATATATGTTAAACAACACTTAAGGTTAATTCAAATTATTTTATGAAATAAATAATACTATAAATAATATTAATATATAAATAATACTATAAATAATATTAATATATAAATAATATAAAAAGGTTATATATATATATATATCAATATATATAAATAAAACTTTTATATTTTTATATCTTATTTATAATATAATTATATTATTTAAAAAAAACACCCAAAATATTCATGGCAATAATATATTTATATTATAAATAATATATAAAAAACCATAAACCCAAAACTCCAAACTCGAAACCCTAAATACTAAAACACAAACCCTAAACATTAAGATTTGGATTTGAGTTTAGGGTTTATAGGTTTTTATATATTATTTATGAATATTTTGGGTTTTTTATAATAATATATTTATATTATAAATAATATATAAAAAACCATAAACCCAAAACTCTAAACTCCAAATCCTAAAACACAAGCCCTAAACATTAAGATTTGGATTTGGGTTTATAGGTTTTTATATATTATTTATGAATATTTTGGGGTTTTTATAATAATATATTGATATATATATATGTAAATAATATTTTTATATTATTTATATATTAATATTATTTTTAGTATTATTTTTTATAAAATAATTTGATTGATCTAAATGAATAAGTTTATATTATTTAAATAAAAATATTTTATTTTTATATTTTTATATATTATTTATAATATAAATATACTCTTTTAAATAAAACCCAAAATATTCATAAAAATAATATATTTATATTATAAATAATATATAAAACTCACTAAACCCCAAACTTCAAACCCTAAAATTTAGGGTTTAGGGTTGGGTGTTTAGGGTTTGTATTTTAGAGTTTTTATACATTATTTATAATATAAATATATTATTTGTATGAATATTTTAGATTTTTAAAATAATATATTTATATTATAAATAATATATTTTTATTTTTATATATTGGTATATATGTAAATAATTATATTATTTATATATTAATATTATTTATAGTATTATTTATTTCATAAAATAATTTAATTAACCTTAAGTCATGTTGACATATATATTATTTTTGTGGAAAAATATTATATAATTTTATGTTTGGTTTAGTGGTTAAAGCTTACCCTTTGTATCAAAAGGTCCTATGTTCAAACCCCTCGTCGTTTTGACCTAAATTGGATTTTAAAACACATATATCAAAACGACGTTATTTTGAGTTAACAATGGAGTAACATAAACGAGTAAAAAAGTAAAGTTTAATGGTACCATTGACATGGAAGAAGAGCCGATTAAACCCTTTCGTTCTTTATTATAAGATAATTAGGAGAAAGGAAGATATGCAAGTCGACGAAAGAGTGCTCGAAAGTGATTTAGTGCACACGAATGCCTAAAGCTATTTAACCCTGGCCCATGACATTATGTCAAACTTACGAGGCGGTGAAAGAAAATATTCAATGTAAAAAAAATTATTTTATAAATGATTATAAACAAAATAAGGACATATTCAATACACTGATTATGAAAAGAAAAGATTTCGCAAGTAACTTAGTTTTAGGGTTTAGGGATTTAGTTTAGTATTTATAGTTTAGGAGTTTAGTTTTAGGGGTTTAAAATTTAGAGTTTGTAGTTAGAATTTTAGGTTTCGTGTTAAAATTTATGGTTTAGAGGTTAGTGTAATATGGTTAGAGATTTAGATTTTAACATATAAACTCTAAATTTCAATAATAACCCTAAATTATAACTACAAACCTTAAATTATAAACTCATAAACCATAAACTCTAAGATGAATCTTTAAACCCTACAACCAGGCTCGTTCCTGAGACTTTGGTGGCCTAGGGACGAATTTAAAAATTAGGCCTCTAATTACAAGAATTGAAAAAAAATTGAATTTTAAGAATAGCGCCCTAAATAACAAGTATTGAAAAAAAAATATGCTCTAATAACAAGTACATGAAAATATTACCTAATAATAACAAGTATTGAAAAAATGAATTTTAAAAACAGACCCCTAATAACAAGTATTAGAAAAAAATTGAGACTCTAATAACAAGTATTGGAAAATATCAAATCTTAAGAGTATGTGCCTGATAACAAATATTGAGAAAAATTGGGTCCCTAATAACAAGCATTTGGAAAAAAAATTGGACCACTAATAACAAATGTTAGAAAAAAGTGAATTCATAATAACAAGCATGGAAAAAAATGGCCCCTAATAAAAAATATTTAAAAAATCATACGCGAAAAAAATAAATTTTAAGAATAGACTCCTGATAATAAATATTAAAAAAATAAACATTAATAATAAATACAAAAAATAAAATAAACTGTCATTATAATTGAACCATCTAATTATGGATAGTGGGTCTTGAACAGATGGTGGGCCCTAGGCGGTCGCCTTTATTACCCACCATTAGGGACGAGCCTACCTACAACTAAGACGCTTATAAAATTTTTTCCCACAGTTAGTATATAAGATAATTATACGTAAAGTAATAAAAGAATTATAAATAAATCTTTGTTACTTACGCAACCAATCCTTGGACATTAAATGTTAATTATTTTATTTAAAAATAAATAAAAGTATGAAAAAATATAAGTGCCATCATAATAATATTTACGTTGATGTCGAAATGAACATGCATCGAATAAGAAAGGTGAAGAGGAGGAACACGATTATTGATGGCGATTTTAGGCGGTTCGTCCTTATAAATAGAGGGGTACAACCCTCTTAGCCTGGCCTTGTCTAGGCACATTGTATATGCTCTCAACCTTGTCTTCACTCATTGAGGGAGTGTGTATTTATAACCCCTTAGTATTGTTGGCGATGTGATAGTTTTAAGCCTAGTGACAACCTATGGATAGGTAGACATAGATAGACCCAATTTTCAAGTACCAGCTTTTATAGTCTGGTCATACGTGCGTAGTATTGTAGTGCCTGGCATCGCCTTTTCCCAAGACAACTTGAGGACTTCGTTAATATTAATTTTCAAAAAAGTATATCTCCAGAAGAGTTGTGGGCTATCCTGAAGTTTATTAAATATGAAGGTAAAAGGGATAGTTCCGGAGCCAGGCGAAGGTGGAGAAATTAGGTGTAACAATTTATTATTATTAAAAATTAATTTTTCAAACCTAGAGTTTAGGTGAGACATAAAGGTATTTCCTATCTTAACCAATGATCGATGATTTATTATTATTATTTTTTTGGCATGGAACAATTTTAAAACTTATAACTAGTACTTACCCTTATATAGACTAGCATAACGTATAAGATTAGCCATTAAGCCCACTCCAATAGATATCTTGTAAAAATAATAATTAGTTTTAATTTTTATATAAATTTCTGTCCAAATTAGTGTCTGATTAATATAAACTCAATCAAAAATTTTATTTATGGAATAGATCAACTCAAAGGGAATAAAGGGAGCATAACTTCTGGGTTCGAATACTATAAAGTATATGCCCAAGCCATAAAAAAATACAGCATGCCTTCATAATTGTCGAATCCCGTTTTTCAATTCTTTTGTAACACTTATTTATAAAAGCTTTAGATACAACTTTTTTTTCTTCACTAACTAAAACTCATTAATTATTTAGTTCAATTAAATGAAATGCATTGTTTTTAAGATTAAAGTTTACACAATATTCTATGTATCAAAATATTTTTAATATTAAAAGTTATATTTTAATATACAAATTGTGTAAAAGAATTTTCATAACTCTTCTATTTAAGCAGTGTTAGGATATTCAAAGAACGTAATACATTTGTTAAAACTCAAGATGAGCAATCAGATACTACTTTCATTTCAAGAGAGGTAAGTTTCTAGGTTACAATGACTGAGTATATATACACATTTAATGCATACTACAACCAACGTAACCAACCAGTACTGACTCATGCTAACCTCCTAACTATTGTTCAACTGCTTGAATCTCATCAAGTAGGATGACAACAGGACTGGACATGATGTGTTGGATTTTTTACTGTCCCAATCCTAACTCGAGGAATAGAAAACATGACCTGATCCTGTCCTGCCCTAAGTATTTTTTATGTGTATGTTGTTCTGACCCCGACTCAAAACTATCCAATCTAACCCGGTTAAATCTTTTTTTTTATTTTTTTTTCATTTTTAATGTGCAAAATTGATTTGCTTTAGTTCTCAAACACATATAAAGACCTCTGAGATGTCATTGACGCAAAAAAAAAAAATTAAATCAACTAAAAAACTTATAAACACGACTAATAGATTGCTTGAATTATGCATAATGAACAAATACAAGGAGTAGATTCAATTAAGAAAGGGATATAAAAAGAATTTATTCAAAGAAAACACCAAAATCAAACTATATAAAATTTGTACAAATACACATAAATAAGAGTTGAGAAATATATTTATCATATAATCATAATAATACATCAATTTATTTCAGTATTACACTAATTCAAAATAGTAAATAAGAAAAGGAGAAAAAAAATGTAAAACTCAAATCAAAGAACATGCAAAGAAAGAAAAGTAGAAGCACAAATTAACAAAACTGAAACTCAAATCAATATCAGTGTTTGATGTGAAAAAAGCGGTTGGACTTTTGAAGAAGTCAACATTGTTGAACCTTAAAATTATTGTCGAAGAAGACCACGAAACCCCTAAAGTTGAATATCACTACATATACAAGAAAAAAACTTCGGTGCTTAAAGAAAACGAAAAAAAAAGAATAACGAAAAAAATGAGATTAAAGGAAGCTACAGAAGAAGAATGAAAAATGGAAAGGAAATTGAAAGGGCATGAAATGGAGAATGGAAAAGATTTAAAATGAAAAAACAGCCTCTAAATTATTTTTTTTATTTTTTAGAACTTAAACTATTTTTTGGTCAAAAACAAATACCTAAATAATAACTTTTAATAAACTGTTTTGACTAAAAAGCAAGTACCTAATATACAAATATTTTTAAATGAATATTGTTTATAATGAAAGCTTTTATCCTTTAGGTACCAAAAACAAGTAGCCACGAATATGGCTAAAAGCAAAGTTTATAATGAAAAATCATCCCCTAAATGAAAAATAAGTTGATCACTCAAACTTATAAAATATGAATAATAATGAATATTGTTTATTAAAACAACTAATCCATATAATATAAAAATAGTATAAATAATAATTTTTAATTAATTATGGCTTATATAGTATCAAGAAAGATGAATTAATTACAACTAAAAACTTTGAATTATTAGCTATAGATTTTAGTTTTATAAATTTATATAACAAAACTAAAAGGTTAAACTATTAATATAAAACTTTAAATTTGACAATATTAAATATATTTACACAACATAAAAATATTAAATACAACATAATATAAAAATATTTTGAAATCTATACAATCAAATAGTATGAAAATATACAATCAATGAGTATTAAATATAGTGATAAGGTATGTTATACTTTCAACAAGAGAATTCAAATTTTGACCTTAAAAATTAGATTATTGAAAAAGGCATCCACGATGATATGTCTAATATATATTATAAAATAAACATGACTATCAAATATATGCTCGAAATGATCTTCGAAAGATATTGAATACAAGATTTTTTTTATCATCCTATATATATTTATACATATAAGTTGTGGTTTTCAGGAAGCCCTAAAGTGGGTAATTTGCGAGAACCGATGAAGCCCCGCATGCGTAACAGCTAGTGGCAGCCCCCAAAGTGTATTTAGTTTAGTATATTTGGAAAGGAAAATGGGAGGGCAGCCGCAAATCTTTTAAAGGGAAGATTCCATGGAATCTTGTACGATAAGAAGATAACCGTTTGTTTCCAAAGATTCGTCGATATTTGAGCTGAGAAATCATTAATAAATGTTACCGTCCTTAACTCTTTTCGACCTTTGGGACATCTGATCAGTCACTGTTTTGCATATGAGTTATCAGACAATCAATGGAATCCCACAGGCACTGTCCTTCGCAGCCAGTAAGGAGAAGAAAGGCAAAACCTTTTTAGCAGACGGTCAAGAATTTCTCCATGTGCGGCACCTTTAGTTTTAGGGGGTTAGCGGTAAGCACCGACAGATACATAAATTTATGTTATAAAATGAATTTATAAGATTTTAGCGAGGTAAATTTATAAAATTTTATGAGATAAAAATAAATTTTAAAAAAATATATAAAAAAATTAAACTATATACGAATTTTATATTTTTAGAAGACGACAGATCCTCTCGTCCATCGCTGGCAGTAAGTGCTTCATATTAAACTATAGTTAGCCTCCACAATGTTTTCTTGAATGGCTTCGGATTCTTCTTCATTCGTCGACACAGGCCTCGTGGGGGATGGGAAAGTTGAAGTCATGTTCGCCCTGACAAAAGTTTTCCTGTTTATATCTTAAATATTTTGTTTGAGGTTAGATTACCTCCTCTTCTGCAAGAGTTTGAACAAATAAAAGAGAAAAACTTGAGAGCACGTGCTTTCTTATTTTATTATTATCAACTTGATCAAACTGTCCACAACCATTTAAATATGTTTCGGCAGTAGTGAAGTGTTTCAGGAGTTCAATTTTGATAGTGTGTTAAATATTAATTGATCTATATTTATTGTATTCATGATCAAAGGAGTAGAGATGAAACTTTAGAGGACTAAATATAAATGATCAGTGGTGGATGTAGTAAAGGTTTAGGGTTTTTTTATCAGTTATTCATTTTATTGAGTGTGCTCACCCTAAAATTTTATTTGTGTCAATCCACGTACAAAAAATTGTGTTGTTAATATATGTGTGGCTATTCTCAAAAATATTTTAGATCCGCCACTATGATAATAAAATAAAATCAATGTCTAATTATTAAGTCATCAATATAAAAATTTAAAATTAAAAGGTCAAATTCAATTTACTAAATTTTAAAATTGACAAAAATATAATTATTATTTAAATCTTAAATAAGGTCTAAGTTTTAATTTGACTAATTTCAAAATAAACAACAACCTAAGAAACCTTTAAATCGAAATTGTGGGCCAAGACCAAATTTTTCTGGCTTCAAAATTAAAAGGAACCTTAAAAGTAATTGGACTCAAAAAATTTGAGGAGCAAAGTTTAATTTTCTTTCAAAAGTATGAGGACCTAAAAAATTATTTTGAAGAATCAAAATGCCCCCACAAAAATTATCACAATGCAAAACAGTAAGATCACTTTACAATACAGACCAGCAGCGATTAATATACAATTAGGCCCTTTTGATATTGCTTAAAATAGAGCTCTTGCTCAAAAAAGTGATTTTTCACCCCATAAACAATACCAAACACCTACAAATTGGAGTTTTAAGTGATTTTACCAAACCTTAAAAGCTATAATTTTTAGATTTTGGATGAAAAATCACTTTGGGGAGTGAAGTTACTTTTTTACCCCTAATTATTTAACATTAATATTAAATATAATTATTATTAATATATTAAATTAATACTTTAACATTTTAATCTTAAATATACTAATTATTTAAATGATATTAAGAATTTAATATTTTAATATTTTAAAAAATAAATAACAAAAACACTTTAATATTATAAAATAATATTAGATATAATAATTACTAATATATTAAATTAATTTTTAGTTATATTACACTAATATAAAAATGCATACTAGTTTAGAGGGTAATAATTTTTATTTAATCAAAAAAAGTATATTAATTATCTAAAAATATTTAAAGTTTATATCTTATATATAATAAATTTATTATAATTTAAGTTTATTTATTTTATATATAATAATGTTAATAAACTTTATGATAGCGAATTTAAACATCATTTATGGTCATTTATTTTTACTTTACACTATCATGCTTAAAATAGACATTTTTCTTTTCAAATGTACTTTTTGACAATAATATTAAACACTAAAATCTTATAATTAACTTTTTTAAAATCACTCTTTAAAACCACTTTTTGACAACACTTTTAAAAGTATTTTTCAAAAGTAATGTCAAACTGGAGACTGCGAGGAAAAAGGGTTTCTGGTCAAACCGGTTTTGTTATTTTAATGAAATTGTTCAATGCATATACTTATTTTTATTAGCATTGGACTATATGTTGAACCTTCCTTTATAATTGGGACATTACATCTAACAAATGCCTTGCCGGCCCTAACAAGCCACGTGACTGCACGTACTTCTCCCACTCTCTCTTTCTTCCTACAATACTTTAATCCTTTTGCCCTAACCTTTTTATGCACTATAAAATAGAGCTAAGATATTGAATCCAACCACAGCTTCTTTCCTTGTAGTTTTCTTGCAAAGCCTACCGCTATACAACTTTAATACTTGCCTTTTTTTATAACTTCAGCACCGTAGGTATGGCCAATGTGAGATGTAGTTGTTTGTTTTGTCTACTAATAGTACTTGTTTTGTCCCATGAAACACTTGTTTTTGCTGAGGGAAGGAGCTTGGAACTGAAGAAAAATGTGAGTGTATTGAATGGAAGAGCCGGTGCGGGGAAGAAGAATATTGTAGCCAACCCAAGCCCTTTGCGCCATGTTTTCAGGTCCTTGGATGGAATAATAGACGCTTTTCGACCTACAACCCCCGGACATAGCCCCGGAGCCGGCCATTGATCGCCATTAACGTATCTGTAGTTGTTCTAGGCGTTGTACGTACGTAGTTCTTAGTTGTATGCAACTTCGTATTCCTTTTGTATTCTTGCATTGTTTCTTGTACTTGTAATCTTGAATCGCTATTTTTAGTCCAATTGATGTTTGCAACTAATGTCCGTCTCTCTCCATGTCAAGAAAGTTAATTAACACTTAAAACTCTCAATTTTTTTTATATAAATTGTCTTGCATGCAGTGCCCAAAACGTAAACATAGTTTATTCTTAATCTTAACTGATGCATCGGAGCTGAGGCAGACGTACGATTTTATGTTAAGGTTGCAAGATTAGATCATCAATATAAAATACATAGACAATTTTCTAAAATATATGTGAATTTAATATTTTCATGGGATTCGACTGTCTCTTAGCACCCTTGATAGATCCCCTGCATCAGAGTATGCTTAGAAGTTCTCAGACTCAAATCCTTTTGATTGTTCTTAACATAAGTCCTACGTAAAAAGTATCCCAAGCTTTCCTTAATTTGTACGTCCTTTTAAGCACAAGAAATATCAACAGTAAGCACACCAGGAGTCATATGACATAACTTAGGCCACTGTCTTAACTTAACAAGCACCAAATTGAAGTATAAATATAATCAACCATATTACGTTCTTAGAAAGAAATGCAAATCAAATAAATAGTTGGAAAAAAGTTCGTTAGTTAAAAGTAGAGAAATGAGAGGTAAGTAAAGAAAAGAGATCATATGGTCAAAGTCACTTCTCTCTGAAACGCGGGGATTTTGGAATCAATAATTTGCATGGCCCATGCAACTTCTTTTATGTATTCTAGAATTCGTTTGTAAAATAGTAATTTTTACGATATTATATTTTAAAAATAAAATTTAAATTTAAAAATATTTTCTAATGTTTGAATCATTAAAATTTTGCTTGGTTGAATGGAGATAGCGGAAAAGTGAAACGAAAATACGTTTTGATGTACGTTATTTTGTATTTCTTTTTATTTAGGAATTGAATTCTTACTTTAATTTTTCTTTTCCTTAGCAGTATAATGTAGCATATTCCACGATTTTCATTATTCATTTTTATCTCCTCTTATTAAATGAATTTTAGTTTTGTTCTGATTTTTTTATAATATTATATGATTATTTCATGATTTATGAATATTTATATTTTAAAGATTCGTGATTGTCTTTTCTAATAAGGGTAATTATTCCATATACTGGCTGTGGAAATTAAAAGTTTGCACAAGCTCTTTAGTTTTAGGTTTAGAGATTTAGTTTATGGAGTAGGATTAGGGGTTTAGAGATTTAGTTTATGGAGTAGGATTAGGGGTTTAGAGATTTAGTTTATGGAGTAGGGATAGTGGTTAGAATTTATGATTTAGGGTTAGAATTTAAAATCTAAATCTCTCACCATATTACTCTAAAAACTAAATTCTAACCTCTAAACCCTAAATCCAAACCTTAAACCATAAATTCTAACCATTATCCCTAAATTATAAACCCCTACATCTAACCCCTAAACCCTACACCCTAAACTACATCTCTAACCCTAAAACAAGGTGCTTGTGAAAACTTTTAGTTTTTATCGCATGTGTATTGAATATAAATCCTTCTAATAATAGTATTTACATGATTCAAGCAAATTTTCTTTGAAAATATAATATATCTTGCTATTGCACAAACATTTATTTATATTTTAGCTTTGTTTTTTCGTTGCCTTCCCGATTCCTCAAGGTTTTACTCTAATTAATCTGGATTGATCAGAGTAGCACATATGGTTTTAGTAGATGAGTCTTTCAGCGGAAATTTTTTGCATACACAAGGCCTTGAACTCGAGACATGCTTAAGCGATATCAAACTGCTTACCACTTGGACCAGTGGCGGATGCAAGGCTATGTTAACACCCTCGACTTTTTAAATTTCATACATTTGACTTCAAATTTCCTAATTTTTATGAATTAGTCCTTCAATTTTTTTTAATCTTAATGTGTTGCGCCCACCCTAAAATTTTAAGATATTATGTGTGTTCACCCTCAAAAATATTTCTGGATCCGTCACTGACTTAGACTAACCCGGTTGGTGGCCTTTTAGCTTTGTTTTCAAATATCTTATGTTTTCAATTTTAGTTTTTTTGTTTCTACACGGGCACCAAAAAACTACAGGAAAACTCGTCACATGCCAAGTACCAACTTGATTTTTTAGAGAAACATTCGAGAATAAAATGGCTCTTGAACTCGTTGTATAGCCGAGAAAGGAGGGAAATTGGTAAGAACCAAACATGATTTCCCTGACAGCTTTGGCCTTTGCCTTGGCAAGCTAGCTGTGAAAGCCTTCACTTTGTCTGGAGGCTATCACTCCATGAAAAGGGATTCCACACTCGACAAACTACTGCCCAAACTCCATTTTATATTCGTTGTTTATGCAAATTTCACATGTAGCGAAAATAGTCATTGAATCTTCCTTGATGATTGGGGCTCTACATTTGATTTTCAGCGTTTAGGCCTCCTCACATCACATGGAGTTCACTAAACCCCTCTCTTTCTTGAATTTCAGTCTCTGACAGAAATGTTTTATGCCTTTAAAATAACAGAAAAAAGAAACTTGGACCGAACTTTGAATATGAAATTGTTTGGAAGAACATTCACGAACTCTTATGAATTGTAAAACGAACATATAAAATGTCGAAAAAAATGAATTGACAGATCAGACAACAATTAAGACATAAAAATAAAGGGTTGGAGTTCTTTTCCATTTTAATCAATTCTCGATGAAGATATAAGTATTCCAATAAAAAAATACTGAAGAAAACAAAAGAAATTAATAAAGTTTCCACTTTCAAAAAGGAAGTGATATAAAACTTTGGAATCTTGGACCAACCCGAAAACTTTTTCTCTATAAAAAAATATTTTAACGTTAACTGTATAAATTTTATAGTTTAAATAAAAAATAGAGTAAAAAAATTACACCTTTTATATATCAAAATTTAACTTAAAACATATTATATTAAATACAAAGTCGACAACTTTACAACTACCCTCCACAACCTAGGGAGATGTTGTCCCTTGAGTGTTTTTTTATAATATTTCTTCCAATGAATACATTTTAATCTTTTTCTCCCTTTAACTGCAAGGGAAAAGTGTGGTGGCGCTAGTGATGTCATTGGGGCGGAGCCACACCTTTTATAAAAGCTTGAAAAACCGTTGTAAAGTTGAATAATGGCGACTCCCGCAGCCTTTTAAACAATATAAGATTCTATGCTGCAAGAACTGGCCAAGTTAAGGGTGTTGTGTAGTGGAAGTGTGTTAGTGGGGAGGCGCATGAGATGAGAGTAATCAGGTGAAGTACAACTCTTCCCAGTATTTTAAGAGCCCTTTCATGGGATTGATTCTCAGGGATATATTTGAAAATTAGGACGTTTTTTGTGACATATTTGAAAATCATTGTGGTTGACAACTATAGTTCATAGAAAACTAGCTGTTTATATATACGTATGTCAGTCGTAGGTTTTAGTAGCCTTTTTAGGTGTAATATGCATGGTCAGATATAAAAAATAGAAATTATTTATGTGATTACATGGTAGTATATATTTTATATTTTTTTAATTTTTTTGACAACAAGCATACAGATGCGCGAACCTGAATCTTTTAAAATAAACATTATCATCTTTTCTTTTGGAGTCACTTGTTGGGTTCAATATTTTAGATAGATCTTAATCTAATACTATAGATGACATATAATATAAGGTGTGACCTCATGGTAAACATCATACAAGTAATATAAGTAATCTAAATTTTGATTAGTCATAATTCTTTAACATTTTGTTTTTTTCACTCTAATAGTAGTCAATAACCCAGAAAATTAATCTCGGCTTAATCCTCCTCATCCTCTTCTTCTTCATTTCTGTGACTGCTATTGGTTATATTGGGGGTTGTTGTGACTTAATTTTGTTGTATATAACTTTTAATTTTAGCTTTCAAATTGTATATATTTTTATTTTTTATTATAGTAAAAAAATTGTTAAATGATCAAACTGATGCTTTAAATATAGTTTAGAGGCCATATATTAACACTTATTTTAACGTGCCATCAACTTAATATGAACTAATGACAGTGGTCATTTTGTGATAAATCATAAGGTTAGTGATTATTCTGAAGATAAACGATAATACTAATTTAACTTTTCAAACTTTAATAATTAATAAATTTACGTAAACCTTAGTGAGTAGTGACCATACATATAGTTTTCTTATTACGAAGAGTCAAAAGCCAGGAAATTAAGTTAGAACGACCCCTCTATAGTGATGATTAATTATGTCTCTATCAGTAAGACCACGAACTAGTCAGGAGCAAAACCATAAAATATAGACTGAAAATATGAATTCGTTATCTTGGTTATACCATCAGCTACCATATTAGTTCCACGAAGAATCCATTTAAATGTTGTTATCCAATTTTCACATGTAGATCGGAAATTGCTCAAACCAGCAACAGAAGAATGTGAGCAGCACCCGGATAAGTAACCAATTTTACAGTTTGTGCACAACCAGTCATCTAATTGAGATGAAAAGTAATCAGCAATGAAATGATTGGGTAGCATATGTTTCCACTAGGGCGGTAAACGAACCGAACGTTCAGCGAACTGTTCGGCGGAAAGTTCGTTTATTTATTAAACGAACGAACATGAACAAGATTTTTTGTTCGTTTAATTAAATGAACGAACACGAACAAATGACTCATTCGCTCATTTATGTTCGTGAACGTTTGGTAATCCGTTCGTTTATGTTCATTTATGTTCGTTTAAATTTATTCACATATGTCTAGGGGTGAGCATTTGATCGAGTCGAGTCAAAAAATTTTGAGTTACTGGAGTTGACAAGTCCTATTTTATGACTCATTAAAAACTTCCTTCTTATCAGCTAGGGATGTTCATTTTTCGATTAAACCGAACTAACCTACCGAACCAAAGCAAATAATTTTAAGTTTCGGCTAATGATTACGAGTTCTTTTAAATTTCAATTATCGATTAATTCGAATTAAAATCGGTTAATTTACTGAAATAATCGAACTAACCCAAAATATTAAATATTTAAAATATTATATATGTTATTTATGTTCGTTTATGTTCGTTTGTGTTCATTTATGTTCGTGCTCATTCATTTGTTTGGTTAAAGTTAAACGAATAAACATGAACACACCCTCATTCGTGTTCGTTTACAAGCCTAGTTTCCACTAGCAATTCCTGCTCATTAAGTCGTACACACAGAGACGCTCGTCAAATGAGCAGTAAGGGAAGGCCCAGAATGGTGAAGGACCTAAGGCCGCAATCCCTATGAATGAAAGGTAACTTAGCCAAATGGGCCGACGAATGAAAGTACCCAAGCAGACAAAGATGACGCACCTTAATTTTATGGGTGGTTGAATTGGGTCACCATTATTGCACAAACGAATGATTGCAAATGCAGACTATTTGGGCTGTTGAGAATGTTGGAGAAAACCAAAATATCAGGTACATTAGTTGTCATTAAGTCTTGACACAAAAAACTCTGTAAAATGTTGTTATTTTGGTTCATACAAAGCCAACATTCAGACCAGGAATTTGATCGATGGAGAAACCTGCGAAAACCTCCCTAAGACACTGTAATTATGATCCGTTTCCCCATGCTATTGCAAAATTCATGGGAACAAGTTATCAGACTATACATCAAATACGGCCATCTGATTTTTCATCTTCTTCGGTGTCCATGCTGTCACCTCCGGTGGTACTCGACAGGCCTTTAGCACGAGCACCGGCAAGGAGGGGACCCTGTGGGGAGCCAGACTGTGAAATGTTTGCTTTCATGTCTTTATTATTGCACTGATTTTGAGCTGACTCTCGGCTGTTTCCTTGCCCAGCTGAAGAAGCCGGAAGCTTTCGGATATGAAGTCTGTATTTCTGCACACAAAACCAATTTCGACACTCAAATTCAGTAAACATAAAGGAGATCGAAAAGACTACAATAGGATTAGGTTAATTATGCTAATTGAACACCAACCTGCAAATGGCTCTTCACTTCATCATTGGTGAGACCTTCTACTTGCATCAGTTCTCTAATCTGTTTAGGAGTTGCCACTGTGGAACATTAAGACACCAAAATAGAATCAGATTCCAATGTTTTGGTCCTAAAAAAGACATAATTCTATGAAATTGAGAACATACGGAAGCTAGCAAGAAAAGGTTCTTTCAAAAATGAATTCATCAAATCTGATAACTCTATTTGCAGAGGCCTAACCTTTTGAACCTCCAAGCTGTTGAAGAGCTTTGATAAATAGTCTGTGAAGCTCAGGCGACCAGCACCGCCTTTGTTTCCTAGAATTCTGCATATGCTGCAGCTGTTCATGTTGATGTTTGGTCTGAAACTCAATTTGGTTTTGGTCTGAATACAAGGAAGGGCCAAAACCAATTCCACAGCTACCATTGCTCTTCAAAATTGGCTTACAAGAACCCAATCCAGAACTTGGGAGCATGAGAGAAAGCCCTAAATTTTCCTTATCCACTTGTCCCTTACATCTTTTGTCATTACAAAGTTCAATTGGGTTCTCTTCTTCTTCTTCTTCTTCTTCTTCTTCACTTCTCTGTCGAATCAATACCCCTTAAAAAGATTAGTTTTACCATTCCATAAAATAAGATGAAAATAAGACAGCTAGTTCGGGAATTACCAGTTTCTGTTCTGGAACTTTGTTAGATTTCCTGCTGTGATCAACGTTGTTGGAATCAGAGCTCCAGAGTTGAACAGAACTCATCCAGTTTTTCTTGTCACCGCCATCTTTTTCCACATTTACCCTTCCATTTTCCTTCAACGGCAACATCAACTCTTTCGTCACTGATCCATCATCCATTTCCTTGCATTGCATTTCTTCCTCCTTCAATCTCTCAATCACTAAAATCCCATAAAAAATAATCAAATTAAAACCCAGGAAAAAAAACGGAGAAAAAAATCAAAATTAAACACGAAAATAAAATTAAAAAATACCATCTTTCAAGAGAAGCATGCAAAGGGGAAGTTCGCGTTTAAAGGCATCGATTTTCCTCATCTCATCTTCCAATCTTTTAATAAAATCACTAATCTTCAATAATCTTTGGAACCCATTTTTAATCTTTGAAACTTCTTTCAGAAACGCAGATATGCTTTCTGGTACATAAACAAAACTTAAATCCAAGCTCAAATCCATCATTTTTCTCTCTATTTTCTTTTTCTTTGTTTTGTTCTTTTTTTCTAACATCGCCAAGATAATATCCCAGACATGTGTATGTGGAAGCGTGTAGAAGAGATTCAAGATTCGCTGCCTGTTTTTCAAACGGATCGTCGCATATTTTAAAGTTACAAGGCTACAAACTCGGTGACCGACTCGGCACGATAACCTAGCAATGTTTGTAAAGAAACTTTTAGGTTTCGTAAAGCCCACGCGGCAAATGGTCGAAAAAAAAAGATCAACTTCTTTTACCACTTCTCATTCTTACCGCTTTCGATTTATTTTTATATTAATTGGATAAAATGTACCATTCATCGCTCAATTATCTTTTTCCTCTTATTTTAGTTACTTAATTTTTAAAATTTTTAATTTATTAACTAAAATTTTGGATTGCTCATATTTTAGTCACTCTGAAATATTTTATTATTATTTTTGAATTTTTTACTATTATTAAATAAAAATAATCTAAAACAAATAATAAAAATCATATTTTATCATTATTGAAATTAAAAATATATATGAAAATCACCACCACCTTCGATCTCAAAATCGACAACCGTTTGATCTCAAATTGCACTGATGGACTCATTTTGACAAGCTGAGTTCAAATATGGTGTTTGTTTCATCGAAAAATGTCCCAAACCCGCAAATTTCGTTTGAAACTTTTCAGTTTCTTCACTTTTGATCTCTTTTTCGTGGACTTCGGAGCACTTTCCGGCAAAATGAAGGTCAGTTTCGGACTCAAAAGGCTGAGATGAAACGACCTATGAAATATGAGAATGAACGACCACCATCTACGGTCGTCGGCGGTGGCGTCCGACGACGATGAATGGTGGTCGGCGAATAGTTAAATTTAATTTTATATTTTATATTTAAAATATTTTTAAATTAAATAATAAAAAATTCCAAAAATTCAAAAATAATAATAAAATAATCGAGAGTGACCAAAACATGAGCAATCTGAAAGTTCAGTTAGTAAATTGAAAATTTTGAAAGTTAAGTGATCAAAATAGAAGTAAAAAGATAGTTGAGTGATGATCTATGTAGTTTACCCGTATTAATTATAAGATAAATTACCCAAATATTATTTAATGAAATAGCTCCTTTTAGACAAGCTCTGAAGCGCTTTTGAAAAGCACCATTGGTTGAACGCCCTTTTCTTGAGCAATTAAATCAAATCTTTTTAAGGAAAATTTGTCCAACCAACCGTGTCTTCTAAAAAAATTCAAATAAAATATGCCCTAATCAACTGCGCTTTTCCAAAATTTAATTTTTTTAGAAAGCGCGTCCAGCTAACAATGCTTTCCTTTTTAAAAATATTTATTCGAAAAATGTATTTTGCGTAAGACGCGTTGATTAATTTTTCGTGAAAAGTACTTTTTAAATGCACGTCAAACATAAAACTCTTTTGTCTAATATGTCTTAAGTGTGAGATATTTCGTTAAATACTTTTTGATGAATTATTTCGTTAAAAAAACTCAAAAGGGGAATATTTGGATAAATTGACCAAATTATATATTATTTTGACAGATAAAATATCAATTTTTTGTTGGTAAGATTAAGGTTTAAATTTTAACGTTATAGAAGGGTAAATTATGTTGACCATCAATAGGTATACTATGGCAAAAATATGTTGGACAAGTGAAGTATTTTTGGTATTTTCATGATCGTACCGGGAAATTTTAGTTATGAAAGAGAATAATATGTATGTTTGGTAAGATAATAGTATGTCCTTAGATTTTTCTTTTCTGTTCAAGAATACGTAAGTTAAATACCAATTATACCCTTGCATCCGGATTTTTTTTGAATTTACTACGTCTTTATTTATTTATTTATATAAGAAAATATCTTCATTAATTTAATAACTAAAGAGTTTAGGTAACCTTGGATTTAGTTTCAGGATAATTATTTGATACACTGGCAGAATTTACACAAGCGTTTTAGTTTTAGGGTTTAGAGACTCAGTTTATGGTGTATGATTTAAGGGTTTATGTTAAGTAGTTTAGAATTTAGTTATTGCGAATAAGATTTAGGTTTTATAGGTTAAAACCTAAATCCTCAACCTAAAACATAAACTACAACCTTTAAACCCTAAATCTTAACCCTAGATCCTACTCTAAACCCCTACACCCTAAAATGAATCCATACACCCTAAAACTAAGGCGCTTGTGGAAACTAAAAGTTTCCACCGCTAGTGTATTGGATATAAATCCTAGGTTGAGGATTTTATCCTCAACCTAAAACATAAACCCTAACCGTTAAATCCTAAATCTTAACTGTAACCCCTAAATTCTAAACCCTTGCACTCTAAACTAAATTCATACACCCTAAATCTAAGGCACTTGCCAGTGTATTGAATATAAATCCTAAGTTTTATTGTGTTTGCAATGTTAAACTTCTAAGACTTTGTAGTTTAAAAAAAAAACTTCTAAGACTTTGAGTACTCAAGTTCATTTTTTGCTATACGTGCATATTATATTATATGTATAAATAAATACTACCTTATAATCACCTTTAAACTATTAAAAAATGTTATATGTAAAATAAGTTATAAATTATTTAATGTTGTGAAATTATTTAAAATGTAACATTATAGTTTTACAAACAAAAAAAGAATAGTAAAACTTTGATACACGGGCTGTGTAAAAATTAATTTTACTAAAACCTGTGTATTTATACTATAAAAACCCAAATCCTAAATTCTTAATCCTAACCCTAAAAAACTAAACCCTAAACCTTAAATATTAAATACTAAATTCTAAACACTAACCTTAAATTCTAAACTTACAACCTAAACCCCTAAACCTTAACCCTAAACTAAAACCCTAACCCCTAAAACTAAAAGCACATGTAAACTAAAGTTTACACGGCCTGTGTATCAAAGTTTTTTCCAAATAAGAATATATATTGTAAAGTATTTTTACTAAACCAAATGTATTAGTCACTATTTTATAATTATTCAATATTATTTAACATATAAAATTTCAATTATATCCTATTCAAAAAAATTCAATTATATATATAATTACTTTTAACTAAAATATTCTAATATGTTCAAGTATAATTACTTTTGATTTGGATGTTTTGGAAGAATTATGAGTATAATTAAGTATTGTGTTAAAAAATAAAGTGTACAATAATACTAGATTTTTTTGTTTTTATTATCCTCTTGAGATTCCTCTAATTAAAAAAGGACAGGTGTCAAAACCATCAATTTTAAATTTTGATATCTTCACATGGTGTGAAAAAGACGGAGATAAAGGTTGATAAAGATAAGGATTCATTGAATTGTTGGTTGGATTTTGTGCTTACAAATGAAGAAGAAGATGCCTTTTCATGCAACATGACAAACCATTTATGACCTGTAATCACTCATTTTTGACTGGGTTTTAGTGTTATTAGTGTTATTATAATAGTAAAATTATATATATAAAAAAGTAAAAAAAAATAATAATAAAAAAAGTAAAAAAAAATCAAAAAATCAAAAAAAAAAAAAAAGGAAATTTGCGTGGAGCAGGGTGCTCCACGTCACCCAATTTTCCATCACATTTGCCTATAAATAGGCACCCCAATTGAAGAGAAATGGACGCCCAAAATTGAAGAGAAATTGGCAATTCAAATTGCCATCAATTCATAGGGGCATGGCCGGCCGCAAGGCTGGCCGGGGTTGGGGGCAGTGCCCCCAACCCCAGTTGGTTCGATCCAACATTCGATTGGGGTCCTATTTTAGGTCCGATCTAGTTAAATTTTTGGAAGGGTCGCGGTAGATCTCGGCGGAGTTCGTCGTTAGAGCTCCTAGTTAGGTATATTTTCTTTCCTTTTTTATTAGTGTTGTAATTTTTATAATTTAATGAAGTATCAGTTATCTTAAAATTTTAGTCTTATTTTTTATTTTTATGTTTTAGATTAATATTTAATATGTTTTAAATTTGTGTTGTATATTAATATTTTATTTATGTTAGATATGTTTTTTATTTATGAGTTAGATTAATATTTATTTATGTATGTTTTAGAATAGTATTTTATTTATGTTGAGTTTGTTTTTATTTATGTGTTAGATTAATATTTAATATGTTTTAAATTTGTGTTGTATATTAATACTTTATTTATGTTAGATATGTTTTTATTTATGAGTTAGATTAATATTTATTTATGTATGTTTTAGAATGAGTTTGTTTTTATTTATGTGTTAGATTAATATTTAATATGTTTTAAATTTGTGTTGTATATTAATATTTTATTTATGCTAGATATGTTTTTATTTATGAGTTAGATTAATATGTA
This sequence comes from Hibiscus mutabilis, assembly GCA_019671005.1. NCBI lineage: Eukaryota > Viridiplantae > Streptophyta > Magnoliopsida > Malvales > Malvaceae > Hibiscus > Hibiscus mutabilis. Next base: position 7,225,291 of record CM033731.1, on the reverse strand, counting down.
TATATGTATGTTTTAGTTTAGCATTTTATGTTAGATTAGTATTACATTATGTCAATATTTATTGTATTTAAATATTTTCCCATGTTTTGTATTTTTGCCACTAAGATTGCATATGATATATAAATTGTCAATGCGGTGCCCTTTTATCCGAACGTAAACGGGGCCAGTATCAGGCGTAGTGATAGTGGTTGGGCGTTTATTCTCGGATAACGGGGCCTTTAAAATTTATTCGCAATTATGACTGAATTTTAAAATAATCGCTCACTCTAATCCGGAAAATCCAATATTAATAAAGCGGTAATTATTAAAGTACCAATTTTGGGCGGTGTGGGGTGCTAATCCTTCCCCATCCGTAAATCGACTCCCGAACCCCGTCTTTTGAATCTCTGGTTTTATGGTGTCCGCCTACCTAAGTGGCGGTGGCGACTCCATTTTTATAAGGTTTTTGTAAACCCCACGGAATAAATATTTTATATCCAAACACCTTTCAAAAAATCCTTAGAAAATCATTGTTTTATTTTAGCGATATATACAAGAAAAAAAGACATCGCTTACGGATGGGCGACTCATTGGGGACATTTTTGTTTTTCAAAAACAAATGAGAGTCAAGCTTTTAAAATAATTACCGCTTTACTAATATTGGAAATTCCGGATTAAAGTAACTATTAAATTAACATTCGGTCATAATTGCGCGTTTATTTTAACGCATTTAAAATATTGCATATAAACCCGTCTTTTTAAGTGGGGGGAAAACGCTAATGCTTTCGTGGAGATATCATTCTCCCGTATGGGCCTAGCAAGTACCTTCGGGCTCGAGTACCTTATGCTTTCGTAAGGATATCGCTCCTTCGTGACGGCATAAGCGAATGGGTCCCCGAATTGAACCCGTTGAAAGGAGCCTATAATGGGTGATGATCGGGGCCTTGCTACTCTTAGTAGAGGACAACAAGGACAATTCGGTACCTCCTAGCACCAACACCGCATGTAGAGAACATAGAAACCCACCTGTTAGAGCCATGCGGATAACCTTAGGTGTTTTAGACGGGATAAATATGGTTGTTTTGTGTGTTTATTCTGCTTAATTTTGTCCTTTTATTTATGTATTTATTATTTTTATCCTAAGTACTAACTCATTTCTTTTTGTGTTTTATTTTATTTTTACACATATTTTTGTTGCATTATCATTGCATCCACATTACATAGAGGCGTTGATTCAAGTGGTTTGCCCGATTAGAAAATCTTTCATCATGGAAAAAGGTGTCTTAGGAAGGACAAAGATCGATCCAAATGCGTGACATCGGTTAGAGATTAGTCAATGAGATCCGACATAACAATTTGCCGAACGAGCGTGTAGTGCCAAAGTATACACACGAGACCTAATGGTGGACATACAACGAGCTACAAGGTGTGTGAATAACTTAGCTACCGAAGCCACGACTCTCCGACCTTTCATAACCCCGGACATGGAAGAAGCACCAAGGTTTATCAAGTTGCTCGGAGTCATCGAGGAGGTAGGAGGTAGAGCTAGAGTTTATGTGTAGAATTTTATTTTGTAATTAAGACTTGGTAATAGACTCTTTTTGTAATAGGGACTCCTTTTGTAATATGGATCTTTTTGTAATCTGGACCCTTTAATTCCCATGAAAGTCGTTCGAAAGGGTGATTACCAAATGGAATCAACGCCTTTATTTGCATTCATGTTGCATATCATGACATGGTGTTGATTCAAGAACGATTCATTAAAAGGCTTTCAAAATAGAAAAAGTCCGCTTTGCGGAACGATAATATTACGATATCAAGTTAGGCCGAGCAAAAACCAATCGCGAAAAGAAGACGGTATGACAATAAGGCACGTCGCGATCTGAAAGATTCAATCGACCGCAGAACCCCAATTTTAAATCTTCACATTTGACCATTTTTAAATTCTCGATTTTAATTTAACTCAAAAAAAAAATTAAAAATATTATTATTTTGCTTTGAAACTTCTTCTCTCATAAAACTTTCAGAAGAATAATAATAACAAAAAGAAACCTAAAAGTTTCATTTTTAAGTAAGTTAAAATTTTTGAACCAAATGATCTTTGAGAGTTTTAATTTAAACCCTAAAATTTTTAAAGTACTCCCTTAGGACCGATAGAATCCATCCCTGTTTAGACGTATTATTCGTTTGCACCCAGAAAAGATCTTATCTGCATTATGCCTGCACTTGTTGATGTCATTTTTAGAAGCCACAAAAATAAAGATCATGACGTCACAAGTCCATAAAATAGAATAAGAAGTCATCCATCATCCTGAAGACGACGTCGAGACATGGAGCATATGTTTTGCTTCCCGAAGTCAAGATCTCCAGAAGGAAGCTAACTGTCACCTGTAATTCATTATTAGTTTCTTGCAACTGGACATTTTTCTACCGATTGAAAGTCTTTTAAGGATCGTTCGAGAATCAACACCGCATTTGCATTCATGCATTGCATTGCATTACATTGCATTGCATTGCATTACATTGTACAATCATGACATATTTTACACCTTGCATAAAATTTTTTGAGGGTAATCCAAAGAACAATTAGAGTTTTATCATGAATTGAAGACACTCAAAAATCCAGATCCGAAAGCGATTAAAAGATGGGCTCGAGGAAAAAAGAGAAAACAAGAAGTTTGATGTCTTTAATGCAAGAAAACTCTGTTTGAACCCTAGGTTGGTCGTTCCTTCAATTCCAAAGATTCTCGATTTGCACATGATGATGGAACAAGATGCCTCAAGATTCACGCGCCATATTCTCGCAAAAGATGGAGGGATGCATTAAAAATTACCGATCCACTACTTCCCGACAAGTCTAGCAGGACCTACCGTGATATGATGTGCTTTGGACCTAGCACTAAGTCGTCGGTATCTCTAGGGTACGAAGATGAAACCCGATGAAAGCTTCAAGGAATGTGCTTTGAGGTATCTGTGTTTAGTGACCCAAGTGCAACCCCGTAGATGAAGAGGAAATTGACTTCTATGCCATCTTTTATATTTATTCTTTAATAATATGCTCGAGAAAATGAAGGTCAGCTTTGAGGACTTAATGACAATCAGAGCGAGAAACAAACATGCACTCGGGACCTTAGTTTAAAGACCGGACCTGCCTAGGAGCAAAAGGAAAGAGAGATAAATGTGTATCACTTTCAAAACATTGAGGCACCTTTGGGGCATGATACTAAGAAATTTGGGGTCGTTAAAAAATTAAGAAGGCTGGTCGATAAGGAGTCGTGACAAGATAGTCATCCAAATGATGGAAAAACAAGAAAAGAGGCAAGCCTACACTACCTTAGAAGGGGCGAGAATGAGTCAAGACCACGAGATAATCCAAAGGTCCCTACGGTTTTCTCATCATTTCACAAAGAAATTCTCAACAACAACAAAAAAAATCATTGTTTATTAGAATTAAAAATCACATTTCCATTTAGAAAAGCATTTTTACATTCTTGATTCTTTAAACATTTCATTTTTATGGGGTAGTTTTCCCATATGCATATATACACATTTTTGAATGGACATATGTATATATCATTTCTATACTGTCTTTCAATTTTGAATGCAACAAAGACATTTGCTTCAAACCCAAAGATCAACTCTAAGTTGCATATATTTAGAAGAGATTGAGTGTTGTGGAGATATCAGAAATGTGAGTACCCGCTAGTTTACTTAGGCCAACAGAGGAACAAAAACGAGTGTTTAGACAATGGGCAATTCCCATTTTAAGAATTTATCTTCTCAGGCACTTGTCGTTTTAGATCCTTGAAACGAAAGTTGACCCTAAACCTCTACCCCCGAAGGCATTCTCGGGACATTTGTGAATATGTCAACGAATGGTGTTCTTTTACTTTACCAGAAGACACATATGAGACCATACAAATTGGGTACGAATATCAAAAAATCATCAGAAGAAAGTGGTTGAAAACATGGATATGTCCAAATGAAAAACCAAAAAGGAGATAAATGGTAATCAGAAGGCCGAAGCAATCCAGATCGAGTAAATATCGGAAGAGCTGCAGAGAGGCAATTAACTCCGAGCGGAAGATCGCATCAATACCCAAAGATAGATCTGTGTTGATTCAAGGATACGTTCATAGACTCGAATAAGAAAAAAAGGAAAAAAAAAAAAAAAAAAAAAGAAGAATATTGTCTATGCTTCACACACGATCAAACAATACAAGAACGAGACTTCAACTATGTGCAAGAGACACAAGGAATCCACATTTCAAGTAAACATCAGTTTTGAAAATTAGTATAGAAGCTCGAATTGAAGCCAAGTCAAGACAAGTCGGCCCAAGATTGCCAATTTTGAAAAAGGAAATGACCTCTAGGGTGAAAACCCAAAAATGGGCAAATAGAGTGATCCCGAAAATGAAGAAAAAGAGTAGTCCGCTGAGCATGCGGGCATCAATATCCAAACAAAATACATTGATCCGAAGGTACAAAAGAAGGAAGTGACCTCTAGGGTGAAAACCCAAAAATGGGCAGTCTAGAGCGATCCAAGAGAAAAAGTGAAAAAGAAAAAGAGAGAAAAAAAAAAAGCACGAATAACATTTCATCTGGGCGTGCCAATCACAAGAATTCCCCAGAAATGTATTCGTAGTCCTTCAAGAAATCTCGATTCAGGGAGTTACGGAGGATCAAACATTCTTGAACAGAAAACGAACATCAGTATATAGCCAGAATGCAAGGCAACATACAATAAAAAGAAATGAAATGAACTCTAGGGTGAAAACCCAAAAACGGGCAGTCTAGAGTGATCCAAAAAATAGAAAGAACAATGGGCATATCCAAGTTACACAAGTACAAAAATACTGTTTCACTTAACCATAAACCAAAGGCCTACATTACAAGCCCCAAAGACCATTCTGGTCATCCATAGATATCCAAGTTGAATGAGAATGTCTTCATATTTCATTCCGCCTATAAGGGTTAACTTTTCTTCAAGGAACGTCAAACTTCGAAGTGCTTGATCGACACCCAAATGAGGGAAGGATGGGGCATGGTGAGATAGTGAGATTAAGAGAGCCACCTTAAACGGGGTAGAAACTAGGTAGGGTTGTTCCTCTCAAAAGCCTTTTAGACCAGAAGAAACTATACATTGGCATATATCTCCACAATGGTCAAGATCTTCTAAATATGCGCTTCATTAGAGTTGGTCTCTGGCAACTTGAAACAGATGCGCTATGGTGTTTGATATTTCGGGGGCAAACATGTTTTAAAAGGTTTGACATTTTCTCCCAAAGTTATGATGTTTACCATTTGTTCCAAACAATGTTTTCAAAATGTCCAAGTTGTGATTTTCGAAAAAGATCATTATCTTTTCAAACAATCATTATTTTTTGAAATATACACAAGTAAATTGCCTTTTACTTTACTTTAAAAAAATGAATGATGATGAGATTTAAAGCATAGGGACCGAGAGTTAGTTCCGTCGAAATGCTACGAGAAGATCAAGGAAGAGCTTAAGGGATGGAAGCATCTTGGCCCACCCCGTGACTAGAAATAGATCAAGGCTCTATATGATAGGCGAGAAAAATTCAAAGCGGTGGAGCCCGTGGTTGAATGGGGCAACGCCAAGCCAAGAAGATGACAAGGGTTCATATAAGAATAATATAAGAACCAGACGATCATTTATGATGGCGGGTGATAACTCTAAAGACAAGAAAGCCTTTCGCACAAAAAGTACGACAAATGCTCCAATTTTAGTCGCACGATGCCACAGTCGACCACTAAACGATCTTCGAGAATTCAATGGGATGTGTCTTTGGGGCAACACGATGAGTCAAGAAAAAAAAGGAGCAGGCCATCTCTACTACCTAAGCGGGAAATTCAATGATTGCGAAACACGGTACCCGCCAAAGTCAGAGGGCGTTTGTGCTCTAGTTTGGGCTACCAAGCGGCTCGAGACAAGTACATGTTGTACCATACTACCCGGTTGATATCCAAGCTAGACCCATTAAAGTTCCTAATGGGCGCCATCACTAACGGGAAGGATGGCTCGATGGCGGATGCTCTTATTCGAATTTGACATCGTATATGTTAATCAAAAAGCCGTAAAGGGAGTGTGCGTAGCGGACTTCCTAGCTAGTCGTGCTTCGGATGACTATGAGACATTGAACTTTAGTTTCCCAGGCGAAGACTTGATGTGCATTACAACCAAAGAAGAGATTTGGATGATAAGTCATGGAAACTTTACTTGATGGAGCCTCCAACGCCCTCGGACATGGGATAGAAGCGTGCTAATTTCACCCGAGGACGTCTATTATCCTTTCACCAGCAGATTGGAATTCTTCGCACAAACAATATAGCTGAATACGAAGCTTGCATCATGGGACTAAACTCACCATCGAGAGAAAGGTTAAGGAACTTCGAGTGTTCGGAGATTCGTCCCTAGTCATTTACCAATTGCGCGGGGGTGGGAACCGAGAGACCGAAGTTGGTCAAATATCACGAATTAATCCAAGAGCTCGTCAAAGAGTTCGAAAAGGTCACTTCAATTACCTGCCCGAGAAGAAAAAATCGGATGGCGGATGCATTGGCAACCTTGGCGTCCATGTTTAAAACAAACACACAGGCGTAAATGAGACCCATTGAGATGCGAGACGTTTGAAAAGCCTGCTCATTGTTGTAATGTGCGGGGAAGAGATTGACGGAATCCATGGTACTATGATATCCTGCAATATGTCAAGCTTCAAAAGTATCGAGAAGGGCAAACGACAATGAATGAGAAAAAGCGCTTAAAAAAATGGCAACAAAATATGTCCTAGATGGGGAAATCCTATATAGGAAAAGTCATGATCAAACATTGCTGAGATGCGTGGATGCCCGGGAGGCGAAGGAAATCTTAGCCGAAGTACATGACGGGATCTGTGGAACGCACGCCAACGGGCTGTCTATAGCCCGAAAAATTATGAGGTACGGTTATTTCTGGTTGACCATGGAGGGAGATTGCATCGATTACGCCAGGAAATGTCACAAATGCCAAATTTAAGCTGACAAAATTCATGCACCCCCATCACCTCTACACACCATGAATTCTCCGTGGCCTTTCGCAGCGTGGGGCATGGACGTCATCGGGCAGATCCATCCGAAAGCCTCCAATGGGCACCGTTTCATTTTGGTCGCCATAGACTACTTCACTAAATGGGTAGAGGCAGCGTCTTACGCCAATATCACGGGACTACGGTTTGTAAGTTCTTAAAGAAGGAAATTATTTGTCGATACGGATTGCGAGAGAGGATCATCACCGACAATGCTTCCAATCAACAACAAAATGATAAAGGGCGTGTGCACTCAATTCAAAATAACACACCATAATTCCACAGATCTATCGTCCTAAAATGAATGGAGCGAGTGGAAGCGACAAACAAAAATATAAAGAAAATCATAGCGAAGACTACGGATACCTACAAGGATTGGCATGAGAAGTTGCCTTTTGCCCTTTTCGCCTATAGAACGTCCATCCGCACATCAACGGGGCAACGCCTTACTCCTTGGTGTATGATACGAAGCGAGATCCCAATTGAGGTAGAGATTTCGTCCCTCCGGGTCTTAAACGAAGTAAAACTGGAAGAAGCTGAATGGGTACAGGCCAGACTCGACCAACTAAATCTCATTGACGAAAAAAGACTAAAAGCCATTTGTCATGGTCAGATATACCAAAAGTGGATGGTGCAGGCTTACAACAAAAAGGTGCGCCCAAGAGAATTCAAAGAAGGGGATCTGGTACTCAAAAGAATCCTCCCTATCCAGAAAGATTCTCGAGGAAAATGGATGCCCAATTGGGAAGGACCATACGTCATAAAAAAGGCCTTCTCAGGAGGAGCCCTGATCCTAACAGAAATGGACGGGGACGAGCTGAAAAATCCCGTAAATTCTGATGCCGTCAAGAAATACTATCTCAAAAAAAAATCTCTCTAAAGTGAAAACCCGAAAGGGCGCTTTAAAATTCCAAGTCAGAATTGAAAAAGAGAAAGATCGAGACGGTTGAACTTGGCAGTGAAGAAGGGTATCGATGCCCGTAACAAAGGAGAAAGCAAACGGCAAAAAGGACCAAAACAAACCCACCATGATATTAAAGCTCATGCATCATGAATAGTCAAACATCACTAGGATTAGGAGCATGTCAATTCATTCATTTGTCATAGCATTTTGTTTTCATCTCAGGTATTTGCAGATCCAAAGAGACATCAAGGGTCATCATGATGTGAGTCCCAAATGAGGAGACAATGTTTTTACATAAAGGCACATGTTTTCAAGCTCGGAGAAAGGTTCTATATAGGAAGAACTCTCCTCTCCGAGGCTTCGTGCTGAAAAGTTCTATATAGGAGGACTAACAGCTCTAGGGTGAAGACTCATGATTCTATATAGGAAGAACTCCCGTCAAAGAAATTCACCCATGACACGCAAGATTATATAGGAGATCCTGCTATGTCAAAGGCAAAGAGTCTTATATAGGAAAGACTCTACGCTCCATCGTCTTAGGGCGAAAGGTTTACGTGGTCGAAAAGAACTGTGGCTCTGAGATTCCAGACGCCAAAAAGTTCTATATAGGAGGAACTGATGGCTCCAAGGTGAAGACTCATGATTCTATATAGGAAGAACTCCAAATAAAGCAATTCACCTATGACACAGGGTTATATAGGAAACTGTTGTGTCAAAAGCAAAGAGTCTTATATAGGAAAGACTCAGAGCTTCATTGTCTTAGAGCGAAGGGTTCAATGTCGAAAGAGCACTGTAGCTCCAAGATCGGAAGGTGACGAAGTTCTATATAGGAAGAGCTTACGAGCCCAAGATTCGCCAAGGAAGAGCGGAAATGTCCAAAAGAATTCGTTTTTCCAAAGCTAAAAATCGGAGCGAAGGGTTACGTGTCGAAAAAGAGCCTGTAGCTCCAAGATCGGAAGGTGACGAAGTTCTATATAGGAAGAACTTACAAGCCTGAAGATTCGCCAAGGAAGAGCGGAAATGTCCAAAAGAATTCGTTTTTCCAAAGCTAAAAATCAGAGCGAAGGGTTCAATGTCGAAAGAGCACGTAGCTCCAAGATCGGAAGGTGACGAAGTTCTATATAGGAAGAACTTACAAGCCTGAAGATTCGCCAAGGAAGAGCGGAAATGTCCAAAAGAATTCGTTTTTCCAAAGCTAAAAATCAGAGCGAAGGTTCAATGTCGAAAGAGCACTGTAGCTCCAAGATCGGAAGGTGACGAAGTTCTATATAGGAAGAGCTTACGAGCCCAAGATTCGCCAAGGAAGAGCGGAAATGTCCAAAAGAATTCGTTTTCCAAAGCTAAAAATCAGAGCGAAGGGTTCAATGTCGAAAGAGCACAGTAGCTCCAGATCGGAAGGTGACGAAGTTCTATATAGGAAGAATTTACAAGCCTGAAGATTCGCCAAGGAAGAGCGGAAATGTCCAAAAGAATTCGTTTTTCCAAAGCTAAAAATCGAGAGCGAAGGTTCAATGTCGAAAGAGCCTGTAGCTCCAAGATCGGAAGGTGACGAAGTTCTATATAGGAAGAACTTACGAGCCCGAAGATTCGCCAAGAAGAGCGGAAATGTCCAAAAGAATTCGTTTTTCCAAAGCTAAAAATCGAGAGCGAAGGGTTCAATGTCGAAAGAGCATGTAGCTCCAAGATCGGAAGGTGACGAAGTTCTATATAGGAAGAACTTACAAGCCTGAAGATTCAGCCAAGGAAGAACGGAGATGTCCAAAAAATTCGTTTTTCCAAAGCTACAAACAGGGAAGTCTGATAAAACTCCAAGATCGGAAGGTGACGAAGCTCTATATAGGAAGAACTTACGAGCCTGAAGATTCAGCCAAGGAAGAGCGGAGATGTCCAAAAAAATTCGCTTTTCCAAGGCTACAAACCAAACAGGAAAGTCTGATAAAAATGAGTGCTTTTGATCTTTGCTTTGCCCTCGTTTCACAAGAACAAGCAAAGAGGGGCAACTGTAATCACTCATTTTTGACCGGGTTTTAGTGTTATTAGTGTTATTATAATAGTAAAATTATATATATAAAAAAGTAAAAAAAAATAATAAAAAAAAAGTAAAAAAAAATCAAAAAAAAAAGGAAATTTGCGTGGAGCAGGGTGCTCCACGTCACCCAATTTTCCATCACATTTGCCTATAAATAGGCACCCCAATTGAAGAGAAATGGACGCCCAAAATTGAAGAGAAATTGGCAATTCAAATTGCCATCAATTCATAGGGGCATGGCCGGCCGCAAGGCTGGCCGGGGTTAGGCGATGCCCACAACCCCGATTGGTTCGATCAACATTCGATCGGGTCCTATTTTAGGTCCGATCTAGTTAAATTTTTGGAGGGGTCGCGGTAGATCTCGGCGGAGTTCGTCGTTAGAGCTCCTAGTTAGGTATATTTTCTTTCCTTTTTTATTAGTGTTGTAATTTTTATAATTTAATGAAGTATCAGTTATCTTAAAATTTTAGTCTTATTTTTTATTTTTATGTTTTAGATTAATATTTAATATGTTTTAAATTTGTGTTGTATATTAATATTTTATTTATGTTAGATATGTTTTTTATTTATGAGTTAGATTAATATTTATTTATGTATGTTTTAGAATAGTATTTTATTTATGTTGAGTTTGTTTTTATTTATGTGTTAGATTAATATTTAATATGTTTTAAATTTGTGTTGTATATTAATACTTTATTTATGTTAGATATGTTTTTATTTATGAGTTAGATTAATATTTATTTATGTATGTTTTAGAATGAGTTTGTTTTTATTTATGTGTTAGATTAATATTTAATATGTTTTAAATTTGTGTTGTATATTAATATTTTATTTATGCTAGATATGTTTTTATTTATGAGTTAGATTAATATGTATATATGTATGTTTTAGTTTAGCATTTTATGTTAGATTAGTATTCTGTTATGTCAATATTTATTGTATTTAAATATTTTCCCATGTTTTATATTTTTGCCACTAAGATTGCATATGATATATAAATTGTCAATGCGGTGCCCTTTTATCCGAACGTAAACGGGGCCAGTATCAGGCGTAGTGATAGTGGTTGGGCGTTTATTCTCGGATAACGGGGCCTTTAAAATTTATTCGCAATTATGACTGAATTTTAAAATAATCGTCACTCTAATCCGGAAAATCCAATATTAATAAAGCGGTAATTATTAAAGTACCAATTTTGGGCGGTGTGGGGGTGCTAATCCTTCCCCATCCGTAACCGACTCCCGAACCCTGTCTTTTGAATCTATGGTTTTATGGTGTCCGGCCTACCTAAGTGGCCGGTGGCGACTCCATTTTTATAAGGTTTTTGTAAACCCCACGGAATAAATATTTTATATCCAAACACCTTTCAAAAATCCTTAGAAAATCATCGTTTTATTTTAGCGATATATACAAGAAAAAAAGACATCGCTACATGACCATAAATTCTTTTGAAGGAATTTTTTTTCATTTGTATTTTCTGGGGCTTATCTTGGACTGCAAATTTGTAATTAATATGCTCCGCTCTTTTTTTTTTTCCTTATAAAACATTTTTTATTAAGTTAAGAGGAAATTATATTTTTAAAGCAAATGTTAATATTCGAATTCACAAAAGATTTTTAAAACATTTAGTGGAATAATGGATCTCTTATAAAATATATTTTAATGTTAATGTTAATAGAATTATTTTAGAATATACATAATTTGAACATTTTCCTATAATATTGACACAATAAACTAGCCACTTTAGGCCATACAAAGATCATATATGAAAAAAGTTAAAAACCTAACCAAAAGACTCTAACAAAATATAGATATCGAACATATTTGACTACAATCTGCAAACAAATCATAAAAGAGATCAAACTACTAAAAGACCACTGACAGTCGTAAATCAGAGCCAGTGTCGTGAGAACTATCACGAACGCAAACCGCTGTCCAAATTCAATCAGTGGGTCCAGAGCAGGGAAGATCAACGGGATAACAAATAAGCGCCCATCTTGATCAATCAATGCGATGTCAAATTCGACTATTAGAAGAAAAAAAAAACAAACGAAAAGAACGACCAAACGACTGACAAAGAAAATTGAAAACTTGTCATAAATATTCTTATTAAAAATTAAAACAAAGGAGATGCAAGTATAAGAGATAAAAAAAGAGTACCGACGGTCGACGATTAGCACCAAAACTAATTCCGCTACCGATTAAAACAAAGATAAAAAAACCTAGACGGCACTCGTGGAGAGAATAATCTAAAAACCTAAAGACGTATGAATATTCCACACTTTGAGTAAGAAGCCTTCTAGAATTAGGTTTCTTTGTAATCGAATATTTGGAGATGTGTAATCTTTTATTGTGATCTCTGTAACTATTGTGACTTTGTTGTGAATATGAGTTTTGTAGGAGTGTTGGGAGAATGTTTTGAATATATCAGGTTTTGAGAGAGATATATCGGATCATGAGATAAATGAGATATCTTTGTATTTGTGCTCTTTATGGTATCTACGTTTATGTTGAATTTTTCTCTTATCAGTGGAAGTAGGCAAGATCAAACCACGTTAAATATTGTATCGTGCACGTGTCTTATTCTTTGTCTATCTCGCTTTGATTATTTTTCTGCATACAAATTTATGATAAATAGTTTACAAATGACCTTAAATAATAACAAGTATTATATTTATTTATTTTTCAAATTAGCCCAATCAATAAACTTAATTTTTTATTTATTTTGATCATCGATTTTTTTACAAATAAGTAGGGGTATTCAAACGGTCGGTTCAGTTAACCGATCGAACCGAACATTCAAAATTTTATTGACCGAAATTTTTTTTCTATTAACCGTTAACCGAACAAAAAAATTTTCAAAAATTTTCAACCGAACCGAAAAAAGTTCGGTTAATTCGGTTAACCGAAATTTGTTATAAAATTTTGGGTAAACTACACAAATTGTCACTAAACTATGTTAAAATAATCTTTTTAGCCACTGAACTTTCAAAAGTTATAAAAAATCATTAGACTTATCAAATTATTACAAAATGATCATTGATTTATTGCACACTATAAATTATTGATAAATATTGAAAATTTTAATGATTATTTTTTAATAATTTAATAAATCTAATGATCATTTTGTGCTAATTTGATAAAGTTTAATGACCATTTTATAATTTTTAAAAGTTTAGTGACCAAAAATAAATAAATAAATATATATAATGTATATATATATATATATATATAATATAAAAATTTTGAGTAATTCGGTTAACTCGGTTAATTAACCGATTTCGAACGAATTAACCGATAACCAAAGTTTAAAAAAATTATTAACCGTTAACCGACCGAATCTAAAATTAACCGAAAAAATTTCGGTTAGTTGGTTAATTCGGTTAACTGAAATTTTGAACACCCCTACAAACAAGTCACCATTGTTTAGTTATGTTTTTCATTTTGGTCACCACTAATTTTGTAAGTGACACATGTCATCAAATTATGGTGACTAGTGTTACAACATGATTGGTCTGAATAGTAAGAGAAAGAAAACATTAAGCGCAAACTTGGTTCCTTTAAGAAAAGGATTCAACGCTTAAACACCATACCAACTTACCTATTACAGTAGTTTCAAAGTGAAATCATAATGATAATACTATTGTAGGTGTAACTGGATTAGAATCGAAAAGATGCAGGCTAAGCTATAGCTATAGCTAAATTAATTGTGAATGAAACATTTGTTTTTTCTTGTAAATATGTTTTCAAGTTGTATATAATTTTTTTTTATTCTTATAATTATAAAATGTTGATGAACCCTTGTTTAAAACATACAATACGAATAAAAGAATTTGGAATTGTGTAAACTTTCAAATTATTTGTAAATTTGGTTTAATTTTAGGCAGTTTTTAATAAATTTAGTTAAATTTTCTCTTGATTTTTTATTATATTGATCATAATAATCTCAACATCCAATTTTCTAACTTAAACTGAAATAAAAACATAAAATATAAAACATAATAATAATATTTAACTAATTTAGTTTTAAATGCATGAGAAATGATTTACTTATTTTATTTAGAGAAAATTTTACTTAATTTTTAGTAGTGTTTTAAGTGTTTGAATACTAGTGTAATGTAAACTTTTTGGTTCTAATTAAACTCCAGTTACACCTAAAGTACATATATTGTCAACCGTAACTTGAATGCACCAGTTGGTGCAATGTCTGAAAGTTGGATGGTTTTTCTAAAGGTCCTAGGTAGGGCTTTAAATGAGATGATACAGATCACAAGCTACTCGAGTCCGACTCGGTCAAAACTCGGTCAACATTCGACTCGATTGGACTCGATTCGAGCTCGAACTCGGCTCGAGTTCTTAACGAGCCGAGTCGAGCTACTCGATACCCAACTCGAAAAGCTCGCGAGCTACTCAAAAATATAATATACTAGTAAGCTCGCGAGCTACTCGAAAATATAATATACTAGTAATTTAAAAAAAATAAATTTTAAATTTAAATTCCTAAACCTAAAACCTAAACATAAGTCCTAAACCCTAAAATCTAAATCCTAAATTTTAAACCCAATAACCTAAACCTCTAAACCCTAAAATTAAAAGGCTTGTGTAAACTTTAGTTTACACAACTTGTGTATCGAAGTTTTTTTCCTAATAGGGCTTTAAATGAGACAAGACAGATCGCGAGCTACTCGAGTCCGACTCGGTCAAAGCTCGGTGAATACTCGACTCGATTGAACTCGACTCAAGCTCGAACTAGGCTCGAGTTCTTAACGAGCCGAGTCGAGCTCAGATTATTCAGGCTCGTTAAAAACTACTTAAACTCGAACTCAACTCAAATTCTTAACGAGCTGAGTCGAGCTCAGCACTACTCGAGCTCGACTCGGCCTGTTTACACCCCTAGTCCTAGGTTTGAATCTTTGATTTTTATTTAATATTTTTTTTATCATTTAAACAAATCATGTGATGACATGTGTCATCACTAACATAATCATGATAGAATGATCAAAATAAAAAGGAAATTAAGTGTTAAGGGCTTGTTAGCATCATATATATAAGGACTAAAAAGAATTAGTGATCACCGATATAGTTTAACCGAAAAATATAGACATCTTACAGAAAGGAAACTTGTGACATTATGGGCCAAATTAATGCAATGTCGTACGAAAGAGGCAATTGAATATCATTTTCCCTTTTTTTTTTGTTGTGTCATTGTTGCATTTATGGGCCGACAAGCCCTAATAACTAAAATGGTATTGCATGGTTAAATTTTTCTACTACTCCTTGTATTACACGTAATTTGTGGATTTATTCCTTATTTTTTAGTTTCGTAAAGTTTATACAATCCTTTTAATTTTAGGGTTTAAGGATTTAAGTTGAAATTTAGAGTTTAGGGATTTAGGTTGTAGAGGGTAGAATTTAGGATTTATAATTAAAATTTAGAGTTTAGAGTTTAAGGTTTAAATATGAAGGATTTTGTAAAAAAATTTTACACAGCTTATCAATCAATATATATATATATATATATATATATATTAAACAATTCCTACAACTTATAGGAGGGGTAAAGGGGGAAATATTCCACCTTGGAAGGAGTAAGGGAAATGTGAACGGAAGGCTTAATCTTTATAATTATTAAAATTTGAAATTTTTGTCCTGATCCAAACATGTTATTAGAGTAAAGATGTTATCCTATAAGTGCAAGGTTGAGGCCTTCAGATCCTTGATGTCCTGGATTTGAGTCCTACCATGCATAAATTTGCGCATATGTAGATTTCCGGTCCATATTTTATTGTAGTTTAAGTATCATCGTACGTGAGCTGTCTTTACATATTTTAGATGTTAGCCCGATTGTGATTTGTAATTAAGGACAAAGTTAAATGGATGGAAGGTGGCCCTCTCCCAAACTTTTTGGTTAATCTAATTTTAGACCCCTAATAATTTAAATATTAATCAAATTAGGCCATGATCCCAAATCTTATGATTCAAATACTTCTTTGCTCTCTAAGCTTTTTGGCCCCTCAATATTCAATCTCAGTCCACTCACTGTTTATAAAATTAATTATTGTGATAGTTATTCAAATATTTTTATTTGTATTTCCAATTTTGATTGTGATTATAAATTGAACTTGTAACTTAAAAAAGATACTATTGATGTAATAGAGGTTGACATTGAAATAGATTTAATTTCTGGCATATATGATCTAATGATAACATAAATCTCATTAGTAGACTTTGAGAAATTCTCATGGATGTGTTGATTTCGTGCTTACCATAAAACTCATAAAGATAGGGATAAACAAAACTCAATTGGATATGAAAAAAATGAATTTTTACTCGACTCGAATTTTTTAAACTCGAGTATGTTTGAATTTCATAAAACTCGATTCAAGTCAAAAAAATTTAAATAAATTTTGAAAGATTAAATATGGCTCAAATAACTCGAATACCTATGTATAGGGGTGGGCAAAACTCGACTAGATTCGAAAAAATATATTTTTTCTACTTGACTCGAATTGTAATTTCATAAATTCGACGCAAAAAATTTTCAAATAAAGTTTGAGTTATAAAATGAGTCTTGAAGAACTCAAAAAAATTGAGGGATTAATGAATCAATTTTCAAATTTGAGTCGAGTCTCTCAACACTACCTTATATATGTATATTGCATATGAAAAAATATGAAGAAATATATATGTATATTGTATATGGTTATAAAAAATTGTTTAAATTGTAACAAATTACTACCATATAATATTATAAAAAATTTACAATTAAATTTGAATAGAAAATTGAACAACTTGACTCGACTCAACTCAAATTTCATAGAATCGATCTGAGAAAATTTCAATAAATTTTGAGTAAATATGACTCATCAACTCAACTAACTCAATTTTTTTACTTGACTCGACTCGATCTAATACTCGACTCTATCTATTTAACTTTAGTTACATTTTTTTCAAAACAAATTTCCTCATTTTGTAATTTAATATCTCTACTTTGTAATTTATTCAATTCAATCATATGATTGCAACTCCTTGTAAATTCTTTCTTTCCATCAATTCCTTCACTCCTTTATACTCACGTCAATATTCCCCCCCCCAAAACACCTCTCTTTTAAAAAATAATATTATACATATATTATATAATTTTAAATAATATACAAATCTTACTCACATTTGTGAAAAAAATGACGATATATATGTGTATATCGTATATGGTTATAGAAAGTTGCTTAAATTAAAAACAATCAGTACTATAAAATTTTAAATAATTATAATTAAATTCGAGCATAAACTTGAACAACTCGATTCGAATTTCATAAACGTGTCTCGACTAAAAAAATTCAAATAAAGTTTGAATGTTAAAATGTAATTCGTCAACCTGACTAATTCAAAAATTCAATAGAGACGATAAGTTGAAAGCCAAATAACCAACTAGAACGTTGTACAATGATTTCTTTCATCTTCTTCATAGCTTGGTTGATCCCGCAAACCACCACTATGGTGATTGATTGCCATGGCCGATAACAGAGCAGCTAAAACACCCACCATCGAAAATGCTTCTAATGTAGCTTGTAGGCAATATGACAGCTGCAACATGTGCTAGAGTTACAACCACAGACTCCACTGCTTCCGCTACATCAGCAAAATTTTGTACTTGGACAACATTTGCCACTGCAGAAGCAACTGATTGACCCGCCTTCCCAATTGCTTTCGTTACCCAACAATGTTTTCTTCATTGAGAATGCTTGTTATTGTTTTTGCGTCGTGCTGCTACTCCAAAAGCGACTGATTCAGCCTCCATTACAAATGGACCCCAAAATTCCATGCGATCAACTCTTCAAGCTATGTTAAAAAGCTTAAAAACAATGGCACAAATATATAAGTCCTTTCTTTTAACTACCATTTATGACAGTCCAGGAGCTAGTGGGTGAAGATATGTGTGGCAGAAGTTATCTTTGTTAGCCCCAAAGTTAGATGTGTAGTGGATCTCGGGTGGTGACTTTAATGTTATTGTTGATCTACAAATATGGAGTCAATAATTCTTTCGTGAATTTATGTATGATATTGGTTTTTCAAGTTCTACCTTTAATTGAACCCAACAAGTGGTCTCAGCGGGAAAGAAGATATATTTATCCTAGGCGATTCTGATTCAAATCGGTTTTTCTGCAATGTGTGTGTGCTTTATCAAAATATTAAGAATATGTATAAACATATATTAGGTTGTAATCACCTTAAGACTATTAAAAAAATATTTATTTGATATTTGGAACGTATGAGATTAGACCATAGATTAATCCCTTTATAGTTGGCCAAACTTGTTCGTTCGATGGAGCCTACGCCTTTCCGTTTTATAGTTGATCATCCTCTTTTTGGTGTGATTTAGTGAAGAAAACATGGGATAAAACGGTGGTGTTGTTTCAAATATTGAGCATTTTACTCATGAGGAATAGAGTTGGAACCTAAATATTAGGGGTATGGAAAAAGCTTTAGAAGAGGTGTTATCACATAAGGGAAGCTCCTGGAAAAATCGTTGAGACGCAGATGGATTATCTAAGGTGACAGTAACACGAAATATTTCCATCTTATAACTTTAAATAAAAGGGAGAGAAATTCTATTAAGATGTCGAAGTTACGTGATGGGAATTGGTCCGAGGAACAAATTGTTCTAAGACACAAGACAGTGGATTATTTATCGAAAATCATTCATTGTGACTCAGCGTATCGGATATGTTCTCTAATATGGGGTGTGTGTGTGTGTGTGTTTTTGACATAATAATATGGGGGTGATTTTACAACATGTTGGGAAAGTGAACTGAATAATATGGGGGTGATTTTTCAACATGTTGGGAAAGTGAACTGAATCTCTTATGTTCAGAAAATCTGAAGTCTCTGGTGTGGAGGTGAAATCAGTTGTGTTTGAAATGATACCTTTGAAAGCCGTGGGCAAGTGGGCATTAACGGTTTACGTGTAAACCGAATAAAAAAATTCAAATAAAATTTGATTTTTAAAATAAGACTCGTAAACTCGACTCAAATTTTATAAACTCGACTCAAATAAAAAAAGTCAAATAAAATTTGAGTCAAAAAATAGGACTGGTAAACTCGATTAACTCAAATTTTTTTACTCGACTCAATCGAACGTTCACTCCTAGTTAACAAGACGCATCTAGTTATAGTCACTAAAATGGATAGTCTCGACTTTTTTTACAGTATATCGAATAATTTTTTTAGAAAATAGAATATAGAAATATTTCAAACGAGATAAAAATGCAACATAAAAATGATAAAATAAAGTGAAATTAAATTGAAAAAGTTAGAAAACAAAACATCCTACCAGCAAACACGCCAGTGAGCTGCAACGAAATGGTGAGATGAAACACAAGAGAAAAGAAGCATGAAGCAAGACTTTTTATCTTTATTCACCCACACTTAAGGATTGAAGTATGAGCACTGAGGGAAATCAATAATTATGCAGTCTGCTTTACAAAACATATCTGATTGCATCGACAAATAAACCACAAAATGGATCAAATTACTAAAAGACCACCGACAACCATAAATTAGAGATGAGCCTCATGAGAGAATTATCCAAAAAGGTATGTGAAAACGTGTCAAAAGACATAAGCGTATCATAAGGTAGAGAAAAACATATCACAAGGGTAGAGAAAAACGAGAAGAAAACTGAAACATAAGAAAAAACAAGAACTAAATATAAGAAAATAAGGGAAAAGGAATAACGCCGTGACGACCAATAGAGGTGGGCAAAACTTGACTCGACACGATGCAAAAATACTTGATTCGTCTTGATTCGACTCGTAATTTCATAAACTCAATTTGAAACTTTTTAAATGAAGTTTGAGTCATAAAATGAAATTTTAAATAACTAAGAAATTTAGTAATTAGTGGATCAATTATCAAGTTCAAGTTGAGTCTATCAATTTTGCTTGATATATATATCACATATGAAATATATATTGTATATGGTTATAGTAAACCTTTTACATTTCAACTAATTAGTATCATAATATTATATATGTTTATAATTAAATTTAAATAAAAAATCAAATAATTTGATTCGACTTAAATATTTTTAATTAAAATTTAAATTATAAAAAATAACTCTATAACTTAACTAATTTATTTTTTTTTACTTAACTAGATTTGATCCAGTGTCCACCCTAATAACTAGTATCGAATGTCCACCACCTATCGATCAACACCAAAATTAACGCCAGCACCTACCAATCAAGAACGGAAGAAAAGAAAGAGCGGGGCTAGGATTGCAGACCTATTAGCCTCTATAAAGTCGGTTGTTCTTCATAGATCAACTTTAATTAATTCCAAATGAACTTTAAGAGAAGAAAATATTAAAATAAAAATGAATAAAAGAAACGTAAAGCTGATTATCACGTGAATTAAAAATTACAAATTCAATTAATACGGCAAAAAATGGGTTACATGGCAAAAAAAAAGAAGCGAAAATTGAAAATTAACGAGATATTAAGGCTTGTTTGGTAATTAGCTTATTGCATTAGTTAATTTGATTAGTAAATTGTATTAGCTAATTGTATAAAAATGTATGGTAAATTTAACTAATAACTGATAATTATTCGATTATTTAAACAATCAAAATAACATATAAGAACGTGATTAAATTTGATATTTATTTGAATAGTTTATTAGTTATCAATATTTTTTATCTATTAATATTAACTAGATTATGAAAAATAATTTTTTAATAACATTACTAAGCATATTTAAATGAGTTATATATTAATTTATTATTTATATGATTATTTTAATAAAATTTAGTTAACTAATAAATTTAAACGTAAATACAAATGTGTGAAATTAAAAAGAAAAAACAAAAGGTATTAGTTACTAATGTCACAATGTAAATACGTGAGGGCGAAGAATTAAAATAGAAAATTGTTAGATTTAGGTTAATTGAATTTTTTTATAATTGTTAAAGGTAAAAGGGTCTTTATAACTCTTATGTCGAAACTTTTAATTTCAAAAAGCTCCTATTAGCAGCTTTTTCAAAATTAGAGGTTTCACCTCAATCCGCTATTCCAATCCGCCATTTACCAAACATTCAAATTAGCGGATTTGACCGGTCAAACCTCTAATATTAACTCAAACGTCTAATTTTGGCTCAAACCGCTATTTACCAAACATGGCATAAGTATTAATTTTGTTATTATGTCATAAAAATGTCTTGTTTGGTGAAAATTGTTTTGAGTTAAAATTAGAGGATTGAATCACATTTAGAGGTTTGACCAGTCAAATCTACTAATTTATATTTTTGGTACACAAAAGATTGCAATAACAGATTGGGGTGAATCTTTTCAAATGGAAAAACTTAACAACTTTTTATGTTAGAGTTTTTGACATAAGAATTGTAAAGACTCTTTGATAGGAATGGTTGGCGTGGATGTGGAAGCAATCCAGTGCGCTAGACTAGGTCAAACAAGGTATGAGCAGCTTTCTTGAATTTTAAAAGAAACTAATTAGACGTTTCTTGAAAATTCTGGAAATAGGAATAAAAAATTAAAAAAAAGTGAAGATGATAGATTAGATATTGAATAATAAGAATGAAACTAAAAAGATTAATAAAAATAAAAATGAAGTTAGATAAAACAAAATTAAAAATTTATGCTTTGTTTATGGAAGATGGTGACAATGACTTGAAGAAGAAGAAGAAGAAGAAGAAGAAGAATATGGCTTGTGAAAATAGTTGTCCCGCGGAACCTTCCTACCCGCAATTAGATAGGCAACTTCTGTGATATGACTCTAACCAACCCTCCTAATCGCAATTGACTAGACAACTCAAAGTGTGAAGATTCTTCCTCGAACAAACTAGTTGGAATGTTAAAGATAACTTCGAAGGCACAAATTTATCGACACTTGCAAACATGTACTCAAAGAATACTTTTATAAAAACTCAAATCTCAAATCTAATCTCATAATTACATAATAATAAATAATAAATAAATACTAAGAATAAAATCCTAATTAAATAAACATGATCCTAATAGATATTGCAGAATCCTATATTGGTTTAAATTACAAATAATCAAATAAAATCTTGAAAATTCGTAATTGTCCAAAAATTTCATATTAATCCCATATAGGAATTTTTGCATGTGTTGCCTTCGCTAAAATAGAGGCATCTTGAGTTCCAAATATCCAATTGAGGCGTTTCAAGATGCGTTGGAAAGCTAATTGACAGCTGGACAAGTTTCAAGAAGGCATGCCGACCCATACATGTAGCGATGTCCCTCCCGCTAAAAATTTGGATTTTATTTTGCTTTACTTTATTTTGAAAATAATGTCTTCCGCGTGGAGTTTTATAAAACCCTTGTTTTATTTAAAAATGGAGTCGCCACCGGCCACTCAAGGTGGACCGGACACCATGAAAACCAGAGATTTAAAACTGATGGGTTCGAGAGTCGGTTACGGATGGGAAATGATTAGCACCCCCACACCCCCAAAATTGGTACTTTAATAATTATCGCTTTATTAATATTAGAATTTTCGAATTAAAGTGACGATTAAATTAAAATTTGGTTATAGGTGCGAGAAGATTTTAAAGGCCCCGTTATCCGAGAGTAAATGCCCAACCACTATCACTACGCCTGATACTGGCCCCGTTTATGCTCGGGTAAAAGAGCACCGCATTGACAATAATATATCCTTAATGCAACTTAAAATATGGCAACCATAAATAAATATAATGTGATAAAAAAATAAGAGCATAATAAAATATTAATCTAACATAAAAACTAATTTGAAACATGCATGAATATTAATCTAACGCATAAAAATATAATAATAACAACAACAACAACAACAATAATAATAATAATAATTATTATTATTATTATTATTATTATAATGCATGATTAAATCATAAAACCACATGAAACTTATTAAGGACTAAAATGCACAAACATTAAGTTATATAGCATGAGTAGCAAACAATAGGACTAAAATACAACAAATGCAACATGCATGGGCTGGAAAGTAAATAACATCAAATAGAAGTGCTAGAATCAAATTTGACATAAAAGCAGCAACTAAATTGTAACATAACAAAAATTAAAAGCTAAAAAAACATGAGAAATGACGAAAAATAAAAGGGATAAAGGTTCGAAGGATCGTGTACGTAATTAACCCTGGAGGGAAATTTAAACCAAGTAAAAGCTTGAGGACCTATATGGTAATTTAACCATTAACCGAAAAACGCGTATCCTCCCCTCGGGTCGGGTCACCGCACGGGTCAAGGCCCTATATGACGTCGTTTTATGCATTTTGGTTTAAAATTGGTTATAGGGTTTTTTGTTTATTCGAAATGGTTAAAAAAACAAACCCTAAACAACAATACACAACCTCTCCTCTCAACTTTCATCGACTCAACGGTTGTGCTTCATTCCTCGCGCCATTTCACTGGTATGGTGCCTCGCAGCGGACAGGTAAGCTTCAAAATTTCTTTTTTGTTTCGGTTTACAAATTTTTAAAACAAAAAACTTTATTTAAAAAAAAACTAAAAACCCTATTAAACTTGGAGCCTGATTTTTGATTTGAAACCGAAATATAAAAAATTTTGCTCTGATTCGTAGATGAAGAAAAGAATAAGTTGCTCTGAATTTTTTTATTTTTTATTTTCGAAAACCCCTTTTTTGTTTACAATTTTCGAACTAAAATTCTTTTTTTTGTTTTGAATCTCAAATCTTCCCCTAAAACTCTATGTTTTTCTTTTTTTCTCCGACCCCTTTCTTTTGATTTACATCCATTTGGTTTTATAACCAAAAATATAAAATAACCACTTATATTTCTTTAATCTGACATGCAGATCTGGATTGATGGTGCCAGATTTTCAGGGCATGGTTGAAGGTATGGTCGAGTTAGGGTGTGGGCAGTGGGTGGTTGTTTTTTGGTCAAGAGTAAGAGGGCTTATTTTATTTAGGGTTTGATAGTTTAGATTTAGGGATAATGGGTTAATAGTTTTAGGGATTTGATTTGATTTTAAGGTTAATTTGGGGGTGGCGGTTACCGATGGTAAAGATAGCGGTCGGAGAATGGCAACGGCGCAAAGCCCGGCGGTGGCTGGTCATTAGGATTGAGTTTAGGGTTAGGGTTTTTTGTTTTAGGGGTTTTTTGGTTCTGGGCCGGGTCAGGTTTGGTCATGGATTCGGGTCGGGTTAATGGGTTTTCGATTTGGTTTGGGTAATGGGTACTGGTTTGGTTAGTGGGTAAATGGTTTTGGGTGAAATGTGTTATTACAGATGCCACTCTTTGCTCGTTGTTGTGTAACGGCAACGAAGCAAAGACTAAAAATAACACATTTCATCCGGTCTAGCTGGTCGTCCCCTCTTGACGTACGTCTTCGTTCTTCTGTAGATATTCTCTTTTCTTCAACGCATGTCTTATTTCTTAACTTGATGGATCTACTTTGTCTCTCTTGGGAAGCAAAATCTTCAGAATATGGGGTTGTCTGTTGGGGAAGCAAAATGAGTCCAACTTGCTACATTATTGATAATAAGCTAATACCTAAAGGAAATTTGACCCAGCTGCAACACCGACGAAGAGGCATGGTCTACAAAATTTGATCCAACTGCAACACTGACGAAGAGGCAGGATCGGAGGATGAAAGTTCCCATGTCTGATCCAGCTACAACTTTGACGAAGAGGCAAGATCAAAAAACTGACAACTTTTTCCTCCTTTTTTTCTTTTTTTGTTCTTTTTTTTTTGCTTTTTTGTTTCTCTTTTTTCTTTTTTTTTCTTCATATTTTTCTTTTTTTCTTATTTTCATCATGGTAATACGAGAGTAAAAATGACCTGGTTACAACACCGATGAAGAGACCGGGTCAAAAGATAGATGTTGGACCCCACTACTCCATTAACAGAGAAGTACGATCGGAGAACGTTGGTGACATGGATTCAACCACCTCATCAGCGGAGGGACTGGATTGGATAATGGCGACCTGGAACCGGCTACACCATCAGCGGAGAGCAGGATCAGAGGACGGCTGCAGATTGGACCTAGCCACTCCATCAGCGGAGGACTAGATCGGATAATGACGACCTGGAACCGGCTACACCATCAGCGGAGAGTAGGATTAGAGGACGACGATAGCTTGTACCTAGCCACTCCATCAGCGGATAGACTAGATCGGGCGATGAAAGTTGATAAATTTTCATTCATTTCTTCTCTATCTTTTTTTTCTTTTTTCTTTCTTTTTTTCTTTATTCTGATTTTTTCTAATTTTTTCCTTTTTCTTTGATTTTTTTTTCATTTTTTCATTTTTTCTTTGATTTTTTCTCTTTTTTTTGATTTTTTTAGCTACAACATTAATAAAGAAAACTTGAAAATCAGTAAAGTTGGATCTAACCTCGCCATCAATTGAGGGGTAAGATCGAATGATACCATTTTGGACCCTACACTCTATCAAAAGAGAATCAGAACATTAACTAGAACCCTACTATACCATCAGCGGAGAAGTAGGATATCAGCAATTGGACCTAGCCATTCTATCAGCGAAGGGACTGGATGGGATAATGACGACCAGAAATTGGCTACACCATCAACGGAGAGCAAGATTAGAGGATGACAATAGCTTGGACCTAGCCACTCCATCAGCGGAGGACTATATTAGATAATGATGACCTGGAACCAGCTACACCATCAGCAGAGAGCATAATTTGATGACGACGAGAGCTTAGACCCGGCCACTCCATCAGCAGAGGATTGGATTGGACAACGATGACTTAGAACCGGCTACACCATCAGCGGAGAGCAGGATATGAGGACGACGGGAGCTTGGACCAGGCCACTCCATCAGCGGAGGACTGGATTGGATAATGATGACCTGAAACCGGCTACACCATCAGCGGATAGCAGGATCTGAGGATGACGGGAGCTTGGACCCGGCCACTCCATCAGCATAGGAGTGGATTGGACAATGACGACCTGGAACCTGCTACACCATCAGCGGAGAGCAGGATCTGAGAACGATATGAGATTGGACCCGACCACTCCATCAGCGGAGAACTGGATTGGATAATGACGACCTAAAACCGGCTACACCATCAGCGGAGAGCATGATCTGAGGATGACAGGAGCTTGGACCCGGCCACTCCATCAGCGGAGAACTGGATAAGATAATGCCGACCTGGAACCGGCTACACCATTAGCGGAGAGCAGGATCTAAGGACGACGGGAGCTTGGACCCGGTCACTCCATCAATGGAGGACTGGATTGGATAATGACAACCTGGAACCGGCTACACCATCAGCGGATAGCAGGATCTGAGTACGACGGGAGCTTGGACCCGACCACTCTATCAACGGAGGACTAGATTGGATAATGACGACCTAGAACCGGCTACACCATCAGAGGAGAGCAAGATCTGAGGACAATGGGAGCTTGGACCCGGCCACTCCATCAGTGGAGGACTGGATTGGATAATGACGACTGTTGCGCGTAATAAGTGCTACGCAAATGTGCAAGTATACACGTCGCAAGTTATAGTATAAAAGATATCGTCTCCACAGGGATTGGTGCCACTTCAAGGATCTAATCTCTTGCACTGTAAAAAGTAAAAACACAAGTAAAGGATTATAGGAGTTTAACTAATGACTAATCTAGAAAGCAATAAAGTAAAAGAAAAGATGAATTCAAATGAGAGAGAGATAGGCCAGGTTATCGTGAGTTGAGGTGTGATAGCCGATTGGATCGTTTTGGTAAAAGAGTGTACTGGCAACTCAGTTGTCGTAGCAACTTGCACAACGGGGTTGCCTTGGCAACTAATCGATGGTTGCCTAGGCAACTAGTTGGGCAACTACTTAGGCGTCTGGGCAGCAACCTTCAAGGTTCGGCAGAGCGTTCTTCACTGGTTTCTTCTTATCCCTAAGTCAAAACTCTAGCTACTTGTGCATGCCTTGATAATACATCCCTGAGTGAATCAAGGGTGAACAACAACCAATCTTGCGCTCCTCTTAGCCGTTGAAATCCTTAACTTATTCCTAAGCCGGATTAATCTTCACCATCAATAGATTGAATAAATATCATATTCATTCGTTTCTTGAATCTAACTCTCCCGATATTAGATAAATAGATGAAATCACGAGATCCTCTCCCAATTCACTCGCAAACAAGAATAAGAACCAAGAATGAATAAACCTTGAAATACAAAAGTGCAAACTCTTATTACCTAAACAAAAACCAATAGTTTCTCACAACCACAAAACACAATAACCATAGCCAAATAGATTTAGTTCATGGCTAGGTTCCAAAGAAACACAAGATAATTAATCCCTAGCATGAACCCAATCGAACAAGAAAGAAAATGATGAAGGAGGAGGCTTGTCGAAATCCTCCTTGCCCTAGATGCTTGTCGAAAATTCTCTCTTCTTGCCCTCCTTGGACTTGTCGAAATTTCCCATTTTTTGCTCTCTCCCTATGGACTTGTCGAAATCTCTTTGCTATTTATAGGGCTAGGCCAAAGTCCTTCTTTGAGGAAGAGTTTAAGTTGGAATTAAATTATCTTTAAAGAATATAATTCTTTATTATAATTGTATTCCTACTAGAACTTCTCATATCTTCTTGGAATTTAATTCTTCTTTAATCTCTGCATGGAAATCAAATTCCTTTGGGTTTGGGCTTTGCTTCACGTCATCTTGGGCTTGTTTAGTCATCAATTTCGACTACTATATCACCTTTGCTCTTGTCGACAATTGCCATGGCAATTGGCTCGGCGTCTCCTTCATGCATTGCCCTGGCAACTAGCTCGGCATCTCCTTCATGCATTGCCCTAGCAACTAGCTCGGCATTGCTTTGGCAAGTGATCCTGCACATACACACACCAAAGCAGCATCTTTTCCAAAAAAACTACCAAGTTATGTAATCAAGCTCAACGATGGAAGGAAACATGGATTAATGCATGAATGGCTAACTATGCAACTAATATGAGCCTAAGTCTAACAATAATATGAGTAAAAAGGGTAAGAAAAATAGTACTTTTGAACACTTATCAACGACCTAGAACCGGTTACACTATCAGCGGAGAGCGTGATCTAAGGACAACGAGAGCTTGGACCCGGCCACTCAATCAGCGGAGGACTGGATTGGACAATGATGACTTAGAACCGACTACACCATCAGCGGAGAGCATGATCTAAGGACTACGGAAGTTTG
This sequence comes from Hibiscus mutabilis, assembly GCA_019671005.1. Classification (NCBI taxonomy): domain Eukaryota; kingdom Viridiplantae; phylum Streptophyta; class Magnoliopsida; order Malvales; family Malvaceae; genus Hibiscus; species Hibiscus mutabilis. Next base: position 7,197,100 of record CM033731.1, on the reverse strand, counting down.
GACCCGGCCACCATATCAGTGGAGGACTGGATTGGATAATGACGACTTGGAACTGGCTACACCATCAGCGGAGAGCAGGATCTGAGGATGACGGGAGCTTGGACCCAGTCGTTCTATTAGCGGGGGACTAGATTGGACAATGACGATATGGAATCGGCTATACCATCAGCGGAGAGCAGGATCTGAGGACGGCGGGAGCTTGGACCTTGCCACTTCATCAGCGGAGGACTGGATTGGATAATGACGACTTGGAACCGGTTACACCATCAGCGAAGAGCATGATCTGAGGACGACGGGAGCTTGGACCCGGCCACTCCATCAGCGGAGGACTAGATTGGACAATAACAACCTGGAACCGGCTACACCATCAGCGGAGAGCGGGATCTGAGGATGACGGGAGCTTGGACCTGGCCACTCCATCAGCGGAGGACTGGATTGGATAATGACGACCTAGAACTAGTTACAGCATCAGCGGAGGACTAGATCGGATGATGAAAGTTGATAAATTTCCTTTTGATTTTTTTCATTTTTGATTTTTTCAATTTTTGATTTTTTCTTCTTTTTTATTTTTTTCCAATTTTTCTTTGAATTCTTCTCTTTTTTTCAATATTTTTTCAATTCTTTTTTTGATGATTTTTTTCTAGAACTGTACAAAGAAGTAAAACTCGAGAAAAAAATTAGGTCTGGTTGCACCGTCAGCGGAGAAACAATACCTGAATAAAAATTCGATCTGCTTTGGGAAAGGTTCGGATCTGTTGCATCATCAACAGAGAAACGAGATCTTCAAGATGTCTATACTGCTGCATCATCAGCGGTAAAGCAAAATTTGGAAATGTTGGCCTATCAACAATGACGAAGGCAAGATCTAAAAAAATCTACTTCTGCTGCCCTACTGGCGGAGAGGTATGACCTGAAAATGGAAAAAAAATATTAATCAATAAAATGTTCACAAAATGTCACTGTTACTTTTTTTGATGTTTCAGCATCCTCTTTGTGTTTGGCCTCCTCTAAGACTAAGGTTGGTCGTCGTGTTGTTGCCCCCATGGCTGAGGCTCTTCGATCCCTTTTGTAGACCTGTTATGTACAAGCAAAAATGCATGAATGCATCTAATTTTATGCCTAAATGCATGTGTCTATCCTAAATGTATGACGACTTAAATGTATGCACCTAATCTAAATGTATGATGTATGCAAGAATGATTCAATGCAAGCTAAATGCAACTACATGAATGAATGTGACATGATTTGATTTTGATTTTTTTTTGTCTTCGAAGAGATGCCCCTGACTCTTGACTGGTCATGTCGGGATCTTGGTCTTTTGTATGTGACGGTGCCCCAACCTCATTCGGCTTCGAACATCTTCTTTGGACTCATTTTCCTCTTTGGATGCCCTCCAAACTTTTACATATTGTTCTGGGAATGCCTTTGTAGCATGTTTCAACTTTGAGTTGCATTGTCGTCTTTTTGGATGACTTTCAGTGCTCTCTTGAACGCGTTGCGTTGCCTCTTAAGTTGGGTTTATGATTTGTCATGTTGGTTCATGACCGCTTTTCACTTTCGGATTAGGTGGAATGCTGTAGATGGCGATTGGTGTTTAGCATTTGAGATGTAGAGGTATGATTCCAAAAGAATGGTAGCAAAGGTTTGCTCGGCTTTCGGTTTTTTTGAATGGCTTTGGGTAGAATGGTAGAGTTGAAGGGCTTGGTTGTCGGGTGATGGTAAGTCAAGAGTTCAAAAGGACTCAAACATAAGGGTTCATGCAGTGAAATGAGGGGTTCTCTGTTCGAGTATTTTGGTCGATGGGTAGCGATGGTAGTGGGGATGGAAAAAACTTTATTGTGCTTTCGGTTGGAAATGGTGAGCGTGAATGATTTCTGAAGGATGAAAGGTGGTGGGTTAATTTCGGTGATAGAGAGTAAAGGGTGAGCGTTGGAATTTGGCACTTGTTGAGATGCCCCCAGACTGAGTTCTTGTGGAGGTTTGGTAATGGTGCTGAATTGGCCGACTTTTCTTTCTCTGGTATTAATGACGCGGGACATCCCAATGACCGATTTTAAAATTGATGCATATATATGCAAAATGTGTCTTAAATGCAAAGTGATTTATGTGAATACAATGCAAAATTAAAATTGTGATGATGTTGTGTAATGATGCAAATGAAATTGATTTGATGAAAATGAAAATGAAAAAAGGTAGTATCGAATAAAATTATTAAATAAAACAAACGACAAATATAACAAAAATAGAGTAATAAAAAACTGTACATAAACAAGAAATAAGGCACCAGAGCCTAAATAGGGTGACCAATAATCGGGCAGAGTTTCACATGGCTCTAAAAGGTTGGCTCCTACGGCTTACTATATGCAGTTTTGGTGCTAAGAGGTACCCGAATTGTCCTTGTTGTCCTCTACTAAGAGTAGCAGGGCCCCCGATCATCACCCATTATAGGCTCCTTTCAACCGGGTTCAATTTAGGAGGACTCATTCACTTATGCCTCCACGAAGGAACGATATCCTTACGAAAGCATAAGGTACTCGAGCCCCGAAGGTTCTTGCTAGGCCTACACGGAGGAATGATATCCTCACGAAAGCATTAGCGTTTTTCCCCCACTTAAAAAGACGAGTTTATATGCCAAATTTTAAATGCGTTAAAATTAACGCGCAATTATAACTGAATGTTACTTTAATAGTCATTTTAATCCGAAATTTCCAATATTAGTAAAGCGGTAATTATTTAAAAAGCTCGACACTCTTATTTTTTGATAAAACAAAAATGTCCCCAGCGGAGTTTCCATTTGTAGCGATGTCTCTCCCGCTAAAACATGTGATTTTTATTTTGTTTTACTTTATTTTGAAAATAATGACTTCCGCGTGGAGTTTTATAAAACACGTGTTTTATTTAAAAATAGAGTCGCCACCGGCCACTCAAGGTGGACCGGACACCATGAAAACCAGAGATTTAAAATTAATGGGTTCGGGAGTCAGATACGGATGAGGAAGGATTAGCACCCCCCCCCCCAAATTGGTACTTTAATAATTACCTCTTTATTAATATTGGAATTTTCGGATTAAAGTGACGATTAAATTAAAATTTGGTTATAAGTGCGAGTAGATTTTAAAGGCCCTATTATCCGAGAGTAAACCCCCAACCACTATCACTACGCCTGATACTGGCCCCGTTTACGCTCGGATAAAAGAGCACCGCATTGACAATAATATATCCTTAGTGCAACTTAAAATATGGCAACCATAAATAAATATAATGCGATAAAAATATAAATAAATAAGAGCATAATAAAATATTAGTCTAACATAAAAACTAATTTGAAACATGCATGAATATTAATCTAACACATAAAAATATAATAATAACGACAACAATAATTATTATTATTATAATGCATGATTAAATCATAAAACCACATGAAACTTATTAAGGACTAAAATGCACAAACATTAAGTTATATAGCATAAGTAGCAAACAATAGGACTAAAATAAAACAAATGCAACATGCATGGGCTGGAAAGTAAATAACATCAAATAGAAGTGCTAGAATCAAATTTGACATAAAAGCAGTAACTAAATTGCAACATAACAAAAATTAAAAAGCTAAAAATACATGAAAAATAACGAAAAATAAAAGGGATAAAGGTTCGAAGGATCGTGTACGTAATTATCCCTGGGCGGAAATTTAATCCAGGTAAAAGCTCGAGGACATGTATGGTAATTTACCCATTGACTGAAAAACGCGGATCCTCCCCTCGGGTCGGGTCACTGCGCGGGTCAAGGCCCTATATGGCGTCGTTTTATGGGTTTTGGTTTAAAACTGGTTATAGGGTTTTTTGTTTATTCGAAATGGTTAAAAAAACAAACCCTAAACAACAATACACAACCTCTCCTCTCAACTTTCATCGGCTCAACGACGGTCGTACTTCATTCCTCGCGCCGTTCACTTGGCATGGTGCCTCGCGGAGGACTCACGATGGCCAAGTAAGCTTCAAAATTTCTTTTTTGTTTCGGTTTACAAATTTTTAAAACAAAAAACTTTCTTTTTTAAAAAAAACTAAAAACCCCTTTTAAACTTTGAGTTTGGTTTTTATTTGAAACCGAAATATAATTTTTTTTCTCTGATTCGTAGATGAAGAAAAGAAGAAGTTGCTCTGAATTTTTTGATTTTGTATTTTCGAAAACCTCTTTTTTGTTTACAATTTTCGAACTGAAATTCTTTTTTTTTTGTTTTGAATCTCAAAGCTTCCCATAAAACTCTATGTTTTTATTTTTTTCTCCAACCCCCTTCTTTCGATTTACATCCTTTTAGTTTTATAACCAAAAATATAAAATAACAACTCATATTTCTTTAATCTAACATACAGATCTGGATTGATGGTGCCGGATTTTCATGGCATGGTTGAAGGTATGGCCGAGTTAGGGTGTGGGTGGTTGTTTTTTGGTCAAGTGGCAGAGGGCTTATTTTATTTAGGGTTTGGTAGTTTAGATTTGGGGATAATGGGTTAATAGTTTTAGGGATTTTATTCGATTTTAGGGTTAATTTGGGGGTGGCAGTTACTGACGGTAAAGATGGTGGTCGGAGAGTGGCAACGTCGTAAAGCCCGGCAATGACTGGTCATTAGGATTGAATTTAGGGTTAGGGTTTTTTGTTTTAGGGTGTTTTTGGTTTCGGGCCGGGTCGGGTTTGGTCATGGATCCGGGTCGGGTTAATGGGTTTTCGATTTGGTTTGGGTAATGGGCACTGGTTTGGTTAGTGGGTAAATGGTTTTGGGTGAAATGGGTTATTACAATACATACTTGGATCCCATCAAAAAATGTGTCGCAAGTTGACTGGTTTTTAACTTGCAAAATAGTTTCAATATTTTTTCAAGATGATTATTTTGACCCCTCTCATGCTCGTATCACTCTTTTATCCTTAACAACTACAAAAAGTCTCCAAATAACCTAAATTTAACCCTTAGTTGTTCATTTTTTTTATTCTCACACATTTATATTGTATTTAAATAACTCACATATACTTCTGAAGTAAAACATATTTTCATATATTATTTAAATAATTATTTTTCCTTCAAATATATGAGATTAATATATATACTTCAAATATCATTTAAATTTAATAGTTACTCAAAGTGTATTAAAAAGACAATTATATAAAAAAATTAATATACAGATCCTTTAAATATGTTTAGTAATATTATATTAAAAATTAATTTGTATAATTAATTAATATTAATATATACCAAATATTGATAACTAATAAACTACTCATACAAGTATTAAATATAATAATGTCTTTTATATTATTTTATTTGTTCAAATAATCAAACAAATATACGTTATAAGTTAATTTTACCAACACTTCTATATAATTAATTAATGCAATCTGCTAGTCAAATCAGTTAATATAGTCTGTTGTTAGCCATTAGTTAATGCAATTCGTTATCATATATCCACTAATTGTCAAACGTGACAAATATAAAAAATAAAGAGGTTTATTTGAAAATTTTTGAAATAATAAAATTGACATTGTAAAAAAAAGGGCAACCTACCTCCATAGTTATTTAACTATGAAGGAGGTTTTATTTTGATCAATAATCTTTTGATTATTTTAATTAGATCATTTAACTATTTAAATAATATCAATCAAACTATTAACCGTTAAAAATTAACGAAAGTACGTAAGATGGTATTAAACTTGGCTTATTTGTAATGCACTGTTAGTGTTATATGCATTTAGGTTATCTTGGTTCAAATCCCTATCAGACTCATTTTTCCCTTTAATTTTTACCAAAAAGACAACTTTTATATTTTTAATAGAATATAAACTTTTATCCAATAATTGGACTTGGTCAGTTGGTTGGTCCAAAGCCTTTACAATCCAAGGACCTTGGTTCGTTCCACTGTCTTATACTTAAGTGATATAAAGGTAGTTGATTGTAATATTATTATTTTTTGTATAAAGTCAAAAAATACCTATAACGTTTGATTGAATAGTTATTTTGGTCTCTATTTTTAAAGTAATTAAACCATCAACATTTCATTTGAGTCAAAATGGTTCCTTTACGGATGAAAATTACTAGTCAACTAACGTTAAATGACTTGAAATGATGTGGCAAACATACACGGTAGTGCACGTTGACATGGCAATCTTATATGGGCAAATGTGATGAATTGAAAGAATGTTATACCAGTCAAAAAATATTTTATATAAATTTATATAAAATATAAAATTATTTTTCTACTAACGTGTCATTCTGTCAAGTCATTTCAAGTTATTTGTCACCAGATAAAGTCATAATAAACCAAGAAAAAAAATAGAAAGCGTTTTTTTTTATTTTATCTATTTCGTACCAAAAAGAAAAAGAATCAAATGAAGAAAAATAGTTCTTTTTCTTTCTTTGAAGTACTTGACTTGGCTGGTTCTACATTTTCTCGACCTTCCCCTGAATTTCCTTTGATTTTTCTTTCTGGGTATTTCTTCTTATAGTTAAGGTTTCAGCTTCCTGGGTATTTCCCTTTGGGTACAAAAAGGAAAATTAGAAGACGAAGGAGAAGAAGCTTACTCTTTTCTTGATAAACGTGATAGCAATATTAAACGAGAATAGTGACGTGACCTAGTATAATACTTCTACTTGTTTTTGTCCTAAAATTTTATATTATCTATTAATTTAATTATAATTCAAAATAATTTAATAAATTTAATTTTTTATATTTAAAATTTTCATCATTTTAGTATTTATTTTTCTTTTAAAAATATTTTATTATTTTCCTGTCACTTTTTAGTATAATACTACTGTTTAATAATTGATAGTCTAACTAGTGAATTGTTGAAACAAATCGATAATGAGAATCTTAACAAAAACAATTTATGGTTTCAATTGGTTATAAATTTTTATTAATATCCATGATTATTTTTATTGCTATTATTGAACTAGTGGTGAACTAGTTAAACCTGTTAAACAGAAAATAAGTGGTTTGAAGGATTCAACCGCTAGTTTGTTTCTGACGATATTGATCATCATAATAACGAACTTATTTTTGTTCCAATTAAAATAGTCACAGATGGTTATAAAACATGCTATAACTTTAGGGTAAACTACATAAATGGTCACCCAACTTTTAGTGCGAGTTCATTTTGATCATTGTACTATTAAAATATTTGATAAGGTCACCTAACTTTTAGTTCGATTTTGATATGGTGCATCTCGTTACCTTCCGTTAGAAGTTGACGTTAGTTTTCGTTTTTCCTTAATAAAAATGGGTAAACTACATCAATCATTGCTCAACTTTCTCCTCACTCCTATTTTGGTCACTAGAGTTTAACAATTTTCAATTTAATAACTTAACTTTCGAATTATTCATATTTTGATCACTCTCAAATGACATGGTTATACAAATAGAAAAGTTAGATTAGTCCTTAAAAAAATCGAGTAATGATTTTTTTACTTTGCTTATTAAATTTACCATATTACCATATTTGATATTTTAATAAGCAAAATAAAAAAAATTATTACTCGAATCAAATATTTCAATTAACCGGTCAATCGATTATCTGATTTAATTGGTACAATCTAAGATTGAGAATTGAATAATTTGAATTTAGCAATTAACCAAAATAATTTTTAAGGATTAATCGAACCCAATTTGAGTACAAAATTTTAAAATAAATTATTCAGTTCAATTACGGTTCACAATCTTAAGCAAAATTGATTAACCTATATGATCTATTATATACAATATTTCTAAATTTTATGCGTTACAATATCTTATCGTCTAGTGATTTTGATACCCTTTTGATTTTTAAAGGTTGTGGGTAGGATTAATAGGTGTGGACTTTCAATTTTTGATTTTCTAGCTGTTTTTACACTTTTATCACAATCAAACGATTATTAAATTTATCATATTTGATATTTTAAAAAACAAAGTAAAAAAATCGTTTCTAGAATTAAATATTTTGGTTAACTGGTTAATCGATTATCTGATTTAATTGGTACAATAAAAGATCGAGAATTGAATAATCTGAATTTACCAAAATAATTTTTAAGAATTAATCAAATTTTGCTATTTGTATAAACATGACATTTGAAAGTGGCCAAAATATGAATAATTCAAAAGTTAAGCTATTAAATCGAAAAATTTCAAACTCTAGTGACCAAAATAAGAGGAGAAAAAAGTTGAGTGATGAACCGAACCAAATTTTTTTCAAATATTTTTAACCGAACCGAAAAAAGTCCGGTTAATTCGGTTGGTTTTCAAATTAATCGAAATTTGTTATAAAATTTTGGTTAAATTACACAAAAGGTCACTAAACTATGTTAAAATGATAATTTTAGCCACTGAACTTTCAAAAGTTATAAAACAACCATTAAACTTATCGAATTATTACAAAATGATTGTCGATTCTTCGCACGTTATAAATTATTGATAAATATTGAAAAATTAATGATCAATTTTTATTAATTCAATAAATTTAATGATCATTTTGTGTTAATTTGATAAAATGTAATGACAATTTTATAATATATCAAAAAATTTAATGATCATTTTATAATTTTTAAAAGTTCAATGACAAAAAATAAATATATGTAATATATAACATATATAAAATATAATATATAATATATAATATATAATATATACAAATTTTGGTTAATTAACCGATTTCGAACCGAATTAACCAATAATCGAAGTTTGAAAAAATCATTACCGAACCAAAGTTTTTTTTGGTTAATCAATCAGTTAATTCGATTAAAAACAAAGTTTGAACATGCCTAATAAACGTGACACTTTTTCTTCTAAAAGTTACAAACATGGCACTCAATTATTATATTGTTACAAACATATCACGTTGTCTATAAATTTGAAATTGACATCTAATGTGGCTTTATATAATAACATTTACAGTGTAATAACTTATACATTCTACCAAATTTTTTGGTTGCCCTTCTGATTTCTAAAGCTTCGCCCTGACTAATCCTGACCGACCCGCGTCGCACACCTGATTTTGGAGGGGGAGTCTCCCAACGGGGATTTTCTACATACACAACGCCTCGAACTCGAGATATGCTTAAATGATACCAAGCTTCATACCACTTGGACCAACCCACGTTGGTAACATTCTATTAATTTTGTTGTAATTCAAAACAATTCAATAAATTTAACCTTTCATATTTAAAATTTTCATCAATTTAGTCTTTTTTTGCCATAATGTCAAACCAAATGAGGCCATTGGATAAAAATGATACTCCATCTGTCCAATTCAAGAGAAATTATTATATGGTCCCGGCTCACCACGTCATCCATGGTCCCATCCAATGAGATTCATTCATTTAATGACATGTACGAAAGAGGTGAAGATTCACCTTGGAAAAAAATGAGATGGAAAATTATTATTGGATGAGACCATGGATGACGTGGTGAGCTAGGCTCATCTAATAATTTTTTCCCATTCAATATGTCTAGTATTGACTTCTTTTTGGTCAAAAATTTTCAACTTTGACTCATTATTACTTTAAATATATTAATGATAAAAATGTGAAAAAATGTGTTTTAGAAACCTTCAATCAAGTAGTATAATAATATCTAATTTATAAGTTTTAATTAGTTAAAATATTTAAAACAATTATGGTCAAAATTAAAAAAAATAACTTTTAAAAAGTCAATACTAAACTTATTGAATATGACGGAGAGAGTAGTTAAATAACTACATTTTGTCATAAAGCAACAAATTGTAACTAAAAAACAATATTTGGAAGTGACAATTATTTTTATCGTCACAAAATATAAAATACCAGTGATCACTCTATATGTTGTCATAATTTTCCACCAAAAGAAAAGTTGGCGCCAATACAACAAATATTCATTTACAGTGACAATCAAATTGTGAAAAATTTTAGCAGACAGCATTAGTATTATAATAGTGACGGAAAAAATAATATATCACAATTATTTATATCACTAGTGTCGCAGAAAAAATTTGACACAAAAACATAGCATATGTGACAAGAAAATTCATAGTCACAAGAAAATTGTTACTAAAAATGTCAATTGTTGTAGTGTTTAGAATTTATGATTAAGACTTTAATTTTGATTGGGACATAAAAAGACAGTCGATTTTTGTCAAATTAGTGGATGTATAAGGTTGAAAGTTTTAGTTTCAAATACTAGTTCTAATTAATCTTAAGATAGGAATTATGACTTCGTTTCTCTCGTTAATTTTGTCAAAATCATTACTCGGAGACTTGATTGAAAATATAAGACTGAGTTAATACAAAAGCAAACAATGCAATATTAATAACTAGGGGTGTTCAAACAGTTGGTTCGATTAACAGACCTAACCGAACTTCCAAAATTTTATTAACATAATTTTTTTCCCATTAATCATTAACCAAACTGAAATTCTTTCGAAAATTTTTAACCGAACCGAAATTTGTTATAAAATTTTGGGTAAATTACACAAATGATCACTAAACTATGTTAAAATAATCTTTTCAGTTAATGAACTTTCAAAAGTTATAAAACAACCATTAAACTTATCTAATTATTACAAAATGATCATTGATTTATTTCACATTATAAATTATTGATAAATATTGAAAATTTTAATGATTATTTTTTAATAATTTAATAAATTTAATGATCATTTTGTGTAAATTTGATAAAGTCTAATGACCATTTTATAATTTTTAAAAGTTTAGTGACCAAATATAAATATATATAAAACATAAAAATTTCAGGTAATTCGGTTAATTAACCGATTTCGAACTGAATTAACCGATAACTGAAGTTTGAAAAAATTTTAACTGTTAACCGACCGAGCCTAAAATTAACCGACCGATTAACCGAAATTTTTTTGGTTCGGTCGGTTAATTCGATTAACCGAAATTTTGAACACCCCTATGAATAACTTATCAATCGATATGATTGAAAAAAAAACACGTGTGGATAAATCGGAAAAAGGCTTGAAAATAGATGTTGAGATTAACGGTAGAAAATGTGAATATTATCACTTGAAAAAAAAATAAAAAAATAATCTTAGCAATTTATTACCATCATCCCAAAATATATAAAAGTAATTGAGTTTTACACATTTTGAATTGTTGGATGATAGTAATAAATAACTAAGATTATTTCTTTTTCTTTCAAAGTGATAATATTCATATTTTCTACAATTAATCTAGATCATTCATTTACATTCATCCAACAACCCAAAAAAATTTAAAACTTTCAAATTTTACGTAGTGTAAGATGATTCTATATCATATATATATATATATATAATATTAATTAAAGGAATGAATAGGCCTTTATGGCAAACTAAAGCTTTTTTTTTTTATTTGAATGATAAGATATTAACACATTTGCATGTATATGAAGAGAGGAAAAACAGGGAAGAAAAGAATCGTTAGAGTTTCAACTTTGACGAGGCATTTTTACTGATATCCCGGGACGGCCTGAACTGTTAAAGGTTCACAGGGTTTGATTAGCATTGGCTAGACAAAATAATCAAAGATGAACATTTAGCCATCACATGATACTGAAACAAAAACAATAGCTGATAGTTCATTTGGTAAGCTTCGAATCCGATGAAAATTTTCGAGAACAATGCTGGTGGTTTGAAATTAAAGCAGTTAAGGTTCAACATATCAACATTAAAAACTAAACAGACGCATCATTTTGATTCAAGCCATGTTCCTACATAAAAATGGTAGACAAACCGAACCGAATCCCATAGCATTAACTCACCAAAGAACAATAAAGAAAGGTCGTAGTCCTATTTGCACTTTGACGTAGCTAATAGTTTACCATCTGCACTCACTAAATTCACTCTGTACTAGAACATTACCAAAAGAAGGCAGAACCTAAAGAGAAGATTTACTTGACCCCATTTCCAGGGTTTGAAATGGCAATATCAGGCCAAGAAAAGCAATCCCCGCCAACAAATCCAGGCTCCCCACCTTCAAACTGCCATGTATTCCCCATTCCCGTGGCGGCCCCACCATTGCCACGGCCACCGACAGCAGCTCCATCTCCTGCGCCTGGAAAAGGCCACGTTCCTCTCTCAATCCCAAATCCAACATCCTCGAGTGTAGGAGTAATACCAAGCCCAAACCCACCAAGAGCTAGAAAACCAGGCCCTTGAGTATTCAACAAAGAAGTAAAACTTCCAAAGATATTTCCCTTGGACTCTCCACCAATACCAAAACTTCCCTGATTGGCTGAGATTGGCAATAAAACCGGGGTGGGAGGTAATGGAAAGCTATTGTAACCAGTTGTGGCGGCAACGACACCACTGGTTGCGGAAAAAGCTGTGCCTTGGGAGGTTGTGCTGGTGCTACAGCGTGAACGCTTAGCGTTTTTCCTGGTGCCACCGCCAACAGGGATGTCCCTCAGGGTGCCACCACGAGTCCAGTAACGGCGACAGGACTTACAGAAATAGCGAGGTTGAGAAAAGTTGTAGTTGTTGTAGTAGCAAAACTTAGTGTTGGTGGAGTCACAGCGTGGACAAAGTAGCTGCTCTTGTTCGGGTGGTGGGACTCTGTGGGCCTTGGTTAAACGCCTGTTTTGATCTCCGGAACTTGACGGCATTTTGATACAAAACAAAAGTGGCTTAACTCAAGAGTATCTTCTTCAAGCGTTTGCTTTTGGGTGTTAAGGAGAGAGTGAAGAGGGGATCTTATAGGGGTGAGACGAGAAGAAGAGAATTTGTTGGGACAGTGAAATGAGAGAAGAGTGAAGAAAGCAGGCTTTTTACCTTTTTTTGTTAGGCACGAGATTTTGATCAATCGGCTGCGGAGTGAGCTCTGACGCTCTCTGCCGAGGGTCCATCAGCTAGCAATTAATGCTGCTCGGTGTTGTACTGTTTAAATTGTTTCTTTTTGGATTTTTCTAGCTTTTGGCCTTTGATGGTTTATGCCCCAAAAAAGAAAAAAAGCTAATAATCATATATGGATGAGCAGTCAAGTAAGGTCCCACTTGATGTAGTTTTCTGGTTTGTGTAATGATAATCTTCCAATTCGGATTCATGTAAACACTAACGAAAGACGACAGCAAAGTTCAAAGCATATACAACTTCTAATTATGATAATGGCAGAAAAAGATTCAAAAATATACAAATTATTAAGGTTTTAAGCAAATTTCTATGTTTATTTTTTGGACAGCCAAAAGAATCTTAGTATTATTGGTTGAAGCAAATATTAAGGCCGTCCATGATATTTCTAGTTAACAACATTTTTCTTACCTATTAGTAAAACTTTGTAACTTCATCAACAGTCCTTTTCAATTCAAGCCTTAAGGCAACAGTGCCATTGCTATCGTCCTAACAATGAATATACTGAACCGAGAGTTGTATAGACAAGCATGCCGAAGGGTTCAGGTAATAATGCCAAATACCCGACAGTTTCTGGCTAAGCATTGGGAGGCAAAGAACTGGAGTGATGGTCAAAGGAGGAGTAGGGATGGGATCGTACAGACAGAATCACGAGTGTCGGTCAGCGTGGGGTTCAATTATTGGGTCTCCTCTCTGATTTTCCCGACACGTCACGTCCGTATTCAGATTCCTGCTCCGTACCGTACCACACCTTCTGTCCTCCCCAATCTTCATGCCGGATTTTTCGCTCTCCTACTGTTGTTCCGTTGATTTGTTTGATGTTAATGGCGAAAGAGGGAATCGAGGGCAGCCATTGCAGGCAAAGATGCTTTCCCATATTCTCTCTTCGGTGTGGCAACAGTGTCCTAGGTTATGAACCTCTCCTAATCCTATGAAACATCTTTGTAGATATTATAGTTTTTTTAAGCTTAACGATTCTATTGCCCTTTAAAATATATATTTTTTTATCGAGTTAACTCTTAAAAAATTTAATATATAAACTGTGTAAAAAATTATAGTTTAGATTATAATTTAATAAATAAGCTGTAAAAAAAATTACACAACTCTTCGTATTTAAGTTATAAAATTTAAAATCTAAATCTTTAGCTCTAACTCTCTAAAACTTAAACATTAAATCATAAACTCTAAATTATAACATTAAATTTTACACTCTACAGCTTAAACCATAAATCACAACCTAAATCTCTAAACGATAAAATTAATATAAGGGACATTAGTTAACAAGAATTACCGTCACAAAAATCCTCCGTGGTCTATTTTATGCGGCCTATAACCTCAAAATCTCGTTGCGGATTATATAGTATGAAGTATGAACAGAATCACTATGGATTCCATCTTAGTTAACAAGACGGGACTTGTATTCAGCAACTACATTTTTCTCATTTCTAATTTCAGATTTATCATCTGTGTAGTTGGATTTTTTATGACATGGCTACGTATATATATATAAAAAAAAAACTTGATTACGCCCGCATGGTACAAACTCAAATGCCAAAAGGGGAAATAACCCTCTTCTTAGCTTGAGCTTTGAAGGTTGAATAACCTTTGGAACATGAACACTTGTCCTCAATGGAATGTAGTAATAATAATGGAAAATTCTGTTCAGGCTGCAAAATTGGCTCAAGTTCAGACTCACTTATGTAATTGTTTAAAGGGTAAATTACTTTTTCATCGCTAAACTTTTTTTCTCATTTCTATTTTGGTCACCAGAGTTTCAGAATTTTCAATTTAATTATGGATGTAAACGAACTGAACGCTCAACGAACCGTTCATGAACTGTTCGTTTATGTATTAAACAAACGGACATGAACAAGATTTTTTTGTTCGTTTAATAAATTGAACGAACACGAACAAAGGGCCCGTTCGTTCATTTATGTTCGTGAACGTTCGGCAATCCGTTCGTTCATGTTAGTTTAAATTTATTCACATATGTCTAGGGGTGTGCATTAGATCTAGTCAAGTCGAGTAAAAAAATTTGAGTTATTCGAGTTAACAAGTCCTATTTTATGATTCGTTAGAAACTTCATTCTTATCGGCTAGGGGTTTTCATTGTCCGGTTAAACCGAACTAACCGACTGAACCAAAATAAAATTGATTAATCAGTTAGATAATTTTGGGTTTCGGCTAATGATTAAGAGTTTTTTTCAAATTTCAATTATCGATTAATTTGGTTTAAATCGGTTAATTAACTGAATTAATCGAACTAACTCAAAATATTAAATATTTAACATATTATATATGTTATTTATGTTCGTTTGTGTTCGTTTATGTTTGTTTGTGTTCGTTTATGTTTATTTGTGTTCGTTTATGTTCGTTTATCATTTTAATGAACGAACACGAACAATAAATTTTGTGTTCGTTTATGTTCGTGTTCATTCATTTGTTCAGTTAAAGTTAAACAAACGAACATAAACACACCCTTATTTGTGTTCGTTCAGTTCATTTACAGGCCTAAATTTAGTCGCTCTACTTTTAAAGTCACTAACGATGTTATGATGTGGCATTTGTTCACTTAAAATAAAGTAAAAGTAATATTTTTAGCTTTTCATTTGTCTTCATTAGTGTATCTTTAAGGTGAATAATATATCATATTACAATATCTCTTATACTACCATTTATATTATATTACCTTATATCATTTTTCGTAGATTTATGTAATTAGGCATTAATTTAGTCTTGTCATTTTGAACCTTGTATATACGAGTGACTTCTTGATTGAAGAAAGATAAGTTTTTCTTTTATATATCTTTAAACATGTGCTCTAATCATGCTATCAGAGCCACAACCAGACAAAATAAAAGTGAAAAACCGCTGCAAAGAAAAACAATTTCACCGTGTGATATTATGTCGAGTGATAATCCTAGAAGCAAATGATATGAACGAGTCAAGGAAAATGTAGTTCAAGCCTCTACGACTAGAGCAGTGGATAATAGTCTAATCTCTGATTTTGACAAAACTGTTATTACTAGATTTAGTAATGAGCGGTGGGAAACATTGAGAACTCTTTTAAGTTATTCAAAACTGAAAACAAATGAAAAACTGAATGGTAAGTGTTCTTCTACTCATTGGATAATCGACTCAGATGCTTCTCATCATATGAGAGGTTGTTTGGAGTGTTTGATTGATGTTTAAGATGTGGTTGAATGTCCCGTAGGACTTTCAAATGAGAATCAAACTGCTGTCACAAAGGAAAAGACAATAATGTTCGATAGTGAATTTACATTGAATCATGTTCTTTATGTGCTAAGTTTAATGTGCAATTTGATTTCATTTATCACAATTGCTTGATGAATCAAACTATGTGGCACAGTTCACTAGCAAGTTTTGTGTTATACAAGACCACTCTTCGAGGAAGCTAATTGGTGCATGTAATGAGAGAGCATCCATCATCTATGATTGTAGAGCTAATACTTAATGTTGGCCTTGATAAAAAAACAGTAGTTTGCGAATAAAGCATGTGAAGTTTGTCTTAGAGATAAACAAACTAAAGATAGCAATAAAATTGATGAAATCTCTTCCTCTCACTGCAAATCTGTCGTCGTTCATTTGTTCGTTGTTTGTAAAATCCATTTTGAATTTGACATTAAATTGATACCTTGTTCGTCGATTTGTGGTGACGAAAGATTGGGATAATCAATTGTGAGGGTCCAACGATAGAAAGATTGTAATGACCCAATTTTTTCTCGAGTCAACGGGTTAGTGTTGACTCAAGTCTTGGGCCTTCGAATTTGGGTTGTAAGAAAACTTAATTGGGCCTAGTGTAGACCTGGGCTTGAGCTTGGGCCTTAATTTTTGTTCTTGTAATTGATCATTTTAAGTCCTTGTAGTTTAGCCATAGTCTTTGTATTGTTTAAAGCAGTACTAAAATATCAAATTTTAAAAAATATAATTATTAAAATTGACAAATTAAAATACACGAACTGAATATATATAACTTATACATATTACATAGACTATTGGTAGACCTCGCAAACTTGACCCGAGACCCAAATGATTTACCCGACCCAAGATCTGATATAGACTAGGATATAGCGTTCTAAACTTGACCCGAACCGAACTAAAACCGGCATGAATTTTACTAAACCGAAATTAATTCGAACCGAAAGTAAACGAAAACCGAAAATAACTGAAACCGAAAACAACCCGAACTAAAAATCAACCTGAACCGAAAATAACCCGAAGTTAATTTGCCCAAATACGATCCAAGCCGAACATCAACCTGATTTTGACCCGATAATTGAGCCGAAATAAACAGATAAGTTATTTTTATTTACTTTTATAATAATATGATAAATAGTAAATATGTATGTTTTATTCTCCTTTTTTATTATATTATTGACTAACAACCAACTTTAGTAAAAGTTTAATGGTTTAATATATTGTTTATTCTTTAAAAGAAAATCTTCATATTTGATTCAATAATTTTTCATTTAAAAAATGTTTGATATAAAGGATTATAAAACAAAGTTACTTACTCTATTTCACGCCAACTTTCATATATATAATTTTATTTTTTATTTTTAATTGTTTATTTGGTTTAGTCTTTTATTTAATTTATGGTATTAATTAAATATCCAAGTCAAAAATTCAAATATTCAAATAAATCTCAAACAATTAAAGCATACCTAAATTGATTTTAATCCATAAAAATAAATATAATAAAATTATATTTTATTAAATAATTTCCAAGTAGTCTAATTCTAATCCCGTAAAATCAAAAATTTCCATCTTAGAATTTTTTTTGGATAGAATGTTGAGATTTTATTATCCAATAAACAAACAAAAGCATGAAATGCTTACATAAAATCTATCAAGGGATCTCCAACCTATACAAGGATACCTCACTCCTCACACAATCTAGTATTTACCCTATCATTCATGTCTATACATTGTTTGGGTAGTTTGATTCTAATAATATCCCTAACGTACTCAATCAAATCATCAGTAGTCCTCAGGACACCACGAAAATGCCTGAAATTCTTTTCTTCCCAAAGTACATAGATGCAGGCTGACCATGTAAGCTTAAGGATTTGGACAATCAAAACATTTTTCTTGAATCTAGTCACAGCCCACTCCAGCTCTTCATCTCACTGTAATACCATCCTACTAAGCTGGCATTTCCTCAAAATGCCTCTCCAAACATACCCAGTAAAGGAACACTTAAACAAGTGATTTCGAGACTCCCTCTCACCATCACACAGCAAGCATCTATCAACCTGTGCAATTTTTATTCGTAGCAATCGATCCTTGGTAGGCAATCTATTGAGAGTTGCCATCCACGCAATAAGGGCATGCTTTGGAATATGTAACGAGGACCATATTAGCCTTTGCCACACCACCTTTTCCTTCCTCTCTCGGACACGCTCCCAAATCCAACTGTTAACCACTGTCCAATCTGTAATTCCAGCAAAGAGATCAGCAGCCTTCTCCCTACATTTTAGAATCTTTCTCACCATTCAGCTGAAATGGGGCTTGCTCTCAATCTGCCAAAAGTCCTCCCCCTTAAACACATATT
The DNA here is from genome assembly GCA_019671005.1 of Hibiscus mutabilis. Lineage (NCBI taxonomy): Eukaryota > Viridiplantae > Streptophyta > Magnoliopsida > Malvales > Malvaceae > Hibiscus > Hibiscus mutabilis. The sequence continues at coordinate 7,178,687 of CM033731.1, read as the reverse complement.
CATGTAACCAGGCGGACATCTTAGAAATTATGCAAAACTTTATTTTAAAAAATAGAAAACAATTAATTGAAACTCGATAATGAACACAATATGAAATTCAAGTTATAAACTTTAACAAGCCTTATAGGTTGAGTTTGTGTCAAATTATCATATCATAATGATGGTTGAATTCGAAACATTAAACGGTCAAGAGTTGAAAGTGAGTCTAAATGATAAGTTTGACAAACAAAAAATACATTTTTACATGAATTACCCAATTCAACTCGAATTGACCTAAAGATCTGAAGATTGACTAAAATCGAAAACCGACCTATCTGATATTGACCTGACCTGAAAACCGATTCCATCCAATATTGACCCAACCCAGAAAATCAACCAAACCGACATTGACCCGAACCGAAAACCAATTGATATGATATTGACCCGACCCAAAAAATCATCCGATCCAATATTGATTCGACCCGAAATTCAACCGATATGATATTGATCCAACGCCGCCCGAAATTGTATAGACTCGATCTAAATTTGAATCAAACCCGATTCGACCCAATTAACCCGAACCGAATGACCCGATTGTCACCTCTAACTATTGGCCAGTTGAATCAAATCAAAATTTCATGTGAGTTTTGATTCTAAATTGATTGATGGTTATGGCTTATGAACCTTTGAATCAAAACGCACATGAAATAAGCAAAAAAAAATTTGCTAATAGGTCCCCCAACTTTGAAAGGTAACCCCTAAATTTGCATAAACTCACATGACTTATGAACCTTTGAATCAAAATTATATAAATGGTCCCCCAACTATGATCCAATTCTTTGTTGAGTTCCTTGACTATGAGAAGTTACAATAGGTCCCCTCGACTTATCGCGACTAACAAATCAGTCCAATTTCGTTAAAAAGTAAATGGCTGATGATGTGGTAGTTTAATAAAATATGTATAGTAACAAATTTAACCCTCAATTTTTACATTTTATTTTAATTTGGTCTTAAATTTAAAATTTTATCTCTCAATATTTAAGTATTATAACATTTCATCCCTTAAATTCTAAACTTCATCTTCTTCCCCTTCTAAAGAAACAAAACTCCATTGATGTTAACGGTAGCCATCTGCAACCCCATTTGTATGAGTAGCGAAAAATCGTTGGAGAATCAAAACCTCCATTGATGTTTACAGTAGCCAACTACGATGAGCTACCCACAACAGGAGATGCATACATTTTGTTTTTAGAAGGGAAGAATATGAAGTTTAAGATTTAACAGGACTAAAATCTTGTAATATTTAAATGTTGAAAGCTAAAATTTTAAATTTAGGACCAAATTAAAATAAAATGTAAAGGTTAAGAGTTAAATTTACTATTATACAGGTTTGATTAACTGTCACATCATTAACTGTTTATTTTTGTAACAAAATTGGACCGATTTGTTAGTTGCGATAAGTCGATGACCTATTTGTAATTTTTCATAATTAGGGAACTCAATAAAATATTGGTCATAATTGGGAGACCATTTATATATTTTACCCTAAAATAAAATAAGGTGGGGAAATTAGGAATCCTAATGGGGACAACTGAGACTTGAACAAAATTCGAAAAAGGAAGATCAAATTTTTTTAGTAAGAAATTCTTTTACCAAAAAACAAAGTTTTCTCTCTCTCTCTTTTGAATACTCCAACTCTCCGCGTGACGTCTGTCTAAAACGTCAAAGAGAGCAGCTGCGATCAACCCTTTTTGGTTGGCATCGCATTGCTTCCCATTTGAGTAACTATGGACTTGTTTTATAATTTCTAATTATTTTTAAAAATAATAATAACATAATTGTGCCAAGAACAAAAAATAATGTAATTATTGAATGCAATTAGTACACGCTACTTTTAATTTATCAATAATGGCCTTTCAATCCTTACCATTGTGGTTAGATAGAGTTGACTCAAAGCTAAGTTTGCTTAATAGAATCATCAACAAAACTGTAGGCATTTAGACAGTGAGTAGTTTCTACTCTTTGTTTTTGTTTTGTTTTGTTTTGTTTTTTTTTTTTTTTTGCCATTGCTGAACATTGTGATTAGGAATCCATTTTTAACTTTCTTTTGCATCATAGGTAAGAGATTATTGGGTATGTGGGGGCTTAATCAAGTTGGGACAAGGTTTACAAGAAACCAAAATCCCATAAGCAAGAGAACAAAATTGTCCTGCTGGAATGCTTTAGAGGCAACAACTGGTTGAAAAGGAAACCGATATTCCTTTCCTCGAGCTTTTCCCTTGAGAGGAGAGGAAAATTTTGAACTTTTGTGGGTTCAACTCTACAACTACAAGTAATACAGTCATCGGTATATTTCATAGTGCCATATGAAAATAAATGAGCACTGGCCACATTCCAAAGCACATGACCCACATAGAAGAAAGCCCCACAGCTTAAAAATGGTTGATTTTTTTTAAGCTTCAATTGATTTTTTTTTTAAGTTTCAATTTGAAGCTTCAAATCCATTTTTTCCCTTTTTCTCATTTTGAATTTTTGTGTGAAAATTTCAGGTCTGAAAACAAAAAGTTATGGCGCTGGCTTTCATTAATAGCAAACATGTCCACCCTTGTAAGCTTTGTACCCTCTTCCTTGCTTTGCATTTATGAGGGAACTAATTAGGAACATTACTTTGTTAATCACCACCCATGGAAATTGACAGCTATGCCAAAGCAAACAATTTGGAAGAAAAAAATTCATCAAGATGGGTAAATGGAAATGGAGGAGAGACTAGGGAGAGTATTGGGATTAGACATGAATTATTACTCTCGTTGATTCTTTTTTTTATATAAGTACTCTCATTGATTCTTTCGTTTATATTGTTAAAGGGTTTTGTCATATTCATTTCAGTTATTAATTATTAAACTGCTAACACAATGATCATGTAATAAGGTTAAGATGGTGGTGGTGGTGGTGATAATTAGGTTAAGCTTGAATCTTCTCATAATAATTGCCTTTGAATGAGAATTGGAAGATAGACTAAATCATTGAATTAGTAGACTAACTGATTTCCGTATTTTTCACATGGTTAGGTGAGGTTTGGTAGCTAATCATTAGACACAGGATAATGTCTTCCTTTTATGTCTGCACATAATCTGTCCATTAATAGTCTCATAAAGCTCATTAAGTCATTCTCTCTGGATTTTGGCAGTTTGAAGATAAAGATTAAAGACAAATAATAGTAGACGCCGAAAATTCTCAAAAATAAAGATAAAATTATACTTATTAACTAATTAAATTTGAAACATTAATTCTAAGAATAATTATATCAACTAATTGAAGTTAAATTCGTATTTAAAACACTAATTCTTAGTTAGAAATTAAACTCATATATAAGTTCCGCCGGCAAATAATTGGCTTGGCTCTAAGATCCCATTATAAACCAGATTTAGAGATTTGATCGAAATTAAATTTAAAAAGTTAGGGCGGCAAACTATGGGGCTCTAAGTTCCACTAGTAATTGCTAAGCAAAGATTAATGAATAAAAAATTAGGTTGCAATGTTTAATAGATCTTCAGAGAAAACAACAAACGGAAAATGCAATTAAGTTCTTGGCATCACAAATTTTGAGTTTTAAAAGCATCCCTTAACTGGTTGAAGTGCATACCCCCAATGACCATTCATTTCTACTAGCAATTACCAAATACTAAGCATGCATTATCAGAATCTAGGACCGAAAATATCATGAGGCACTATTGCCATCTCCTTTGTCAGATGATGGGTCGGTGGCAGGTTTCTTTGTCGGGCTTCCTTCTACCGCTCCCGAACTCATCAAAACACGCTTCACGCCTCTTCCTACAACACCGAGATGTGTGACTGCTGCAGCCCCATTAGTATGAGCAGTGGAAACAGTTGGAGAATCAAAACCTCCATTGCTGTTAACAGTAGCCATCTGCGATGAGCTACCCACGGCAGGAGATGCACTCTTCTCGCCGCCCCTTGCCTTCGCAGACGCCATTCCCAGGATCTCTGCAATAATAGACTTTGGATTGGCAACCAGCTGTTGTAGATCTTCAAGCTGCAAATGCGGAAATAGACAGAATTGTGAAGTTATAAACCAAGGTTTTAGTTCAAACTAGTTAATACAAATGTACTTGCCTTCTTTTCCAGGTCTTCAGCAAGTCCAACAAGGGTTTCAATTTCTTCTTCTTTATCTTTAACAGATATAACATTCTGAGAGCCAGTGGAGGACTGTTGAACACCATCATCCAATTCAGATGCAGCTGAAGATGATGCTGGATCTGATGAAGTCTTTACTTCATCTCTAAGCCGCTGCAGCCGAGCGTTGCAAACGGAGATGGCCTTCTGACAGTATGGAATTGCTTCTGCAGGTTTTGAGCCAATCTCCAAACACATACATATTTGGAAATTTCTAAATTATAGGGTTAAGTAACATAAATAGAACCTGAATGAAATTGAAGGCCAGAATTGGGGGGATTCACATTTCTATTTTGACTAGCATGCGCTGACCAACCAAGATAGAACACTATTTAATTGAACCTGGGATTGAGTATTACATATCACATAAAGAGTAACAAGCTAAATAATAAAAGATATTTAAAATATATCAAGGATACAGTTCGGCTATTTGTCGGTTATCGGGTTCAACCAGCAGTTGCAAAATGGATAAAGCTTTCTGGTAGTCGCCAAGTGAAGATTCAATATCCTCTAAAGTAACATAACAAAAAGAAAATTGACAATTTAGGTGAAATAAGATGCTTCAAGAAAAAGCCACTGTGAAAATTCATGAAGAAGGTTCATCATGCCCCCCCCCCCAACAAGCACATGCATCAAAACAATAATAAGTAATCGTGTACTGACCTCTTTCCAGTGCAACCTCAGCCAATGCTGATAAAATATCCACTTTCTCCATAGTGTCACCCAGCTGTTGTTTTTCAGCAATTGCCCTGGCAACATCCAGCATTTTCCATGCCAAATCCAGGTCAGACTCATCCGCATCCTCATCTGCTTCAGCCACATCTTCAGCTTCGCTGTCACTATCATCACTTCCCTCCTCATCTTTTCCACCTGAAGCACATATGGATATAACTTATATATGGGTAAAGAATGGATAACATTTTAGTTTATAGGCAGCATATGAAACAATAACTATAACGTTGATGGTGGAGCAACAAAGCTAACTACAAGTCTACAATTGATAACAATCTGTAAGCAATGGCAAAGTTACCAAGACAGCAAAAACTATTCAACTACACTCTATGTATAATTGTATATATCCTCAATTCAACAGACTGAGTTAAACAATCCCTTTATGAATACATACCGCCATCTGGTACAGTACTACTTGATACAGAAGCAATTGACGATTCACGAGTTACAGCACTTTTACTAGGCTCATCTTTATTTGATTCTTGCTGAGTCTCACCCTCCTTCTTTGGAACAGAAACCAAAGGATCAGCCTCCTCTTGTGCTTTATACAGTAGTGCACGCCCATAGAGATAGTACGCCTTGAGACATTCGATGGCAAGTTCACCATGATGTCCAACCCTAGTGTGAAACAAACATAATTCTAAGCAGAAATAAACAATCTTGAAACATAACAAGTAAATTAAACTACTAATGGAAGCTCTCTAAACCAACCATCGGTTGTTGTTGTTCCTAATGGCATTTTACTTCCTCACAAATGTTCAACCCATTTTTAATTACTTCACATAATAAAAGATTAGGCATGTTCTAGTCAAAGTTAAACATTTTACTTTTAAAATCAAGAAAGAATTCTAAAAAATAGAGCAATAATCAAGCCCTAAATCATGAAATTATACGTAATAATTGTAATAATTCATTTCCATTTCCCCATGTAAACCCTAGAAAGAATTAAAAGTTGGGAAATATTTATATAATTCAAACCGAGATCAAATAAAAACCAAAGGTTTAAAACCTAATTTCAAGGGCGCGGCTAAAGCAATCAGCAGCTTCAGCGAAATCATTTTCTTTAAAAGCCTTGGATCCTTTATCCGTCAACTCATCTGCGAACTCCAGCGTCTTCTCTCGATCAACATCCGAAGCAAGTCCACAACTGTTAGCATTGTCGTTATTGTTGCAGGTAGACTCGGTGCCTCCTTGAGCCGCAGATTCGACAGTGGCTTCAATTGAGCCTGGCGTTTCTAGGGTTCCACCTATTTCCGCCCCTTGAGTTTGCTCCGTCTTTGTCACTGTCACCTCTGATGCCGCCGCCGTACCTTCTTCAGCCATCACGCTTTTGCTTTACTGATTTCCCGAAAATGCAAAAATAAAGACAAATACTGAGAGGTTTTTAGCTTTGGGGGTTTCTCTTATGCTTCTTTTCGAAAAAAAACCTTTCTGGCGGAAAATCACATAAAATTGGAGATTCAGGAGGGAAGACCAAACTATAGAACGACGGCGTTTCGAGTGATAGTATTAGCTAGCTAGCTGAAGGAAAATTTCGAAAGTGAAACTACAACAATAATCACCCAACTTTTAAGTAGTTTACAATTTGGTCATCAAAATAAAAAAATATTATTGCTACCATTAAAAAGTACTCTCATTTGGGAGGAGCAAAATCATAGATAATTTAAAAATTTCTGTTTTTATAAACGATTTCCATTTTAGACAAATGTTTATATTTTCATTTTTAGATTGTATAGAAAAATAGAGTTAATGTACAGTTGATTATAGAAATTCTAAATTTATTTTCTCAAAATTTTTAAAAATCACTTTTGCAAAAATGTGTTTGATAATAAAACACATTTTATCCAAAAAAGGGTAAAAATAAAACTTTTAAATAGTTATTGATTAAATTTTAAAACTTTCATTAAAACTTTAATTATTAGAAAAATATTATTATAATAAAAATAAAATTTAAAAATAAACTAAAGTTCTAAAATATTGACATTAAAACTTATAGTCATTGAACTTTTTTATATTTTCAAAATATATTCATTTTTGTTTTTATTTTTCATTAAAATCACTAACTTTTAATTATCTTTCAACAACTAAAACATTTTTTGGCATGTTGAGTTTAAAAATAAATGTTTTCCCACCCCATTTATCCCCTCTTATTTTTTTTCCGTTGGGAAATCTACATAAAATTGGAGATTCCTTATCTCCCCTTTTCTTTCTAAACTTATAACCTCAGAGTTAAAATTATCCTAGTCACCATTAAAAAAATTTTCATAAAGGATAATCAAAATGATTGTGAGAACTTGATAATGTTGAATCTAATGGACTCACCAAAAAGAAGATCATAAAGACATTTATCAAAATGATTGTCATGCTTAATACCAAGATTTTTATTTGAAAAGCATTTGATTAAGAAATCTTTTTGGTCTCCAAAGTTTATATTTTCATGCAAGTCAATTTTGAGTGTTGTTTCAACTTATATTAGATTCACTATTGCAAAGCCAAGTATTGTTTATAGTTGTCATTTGGTTCATTCTTTGGAGAACAATCTTTCTCAAAAATAATAATAAATCGTTAAGGCTAGCATTCCATTCCTTCTTGATATTTTTTCAAAATTTTCAAAAATAAAGATTATGGTTGAGAGTTAGTATGACAATTTCATTAAAATTGAGAAATTATTATTGTATTACATAAAAAAAGAGATTTAGATTAAAGTAGTTTTAAAAAAAAAGAAAAACATTTTGGATGAAAAAAAATGAAAGAAAATAAGAAGAGAAAATATTGGGAAAACATTTGTTTTTAACTTAAGTTTTAACACAACAATTTTTAATATATTATTTTTATAAAAAAAAGTAATAATTTAAAGTTTTAAAATTAAAAGATAAAAAATAATAGTAAAAGTTATAATAATAAATATAGTTTACCCTTATATTTAACATAAATTATAAAATTTTAACGAGAATATATTTATAAATAATTAAAAGTTGAGTAAACAAATGAAAATTTTAAAAGTTCACTTAACTATGAAAAAGCATCCTAAAAATTTAATGACTACCAGTATAGTTTACCCAAAAGTACTCTTATAATAGATTTTTAGCTTTGAAGGTTTCGCTTGTACTCCAACTCGAAAAACCCTTTATGTTGGAAAATCACATAAAATTGGAGATTCATGAGCCAAAACATACAACGACAGCGTTTCAAGTGCATAGTTAGCTTAAGGATATTTTCGAAAGGGTAAAGTACAACTATGATAATCCAATTTCTAGGTAGTTTTCGCTTTGGTCACTCAAATCATAAAAACTTTTATCTTAATCATGATCATTAATGAATATTTTTATTTCTGTCATTAAATCATGGCTTTCTAATTAATAAGGAAAAACTTTTGCAAAAAATCAAAAAGCCTTTAAACTTTTTTTGGCACCATTAAGCTAGAAATTCAAGAAAAAAATCAATTAAGCTCTTAAATTTTTTGCATTAGGTTTTCAAACTAAAAAAAACATCAATTTGGCCATTTGAAAATAAGAAAATGGAATTAACTGATTTTTAAATAAAAACACACACACACACAAGATAAAAATGCCACTTAAAACAAAATTTTTAAACTTTAATTTTTAAAAAATATATAAAAATTGAAAAAATCTAAAAATTTAAATATATTTAAATTTGAAAAAAATTAAATATATATATATTTCAAATTTTATATATTTTTGTAATTTATTTCTTATAATTGTATAATAATATTTAATATTTTTATAAATATTTTAAAAATTATTATTTATTATTTTTAAATAAATTTCAGAATTAAAAATATTTTTTATATTTTAAAAATAATTTTCCAGATTTTTTTAGATTTTTTGGATTTTTATATATTTTTTAAAAATTAAAGTTTAAAAATTCCTAAAAATGACAAGTGACATAATCTTATTTGACAAATTAATAAGATAATTTAAAAACCCATTAAATTTAACATTAAAAAAACAAAATGATTTTTTTCTAGAGTTTGAGGGCTTAATTGGATAAAAATATTTAATTTATCTCTCCATTAATTTTTTCAAAAGTTTAAATCCGCTTATTTAACAAACCATCAATGTTGGTCAAAGGACCATAAATGATTTTTTTCTTGAGTTTGAGGGCTTAATTAATACAAAAATGTTTATGTAATTAATTGATTTTTTTGAAAAGTTTAAAGGCTTATTAATCCTTAAATCATTAACAATATCTATCCATCATTTTCACGAACTAGTTTTATCTGTCAAAGGAAATTATATTTTCAGTCATTCATATCCATGAGACCAAACCACCAATTGACCCTTTATTTTTTTTATACTAATATTTAGAATATAGTCTATCTTCACTCATATTTTTGGTTGCTCAATTTTAAAAACAATTTTTACCATATGAAGAATCACTTGGTAAAAATATGACATGAAAAAATAAAATGAATAATCCGACTCCCACCGAAAAAATATTTTAATAAAAACTCATATAATTTCTCAATTCAGCTTGTTTTGCGCTTTGGTTAATAAAATATTAAATTATATAAAAACTTTGTAATCCTTGAATTGATGCAACTTTATCCCTAAGATGCAACAAATTCCACTACAATTCCGTGAACTAGTAATCTATCAAAAGGATCTATTTTTAATAACATATTCGTAGACCCAAACTGACCTTTCAGTTAGTATAATAATATTTATAATATAGTCCACCCCAAATCGATTTATGAAAATGGAAAAATAGGAGAAGAAAAATAAAAGGAGAAACTCATTAGAAATAGGCCCATTGCCTTTCGCTCCAAACCTATAAAAATTTGGGCCTCTCCATTTTGATATTTTCACAGGTTCTCGTTTTAAATTGCAGTACCTTAAACCCTAGAAGTAGAGAGGCAGACAGCAGTGCTAACATGTCGGAAAGAGAAGAAGATTACGACTCCGATGCACCCGAAGAGTTTACAAACCAGCAGGTTTTCTTGAAAAACCTAATCTTTTGTTTTTGTAATCGAATTTTTCACATACAAAGAAAAATTAAAGTTCAATTTCCTTTACTAAAATTTGTTTGGCTTGCAGAGGATAAAGCAGGATGAGAATATTAGAAAAATCCAGAAAGAAAACAAGGCCAGGTAGTTAATTGATCATTTACTATTTATATTTCTTTTTTTTTCCCGAGAAAATTTTGTAATTTTTTTTTATTTTGCGTAAAATTAGTTTGGTAGTTGAGGTTCACCCCCTTGTTGATTGACTAAAAGCAAAAAGGGGAAGAATTTGTAGCTCTGGGTATGATTGAACTGCCCTGATTTTAGTCTATTTTGCGCTTAAAACATTGATACCTTAGTTTCCCTTTCAAGTTGGTACTTGGTTAAATTTAAGTGTTGTATTGATTAAATCCATAATGAACTTATTAATGGCAAGGTCGATTGAGTAGCCAGTTTTACGGTAATGTGATGTGAAGGTTCATTCTTTTCATAAGATCTATATTTTGAAGACGAAGATAAATTACTTTAATTATGAAGTAAATGACTTTAGAGTTTAGATATGGTGACTCTGAGTTATCGGTTGTTTATGATTTTATTGAGCTCCTCATTGTTCATGGGATTGTCTCGAAAGTGCAGTAGTCATGCGCTTGCTATGATTTGTGGCTGTGCATTAGCTTATTGGATGTTAGCCTAGAGATGGTATAACTGTATCTTTGGAGGGGGGTTGTTTTGAGAGGACAGCAAGACAATGATTGATATAATGAGAAGGAATTTTAGTTATTAACTTTATGAATGGAAAAAATAATGAATCTAATGAATAACATACGGGATGGCAAAGTGTTGGTGTGGAATTGAGTGCATATGCCATTCTGCTTTGTAATTAACATGTCTACCTTTTGATTACATCAAGTTCTACTTGTGTTAAATGCAAAAGGTTTTACTTTTTAATAGAGCTTAATCTGCTCTATTTTATACAGGGTTCTTCGTGAGGGAAAAGAACGCCGCAGGATTTGGGCTCAGGAAAACACAGCGTCAATCTGCAAAAGTTGAAAACGGCCAAGAAGATGTAGAAGCTGAAATTGATGAGGATTCCTAGGCAAAGAAGGGGATGCTTCCTACCAACATCGTTGAAATGCTCGTGTCTCGTGAAAAGTATGAATATTATATATCCTTCTATATTTCTGCTTGTGTAGTTCAAGTTTAAGAAAAACATGTTCTTTTTGCAGACAAGTTTTCTTATCTGACTCTGAGGATGAGAAGGATGTGGTAGATCCCACTCCGAAAAAGAGAAAGAAGAAAAACTCAGGGTGAGGGATCACTTTTCTCGTTCACGAAGAGCAATCTTTTTTCCTTCTTTGAGATGACAGAAGAAACATCCGTATCAAGGCTTTTGAAAGATAATAATTAAGCTTGTGCATTGTTATCTGCAGGCTAGAACCTGTTATTTTGAAGGACATACCACCTCCTCCATGCTTACAAAGTTCCATGGAGTTCTTGAAGAAAAGGAAAATGCAGGTTCCAAGGTCATCTTCAGTTTTAAAGAACTCCAACCAAGTACTTCGCCTTAGTTGTGCCCTTTCTACATACGGGTTAGTGAAAGCTGTAAAAGGTTGTAATAAAGTTCTCTAGGGTCTCTTCCTGACTGAGATCACTCTGATATTTCTCAAGAGGTTCGAAGTAGCCTATTCCAGAGTTTCTGCAGGAAATGAAGAGGAGAATGAGATGTCTCTTATTTGTAAGCCACCTCTTGATGAATGCCATTATCTTCCATTTTGAACTTCTGGGTTGTTAATTTGTGGCATTACATATTTTTGGAAGGCGCACACTGTGGATTCATTGTGCCCTCTATGTTTCATTGGTGTGGGATTTTATTATACTTCACTTTGATTAAATAATTTTCTATCCTCCGTACCAAGCAAGGCTTTAGAGTGTTTTTTTTCCTATGTAATAGATATCATATCGAGTTTAACCATTCGAACATTTTAAATTTATTTTAATACATTCAATGCTATTTAGAACTGTGCCAACTTGAGTTTGAACAGTTTTGAATGTAGGGCGTGTGGGTTTTATTAATTGTTTAAAACAAACTGATTACATAAGAATTATCCATTTAGGAAAAATCAACATTTACCCCAAATTTGGAAATTCTTTTACTTGTAAAATAATGATATTGCTAACTCCAATTGATGAAACTTATTCCCTACAAACATTCGTAACCACAATCTCAAACCTCAACAAAGAAACAACATAATCTGTTCTCCAATAATTTTTTGAACAAATATATTAACTTCAGTCCAAAAATAGAAACATTCTCAACGGAACATTCATCAAATCTTGCTTGCAAATGGGAAAAAAAATGAAACCAATTCTTCTTTGTTGCTTGATACTTGGAAGGCCTAGTAGTTACTTTCACTTCCTTGTATATTTTTATTCTTGGAGGGGAGGTGAGGCAAATGCTGCATTTCTCTTGCCTTCCCTCGTTTATTTTTCTCCTTCATCTTGGAATCTCTTTGTTATACGGTTTGCCCATTCATTGGGTTATTTATCTTTTCATTTTTGCGTGCTTGTTCTGCATGGAAACCATTAGGCTTAAGAGAAGGGGTGGTTTCAACATATGGTTTGAAGAAACAGGCTCCGCAGTGGGCCGGAAGGTTGCCAGGCTAAGGAAATCAATTTCCAGTGAAGAAGATATCAAAGATGGTTCTCCGGCGTCAATTAACTCCTCTTCAAGCATACAAGACTTCTCTTCATTGGCAACCTCTCCTAATGATTCACCCCCACCATCTTTCAGAAAATCACCCTGGTCATCTTTGGCAGCCGGTAATAACCTTCTCTGTTCTCCTCCTGTTGAAGAAACCAATGCAAGTCCTCCTAAAGAGTTGATAGGTTCATTGGTACGTAAAGAAGGGCATGTATATTCCTTGGCGGTCTCCGGGGATTTGTTGTATACCGGCTCCGATAGCAAAAACATTAGGGTCTGGATGAATCAAAAGGCACACGGTGGGTTTAAATCGCGTGGTGGGTTGGTGAAAGCTATCGTCATTGCCGGAGCGAAGATCTTTACGGGCCATCGAGACGGGAAGATTCGAGTCTGGAGGGTTTCGAGCAAAAACTCGAGGGTTCATAAACGACTTGGGACATTGCCGACTTTGCAAGATAATTTAAAAAACTCCTTTGTACCTACAAGCTTTTTTGAAGTGAAGGGCTGTCGTAACGGTCATTGGCTCCGACATTTGGATGCTATATCTTGCCTGTGTTTCAATGAAGACAAAACGTTGCTTTACTCGGGTTCTTGGGATAAAACATTCAAAGTGTGGAGAATTTCGGATTGGAAATGCTTGGAATCGATTCAAGCTCACGACGATGCGGTAAACTCCATTGTTGCAGGGTGTGATGGCTTGGTGTTCACAGGTTCAGCTGATGGATCGGTGAAGGTATGGAGACGAGAGTTAGAAGGGAAAGGGACCAGACATTCAGTGTCCCGGTCATTGTTCAAACAAGATTTTGCTATTACAGCATTAGTGTTGAGCCCTGATGCGTCATTTGTTTACTGTGGGTCGTCGGATGGGCTGATTAACTTTTGGGACTGCGAAAATCGTCTCTCCCACGGTGGCTCTTTTAGAGGTCATAACTTGGCTATTCTCTGTTTGGTAACAGCCGGGAATCTTGTCATCAGTGGATCGGCTGATAAGGAGATTTTGGTATGGAAAAGATGTCGGAACGACCACTTCTTGTTGACAAGATTAACAGGCCACAGCGATCCTATCAAGTGCTTGGCGATTGAAAAGGATCATGAATCAACATCGGGTGAAAACCAGTGGATTCTTTACAGTGGTAGCCTAGATAAGTCTGTGAAGATTTGGCGGATAGCCGACCAAATACAGCCGACTCAAAGCCCCGACGAGACCGATTCATCAGACATCAAGAACATCCTGTCCACATCCTTACCAGAGTAGCCTTAGTAAGCAATACTAAAGAGCGCAGGACCTCAGGGCTCGACTCAATCTCAGAATATTGCCGAATCTACGTAGATTTGGATTGTTAACTTCAACTGAATACTTAGGCATTTAAGATTGTCATGTCGAAGAAATGTAATGGTTCATCTTTTCCCTTTACTGTAGCGATGTCTTTTTCGCTAAAAAAGAAGGCGATTTTTTTATTTTATTTTGTTTTGTTTTAAAAATAATGTTTTACGTGATATTTTAGAAAAAACCGTGTTTATTTTAAAATAGAGTCGCCACCAGCCACTCAAGGTGGACCGTACACTGTAAAAACCAGAGATTTTGAAAACTTTGGGTTCGAGAGTCGGTTACGGATGGGGAAGGATTAGCACCCACACACCACCCAAATTTGGTACTTTAATAATTACCGCTTTATTAATATTAAACTTTCCGGATTAAAGTGACAATTAAATTAAAATTTGGGTCATAAGTGCGAGTAAATTTTAAAGGCTCTGTTATCCGAGTCTAAACGCCCAACCACCATCACTACGCCTGATACTGACCTCGTTTACGTTCGAATAAAAGGGCACCACATTGACAAAATATATATATCCAGAATGCAACTTAAAACATGGCAAACATGAATAAATACAATGCGATAATCATATAAATAAATACTAACATTATAAAAAACTAATCTAACATAAATACATCAATAATATTAAATGAAATGCATGAATGAAAATAATATGACATGTTACAATAATAAGACAAAATATAAATATAAACATGCAAAAAGACATGCTTCCAAAACTAAACTAATTAATTCTAACTTGCTTAAACACATAAGAAAAAATACAAATGCAACAAATGCATGATATACATATAACACTATCACGACATTAAACACAAATAAAAAACATAAACACGATATATCACAATAACAAAGCATAAAAGAACTTGTGAAAAAGGAGAAAAAACATACTTCAAGAAATAATTAACCACATATATACATGTAATAAAACCTAAACAAAAACCACAATGCAACATATTCAAAACATACATACATAAATATTAATCTAACTTATTCACAAATATTAATTAACGTAATAACATAATAATATGTACAAACAGCAATATATACATGAAATCTTATATATATATATCTGATATAAAAATATAGAAAATATAAAAAGTTATACGTAAAATATGGGTTGTAGCAAAAAATTATATAAACATAATAATATAAAACATGTTTCACATACCAAAAAACATATACGTAATAAATACATATTAGAATACTATACGTATATATACATAATAATAAAAATATAATCTTAATATATATAACATATAGAAAATAGATTATTTTATATAAATATAATAATAACAATAATAATAAAACTAATATAACAAGGAATCTAAAATAATACATACTAAAATATATATCACATACGTATACAAAAAATATGGCAAAAAACAATAAATATAAATATAGTATTATATAAACATATACTAAAAAGAAACATAGTATATACTCTCATATATTACTTAACATATATAGGTAATACACAACTTAATACACATATATATAACGTAATGTACATAGATGCATACTAAAAAATATATACATATGTACATATACACAAATAAAAGCCATAAATAACTACACATCATGATAAAAGTAAACACACATATTTACATATGAGAAAATTAAAAAACAAATATTAAACAACCATCAAGAATTAATCTAAACATCCTAACAACATATAGAAAGATATGAACATAAAAACATATAAAAACGTAATAACTAAAAATAAATAAGAGATTACTAATAAAACATCATTAGATTAAAAAAGGATTACACCATAAACATACATAAAAAGGATACCCAACATAAAATGAGGGGTGAATGTCGGCTCTTCCCCCTATTTTTCTTCAATAGCTGAGAGCTCCCCTTCAATTTTCCAATTTGTTTTGAAATGGCCGACTACCCTTTCTATTTTTTTCACTCTGCCCCAAGAGCTCCTCTCTTTTTTTTGCTTGAAAATGGCCGGCCCTTTCAATTTGTTTTTTTTTTCGTTTTAAATGGATTATGGGAGGGGAATTAATGAGGTGAGGTTGAGTGTGTGTGAGAGTGTGCAGAGGGATGGGGCAAAGCATGGGGGTATAGTGAGCCTTGGCAGGGTATGGGCGGCATACCCTTTTTTTTGCTATTTGTTTTTTTTATTTTAAATTTGGTTTAAATAGGGCAAATGGTTCGAATATAATTTGGGGCCCAGAAAAAAATAGGTATTACAGCTGCCCCTCTTTGCTCATTGTTGTGTAACAGGAATAGAGCAAAGACAAGAATAACCATTTTTGTCCGATCTAGCTGAACTTCTCTGCTTTTGACGCGTGTCTTCTTTCTTCGGTAGATCTTCATTCTCTTTGATGCAGGTCTTCTTTACATACTTGACGGATCTACTTTGTCACTTTTGGAGGAAGTGAAATCTTCAAAATGGGGTTGAGGGAGCAAAATGAGTGCGGCTCACTACATTATTGATAATAAGCTAATACCTAAAGAGAGTTCGACGCAGCTGCAACACCGACGAAGAGGCAGGGTCTACAAAATTCGATCCAACTGCAACACTGGCGAGGAGGCAAGACCGATGGATGAAAGTTCTAATGTTTGATCCAGCTACAACTCTGACGAAGAGACAAGACCAGAAAACTGACAACTTCTTCTTTTTCTCTTTTTCTTTTTTCTTCTTTGTTTTCCTTTTCTACTTTTTTCATTTTGCCATTTTTTTAGAAATCTTTTTTTTAGATACAACATTGATAAAACTTGAAAGTTGGTAAATTTTGACCAAGCTACAACACCGACGAAGAGGCATGGTCTAAAGTTAGTAATGTTGATCAAGCTACAACACCGACGAAGAGGCGAGATCAAGAGTTAGTGGATTTGGTCTAGCTACAACACCGACGAAGAGGCAAGACCGAAAGTTAGTGAATTAGGTCCAGCTACAACACCGACGAAGAGGCAGAACTGAAAGTTAGATTTGACCAAGCTACAACACCGATGAAGAGGCAAGGTCTAAAGATTTGATCCAGCTACGACTCTGACGAAGATGCAAGATCGGAGAGTTGTTCTTTTTGTGTGATCAAGCTACAACTCTGATGAAGAGGCATGATCGGAATTTGGTTGAAAGCTCATTTTGATTTTTTTTCTTTTTTTTCCTTTTTCTTTTTCCTTTCTTTTTTTCTCTCTTTATTTTTTCTTTTTTCTTTTTTCTTTTTCTTCTTTTTTCCTTTTTTGAATTTTTTTCTCTTTTTTTTTACGATACAACTAGAAAGTTAGTAAATTTTGACCAAGATACAACACCGACGAGGAGGCGTGGTCTACAGTTAGTAATGTTGATCAAGCTACAACACCGACGAAGAGGCGAGATCAATAGTTAGTGGATTTGGTCTAGCTACAACACCGACAAAGAGGCAAGACCGAGAGTTAGTGAATTAGGTTCAGCTACAACACCGACGAAGAGGCAGAACCGAAAGTTAGATTTGACCAAGCTACAACACCGACGAAGAGGCAAGGTTTGAAGATTTGATCCAGCTACGACTCTGACGAAGAGGCAGGATCAGATGGATTTCTTCTTCTCTTTTTTTCGACCAAGCTACAACTCTGACAAAGCGGCATGATTAGACTTTGGCAAATTTGGTTCAGCTGCAACACCAACGAAGAGGCAGAACCTTAAATTTATAAAGTTGGATCTATCCACACCATCAACGGAGGGGAAGATCAGATTTCAGCGACACAGATCTTACTATACCATCAACGGAGGAGCAAGATCGGCAAACAATAACAACTTGATTTTCATTTTGATTTGATTTTTTCTTTTTTCGAATTTTTTTGGATTCTTTAATTTTTTCCTTTTTCTTTTCTTCTCTTTTTTTTTCTTTTTGATTTTTTTGATTTTTTTTCTCTTCTTTTTTTTGATCTTTTTGATTTTTTTTTCTTCTTTTTTGATTTTTTCTTCGTTTTTTTTAATTTTCTTTTTTGATTGATTTTTTTCTACTACACCACTGCTAGAGAGACTAGATCAGCAAAATGTGAGACCCGTTACACCACTGACGGAGAGATAGAATCTGGATGGAAAATTTGATCTGCAATACCACTGACGGAGGTAAGATATGAATAGGATTTGATCTGCTACACCACTGCCGAAGAGACTAGATCAGCAAAATGTGAGACCCGCTACACCACTGACGGAGAGATAGGATATGGATGAAAAATTTGATCTGCAACACCACAGACGGAGGCAAGATCTGGATAAGATTTGATCTGCTACACCACTACCGAAGAGACTAGATCAGCAAAATGTGAGACCCGCTACACCACTGACGGAGAGACATGATCTGGATGGAAATTTTGATTTGCAACACCACCGACGGAGGCAAGATCTGGATAGGATTTGATCTGCTACACCACTGACGGAGGCAAGATCTATACTAAGTTGGCATACCACCACTGACGTAGGCATGATTTATACTAAGTTGGCATACCACCACTGACGGAGGCATGATTTGCAAGATATTGGATGATTGCGCCACTGACAGCTAGACAATTATCTAAAAAATTTGATCTGTTTCTCTATCGGCATAGGGTAAGATCTGGAATGAGTTGTTTCTGTTTGCAAGAGTGATAGTTGGGAAAATGTTGGCGTCCGTCACACCATCGTTGGATGAATCAAATCCCGAAAAGAAAAAGTATTGGTCAGTAATTGTCAAAGATTTTGTCGTTGATACCTTTTATTTTGGGTGTTTCAGTATCTTCTTCGTGTTTGGCCTCCTTCAAGACTAGGGTTAGCCCTCTTGTCATTGCCCCCATGCTGAGGGTACTCGCTCTTTTCTGTAGACTTGTTATGTACAAGCAAGATTGTATGAATGTATCCAATTTTATGTCTAAATGCATGTGTCAACCCTAAATGCATGGTGACTTTGGTGTATGCACTTAATCTAAATGTATGACATATGCAAAAATGATTCCATGCAAGATAAATGCAACTACATGCATGAATGTGACATGATTTTTTTATCCTCAAAAGGAAGCCCCTGACTTCTTACTGGTCCCGTCAGGATCTTGGTTTTTTCATGCGACGGTGCCCCAACTTTATCCTGGGCTCGATCAGCTTTCATCTGAGTAGATGCCCTAAAATTTTGTTCATTATATGACATCGTCTGACACTGCTCTTGCAGTAAATTTGAAACTTTAGGGTGATGTATTTTGGATATTCAAGACTCAGATACGAACAAAAGATGCTTGCATTGCTACTTGTAGTTTTGATACCTTACAAAATATTCTCAACACCATCGTACTTAAGTCGGTGAGGTTGGTTACCAAAAAGTATTGCTATGAAAGTGATAAAAACTACAAGGGGACCTACTATGGTCAAGACAGTGCAATACTTAAGCCGGATTAAAACATGGTCAAGTTCAGAAAACCTTCAACACACCCTCAATTGGCATCTTCATGCTTCGGTAACGGGTTTTTGCTTGTAGCCATTCTTGTTGAGTTGTCAAAGCTTACCACTCCAAGCTTAATGAAATTTTCCACAAACTTTTTGAAACCAAAGAAGTTTTCAATGGTATGGCCAACCTGTCCCGCGTGATAATCGCATTTTGCATTGGGATCATACCATTTCGGGAATGGAGGTTGTACCGGATCTCGGTAAAAGGTGCCACCATGTGGACATCATACAAGTACTTGTACAATTCTCCATAAGAAACTGGTAGTAGAGTAAATTCTACGTTTTTAGTGTTCTTCCTCTGACCAGAGCCTTGGCTTTAGGAACCGTGAGCACTTGGCATGGCCTTAGGTTGCACAATTGTGATAGGCTTAGAATAACTGGCATTATAAACTCCCGCAGAGTTTACTTCATGATATTTCTTTGCATGGTAGGGCTTTTTCTGGGACGAATACCACCATCATCAATTTTGCCAATCTTGACGACATTCTCAATAAGCTCCCCGAATAACACAAGGTCAGCAAAGTTGGTAGTCGCGTTGCCTATCAAGCGACCCAAAACTAGACCCTCAAAAGTCTGGACAAACATGACCACCGTCTCTCTTTCGCTGAGTGGAGGTTAGACTTGAGCTGGCACATCTCTCCAACGTTGGGCATACTGTCTGAAGCTTTCATTTGATTTTTGTTTCATATGTTGTAGGGTCCAACGGTCTGGAAACATATCACTGACGTGCCGGTACTATTCTAGGAACGCTTTTGCCAAGTCTTTTCATGACTTAATCTGATGACGGCCCAACTGATTATACCACCGAGCAGCAGATCCTGACAGACTGTCCTGAAAGCAGTGAATTAATAGCTTGTCATCTCGGCCATATCCAGTCATCCTTCGACAGAACATAGTGATGTGAGTGCGAGGGCAGCTAGTTCCGTCATACATTTCAAATTCTGGGACCTTAAATTTCGGGGGTAACATCAAATCTGGGATAAGGCTGAGTTCACTGGCCTCAAACCCACTAAAGGTATCCTCTACTCCCATAGCCTCTAGCTTCTCTTCGAGTCTTTTACATTGATCTTCAATTTCCTTTGAAGCTTATACCTTCGGCATCTCGGTCTCAAATAGATGATCTATTTCTAAGATCAAAATTTTCAGCTTGATTGCCCCCAGGCTTAACTTCTGATGCAGATGGCTAATTTATAGGGATCGAAGTACCAGCCTGATGTAGATGAGACTTTCCCCGAGAAGTGATCAACTAGGGTTGAGTTTCTGGTTGTATCCTGGTTTGAACGGGCGTGAACCCTGTAGGATACACAAGATCCTCGTCCCCAATAGTGGGCCTAGGATTTGTAGTGGGATTTACAACATAGGCCTCTCCAAGCTCGGGAAGCTTTAATCCCAACATTTGTGCCATTTGGCCTAGCATGTCTTGTTGTGACTTTGCAAGTTGTTCCCTCATATCCTGTTGGACTCTCGCCAACTATTCCTCAACCTGCTTGGCTATGTTCGCTTGCAAGTCTTTCTGATCTTGCTCAATTTTTTTCAATCTTTCATCGTTCGCCATCTTTGTTTTGTACCGGGTTCCGTATGGATGCTGAGCTGACTGATCTTCTACTTTATCCAGTATCATTGTCATAGGGCACCCATAGAGTCAGTTTTCTTATTTTAAAAAATGAATGTATATGCATGCAAAATGTGTCCTAAATTGATGCAATGCAAAATCAAGATTGTGATGATGTTGTGCAATGATGTAGATGAAATCAATGCGATGAGAATAAAATGAAACGAGTTAGTACCAAATAAAATTATTAAATAAAACAAATGGTAAACAAATTAAAGCAATTAAAATTGTTTATGAACAAGAAATAAGGCACCATAGCCTAAATAGGGTGACCACTAATCGGGCAGAGTTTCACATAGCACTAAAGGGTTGGCTCCTACGGCTCACTATATGCAGTTTTGGTGCTAAGAGGTACCCGAATTGTCCTTGTTGTCCTTTACTAAGAGTAACAAGGCCCCCGATCATCACCAATTATAGGCTCCTTTCAACCGAGTTCAATTTTAGGGGACCCATTCGCTTATGCCTGTATGAAGGAACGATATCCTCACGAAAGCATAAGGTACTCGAGCCCCAAAGGTACTTGCTAGGCCTATACGGAGGAACGATATCCACACGAAAGCATTAGCGTTTCCCCCACTTAAAAAAGACGGGTTTATATGGCAAATTTTAAATGCGTTAAAATAAACGCGCAATTATAACTGAAGGCTACTTTAATAGTCACTTTAATCCGGAATTTCCAATATTAATAAAGCGGTAATTATTTGAAAAAAAAGATCGACTCTCTTATTTTTTTTTGAAAAAAACAAAAATGTTCCCTAGTGGAGTCGCCATCTATAGCGATGTCATTTTCGCTAAAAATGAAGGCGGATTTATTTTATTTTGTTTTTTTTTATTTTGAAAATGATGTTTTCCGTGGGATTTTAGAAGAAATCGTGTTTATTTTCAAATGGAGTCGCCACTGGCCACTCAAGGTAGACCGGACACTGTAAAAACCAGAGATTTTGAGAACTTTGGGTTCGGGAGTCGGTTACGGATGGGGAAGGATTAGCACCCCCACACCGCCCAAAATTAGTACTTTAATAATTACCGCTTTATTAATATTAAACTTTCCGGATTAAAGTGACAATTAAATTAAAATTTGGGTCATAAGTGTGAGTAAATTTTAAAGGCCCCGTTATCCGAGAGTAAACGCCCAACCACCATCACTACGCCTAATACTGGCCCCGTTTACGCTCGGATAAAAAGGGCACCATATTGACAAAATATATATATCCGGAATGCAACTTAAAACATGGCAAACATGAATAAATACAATGCGATAATCATATAAATAAATACTAATATTATAAAAAACTAATCTAACATAAATACATCAATAGTATTAAATGAAATGCATGAACAAAAATAACATGGCATGTTACAATAATAAGACAAAATATAAATATAAACATGCAAAAAGACATGCTTCCAAAACTAAACTAATTAATTCTAACATGCTTAAACACATAAGAAAAAAATACAAATGCAACAAATGCATGATATACATATAACACTATCACGATATTAAACACAAATAAAAAACATAAACACGATATATCACAATAACAAAGCATAAAAGAACATGTGAAAAAGGAGAAAAAACATACTTCAAGAAATAATTAACCACATATATACATGTAATAAAACCTAAACAAAAACCAAACCACAATGCAACATATTCAAAACATACATACATAAATATTAATCTAACTTATTCACAAATATTAATTAACGTAATAACATAATAATATGTTCAAACAACAATATATACATGAAATCTTATATATATATCTGATATAAAAATATAGAAAATATAAAAAGTTATCCGTAAAATATGGGTTGTAGAAAAAATTATATATACATAATAATATAAAACATGTTTCACATACCAAAAAACATATACGTAATAAATACATATTAGAATACTATACGTATATATACATAATAATAAAAATATAATCTTAATATATATAACATATAGAAAATATATTATTTTATATAAATATAATAATAACAATAATAATAAAACTAATATAACAAGGAATCTAAAATAACACATACTAAAATATATAACACATACGTATACAAAAAAATATGGCAAAAAACAATAAATATAGTATTATCTAAATATATACTAAAAAGAAACATAGTATATACTCTCATATATTACTTAACATAAATAGGTAATACACAACTTAATACACATATATATATAACGTAATGTACATAGATGCATACTAAAAACATATATACATACGTACATATACACAAATAAAAGCCATAAACAACTACACATCATGATAAAAGTAAACACACATATTTACATATGAGAAAATTAAAAAACAAATATTAAACAACCATCAAGAATTAATCTAAACATCCTAACAACATATAGAAAGATATGAACATAAAAACATATAAAAACGTAATAACTAAAAATAAATAAGAGATTACTAATAAAACATCATTAGATTAAAAAAGAATTACACCATAAACATACATAAAAAGGATACCCAAAATAAAATGAGGGATGAATGTGGCTCTTTCCCCTATTTTTCTTCAATAGCCGATAGCTCCCCTTCAATTTTCCGATTTGTTTTGAAATGGCCGGCTACCCTTTCTATTTTTTCACTCTGCCCCAAGAGCTCCTCTATCTTTTTTTGCTTGAAAATGGCCGGCCCTTTCAATTTATTTTTTTTCGTTTTAAATGGATTATGAGAGGGAAATTAATGAGGTGAGGTTGAGTGTGTGTGTGAGTGTGCAGATGGATGCGGCAAAGCATTGGGGGTATGGTGAGCCTTGGCAGGGTATGGGCGTCATGCCCTTCTTTTTTGCTATTTATTTTTTTTAAATTTGGTTTAAATAGGGCAAATGGTTCGAATATAATTTGGGGCCCGGACAAAAAATGGGTATTACATTTACCAAAGACCTAAATTTCAGTTTAGTTCAATGTTACGATTGGCTTTGTAAACCAATGTAATGGTTCATCTTTTCCTTTTACCAAAGACCTAAATTTCAGTTTTTAATTTTCAATCGCGTTAACGAATTCATGACCTTAATCAGAAAGAATGCTTATTCGAATTTATAAAATTTAAGGCTAAACTACATAAATGGTCACCGAACTTTTAGGACGGATTTTTTTTGGTCACCGTATTTTTAAAATATTCGATAAGATCACCCAATTTTTAGTTCGATTTCGATACGGTCCCTTCTGTTACCTTCCGTTAGAAGTTTTCGTTTTTCCTTAATAAAAAATGGGTAAACTACACCAATCATCACTCAACTTTATTCTCACACCTATTTTGGTTACTAAAGTTTAACAATTTTCAAGTTAATAACTTAACTTTCGAATTGTTCATATTTTGGCCACTCTCAAATGACATGGTTATACAAATATAAAAAAAGATTAATCCTTAAAAAAATTCGGGTAATGATTTTTTTACTTTGCTTATTGAATTTACCATATTTGATATTTTAATAAGCAAAGTAAAAAAATATATTACTCGAATCAAATATTCCAATTAATCGGTCAATCAATTATCCGATTTAATTGGTACAATATAAGATCGAGAATTGAATAATCTGAATTTAGTGATTGACCAAAATAATTTTTTAAGGACTAATGGAACCTTATTTCGATAAAAAATAAATTATTTTGATTCGGTTACGGTTCACAATTTTAAGCAAATTGATTAACCGATCTGGTCTATTATATACAATATTTCTAAATTTTATGCATTACAATATCTTATAGTCTAGTGATTTTGATACCCTTATGATTTTTTTTTTATAAATTCTTTTTTTGGCTTTGGGTATGATTAATACGTGTGAACTTTCAATTTTTGACTTTCTAGTTGTTTTTACACTTTTATCACAATCGAAAAATTATTAAATTTGTCATATTATCATATTTGATATTCTAATAAACAAAATAAAAAAATAATTTCCAAAACCAAATATTTCGATTAACTGGTTAATCGAATATCTCATTTAGTTGGTACAATATAAGATCGAGAATTGAATAATCTAAACTTGTCAATTAACCAAAATAATTTTTTAAGGATTAATCAAAATTTTCTATTTGTATAAATATGTCATTTGAGAGTGGCCAAAATATGAACAATTCGAAAGTTAAGTTATTAAATTGAAAAATTTTAAACTCTAGTGGCCAAAATAGGAGTGAGAAGAAAGTTGAGTGATGATTGGTGTAGTTTACCCATTTTTTATTAAGGAAAAACGAAAACTAACGTCAGCTTCTAACGGAAGGTAATGGAATGGGTCATATTGAAAGCGAACTAAAAGTTTGGTGACTATATTAAAACAAACTAAAAGTTGGGTGACCTTATCAAATATTTTAAAAGTATGGTGACCAAAATGAATCCATCCTAAAAGTTCGGTGACCATTTATGTAGTTTACCCAAAATTTAAATAAAGAAAATATTTTGATACACAACTCGTAAATTTTAGTTTACACAAGCATTTTATTTTTAGGGTTTAGGGGTTTAGAATTTATGGTTTAGGGGTTTGGGGTTTAGAATTTAGGGTTTAGGGGTTTAAATTTTAAGGTTTAGGATTAGAATTTAGACTTTTATGATTTAAGATGTTAGAGTTAGTGATTTAGGTTTTAGATTTATAGTTTAAATTTGAAGGGTTGTTAGTTGTGTAAATTTTTTTTACACAGTTTATGTACAAAAACCTTTAAATAATGAAAAAAACAACTTTGACATACAAATTTGTTTAAACTTGACAATCTTATTAGATTTAAATTGCAGGGTTTAAAACTTAGGGCCTAAGGGTAGATTTTAAAATTTTAAATTTTAAAGAAAATTTGTATAATATTTTTTACTGTATTAAAATATAACCATTAAATAATAACACTAATTGAAGTCATGGATGGAAATATTAAAAGGACGGAAACCATAAAATAGAGGAAGATTTCCGACAATCATCTTGGCTTAAAAATCCGAGTTTTGGAACTTGAAAGAAAGTATTAGTCACCAAGAATTAAACAACAGAAGATGGAAAAATTAAATTAGAACAACAAGAGAAAAGTGATCAAGTCTACAACTGTGCTTTGTGTCGAAGCATGAAAGTTTGGTAAAAGCAACTTTAGTGCCGACAAACAAACAATTTATGAAAAAATATGGCTGTTTCAAATTTCAATTCCTTTGTAATCTAAGCCACATGAATATTTTTCAAGAAACTCTCTTTTTTTTTCCCTCGAGTTGGTTCATAAATTTGTGTGTATCGGATTTTGTATAATATTATTGAAGTTAAATGAATACACTGCCTTCTCATTTAAACTTGAAAAATTCTGGGTGAAACTTCCATCAGTTCAATCATTTAAACCAAAACAAGTTCAAAGGAACAGTCCACAGCGAAATCCAAAATCCGCCATGGCTGCTTTCTCTATTTCCCATTGATAGCTCCAATTCGGATACAGCACATAAAAAGACGAAAGTTCTTCCCCAGCTCATACCCCACATGCTCTCTTTTTTTCCAAAACTCGGAAACGATTTAAATAAAATAATTAGATTTCAATTCTAAGCCATTCCCAGTAAATCCCCCATTTTCTTCTCTTGTTTTTGCTGCCATTTTCCCACACCCTCCCTTACCTTTACCCTTTACCTTCTCCTTCCCCGAATTTAAACAATTATTCTTCTCCCGTTTGTCTAATCTCCGAAAACCCCAAAAATGCCTCCCAAGGAAGCTGTAGTTTTTCCAAGCGTAGAAAATGAAGAAGGCCAACACTACTCTTTCGCGGTGGAATACCCCCTATTTTAGCACCAGATCGTAACAAGTTCTCTAAGGAATTGCTTCTTCAACCCACTGTTTCACCAACTTCGGTTATTGCTTTTGAAGAAAGGGTTTCTGAGGATACTAATAACTGTTTGCTATCTGGGGAGTTGAGTAGTTACGAGTCTGGGGAATTAGCTGAATTGATTAACAATAATGATAGTTCTTCGAGGCGTTTAGCGGCTTGTTCAGTTAGTAATCAGCATTCGAGTAAGCTTGATTCTTGTGATAGTTTTGATAAATCGAGGGGAAGCTCGTCACGAGCTAGGATTTCGAATGATGATGATTTGAATCAACCTGATTGGGGTTCAAACGAGTCTGTTTTGAGTTTAGATTACCCGTCTTCGCGGGTTTCTTCTCTTAAGACTGGGCACTGTAATAATGAGTCCAATGGTGATGTTAGGAGACCTCAGGTTGTTACTTTTCGAGATTTTGAATCAGATGATGGACTTGATGAGGAGTTTAGTCAAGATGAGGTGCAAGCTCAGGTTATTAGTTAAAAGCGAGCCACAAACAAAAGGGAAGAAAGGGTCGTGTTATCGATGTTTAAGGGGAATAGGTTTACAGAGGAGGAGGTTTGTATTGTTTGTGATGTCAAGTATTGTAGTAATTTTGTGCTTAGAGCTATGGGGTCTATGCCTGAAGGAAGGAAATGTGTTACCTGTATCGGATTTCCAATTGCTGAGTCGAAACGTGGGGGTTTGGGAAAGTGTTCTCGAATGCTTAAACGGCTGCTTAATGGTTTGGAGGTAAGACAGATAATGAAAGCTGAAAAAGTTGTGTGAGGCAAATCAGCTGCCTCCTGAGTATATTTGTGTGAATGGACAACCTCTTTGTTATGAGGAGCTGGCTATATTGCAGAGTTGCCCTAACCCACCTAAGAAGCTAAAGCCCGGAAACTATTGGTATGATAAAGTATCTGGTCTTTGGGGAAAGGTGAATAAGTAATCTTTGATTGACATTGTTATTCTTTGCTATAACTCATTTGTATCGTTAGGGAAACTGATGATTCTTCTGCAATTGACAGGAAGGACGGAAACCTTCAAAGATAATTAGTCCCCATCTAAATGTTGGTGGTTCTATCAGGCCAGATGCTAGAAACGGAAACACACAAATTTTGATAAATGGTCGAGAAATCACAAAAGTTGAACTTCGGATGTTGCAGGTTTTAATTTCTAAACATGTAATGCTGTTAAGATGGTCATTATTGTGCAATATTGTGAATGACCATTTTGGTGAACATTGCAGTTGGCAGGAGTTCAAGTTGCAGGCAACCCACACTTTTGGGTGAATGAGGATGGTTCATACCAAGAAGAGGGACAAAAAAATACTAAAGGATATATGGGGAAAGGTATGTAATATATGCATTTTTCAGTATGCTCTTTGCCATTTTTTTGGATGGGATACTTGTATTAAGCATTCATTTATTGTTCAAATTTAATTTAGGCTGGAACGAAGCTTGTCTGTGCTGTATTATCACTGCCTGTTCCTTCTAAATCTTCAAATCCTTGTGGAGAGTCACTAAACAGCATGAATAGCAGATCTGTTCCGACTACCTTGAGCAGCGTGCATTACAAAAGATTCTTTTGGTTGGATCTTCTGGATCTGGGTCAAGTATCATATTTAAGCGGGTAAAAATGATTGGGAATCACACTAACTTCCATTGCTTTCTGGTTGTACTCATATTCAGATAGCTTTTCTTCACTAAAAACAGCTTGTGTAAAAGCCCCACATTCTCTTTTACTGAAGGAGATACATGTTGGTTTTAAAAAAAGATATTTAATTGCATCGATCAAATTTATTCATCCGGCATCTGGATGCTTTATGTTTGGCTATAAACCTCTAAAGGTTCTATAAAGTTTAAATATTTGAATGGTTGGTACACCATAGTTCTTAGATATAAAAGTGCGAATTGACTCTCAGGTTCGTGCGTTATAATATTATCAAGATCATGATGAAAGCACAATCTAGATTCCTAACTAGGAGCATAGGAAATTATTCCTGAATTTTCATGAATCCTTGACTTCAGGTTTGTTAACTGGTCTTTTAAATGAATGGACTGTTTCAGGCAAATATTCTTTATAAAGATGTACCATTCTCAGAGGATGAGCGTGAAAGTATTAAGTTGACAACCCAAACCAATGTGTATGGTTATCTTGGCATGCTTCTTGAAGGCCGGGAACGTTTTGAGGAAGAGAGTTTGGCTGAAATATGGAAAAGGAGTTCCAAGGACACTGAACCTGAAGGTGAGGCTGCATATTGATTTTATTCTCCAAATCATCCTTTTTACCCTCATTCAAAAATGATTGTACTTTAAAAGGAACAATCTTGTTATAGCTAGAAATTATTTCATGCCCATCCCTTGCTGGATGTTCAAAGAATAGAAAACTTCTTTGTAAGTAGCTTCTTTATGGATATATTTAAGACTCCAAGTCTTCAGATTTCCCCACCCACGTAATTTTTTGAAGGGCCTTTTAGCATTTCATACCCAGCATGAGCATCTTAGTAGTATTTCTATTTGAAGCATGTAATTATTTCTTTCGTGTTTTTTGGCAGGAAGTAGTGATGATGCTGATAGAAAAACTATCTATTCCATTGGCCCGAGGCTCAAATCGTTCTCTGACTGGCTTCTGAAGACTATGGTGTCTGGCAATTTGGAAGCCATATTTCCAGCTGCTACTCGTGAATATGCTCCATTAGTCGAGGAGCTGTGGAAGCACCCAGCCATTCAGGAAACTTACAACAGGAGAAGTGAATTGGAAATGCTACTCAGTGTTGCTAGTTATTACCTGGAGCGGGTAAGATTATGCTTGATACAGAAGTTCTTGTTTAAATTTGTTGCAACTTCTCAGAGAGCATTGATTTATATATAACTAGTTTTACTTATATGAATTCTGAAGGTTACTTGAATACTCCTTCCATCTTTCCAACTTGTTGCCTATAACTAAATTTCCTTGATGTAACTGGATAATCCGAGAATTTGGTTTAATGAAGAATTGTACCCTCAGAATGTGTTTAGAGAAAAAACATTAATTGGCTCAAAAGAAGTTGCCGACTTGTTTGTGTTTCACTGTGAAGTATATAGGCTGTCAGGCTTTGTTTGCATAATGAACAGATAAAAACATTAACACCATTTGGTTGAAGATATGGTGTTATAAATGATGGTTAATGATTACTGATGGATTTTGAGCAAATGGATAACCTATAGGTTAACCGCTTTTAAATTATTTATACATATATAAATCGGTGAAGCTTTGAGTGAGTGTGCTACTAGTAAGTGAAGGGTTTGTGCAACACCAGATTTAATTCTTCTGAAGAAAATAAAAACCTCCTAACGGAGAATCATATCAGTTTAACAAAGAATCTTGCATGGTCCACAAGCTAGATTCACCGGGCAAGTAGATAATGACACATTCTTGTCTTTTAAGGTTCTTATGTCCTTAATAAGCAGACCTAGAAGTTCCCTAATTTGGCTTATTTAGTTATAAACTTGCCTTCTATTTAGGCTAGTCCATAATGTTGGGTGACCTCAGAAAGTGGTCATCATTCTCAACACAGATCTGTCAAGCAATCTCAACTAGTACAAATGGTTGTTTGTATGGGACTACATTTTCTGTTTTGAACTTTTGTGCCAGTATAACCTCTACCACCTGTGCTCGTCTTAATTTATCTCTAAATACCTTTTTTTACTATTCTCCAGGTTGTTGAGATATTGATTTGGATATCCTCTATGCTGAAGGTGTTACTTCATCAAATGGTCTGGCCTGTGTTGACTTTTCGTTTCCCCAACCTTCACCTGATGAAAATAGTGACACTGCTGATCAACATGACTCCTTGCTCAGGTAGGCACCATTACCAATATTAAGCACGTGCATTTTCAAATGAAGTTATCTGTATTTTGTGAGGCAGTGATTCTTAGTGATGGCTATCAACCGATTGGTACTTGAATCACCTGTTAAAACAGCATGTTCTATTCTACGGTAATCTACATTGCTCATTTTAGAACTTGTTAGATTATTGTCAAATGAATTTTATCCTTAAAGTTTCAGTCTGGGTCTCAGGTACCAATTAATCAGGGTGCAAGCAAGAGGCTTTGGAGAAAATTTCAAGTGGCTAGAGATGTTTGAAGATGTTGGAATGGTCATCTTTTGTGTTGCCTTGAGTGACTATGACCAGTTCACTGCTGATGGGACTAATAAGATGCTACTGAGCAGGAAATTCTTCGAAACCGTCATTACTCGTCCAACATTTGATCAGATGGACTTCCTTTTAATATTTAGCAAATTCGATATGTTTAAGGAAAAGATAGAACGGGTTCCGTTGACTCAGTGGGAGTGGTTCGATGATTTTCACCCCCTGATCAGTCGTCATCATACAAATACAAATAGCAACAGCATTAATAATAATCCTACCTTGGGACAGCTAGCGTTCTATTATGTAGCTGTCAAGTTCAAGAGGCTTTATTCTTCACTCACCGGGCGGAAATTATATGTTTCCCATGTGAAAGGACTGGAACCCAACAGCGTTGATGCTGCTCTTAAATTCGTGAGGGAGATTCTAAAATGGGATGAAGAGAGAGTCAACTTCAGCTTAGGTGAGCACTCATTTTACAGCACAGAAGCAAGTTCCTTCTCTCATTGATGTCCAATTTCCAGATCAGAAAATTTCTCTATTTGGTCCTCAATGCCAGTGTACATACTACGCCGTGTAAATGCACAAGAGAAGACACTTGCGCTTCCTTTCCTTGAAGCTGTAAGATTATGCATCAAGGCCATTTTCGGCATTGCAATGGGTGTCATGCTATGGTGTTTGATTAGGTACGAGCATATAAGTTATATAGTAAATTTCCACATCTTATACAGCAATTCCAGATGTATTTTTGTACAATGCTTTGTGTAGCTTCTTCTATGTACACAATTCATTACATTCACTTGTAATATATGATGGAAATGCATGATTCAGTGATTGATAGTTGGCCAACAAGGGTCATCTTTCTATTTACATTTGAATTAAATGAGAATAATTGTTCAATATTACAACAAAACATGAGGTTATGTAAAATGGTTATTGTGTTCGCTTTTCTTACATGAAAAGAATCGAACCAATCAAACCCCAAAAGTCTTCAATGGTTTGAGAAGAGCAACAGGAGGAGAAAATGTATTTTTCAGTCATCCATGTAACTATATCTTGTCTGCTCCTCTGTGTTCAATAAAATGTTTTTAATTACCCAACCTTGTGCTACCATTTGTTCATTCAACGGCCCAAACTCTTCCTTTACATATTGCTTGCTATAGTCGACCAGTTTAAACCACTCTTTGATAACTAAGTCTGAGGAATCACTAGCATTCATCATGCTTTCCCACATACTGGAACGGAGGACCTTCCGAACATAGCAGGCCTGGAACAACACAAACATTTAGCCTCAAACTTAAGCTTGGCAACTATAAACATAAGCTTGTGTATACAAATTTTATTCCTATTTGCATAGTTATTTGGTTCACCTGCAATAATCCCATTATAACATCGACTGTACAAGCTCCTTCACGTATGCAAAGAAGGATACCTTGCTGGAGTTTCATAAGTGAAAAAATGAACAGAAAAACAGAAGATATAAGAGAAATGATCATTTTATGTAAGCACGATAGTTTAGTAAAACAGCTAGTGAATATTGCATTTTTTATGCACCTCTCTGGTCCTTGCTAATCCTCGGTAGAAAATTTCCGTGCATATGAAATAATAATCCTCGTTACCTACAGACTGCATTGCCATCACCGATAACTTGGGTAATTGACCCTTGGGATTCATACACCCTATTCTGATGCGCCATGGCTCCTTGCCTAATCCAAATGTTTCATCCATAATTAATGGTTAGTTCTACAACAGATCAGGTAAACAGTGAACTTAAAGGTAAAGCAAAACCATGAAAAACTTTACCTTTGGTCCACAAAAAATTGATTTCTTCATCTTTACTCACTTCTTCAGGCGAAGGTACATATCCAAATGAAATCCATGTATCAATTATAATTTCTATTCTATCCTGAATGTTGGAAAAGAGAAACAGAAACAAATAAGAAACTGAACAATTGAGGAGGAAATACAGATTGCCGACTTTATAAAAAAAACTTGTCTCACGTTTCAACAACCTGCATGCACTAGGGAATGAATATTGAATAGGGTTGGCATATACCAAATCATGAGCTAAGACATGCGGAGTTTTTTGTTTCTTCAGAGTAACATCTAAAATAGAGAAAGCTGAAAATGTACTGGAAATAAATATTCCACCTTAGTTAAGGTTTGCAGATGGACGTACTTGAGACCTTGATATATTCCGAAGAGGTCAACTGCCGAGAAAATAGGGTATAGAATGAAAGGTAGTCCGGCTTGTAGCCTAGCCAATAAGGAAAACCAAGAAAGCAGTATAGCATTCAGTTACACAACAAACTAAGTTGACAGATCAAGATATTTAACCTTTTCCAAAAAGGAAAGAAGAAATAGAATAACTAAATCCCGACTCCAACTTAAATTCTATGCAGCTAACTGCAATATTCTGCACTAGTAGGAACCAAGTCCATATTAAATAAGCCTTTAGATAAGCATCAGCCTATTCAATGGCACCGAATTGCCATTACAGAATGTGTATACCAGAAATAGCAAAAAGCAAAACAGGTATAGACCTTTCATTGTTTCTTGAGCAGCATAATTTAAACAGCAACTATTTAAATAGTACAAACCTTTGATTGTTCTTGAGAAACAAATTCAAAACAGCAGCAAGCATGAGACCAAGGTTATCAAAGCATACTGATTGAATCTGAAACCAATTCCAAGATCAGAGCACTTCCCAGTTCCCACAAAAGTATCAATAATGCCATGAATTTGAAGGAATAACTGTAACCTGTGACTTTGCAGAAACTTCAGCAAGGTTATCAGCTATTGCAAAGCTTCGATGAATGGAAGGCTGCTTGTACAGGGTGGAAAACATTAAAACATCTAAAGCATATATTGTGTAAAAAAACAGACTGATATAAATATTCCAGAAATTAAAAAAAAAAAAAAGAAGTTAAAAGATGCTACACTTAATAAAAACTGAATCCTTACACTGGTTGCCATATTGCACGCCAAACTCATTTGTTTTGCAACGTTGGCCAATGATGCTAGAAACAAGAAGTGCCGAGGAAATGTAGGAGTGAGCAGTTCAACTCCAATGCTCAAAGTGAATAGTAGGGAGGTTGAAAACCTAACTCTCTTCAAAGGAGATAAGACAATAAATAAGAATGCGGTAACTGCACAACTGTGATTAGTGAAACAAAGAATCATAAAAACACAAGTAAGTGCTGAAGAAGATGTAAAATGCAACCCAAAATCTGGAATTCTTACCTTCAAATTAGTATCAAAAGCAGATGCCAAACTAGCTGTATAAATACACCTGCTTAGTCGTCCAAGTCCATCCTTCAATACCCAGTTAAGTGCAGCAGCTGATGTAAGTGATCGAGAATACCCAATTCCCATAGCCCGAAACATTGCCTGTTTTCACCACATTCTGTCTAAAATAAGTTAAACAAGGTTTTGTGAAAATGGCAATCAATATCTAACTACAACTAGAAAATAGAAATACTTTTCCCCCTCGAACTGTTAAAACCCGATGTATAATTTAATATAAAGCATTCATAAGTTCTTCCCTAGTAGGATGAGTCGCCAGACATTTATACCCCATTTGCCCCATTGATCTCATAACATTAACTTCAAATTTTAAAAAGAAAAGAACTCCGTTTAAAAAATTGAATAAACAAAAAAAAAAAACATTTACCTGAGTAGCAAGAACTTGAAGAGCAGAGCTAAAAACCCTGTGCAAAAACTTCCACTTTACGTAGCCGATATAATTTTCACCGACTTGCTTAGGAATAAAAAAGTTCCTAACGGCCAAGCTAGAAGCTTCAACCATCTTATCCAAATTGAAACAAAACGACGCCCCAGAGCTACCGCCGTCGTCAAGACTAAGCAACCGAACACGATTCCCATCCCAAAAGTACCTTAAAACTTTTCCGTGCCTCCGTATCACCACCGGGAGCTTAGTAGGATTTGATGACTCAATCCCATCGTTGTTTACACCTTCTTCAAGCTCGTAGGTAATTTTTTTTAATCTAAATTTAATATAAAACAAAGTCGGGATTTTAAAAATAATTTGGAGGTTTTGCAAGACTTATTTTTTAGGATTTCCATGGGACTTGGAAATTAGGAGAGCAAAAAAATGAAGGTTTAATGGTAAATAGTGGATTAAATGAGAAATTGGGGACGATGGAAAGTTTTGGGATTTCAATGGATTTTCCCACGGGAGGGTTTAACTGGTTTAAGAAAAAAAGAGTAATGTCACGGAATAGATGGAGGATTTCCCCAAATATTTTACACTAATCTTTCTCCACAGACTTTAGTTTGTAGCAAAACGAACGTTTTCCATCGAGGCATGATGATAAATTTAACTGGTTAAAAACTAAATAAGTCGTCGCGAACTATATTTGTATCCCGTTATTTCGCGTTTTTGTCCGCTATCGTCGTGAATTATTTTTAGTTTTATATAGATGTCTAAATTTTTATTTTGGTCATTTTAAATGTCTGAATATTAAAAAAAATCGTTAGCCAATTAAAATGTGACATGTGATATATCTTTTATTTTTAATTAATTTTTAAATAAAATTCAAATTTTAAAAAATAAAAAAATTATCAATATTAATTTTTTACAAAATAGTCCCAAATCCCTAACCCAAAACCTAAAATTCTCAAATTGACATTATTTTAATTTTCCCACAATTATCTTGTCGTTGGATACCTTGGGTTGGTGGATAATAATGGGAGGGTTTAGGGTTTAAGAAAAAGAGTAATGGAATAATGGAGGAACCATTTTTTCCTAATCACCCACTTTAGTTTGATAACGGAATAGAATACATCAATGGTTGGTCACTCAAAAAATAACACGATATTAAACGCTCTCAATGGGTGGTTGGGAGAATTTCAGAGATGGTCCGACTAAAATATAGTATCATTTTATTTTATTTTTTTCTTTTCTCTTCAACTTTTTGTCTGATGTTAGGGATTTCAAATTTGGGGCCATTTTATGAGTTTTTGAAATTTTAAGGTTTTTTTTTTAAAATAAATTAAAAAATAATTAAATCAAATTATATTTTTAAATAATCGGATATTCAAATATTCAGATATCTATTTTTTTCGAATCGAATAAATATCACTATATCGTCGATCCGAAAAAATTTAATCAGGTTTGATTCAATATCCCACAATAAACACCTCTAATGGTTGGTTGAGGTGCATCTCTCAGTCGAAGGCGATTTTGGTAGAAGCGACGGTGGCTCTCTACATCCCTTTCGATGGTGTTTGGTCAGAAAATTTATCTTCTCTGATAGAAGATCAAAGGTTTGATACTTCGGGCTACGATTATTCTTCTCGATTTCGTCACCGGCGACTATGAGATCTTGAAGCGGTGATAGCTTGGCCTTTTTTTCTGCATTCTTGCAATCGTCCCTATCCTGCTATGCCTCCGAGAGTGACATGCAATGGAGTTTAAATTTGCTGGTTCTTGTCTTGGCTTCTTTGTCATTTGTGCTTGCTTATGGGTCTTTCCGTCTATGTTTGATTGTATGTTTTTTTTTTTATTCATGATTTGTGTTGTTGCGTTGGTGTTTTGTTTCTAATGGGATCTGTTTCCCGCTCTTGTTTATGTTGTGATTTTATTTTTCCAATCGTTCTTCCCCTGTCTATTTGCTTCATTGCTACCTATTTTTCGTTTTGTTTAAATAAAATATCGACGTGCTCAATGGTAAGAGAACATAATATTTTAAAAAATTATTTATTATCAACAACCTGAGTGGTTAAATATCTCAATTGACATCTTCTCTTAGATTGTGGATTCAAAATTCATTAATAGCAAATTTTCTCAATCTTTTCTATAGATATTATTCAAAAATATTATTTACTTATTAAACAATTTCTACTTAGGAAAAAAAGAAAGAAGAATTTTTTTTTTATTGGGGCTTGAACCCACAACCTAAAAAAGAAAAATATATTAATAGAGAATTTTAACCACATACTCTAAAGATTATTGACAAAAAAAAATTATTTATTAAAAACATAACGATAAGAATATATTGATTTTTCAGTTTTGTCTTTAAATTTTTCATTTTTATTTAAGAAATTGAATAGCATCTATTAACACGTGTCATTTTTAAAAAAAATCTAAACTATTTTCTTTTTTTTTATCTCACATGAAATCAATCCCAAATTTTTAGATTACAATTACATTCCTCTCTTTCTTTATCTTCAAATTTCTCCCTTACAACCTTAACTGTTGCATGTCAACTTCATCTGGAGTCGCCTTCAGCCATAACCACGGGATGAAAGAAATCAGTTGAAGCTAGTGAGTGATGACTGTTTGCATTCTGGCCCTTTAAATGACTACTTTGAACTCAAAAGCACAAACATCACCAACTTGGATACTGTTATCCAGGGAAAAGTATCTCAACCAGTTCATAGATTTTAATTTAGCTTTCCCCCCCTATTTATCTGCCCTTGAAGGAAGAATACAACTTCTCCCACTGAGATAGTGTCTTGGAGAATCATCTTAGTTTGACGAGTTCAATGAAAGGGTGCTAAATAATTTTACATGAGTGTCAGAAAACTAAATAATTAAAAAATAAGACATTTGAGTAAAAACACCTAGTCTGGAATCAAATCTTTAGTCTTAAGCAAGAAGTATAAATAGAAATATAATGACGAAGAGTTGATCACAGAGCACTAGGGTGTACTGCTCCACCATCACTTAACCAAAAGCTCCTTTTGAATGAATTTATGAGACTTGCTCGTGACAAATACACAAGTTTTTGGGCAGGCCTTTGCTTTCCAGTTTCAAAAAGGGATTCCAAAAATACTACTACTACTACATTCTAGATGGCATTTGCCCGCTTGTTTCTTTTCCCGCTATTCCCATCTCCGGCCTTGCTAATAAGCTTGAAGTTAATAACATTACCAGTGTTGGGAACGTGCTGAAACCAAAGGGTATCTCCGATATCTAGTTTGTTTCCTTTAACAAACGTGGACCACCCGGCACCTAGACGAACATTTGATTTTGAATCCACCAAGATGTTTAATGCCCACGTCCTCCCTTTCGAGTCCTTCAGCACCGTGCTCCGCTTCTCTGCCAACCCCATTTCTTCAACGAAATCGCTTGGAACACCCTGAAATTTAAGCTAAACATATATAACAGGGTTGAAGCTTGAAACAAAAAAAAAACAGCTTTTAATTGAGTAATAAAAATCAAGTGGTGGTGGTTCTTACAGCAGAGTACGCCTTGTATTTCTTCAAAACCATAGAAAATGAAGCTTGCTCCGAGGTTATCTCATCGTCCGATGTAACAACTCTCACCCCTCCAATGTTTACACCTAAATCAAGCATGGGTGATTAAAATGAAATGATGCTAAAAAAAGGAAAAGAAAAATCGAAGTGTTCACATATGAAATTGAAGTAAAATGACCTTTGGTTCTCGTCGAACTTGCAGCGGGCTTAGTGCTCTTTCCGGATGAATCAGCTTTCTTGTTAACAATCTGGACGTGAACTACAACTGCATTGCCCGTATTTGGAATGTGCTGAAACAGAAGCGTATCTCCAACAACTATCCCATGTTCATGAACAAACTGGGACCATCCACCGCCCAAACGAAACTGCTTCCCATTCAAAGTGGTGTTCATTGGCCACATGTCGCCTCTTGGGCCCTTAACAATCGTTGTGTTTTCCTTTCCGATGCCTGCTTCTCTTGCGAAACGTGTCGGAATAATCTGAAATTTGAAATATATATTTTACATGAAGTAGAAAGCAGTTGACAACATTGAATAAGTGTATTGTTCTTACGGTATAGTATTTCTGGTAATCCTTCACAACCATTGTAAAAGAAACCTCCTCGTTGCTAACATTTCCCATACCTAATTAAACACGTTTGATAATGAAGCATTGAAATGATTAGTACTAAAAGTCTAAAACTGAAAGCGAAACTGAATATTAAGAGTTACACATTAAATGTAAATGAACAAGCTGCCTCACGAGAAACTGGTCTAGCGTTCTTGGATACTGAAGATCTTTTGCTTGGCGTTTCTCCTTTTTGTGTGTTAGCAGCAAGAGTGATGTTCTTTTCGCATGCTGTTCGGTTGTAAATGATCACGTCGAACGTTGAATTATCGACCAAAAAGAAAACTAGAAAATCCCCTGTTTCCAGGCGATGATGTTTGGCGAATTTAGACCAGCCACCGCTGAAGAAGTAATTTCCTTGCTCGATTTCGACTCTAGCCCGCCATAAGCACCCTGAGTCGGAATACAAGGTGAACATGGAGGGTACATTTCCTTTGAAAATATACTTGACAAAGGCCGGCGGAATTCTCTGTGGGAAAAAAAGAAAAGACGGCATCTATTACCTATATACATAAACCTGGAGCTCTCAAAAAACATTAAATGCATGCTGGAAGAATTTGAACATACCAACTTGTTAACAAAATCTCCTATGAGAACCTTGAAGAAAGAGGGGTTGCGTTTTGGTTTCCTAGCCATACTAGAGTTCAATTAGTGTTTTTTTTTGGTTCAGCACAAATAAAGGAAGGATATAAAGGAGAGTGGGGAAATGGAGGGAAAATGGGAAGGAGGAGGTTACGTCGCTTTGATTTCTGTAGGTGTCTATTTGGAGTTTGTGAATTTGGGTTGTGTGGAGATTACAATGGAATAAATTTTCTAGCTATTGGAAGGATTTGACCATTCATGTCAGGTTTGTGTTGGCCTGTTGGGTTTACAAGGAAATAAATTCCATGGCCTGTTGTGATAGCAATTAGCAACCATCCAATGGTACTTGATTTAGTGACAGATACAGATGTGTTAAGTTCGAAGAGTCAGCTTTGGAGAGTGCTTTCTTTAAGGCGATGTGGGCATAAGTTGGCTTTTAGCATTCCATCCTATGATTCTGCCATGGATCTTATGCAATGCATGGAAGCTGTAGAAGTGGAGGTTTAATGCTTTGATCTCTGCTCTGGACAAACTATAGGATAATCAACATGGTTTGGTTGTTTTCTTTAGGTTATGGTCAGTGGCGAAACTTGGAGTAAAAGTTTGAGGGGGTCAACTCAAATTTTTAAATTTTTTTGAAGGATTGAACGAAAATTTTCAAAAAAATGAGGGTTTAACTAAAATTTTAATAATTTTAAGAGATTTAACAAAAAAATTTAAAAAATTGAGAGGGATTTTAATTAAAAATATTTAAAATTTTAAGCTTAATATGAATTCTTAAAAATTTTGGAGGGCTAAATTGAAATTTTCAAAAATTTTAAGGACAAAATTCGAGTTTTTCAAAATTTTGAGGCGGGCCGTAGCCCCCATCGGTCCTTAATGCTTCCGCCACTGGTTATGGTGGTGGGTGGCCTTACTCGAGTGGTTCAATCGTTGCCATGTATCTCCAATCTTAGACAAAGCGTCTATTTATAACACAGCTTAGTGACCCTGTATGGAAAGTATAATCTTTCGACAACTAAATAAAATAGAGGCTTTAAATTTTTTTTTAAAAAAAATCATAAAACACTTTATTTTTTTCATAAACCCCAATCT
This sequence comes from Hibiscus mutabilis, assembly GCA_019671005.1. Classification (NCBI taxonomy): domain Eukaryota; kingdom Viridiplantae; phylum Streptophyta; class Magnoliopsida; order Malvales; family Malvaceae; genus Hibiscus; species Hibiscus mutabilis. The sequence continues at coordinate 7,138,343 of CM033731.1, read as the reverse complement.
CCAATCTTCAAATCCATCCTCTGCGTCGACAAATCAATCACCACCACCCATCTTTGTAACACCCTGATCCCAACGGATCCAACATGCTACATTCGGGCTACTTCTAACCCGATCATTTAAAATTTGTTCGAAATTAAAACCTCCAGTTTAATCATAGATCAAAACCAATTAAAGTCATGATATACAAGTTTTATAAATAAATTCAAACTTTAAAATAAGGAGCTTCATACAAGTTTAAATCTCCATATTTTCAAAATACGAAGTTAAGAGTTATAGACCCAAAATAGTTAAGGTTCTACGAATACATAGCCCACTACAATAATTTAGGTACTGTACTTTAATCTTCAAAATCAGCGTTGGAAATCCTTGATGGCGTGTTCCCTCGAATAAGCTACCTGTCAACCTACGCACTTAAACAACAAATCCGCACGTTGAGCTAACAAAGCTAAGTGGTACATTTCTACTATACACTATTTCGTGCATTTAAAAAATACGAGCAAACATAAATCAACATTTAGGCAATGATATGAAGTAAGCCAAACGGTTAAGCGCTTATCATAGCCCGGGATCGCAAAACATCAGGTCAACTACAAAGCACTTGGGATCACCTACCATCGAGTAAATCATTATCGTATTCGAGATCACTAAGCATCGAATACTTGCATTCATGGTTATACATGGGATCATTTAGCATCGGAAAACAATTCATAAAGGTACACTCAGGATCACAAAGCAACGGGTACACACTTCGGCTAAGTACTGCAGTACATGCTCATTACAATTTATCCAAACCATTAGGAGATCATTCGGGCCCTACCAGGACCCTCAACGGGGCCCACATATGAAAACAATAAAAGTTGGGCAGTAGCTCAAGTGGGTACCGGTACGCCCTACTGGGTATTGGTACTCGTGTTTTGGTACCGATATTGGTTCGACCGTACTGGTACCAAAAGTGGCTACTAGAATTTTGGTATTTGGCTCAGTACCAATACTAGATCGATCGTATAGGTACACGGAGAGCCGTATCGGTACACGCTTGAAGGCAGTACCGGTATGCAAGCACCAGATCGCTTGGTTAAGGCTTGAAATCCATCGGTATCGGTACGTGTTCGACCCGTACCGATATTCGAACCCAAAAATGGCATTTGAGCCACGGGTTTGCTTCCACTCAGCCCTTAGACACTTAAATTCGAATCTCCAACTCACTTGGGAGTTTCTAAGGTGATTTTGGCCACTCAAGGGCTGCCCAAAATAAGCTTATAACATCAAAACATCATCAATTCCAACAATCGAGCCAAAACCTCATTATATCATGCTTTCTCTAACCCTCGCCCCAAATGCAATTTAGCCAAGCAATCAATCATTTAAGAGCAGAAAATAAGATAGGTTAGAGATGTACTAACATTAACAACAAACTCAAAAGCCACCACTATCAAGCTCTTTACTTTCTACAATTTTTTTTGGTGTTGGAAGCTTTCTCCCACCTCCTTGGCTAATCATGTGTAAATACAACATAGTTACACCTCTAGATGATTAGAAGGAAGCAAAAATGAATTACTATACACAAAAATTAGGCTAACACTTCTCAAAACCCAAGTTTCCTTCAAATTTTCGTTTCCCCCAGCCACCATTTCTCAATATTTTTACCTCAAAAAGTAGATCCTTTCAAGCTCATTTATTCGTTTCCCTCCAACCACCATTTCTCAATATTTTTACCTCAAAAAGTAAATCCTTTCAAGCTCATTTCGAATCTTACCTTTAGATTTTGGAAGGAAGAAGTATCAAAATAAAGCTTTTAACTTTGTTCTCAAAATTTCATAGAGGACGAAGAAGGGTGATGAAGAGAGAGATGAGGAAGAAGGTATTAATGATGATGATATAAGCAAAAGGGACAATGTCCCCTTGTCTTGTTTATTCCCACCAATAGGAGCAATGAAGGGCAGCCCACTTTTAAAATGGGTAAAATTTCTATCATAACCTTCACACATCTTTCAAAAACAATTTCTTAATGCATGTTAAATATTTATTCAAATTTTATTTGGTTTTGAATTTGGATTGAAGTACAATTCTTTTGACCGAAGATTCCTTGGAAACTAAATTTATTTAATAAATTAATATTATATTAGAAATATGAGTGAATGAGAATGTAAAACCGATACCGGAGATTGAAAAACAGATGAACAGAAGAATTCCGATGAACGTAATAAAATAGCGTAAAGAAGAGAGAAAGAGAGGGAAAAGCAGTTATTTAATTATGTAGTTTTAACCTTTCATAACTTCAATTCAAAACCCAATAATTTGATTTACATGAAAGAGCCACCTTACATCATTATCATTAGTATTGCCAAAAAAAGCTTCATGTTCTCGACAATGGAGGAAGCTTCATGGGAAAGTTCCAATGGTAACCTTTTTCAATGATGATTGAAATCAAAGATCCTATGGAGAAAACAAATCCACGAGGTCTATTACATTAAATTAAATTCAGATTAAGATTTATTTTAAAGGGTGTTTTAAAACTACATAATTATCACTGTAATGTGTTGGTGCCGGTTGTTGGGGTTTATTTTCTTCTTTGCCAACTACTTCTGCTCTTGTAATCATATGGATTAAGCAAAAACATGTATACCAGAATGTCACAGATCAAATCCTTGTCGATTATTGAATATTTGTTTGGACATTGTCCTCATTTGGGGAAGCTTCGAGCATGGTCTCTCCTAAGTTAGTTTTGCATTATTATTGATATTTATGTACATTTGTATAATTACCTAAGTTAGGCGAGCTAATTAATCTCAAATTGCAGTTAGAAATTTAAGATTTCAAGTAATATACAAGTTGATAGGCATTTTAATGTAAACCTAACTGATCAAATAGATTAATGTGGTATATTCAACTTCTTCGAATTGAAGTAATTAAGATTAATGTTGATTGTGGAATTTATTTAAAAAATGAGAAGGGGTAAATATATATTTTCGTATCTGAATTTGACTTCAATGTGCAATTTGGTACTTAAATTTTTTGGTCCAACTAGGTACTTGAACTTGGCTTTTAGGTTCAATTTGGTACCTAAACTTGGTTGCATAGTTCAAATTGGTTCAAACAAGTCATTTACATATAATTTGGACCAAAAAATAAAGCTCAAGTACCAATTTAAAACCAACAAACCAAGTTTAGGTACCTAATTGGACAAAAAAACTTTAGATACCAATTTAAACCTTAAAATAAAGTTCAAGTCTCTAATTGGACCAAAAAATTTTATATAACAAATTATACCTTAAAATTAAATTTAGATACCAAAAATATATATTTACGTAAATGAAGAAAAAAAAGTAACAAAAGGTGGTTGGTCCAAGCGGTAATAAGTTTGGTATCATGTAAATAAGTCTCAAGTTCGAGACATTGTGTATGCATAAAATCCTCGCTAGAAGATTCACCCACTAAAATTAAGTATGCGTATGCGATTCGGGCTGATATGATCTATTCAGGGCAAAACCCTAAATAATCAAAAAGGTAATAAAAGCAGAAACGCTAGATCGGTTTTGTTTGAAGAAAGTCAGAAAGAAAGGAAATTAAAAGGTCGTCCAATAAAACAAGAAACTAACGTAGTTTAATGGGAAGGAGATTAAAGAAATGAAAATTTATTTTTAGGCCCCCCCCCCTCTTTATATAAATGGTGAAGAAAGGCAGTGAATTCAATTATTGGGTTGCATTTCAACTAGCCAGGTTGAGTGTTTTCGGTGGATGGAGTGGGGGAGAGAGGATCCCCATGAAGGTTCGTAGAAAGGATTACAATGGGACATCAAGTTCATTCCTCAATTATTATTACCCATATTCGGCCAACAAGTAATCACTTCGGTTCAGTGGTAATAATGTACTATGGGACTTTTCTACTTAAATAGTTAAATAATATATATTTTTTAAACGAAATGATATTAAAAAAATTATTTACATAAATAACATTCTTCACTTATGTGACATAATTGTAGTGGTTGAAGGAAAAGCGCGACCAAATAAATATATCTTCTTTGGTTTTGAAGTTTATTCCCGACAAAAAAAAATAACGGTGGTCAAGAAATAAATTATACGATTAAAAAAATCACATGTAATATGTGTCAAAAATATGGGTTAACATGAACACAAGCCAAGTAATGGTTACGGCACACATGTATGAACTTTATTTTAATCGTTCAATGAGTGTGCGTTTAAAATATTGTATTAAAGTATTTGAAAAAATTAGTATCTAACATACGACATGGGATCAATGCAAAATTCACAAATTTTCATTAATTTTACGTCGTTTGTTAGATATTGATTTTTTCAAGTGTTTAAATACAATCTTTTAAACATACACTAATAGAATAATTAAAGACAATTCATACACACGTGTTGATGTTCGACCCATGCTCATACCCATGTCAAGACATGTCCTTTAGATGTACAACATGTGATTCTTCTTTTTGGACAAAGTTTGTAGTATAAATTTTTCCTTGGCACACATTTATCTTATGTGACATTGAAACTGTGTTATATAAATAAATTTTCAGATATCATGTTGTTAAATAATTAAAAAATAGCCTAAATGAGTTTCAAAGTTCAATAACTACACATAACTCTTTCTCCTTTCTCTTTAAATGTAACATAATCTTTGGTTGTAAAAAATGAGTTAATTTAATATATAAATATGAAAAGAAAACACAATAAGAAGTCTTCCTACCTTGAACTTGGATTACAAAGATCATTCAATGAACTTTGTTGATACTAAACCTTTTGTTTAGTTTTTTTTTGTCAAAAAAAAAACATTTGTTTAATTGGTATGCAATCCTTTTTTTAAAGGGGGATTGAATAGGTAGGAGATCAATTATTTTATTTTATTAGATTTTTTGTTACCCTTTTAGTTTTTAGGGTTTTGCCCTGATTTATCCGAACCGACCCGCGTCATATACCTGATTTTGGTGGGTGAGTCTTTCAACGGAGATTTTATGCATACATAACACCTTAAACTCGAAACACGCTTAAGCGATACTAAGCTGCTTACCACTTAAACAACCCCTAATTTTTAGATACTTTTTAATATGTTAAATTCAAAGGTTGAAATCTATGATCCCCCATTTAGACCATGTTTAATAAGTGCAAGTTGACAATTCCCATAAATCAATTAATTTCATGATCAAGTTGTGAATTTATGCTGTTGTCGCCCATGAATTCAAATCTGATTGTCCACGCTTGAACAACAAGGAAAGGGTATAAAATAATAAAAGGGGCTGTGGGAAACAGGGACATGACCGGCGTGAGAGGAGGCTTCGCCGCTTTGGGCAGCCGAGCAGCGGCAGACCCAGATCATATGTCGGATTGTTGGGGTTTCTCTTTTCTGCCCCCACGTGTTTTTTCTGTTGGCAATGCATAGTTGCATATTTCATATTCTCTATTGCCACTTTTCCCTCTACTTCTCCAATTACCCTTCCTTTTTCAATAAAACTACATTTCTATCGACCATGTCACAAATATACAAGTGTATTAATATCTAAATAACATGAATTAGTAATTAATTTAAAATTATATAAATAAAATATTTTTAATACTATTATAATTTGAAAAAAAAATACAAAGTCACTTCAAGAATCGGAGAATGTAATCACCCGCTTAGGCTGCCTTTGTATTAAGTAATTATTTGAATTTAAAATAATAAATTATGATATATTTTTCTTCTGTATTGAATATTGTATTGATCAAAATTAATAAATATATTTTTTCTGTCTTAAATATTTTATTGATCAAAATTAATAAATTTAGTTAGCCGTCGGTCATAGTGGCAAAAGGATTCGTCGTCAGTCTCTTTTATCTCTTCATATTTTTCCGCTTTTTTTTTTAATTTTGATCTCTCTAGAATTTATTTTGCATGTATATTTTTTGTTTAATAAATCTTCTCATTCTCCTATAAAAATTATGTTTTTTTTGTCCGATCTTATAACACATTTTAGTCTTGTTTTTGCAAATCTTTTATTCTTTCAGGATTGAATTCTTTACTATCTCTTCAATTGATAGTTATTTGATTGTTTTACCGATTTATTTATACTTTAGTTCTCTCGTCTAAATAAATACTCGTAGTCATCACAAATATATATATTTTGTCATTTTTTTATCTATTTCTTTACATGATCTTATTTTATGAGATGAGTGAATTATATTTAAAAAAATTAATAAATCATGATAAGTATGGCAATTTTATGAAAATAAATTTGAATCAAACTCAACAAAATTAAATATAAATCATAAAATTCTTAAAGTCTTAATTTTTGCCGTACCGGAATACCTTAGATAGTTTGGTCGTATTTAAATTCTTCAAATTGGCTCAATTAAGTTTAGAAGTAGCAATTTGATAGATTCATCAATAGTAATATCATATCTAAAAATTACATTGACCAGATGGGAGCTGTAGCATTCAAGATAGTATGTCTCGATTAAAAAAAAAATCAAGATTCAAACTATGACACCAGCTAATTAGAAAGACTTTTTTTTTGATAATTAGTTAGAAAAACTTTAATATTAGATAATTAATTTATACTAAGAATTAATGCTGACCCTATTGACATTGTTCATAAACCTGTTAATAATAAATCATTTAGTTTGAAAATACATTCATAAAAAAAGAAGACGCCGCAATGAAAACTGCAAAATAAGAAGTAAATCTACGACGGAAATTTTACCTAAATATCTCATTTTTATATTATTTAATTTTTTGATATTTTAAAAAAATTAATTTTTAATCTAACACCATTTGTAGGAATTCATCTGATTGGTAAAACGAACTTTATATTTTTTTAAATTTTTAATGAAACTTACTTAACATGTATGATAAGTTTTATGAGTTTTTTATTTTTTAATCGGAGCAGTAAAGCCTTTTAACCTTAAAAGAAACACAAACCTATAAAACTCGTTATACAAGCTCCATTAAAATATAAAAAAAAGTACAACTCGCCATATCGGATACAAAATTAATTTTATTAAGGTGTCGGATCCGTAAATAATGTTATGGATCAGCAAATTCGGGTACTTCCCCCCAGGCGTTATATCATGTTGAAACGAGGGTTTATATGTCAAGGAAACTGATCCTCGGTACTTATACAACCTGTCACTCCCAGCATACATCCTGGCAACCCATGCTCACTTTCCCCATAAAAAATGCTTATTACCACGTCACGGCAAAATCCTATGTGGCAACATGGTCCAATTTCCTCGGCCCATTGTTTCTCTCCTCTATTTAAACTCCCCCGACTTGCCTTTTCCTCTTCACCAACGATTTCAAAGGAAACTACCCCCCCCCCCGACGTTTAGTTCCAAAAACAACAACAACAAGACGAGATTATTAAAATCTAAGATCCGAAAATGGGTATTTGTAGTTCGTGCGATTCAACTCATGTAGCCACGGCTAAGCTGATTCTTCAGGACGGAAGGCTGCAAGAGTTTCCTTATCCTGTTAAGGTTTCTTATGTATTGCAAAGGAACCCCATGTGCTTCATCTGCAACTCAGATGACATGGACTTCGACGACTTCGCATCAGCCATCGAGGAAGACGAGGAGCTTCAGCCCGGTCAACTTTACTTCGCCTTGCCATTGAGTTGGCTTGAACATCCTTTACAAGCCGAAGAGATGGCCGCATTGGCTGTCAAAGCTAGCTCCGCTTTGATGAAAGGTAGTGCGGGTGAAAGATCCGGGTCTAGACGTAAAACTGTTACTCCTTTTGCGTTTTCCGACGACTCTCCTAGCCGGAAAGTTGCCTCCCCCGTCGGTGGCAGTGGTAGTGAGAAGAGAGGGAGAGCCGGGAGAGGGAGGAGAAAGTTCAAGGCTATGTTGAGTGCTATTCCTGAATAGGGAGGGGACATGTTCGGAACTAAGGGTGATATATTTGTAAATATATAATGCTATTGAGTTTATTTTAGTCAAATCACGGTGGAAATATCGGTGGTTCATGGTTAACCTGTCTTTCTTCACATTCTTCCGTTTCCCATGCGAGGGTCTTGTTACAATTTTACCCTATTTGAGTCCAAGAGAATACGATAAATTGGATTAGTGCATTGTGTCCGATCACATTTTTTTCCTTTAACATATATTTTGATACAAATTCATATTAATTTAATATTTTTTATCCATAAATTAAAAGGTATTAATGTTTAACAATGTTCGATCATATGTTCTCACATATATATATATATATTTATGTCAACAAAAATATCAATAAAATTAAACTCAATTAGCTATAGTCACATATTTTAAATAAACAAATTATTCCTACTAAATTTCGTCACATGAAAAATATTTATGTGAAAGTTCTTTTTATAAAAATTCAATTGTTTAATAAATATAGATAGAATTAGAAAATTTTAAATTAATATAATAATAAACTTAAAGAAAACATTCGATAGAAAATTAAAAGAAAAAAACCTTGAATTATTCTGTTCGTCTTCATAAGTCATAAGTGAAATGAAATTCAGTAAAAAAAATGAGTTTAAAAACTGTTTATTATACACATTGAATTGGACTATAACTAAGTTTTAAGTGAAATATTATTTCAATCGAGTTTTATTTAAAAAATACTAATTAAATAAGTTTATAAAATTTGATTATATATATATAAACCATAAAAGGGATATTGTATAAGCAATATTGTACGTGGGGAAACTTGAGATTCACTCTGCTCAAGGCTGAAGTATGGTTGCCAAGTCCCCTATAAAATTTGTTATCTTGGTAAACAAAAAAAACAGGGGAACGGATAAGATTCTTAGTTGAAATTTTCAGATTCACGAGGAGGAAGCCGGTGAAAATGACATATGCTACTCTGTGGAAACTGTTCACCACATTGGCCGGTGTTTAGATGAGGCAAGGAATCGCAGCTCACGATTAAGTGCACGAGTCTGGATTTTCAGATTTATGTCATTCGGATATTAAAACTATAAAACGATTTTAAAATAAAATATTTATTCTCTTGTTGATCGACCTTGAACAGTAAACTTTGTGCTTATCCGACGTGAAGCAAACTTCACGGCTGATTTCCTTGCTAAACTCCCTGTCTAGGATAATGGTTCTACACGAGTCTTCTAGGATCCGTCTCCGTCTTTACTCTCAGTTTTAAATCGTGACCTCTGTTGGAAGCGTTGGTGGGCGCTCTATATAATTTATAACTCACACAATTTTATTAATACAAATCAATATACAAGTACAATTATTTTGACTCACACTAACTGTTGCTGGTTTTCACGCACACACACTTGGTGACTTTGTTTCTCACCTCACTCTCTAAAACTTTGCTAAGCTTGTTTTCTCAATTTTCACTCTTCACTCATACATCTAACCAACTACAACACATGCCTATTTATAGTACTAGTAAACCGACTTAAAAAAATGTCTAGATACTAATTAAATATTGTTTAAACTAATCCTATAATTTTCTACACATTGTCGCCATATTCATTGTTTCAATGTTAAGGACTCTTGAAAGTTCTAGTTGCTGCCACACTTGGAAGCTCCATGAAATTACCAACCCATTGATTATAATTTCTACACTAATCAAGATACTTTTCCATAGTTCATTGCTTAGTCGTCATGCTCTGTTCAACATATTTCTAGATAGTTCCTTGCATTAGTTATTTTTTGTTTAAATCAAGTTTGGTTTCTAACAGCCTCTATGATTTGGTACATTATCATAACTAATATCTTTATGTAATGGCCTTGGCCTTTTTTTATTCAAAAAATAAATAAATAAATAAAATATTTATTGAATAGAGATATATTTCATTTTTTCTAATCTAAAGGATGGAATACCATTATCTCCTTCTTAAAGACTTCAGCCTGTACATAAATGTGGTTAAGATAGTTATTTTTTATATCTCTCATCTATTTGTTTAATAGTCTAATAATTTGAAACTAATTTGTAAAACAATACCGTATTAATTTTTTAATGATGTTAAGATGATTACAATATATTATTTATTTATATTTTTTCTTAACATTTTAATAAGACACATAGGGACAGAGCAAAGATTTAAGGTTGGAGGGCAAAATATAAATGTTTGAAAGTGGGGGCAAATTCATAAATAAACCATTTTTAAAAAGAAATTATATAGGGAGACAAATGCAAAAAAAATTCTTGGGGGTGGGGAGGGCAGTTAACTCTGCCCCTGAAGACACACTTTATAGACAAAATTGATAAATATCATCGTCTTTTCTACTGAAACTACTTGTTTAATTCCAATACGGTACTAATTGATCTATTCTCTTCGTGATAGGACTTGTACATACTTTTTGGCACTTACCAAAATGGGCAGATCATTAAAAAAACGTGTAACAATTGGATCTAATCGCTCAAATAATAGTTTGCATTCGATGTCTTGATGATAGTATTCATGTAATAATTGGAGTTAAGTTCTAGAAAGTAATCGTATGCATTGGTCATGTCATTACGTACGCTATCATGAAAGTTGGAAGAGCATGTTCATTTTAGTTAGTTTTACCCTAATGTACAATCCAACTTCTCCTTTAACTTGTTTGAAGCTCGTATATAGTTGGACCTTCGAAAGTGGAAACCTCTGTGTTACAATGGAGGACATGCATTACCCACATTTGTATTTAAAGATTACTTAAATCAAGATAACTCTATAATTGGAGACGACAGCTTGGAAGAATCCGATGGCAAATCATGGTGAAGAAGACGAAGATTTTTTTTAAGTAAACAGAACAAAATACCGTTTATTAGATTAAAAAATAGGTGCCATCATTTCATATGCAAGTTGGTGTGGTCCTGCATGATGGTACTTATCCACGTCATTGTCATTCATTTGGAAATTTTGAAACCATATTCGTTAAATTGTCAAGGCAAATTCAATTATTAGTCCTGTATTTTGATTTACATTCTCAAATTCGATCATTTTTAATCCATGTAATCTAGTAATACTGTCTCACCAACATTATGTCCTCCTCATGAATTGTGCACCAAAGTCTAAAACAGCGGGCACATTTGCTATTCACCACTAGTTTTGTTGTTACCTTTTTATGTACTTATTTGAGTGAAAGACAACTAAAGGAAGATGCCAACCCTGCAAGAAATGTAAAGTACTAGAGTTGAATATGCGACAACCTTTTTTTCTTTCTTTCAAATTTGGACAGATTAGCAGAGCTCCAATTAATTATCCAACTTACTCTAAGCATTGTCCCCTCACCAGTTTTCTTTTGCTGATTGACTGTGTTATTGTTATTCATGGCTTCAACTGCCTTGAATTTGATTCCTGAGTTTGGATCCAGCTGTTCCTCAAATTATTTCCTCCCCCTCAACAGTTTCAGTATATTCCATGCTTTCTTTTTATGTATAGCTTGATAAAGAATTCCCTAATAGCCCCTTGCAACTTCCCATGGAATTTGATTCCTTTGGATGAATGCCGGTAGTTTGTTTTAATGTAGGATGATGAAGTCTTATCCAAACAATCAAACCCATAGTGTTTTTTCTAAACCTCATAAATTTTAGGTTCAATAAACTGAAATAATTAGGAATTCAATGCCCAAGTTCACATACAGATTGGATGACAAAGCTACACACTGTAGATGTTATTGTCTGAAACAGACACATCCAAACCTTGAATTTCGTGAAAAATAGCAACATGGCACAATAGAGATGGCCTTTAAACGAGGAATGGAACAGACCAAAGGGAAGGATGACAGATAGAAGTGGGCATATATTGGAGAAAATGAGCACAGTAATATGAAACAGTTGGTGCTGGAAAAAGGAGGAATGGACATCTTACTTTTTTTTTCGGTGTCTCTATTTATGTTTAAACACTCAAAATTAGGTTTAAAGTTTATGACTAATGTTTAAGGTTAGGGTTCAGGATTAAAGTTTAGGGAATTAGAAATATGATGTATTTTATAGGGTTTAGGGTTTAAGATTTAAAATTCAATGTTAGAACTTAGAATTTAATTTTTTTGTTGGGGCATAAAAAGTGATAGAGAATTTTTGTTCGAAAAGGAGGCCAGGGTATCGGCAATCTAGATTGCATCATGTTACTATTGTGCTCTTGTTCATCCAACCTAAAAAGGAATAGTGAGCTTTCGTTTTCATTTTTGCCTTGTCGAGTTGGAAATCTCGTTAATAAAAAGGCTTATTATATGTAAGAACATATTAGTTAGTTGGGGCATTGGATAATTGTGTTCACTATATTTATTTTAAAATCATTCTTTTCGAATTAACAACCAATTGGTCTAACAGAATGAGGCGCTAGGTACCTTAAACAAGGTCAGAGATTTCAATATTAGGGTCCGTTTGTTTCACTGAAATCTGTTTCCGGAAAATGAATTCTGGAAAATAAACTACATTTTCTAGGAAAACAAACTATAGAAAGTATTTTCTGGTGTTTGGATGATGTTGTGTAATTCATTTTTCGTTGTTTGGTAGAGTAGGGTAGCATTTAGGGTAGCATTTAGGATTTATGGTTTAGTGTTTAGGTTAGCATTTAGGGTTTAAGGTTTAAGGTAGTATTTTTGGGTTTAGGGTTAGTGTTTAGGGGTTAGGTTGGTGTTTAGGGTTCATGGTAGCATTTAGTGTTTAGGGTTTAAGCTAGTGTTTAGGGTTTAGGGTTTATGTTATCGATTAAGGTTTAGGATTTAAGATTTATGGTAACATTTAGGATTTAGTATTTAGGGTAGGATTTAAGGTTAGTGTTTATGGTTTAAAATTTAGGGTTTAGTGTTTATGATTTAGGGTTTAGGTCGGGCTTAGGGGTTAGTGTTTATGGTTTAGGGTTTAAGGTTTGGTAGTGTTTAGGGTTTAACATTTAGGGTTTATGGTTTAGATTAGTGTTTAGGGTTTAAGTTTTAGGGCATCATTTAGGGTTAGGGTTTATGGTTTGTTTAGGGTTTAGGGGTATATATTTAGTTTTTAAGGTTTAGGGTTTAGGTTAGTGCTTATAGTTTAGAGTTTATGATTTATGGTAGCATTTAGGGTTTAGGATTTATGGTAACATTTAGGGTTTAGGATTTAATGTTTAAGGTTTATAATAGCATTTAGGGTTTAAGGGTTAGTGTTTAGGGTTTATATTAATATTTGTGGTTTAAGGTTTAGGGTTTAGATTAGTGTTTAGCGTTAAGAGTTGAAGAGAATGTAGTTTGTTTTACGGAAAAAATATGGTAAAACAAACTGCAAAAAAATGTAAAGAAAAAATAGTCAATTGTAATTCAAACCCCTTTGACCATGTAAAACTACATGAACCAAACACCGTAAATTACGGAAATTGAATTCTGGAATTCAAACTACATGAAACAAACGGACCCTTAATGTTGTGAATAGAAAAGAAATAGATTAAGAGGGTCGTCCTATAATGAGCCTATGCAAAATCCGATCTAAATTAATATACTAATGAATCGGATACAAATAGTTAAACAAAAAAATCATTCTTCTCGAGTCTCATACAATAATATACAGCATTGTAACTTGATATAATTTATACTTCAAGAATAATAATTGAGAAGCAACGAGCTTGACATAGCATTTGTTGAAGTGTGAACCTCATATGTGTGGGGCGCATAACTACAGAAAGAACAGCCGGTGAGTGCCTTTTCCGCCGATTACGACTTTTCTTAATGATAATGTGCCTTTTCGCGACTTGCACTTTTGACCAGCAACAAGAAAGAGATACAATTTAGATTCAACACTCTAAAAAAAAGTTAACATCATACATTCGTACTCTTTAGTTTGTGCAGTTAAACTTAAGAAAGGGTAAACAATCTTTCTACTAGTCACTCAATTTTCATCATGTTTCTGTTTTAAAAAAATATTAACACGGATCGAGTCGGACAATGTGTTCAAATATAACCATCTAAAAATATTCTCATTTACTCATGAAAGACAAGACTCATACAAGCACGTCGTCTCAAATTTTTTTGGTAAAATTTTGATACACAGGTAGTGTAAAATTAATTTTATACAAACATGTGTATTTACACTATAAAACCCAAATCATAAATTTCTAACCCTAACCTTAAAAAACTAAACCCTAAACTATAACACTAAATTCTAAACACTAACCTTAAATTCTAAACCTACAACATAAACCTTAAACCCTAAATTAAAACCACAATCCCTAAAATTAAAAGGCACGTGTGTATCAAAGTTTTTTCTAATTTTTTTGACACGAAATAGTTTCTCTAATTTTCCAAATTCTATTTTGATTACCATATATATTTTTTATTTTGGTCATTGAAATGCAAAGTTAAATTCGAATCAAACAAAATTAGCCAAAGTTGTTGGTAGCTTTCACCGACTCCATCAATATCATGGATAACCGTCGATGACTTTAACCCCGATTTTTAAACCGCAGCGGATGAAGAATTTATTAAAGTCGACGACATGAAATGATCACAATTTCCTAAATAATTTCCAACTAACAACAATTCCCTATTTTTTCAACAATAATTCTCTAGTTTAGCCTGTTGACCGGGCATCCAATTTTTTTCTAATTATTTTTTAGGTAAACTATTATGGATGTCATTTTTGTTTCTATCTGATCACTAAATATAAAAAAGTTATATTTTGATCACTTACGTTTTGTCACGATTTGGTCACAAAATTAACCTATACTCAAGTAATTGACTAATATTTATTGGATATAAATATGAGTGTGCATTCGATCAATTCAGTTTTTATACATCAATAATTAAATAAATCGATTTAATTATTGAAACTAAATAACCCAAATCGACTTAAAACCAAAATAATTGAATATAATCAAAAATTTAAATGCACATTTTTTGTGATATTTTATAAAAAATAGTATTAAATCATTATTTCATATTAATTTTAATCATATTAAATATATACTTGTAATCAATTTATTCAATTTGAATATCCAAAACTAATAACCGAATAGAATTAACCATTTAAATCTAATAAATTAACTGAATGAATTGAATTTTTTTATTAAATTAGTTCGATTTAATCAATTCATTCGGTTGGACCGAGTTTTTACTCAAGATATGGAGGGCAAGAGTCGGTGGTTTTAGGAAGTAGCCCTGGCGAGACCAAGTTGAGTGACAAGGTAGCCTGGGAGGCCTATGTTAGTATTCTTTACTGGCCATGTTTTGGTTACTGTAAAATTAGTGTTTTGTCAGTTGTCAGTGTCACCTGCCCCTTAGGTTGCTTGTTTGTGTCCATAAATATGGAGTTTACACGTTACACACTAGAGGTTTCCAAGAAATCTTCGGATCTGGACTGCGCACAAGCTGCATGCAAGGACCAGACTACTTTAACCGTTTGTTTCTATAATCCTCCAGGAAATTATGTAGGAGAGAAGCCATACTAGAAAATCAGCTCTATATATGGCTTGTTCCCGGACCTGATCTGAGAGTTTATTGATGCATGCAGACGTAGGGAACATTGTTGCATTGCAATTTGCATCACCCAAAATCCTTACTTTGGATCTAAATAAAACAAATTCTTGAAATGTTTTCTGGAAGGGTAAATTACATAAATCATTATTAAATTTTACTTTCAAACATATTTTGGTTACTGAAGTTTTAAAACATTCAATTTACTCACTGAAGTTTAGATATTGAACATTATTTGTCACTCTTTTTGTTAATTTTTTGACAATGTTCATTTACTTGCGAACGAATAAACTTCTCCAAGATTCGAAAGTTGGGAAACTTTATCGGCACGAGAGAAGCAACAAACGGAAGAGGAAAATCGACGAGAAAAAAAACCAAAAGATTTTTGACCGATTGGTGAACTTCTAAGCACTTTCAGGCAAACTGGAGGTCGAATTTAAACTCAGGGGCTGAGACGAAGTGATTGGTGAAATTTGAAATATAACAACTACCATCCGCGACCATTTAAGATTTAAGAGTGACAAAAAACGTTCAATGTTTAAACTTTAGTGACAATAAAACGTTCAATGTCTAAACTTCAGTGAGTAAATTGAATGTTTTGAAACTTCTGTCCCTAAATAGGTTTAATAGTAAAGTTCAATGATGATTTACATAATTTACCCTTTCTGTAAATACATTTCCATCCCTTTATTTGACCACTCAGTTAAGCATGATGTTAAACTTGAATCCTAAAACAAGCAAGATAAATATGATCCAATAATTTAGGTTTCGAGCAACTGAAAAGGAGATTGTTCTGTAGCTAAAACTGACGAAGCACGACCGATAAAACTTAAAAGAGATCCCATGCCAAGAGCATGGGTGCCCACCACAAGACTTGGCTGGCTCGTTATAGTTCGTACAAATGACAGATGGCCAGATGTTTTTAGCTCAAATTATGATACGATGTTAGAAACCAGCTAAATTCAAGTCGAGGACAGAAGTTTTTGGAATCTCGTGTTCAAGTTTTGCGTGTGTTCCTTTCACTGATAGAAGTATACCAGCTCAAAGTTATATACAAATCTCAATGCACATTACAGAAATCGTTGGTTCTTCCTATTGCATGACAAAGGATACTAACAATTACATTACAAAAGATCATGCTCCATTGTTATATCCTAACATTGTTCCCTTTTAATCTCTACTTTGTACAAGGAAATATCTAAAATCTTCCGAAAAATAGAAATACTTGCAAATCGCATCATGCCGGAACACCATGCCTACGGACAATCATCTTAGTAATTCTTTCGATATCAGATACCTAAAGGTAAAATTGTGAGGAATCCATGCTATGTTCTTGCGTGGTTTTCCTAACTGACATTTTCTAATGCTCCTACTAAGTGATTCGGGTAAAGAGTGTTGGATCATTTCGATGACACCGGTTGGACACAAACTTGAGTCCTTCACAAATGACTCTACAATCTTTTGTAACAGAATTTTCTGGTCTTTGCGGACACCAAATGTAGCACGGATGTACTCTTCTTTTGCAGTTTCCAGCTCTTGAAATACTCTCTTTGGTGTGTAGGCACGGATCTAAAGAAAAAAGATGAAATATAATTACAAGGCTGATAAAACATTATTAAAGGTAAACTCCAAAATTAACATCCTTCAACTGGTTCGTAGACATCCCATCATCGGTTATATAATAGTATGGAGAAAACATAGATGAAATCGCACTGCAGGATCGGAATGGTTTCCCGAGCTGAGGGCAAAGTGTAAAAGAGGTTCTGGATGTTCAATTGCATATGCTTGCCTCTCATCTCCAGTTTTAAACTTTGTCCTGGAAGAGAGTAATAACCGAAGCCACTACAAGCAGGAAAGCTTTATCAGCACCATCTTAAAACATGATTTAAATCAATCTCAATGGCCATTTTAAGAAATTATAAAGATTCAAAATTGAGGAAAGGAAAGATGAGGCTTGAGATTTACCTGTCCGGGACGAGATAAACGACATCCAAGGATAGAACTCTGTATCGTATCAGCACTGATGGTGTGACCCCCGATGTTATATGCAGCCTGAACAGTAAAGAGAATAAGATAACACATACCGGTCTAGTTTCATCGTTCGAGAGGTGTAACAACGAGACAAGTTATGCTTACCCTCAACAGAAGAAAGAGTCTCTTCACATTATTTTGTGGGATACCATAAGCCAAAAAAGCCTATTATGGAGGAAAAGAAAGACTGAATGCAATCTATTTCATTAAAATTGGAGCCAACACTACTATATCAGATTCTTTTCATGGATGAGAACACTCACGTGCATCACTGATGAATTGTGTATGTTTATCCAGAATGCCAACTTCTCTTCATGTTTCAACTTCCTAGGATCAATCTATTCCAGTAAACAGATAAGTGACCTATAACAAAACAATTCGATGAACGCATGGGAAACTGCGAGAGGGATTTTTCTTGTGACATTTGAATTTCGGAAAGACGCACCTGAAATTTTGTAGCAAGTGTTCAACATCACCTAGTTTCTGACTATCTCTGAAAATCCATGGCACTTCAACCATAGTGCTATATGGTCCACTAAACTGTTTGAGTCCTTCCACATGAAAAGGGTTGTCTAACCGAACATCAAAAGATGAATTATTTCTGAACCCCGGACTCCACATGTCATGCTGCTCCGGTGGGGAAAAGGCACTGACTGATGACATGGATGAATTGGGAGAAGATAATCCATTTCGGATTGGTGGTTCTGCTAGCTTGCAATATATAGCAGCCATGCACTTTATCATATCCTCAGAAAGCTTGTTTGAGGTCTCTGGAACATGGTCAGAAATGCGAGTGCCAAGATGTTCAGCCAGACTGATTATATTCGATGCGCTCTGAGAATACTGCAGAGAACCAAGCAAAAGTTCCAACCACAAGAAAAAAGATCCTTAAATTGTAGTACCTATTATATGAGAGATCAATTCTCCCATAACCGAACTTGTTCCTCTTCTTGATGCAATCATGGGGTGATGATGATGATTGAACTAATTTTCGATTACTTATCTCAAAAACTGACTAAAAGTAAACTACATAAGCTGTTGACAATCAGTTTTCCAGAAATAAATGACTGTAATGGTTTATTGTGATGTAATGTAACAGGCAACCAACCAAAAAGGTAAATGTACAACGAAATACAAATTCTCTGAGAAGATTACATGCTAAAAGTAAGTTACCGCCATCATGGACACAGGTTGTGAACGGCAGGTCCTTATAGCTTTAGCCAAATTCTCTTCTGCGGTTGAAGTTCTACTTGAATATGCTGAATGCTGGCATAGCGAGGAATGAGAGCGATTAACACCAGAATCTAATAGTGTTTCTTCTTCAAAGCCACTAGGCTCCTTGCATGAATTGTCATGGTAACCAGACCGTAGAGCCGAATTTTCATCCCTTTTAGATGGCGATATAGAAGTCCCTTGTTGATCAAAGGCTTTCCTATACAACGAGAGAAGGTACTGTTCCAGATATACAACTTCCAATTCTAAGACAGCAATTTCCTTGATTAACTCAGTACCTGGCTGTAGAAAAGCAGTGTCAAATTTCCAGAGTCAGGCTTGAAGAACGTATTACGGAAGGGCTAAAAGTAGAGTCAAAAACTATATTCTAAGGTAAAACTTGGCATAAATGAAAATTCATGTCCACTAAGGTTAGAAGCAGCAAAATGTCTTAAACAATGAATTCCTGCCAGGAAAATAAGAGTTTAGAGGAACTACCTTAGTTGTGGACACTGATGTTTCATTTCTATCTTCATGGGAAGAAGTTCTATAATCCAATGTCGTTTCCAATGCACGACGAACCTCAAATTGATCTTGTAATCTTTTGTCAAGCTGTAAAATCTGCACAAGAGTTTTTTGAACCTCAAATTGATGTCTCAAAATTAGTAAATTGATACAAAAAAAACAGATACAGTTCCACACCTCTTGCTTCAAAGAGTTTTGGACCTCAGTGCTGAGAGTGGGAGATTATTTCTTCTGGATTTTGATAGAGTCCTTCAAGTGCACCATATCCTGGTACCAGATATAAAAATCAGACTCTTTGCCAATCCTAAAACTTCCTATAGGAGCATAGTAATGATGACTAATTAGTCCATAGCAAGAATTATTCAGCTCCATTTTAATTCAGAGCTAAAAGACTAATTTAAAACAAAGAATTTGATTATATGATTCCTTCTTTGAACCACCACCTATTACTATCATATGCAGCAACGAGGAGCCAAAGATAAAATGAACCGAACATGGCAAAGGGAGGGAAAAGAGATCATTGAAATAAGATATTAGTAAAAAAAAAGTAAGATAATCAAATTATCATGCTTTTATGCTCTCAAGTCTCAAACCAACTGTTGGAAAACAAGAGCTGACAAATTACCTTTTAAGAGTTAAAGGAAGAAGGGAATACTTTACCAGCTTTATACGATTTGATGCTTCAAGAGAACTATCCATGCCATCTTCCTCAACTCTTTTCTTTCCAGGAAAGCTGCTATGTGAAAAAAAAATCCAAGAATCAATAGATAAAATTTGCAAAAGGCAGGATTTGAGGGCTGTCATTGCAATTCGTAGCAAAAAGATAACACTTTTTCTCACATATTCATCAATGACTTATTAATTGCAACTGTTATGATAAACAAAAAAGAATAATCAACAATATTAAGTAAATTAATGTTCAATGCCAGAAGCCAAATTTCAAGCATTTTCATGATTTACGAAATTTCCTTTGTTACTCCATATTTACCAGTACCACAACAGAACATTAATGACCGACCAAACCTAGGGAGTAGGAAGTAGAGACATGGAGCTAAACTAATGAAGGAGAATTGGCAAATGCCTCTTGAGGTTTTCTACTTCTGAAAATGCTCAAAGTTCCAAGTTTTCTCAAGCAAAACCTCATCCCAGAAACTCTTTCAGTTAGAGAAAGCTGTTAACATCAAAGTAAAACAAAGCTGATCGCAAACTAACAAAACATATTTGAACAGTCACCTTTTTGATCGCTTGTGCATCAATGATGTCACTCTCAATCCCAACATGTTACTTTCTCTGCTGCCTTGAAATCCCATCACTCAGAAAATTTGTTCATAACAGAAAAACCAAAAACGTTTCTTTGAAAGAAGGACAACAGAAAATGGAACAAAGTAGAGGGCTTTACCAGTTAGGCAGGCTCTAAAAGAAGAAACAAGGAAGATCAGAAAAGGGTTCTGAGGAAATGAAGAAGGTAAACAATTGTGAAAAAACTAAAAAGGAGGAGAGAAAACATTTGAGAACGCAGAGACACGTGATTATACTCCAAGGCTAAACTTGTCTTGTTGCATTTTCAAGAGTACTGAGACTTCCAGCAACTACTCACAAAAACTGATTATTTTGCTGCTTAAAACATCCTGAAACCTAGCAGAGGACTGAAATTGCTTTGCATTAAAAACCTACTGATACGGTTCTAGAAAATATGAGACCTTTTTGGCTTTTGAGCAGTGTTTCTTTCCCTTTTTCCAAGGTACGTAGCTTCACTCACTTTATAAAATCCTTTAGCTTTTGTAATGAGGAAATTCTCTCTCCCTTTTTTAACTGTAAAAAGAAGTAAAACCAGCGTGCGGGCCTTAGAAGAAAGTTAGCATAAACACTGTACCATTCATTAATAGTGGCTATGACTGTTTTAAGAGTTTAGCGTAGAGAAAATTTAGTCTAAACAGCATTTATTAATTAATCCCTCAGTTTCCACATTGTCATTCTCTTGGTGGAAAGCAAGTGGGAGTTGGTGACCGTCCCTGCTGCCCTGTCTCATACAGTCATACCGCTACTATGCATTGCATGTTGTAAGATACTAACCATTCAGTCTCAAATTAACTGATTATTTTTGCTAATAATTTGCATTTGTTTATGAGATTAGACCTTTTCCTTTATATGTGTATTTTGCTTATTTTTATTGCAGTGGGATAAAGTTTTGCCTTTGGCAAAACAAATACTAATAATTGGTAAATCAAACAACTCAATTCAATTAACAAATTCATCATTTACTGTGTTAAAAAGCTAGCTTAACATAGGTGTAATGATGGGTTAGTTTGATTAATTGTTAAAATGTTCCAACTAAAGTGTCACAGATAGCCTAATCCACTTGGGGTGAAGCTGGTATAAGTTGGTTTTCAACTAATCTGCAATAATACTCTCTAGCAAGTAGCAAATAATTTATGTAATAATATCATCAAACGTGCAACCCATTTAACATCCAATTATCCTTAAACAATCACATTTCTTTTATTGATTTGATTTGATTAAACTAGTCAAGCTAAAAACGTCTGAGGCAAGTCCTTACAAATATAAAGGATTTTGAACACTAATCAAGAACATGTTTATGTCCAAACGTAAGTTGTTAAGAATAGGTTATTTCGTTTTCTTTAATGTAATCGATAGGTTATATAAGATAAGAATGGTGTTGTAACAGGGCATGCCAATTGTTATAAACAAATATCTTTTCCTTCCTATCTTCTTCTCTTAAATTTTTTTCTTCTCCCTTTATTCTTATTTTTGCAGATTGATTGAGAACCGATTGCAGGCTTGTTCTGTAAGCATAAATCGAGCAAAACGCAGCGGAAGGATCGAAATTTATAAATACCTCCAGCCATTGTCAAAACCGTATGCCAAATTGAGATGTGGTTGCACCACCGTCGAGCACGTCGAACCACCGTCGGATTCCTCGAACTACCGTAGAACCACCGTCGAATACTTCGAACACGGCAACACAAAAACTAGAATGCCAAGGATCTTCTAAGCACTCAAAACTCACTTAGATGGAATATGTGATTCTTGTGTTTGATGCTTAGGGACCTTAGGCTAATGGAGTATTTATAGTGTTGGTTCACCATCAAAAACCAACAATAATTACCGTTAATGCCCCTTAACTCCCATATTTGAGCGGCAAAACTATCCCATTAACAATCATGCACTCCTTACGTGGGTGTAACTGAAGATTGGGGGAGGTGAGAAACGTGGGAAGAAACCCACAAACCACACACGCCTGCCAACATTCTCCCACTTGGTTCGTATTGTCCATGAGTACTTAAAATTGAAATATAATGCATGAATCATGGCGACATTTCCTCTTATAATTTGAGTAGTATCTTCCATGTATCACAATACATCAAGTCTCAACACTTTAGCCCATATACTTAATGAATAAACCCGATGTTTATTCTAGGTCCAAACTTTAGTGATATTTCTCAAAACAATTAACTTAATGTGTACACAACATATATGAGAAATATCAAACTTTATTAGAGTTTCAACAGAATCGTTCTTACAACAAAAATTTACAAAGTGGGAACAAGTCCTATAGTGACAACATGATCTTTAAATTTATGTGGTAGCATGCCCTTAGTCAAAGGATCAGCTAACATCTGCTCAGTGTTAATGTGCTCAATGACCACTTTCTTTTCTTTAACACGTTCCCTTATGGCTAGATACTTAATGTCGATGTGTTTACTTCGACTTCCACTTTTGTTGTTCTTAGCCGTAAAGACAACAGCTAAATTGTCACAATATATCCTTAATGGCCTAGAGATTGAATCCATAAGTCTCAGCCCAGAAACGAAACTCTTTAACCATATTCCATGTGAGGTAGCCTCAAAACACGAAACGAACTTGGCCTCCATAGTGGAAGTGGAAGTCAATGTCTGCTTGACACTCCTCCAAGATATAGCTCAGCCGGCAAACATAAATATGTAACTTGATATTGATTTACGTGAATCAACACAACCAGCAAAGTCTGAATCGGAGTAGGCAATCACATCCAAATGGTCAGATCGTTTGTACGTAAGCATGTATTCCTTTGTCCCTTTGAGGTATCTCAAAACTTTCTTTGCAGCTCTCTAGTGGTCCATACCCGAATTCCCAACATCCCAACGACAAATGCAATGTTAGGTCTTGTACAGACTTGAGCATACATCAGACTTCCAATAGCAGAAGCATATGAAATGTTTTTCATTTCTCCTTCTCAAATTCGTTCTTCGGGCATTGGGTCAAATTGAACTTATCACCCTTCACGATAGGAGCAACACCAGGTGAACAATCTCTCATCCGAAATCTTTCCAAAACTTTGTTGATATAGGTTTCTTGAGATAGACCTAAGACACCTTTATGTCTATCACGATGAATCTTAATGCCAATGACATAAGATGTATCACCCTTATCTTTCATATCAAAATTTTTAGAAAGAAATTGTTTCACATCATGTAACATACCCTGGTCATTTGTTGCAAGTAAAATATCATCCACATATAGAATAAGGAAACAAATTTTACTCCCACTGACCTTCTGGTATATACATTGATCTGTGACATTCTCAACAAAACCAAATGAAGAGATAACCTCATGGAATTTCAAATACCACTGACGGGAGGCTTGTTTCAATCCATATATAGATTTCTTTAAATTTCAAACCAAATTTTCACCATCACTAGAGGAAAATCCTTCAGGTTGTTTCATGTTTACCTCTTTCTCTAGGTCACCATTAAGAAAGGCAATTTTCACATCCATTTGTTGTAACTCAAGGTCAAATTGAGCTACTAATGCTAACACAATACGTAAGGAATCTTTCTTAGATACTGGACTAAAAGTCTCAGTGTAACCAATTCCTTCTCGCTGAGTGAATCCTTTAGCAACAAGTCTTGCTTTATATCTTTCTATGTTGCCTTTTGAGTCTCTTTTTGTTTTGAAGACCCATTTACATCCAATGGCTTTTACACCATTAGGCAACGGTGCAAGATCCCAAACTTTGTTGCTTTTCATAGAATTCATCTCATCCTTCATAGCATCATACCATAATTTTAATTCATTATAGCTCATGGCAGTTGAAAATGACTCAAGGTCATTTTTAGCTCCAACATTATAGTCAGATTCTTGTAAATACACAAAATAATCACTAGAAATTGTTGATTTTCTTTCTCTAACAGAAATCCTTAATGTTGAGCCAACATTTTCTTGTGGATCATGTTGTTCAACTGGTTGTTCAATAATTTCTAGATTTTCTTGAACAACTTGATCTATTGGAGTGTTTTCAGCAGGTTGTGGAACTTCATTGATTGGTTGTTCAATACCCGGTTGAGCTTGATGGGTGTTATATATGATAACCAATCTCTCACTTGAAGTGGATGGATGACCTACAGATATTGAATCCCTAGATAGATCACTATCACTGATTGAGTCATTCTCAAGAAATTTTACATTTCTTGATTCTACAATTCTAGTGCTGTTAGATGGACAATAAAATTTGTAACCTTTGGACTTTTTGGCATATCCAATGAAATACCCACTAATGGTTCTTGGGTCCAGTTTCTTTTCTTATAGGTTATAAATTCTCACTTCAGACGGGCATCCCTATACGCTTATATGTCGCAAACTTGGTTTCCAACCTTTGAATAACTCAAAAGGTGTCTTTTGGGACAACCTTGGTTGGAACCCGATTTAATATATACACAGCCGTCTTGAGAGCTTCAACCCATAAAGACTTAGGTAGCTTAGAGCTACTATGCATACTTTGCACCATATCTATTAGAGTTCGATTTCTTCTTTCCGCAACACCATTATGATAAGGCAAGCCTAGCATGGTGTATTGCGCAACTATACCGTTGTCTTGAAGAAATTTCGCAAATGAACCAGGTGCTTGTCCATCCTCAGCGTATCTACCATAATACTCACCACCTCTATCGGTTCTCACAATCTTTATTTGTTTACCACATTGTTTCTCTACTTCAGCCTTGAAAACCTTAAAGGTTTATAACGTTTCACTTTTATGATGAAGCATGTAGAGATACATAAACCGTGAGTAATCATCTATGAAAGTGATGAAGTATTTCTGACCTTGCACATCCATATCTAGACAACAGATATCAGAATGGATGATTTCCAATATATTCGAACTCCTCTTGGCACATTTTTTTGACTTGTTAGTCTGTTTGTCCTTAATGCATTCTACACAAACATCAAAATCAGTAAAATCCAAGGTATTGAGAACCCCATCATTTACTAATCTTTTAATCCTTTTGATGGAGATATGTCATAATCTCTGGTGCCACAAAGTAGAGGAATCTTCATTTATAACAAACGTTTAGTACCAGTTTGAATGTGCATAACATTATGAGTGACATTATTTTGTAAATCAATAGAGTAAATACCATCACATAAAATTCCATTTCCAACAATTTCATATTTATAAAACAAACTGAAACTAACATTTGAAAAATTAAAACAATACCCCAAGGGCACAAGTCTTGAAACAGAAATTAAATTTCTAAAAAAACTAGGAATATAAAAAGTCTTTTCTAAAACTAAAACAAAGCCACTACTAAGAACTAATTCGCATGTCCCAATAGCTTCCACATGTGATTGCATCTTGTTTCCCGAATAAATGTGTCGTTCAGCTCCCGAATAAATTCTCACTTCAGACGGGCATCCCTATACGCTTATATGTCGCAAACTTGGTTTCCAACCTTTGAATAACTCAAAAGGTGTCTTTTGGGACAACCTTGGTTGGAACCCGATTTAATATATACACAGCCGTCTTGAGAGCTTCAACCCATAAAGACTTAGGTAGCTTAGAGCTACTATGCATACTTTGCACCATATCTATTAGAGTTCGATTTCTTCTTTCCGCAACACCATTATGATAAGGCAAGCCTAGCATGGTGTATTGCGCAACTATACCGTTGTCTTGAAGAAATTTTGCAAATGAACCAGGTGCTTGTCTATCCTCAGCGTATCTACCATAATACTCACCACCTCTATCGGTTCTCACAATCTTTATTTGTTTACCGCATTGTTTCTCTACTTCAGCCTTGAAGACCTTAAAGGCTTATAACGTTTCACTTTTATGATGAAGCATGTAGAGATACATAAACCGTGAGTAATCATCTATGAAAGTGATGAAGTATTTCTGACCTTGCACATCCATATCTAGACAACAGATATCAGAATGGATGATTTCCAATATGATCGAACTCCTCTTGGCACATTTTTTTGACTTGTTAGTCTGTTTGTCCTTAATGCATTCTACACAAACATCAAAATCAGTAAAATCCAAGGTATTGAGAACCCCATCATTTACTAATCTTTTAATCCTTTTGATGGAGATATGTCATAATCTCTGGTGCCACAAAGTAGAGGAATCTTCATTTATAACAAACGTTTAGTACCAGTTTGAATGTGCATAACATTATGAGTGGCATTATTTTGTAAATCAATAGAGTAAATACCATCACATAAAATTCCATTTCCAACAATTTCATATTTATAAAACAAACTGAAACTAACATTTGAAAAATTAAAACAATACCCCAAGGGCACAAGTCTTGAAACAGAAATTAAATTTCTAAAAAAACTAGGAATATAAAAAGTCTTTTCTAAAACTAAAACAAAGCCACTACTAAGAACTAATTCGCATGTCCCAATAGCTTCCACATGTGATTGCATCTTGTTTCCCGAATAAATGTGTCGTTCAGCTCCCATTGGTTCCCTCAGGTTTTTTAATCCATGTAAGGAATTTAAGACATGGATTGTGGAACCAGAATCATTCCACCATGTGTTATAATTAACATCAACCATATTTGACTCTAAGCAAACAAGTGAGATTGATTTTCCTTTCTTTCCAAGCCAGCCCTTATGCTTGACACAGTCATTCTTCATGTGTCCCTTCTTTTTACAGAAGAAACACATGAACTCTTTCTTTATGTCAGCTTGGGGTTGCATTTTAGCCTCCCCTTTTGCTTATCTTGGACTGATCTATTTCATTGAGTAACTGTCAGTGCACTCTCTCCCATCTCCAATACGAGCCTACCCTCTTCTTGATCACACATGGTCAAAAGTTCATCAATAGACCATTTATCCTTATGTGTGTTATAAGAGATCTTAAATGGCCCATATTGAGGTGGAAGAGTGTTCAATATATAGTGCACCAGGAAAGATTCAGACATTTCAACCTCAAGTGCCTTAAGTCGAGCTGCCAAATCTCGCATCTTATTGATGTGATCACGCACACCTTTCACTGTAGTGAGCTTTAGTGATGTGAACTTCATAATTAGGGTGCTGGCTAATGACTGTTGAAAAGTCTGAAACTGTTTCTCTATAGCCGTTAATAGCTCTTTGACATTCTCATAATGCTCAATCGAGCCACGAACATCAGCATGAACCTTGCTCTTAATGAACATAATACTTAAGCAATTGGACCGCTCCCACTTTTCATATAGAGAAAGATCAGCCTGATTGCCGGTGTCAATGATATGTGGCTCAGATTTCCTTATAGCATAGTCAATATCTATTCACCCCAATTGAAGAAGAATACCCTCATTCCAGAACTTAAAGTTCTCATTGGTTAATTCATAGATATCTACTTTATTATCAGACATATTCATAGGTTGTAATGCTGCAAAAATAAATTGACATACATGCTTAATTTAATTTTGAGGTAAACATAAGTCATAGTTTACCAATGCAAATTATGTAAATAATGAATCTAGTGACATAAAAATTGTCTGTGGGCTAAATTTTTAATTCGATTAGATCCATTTTATGATAGAATTATTTTTCTATCCCTTATATAAAAATTATTAAATTTATTTTCATAACTCCTGTGGGTAATTATAAAAATTCATCTAATAATTTTTACCTTAATAAGTTATGTGATGGAATTTATATCTAAACTTTTCGTATGTGATTTTTAACCTTAGTAATTTTATTTAACTAAAGATGCTATGGCCAGTCTTTAACTAAATAAAATTATGAAAATCATTTAGCTAGATATTAACCCTAAACTTTATTCAAAGTTGTTGCTAATTCATTATGCAACATTTTATGTCTAGTACTTATGAGATCCTTACCGTAATTTTATTTAATTAAAGTTGATGTGGCTAATTCTCTAATTAAATAAATTATTTGGATCCCTAAACATATATTTTATAGTTTTATTGCTTAATACTTTATGCAATAAGTCTTAAAATTTTATGAACCTCAACACCCAACGGACACTTCAGGATATAGCACGTCGATTGACACTTATATCATCACAATTGGGACTAACATCCAAGGCACACATCGAAAATGAAGGATCGAGGGACTCAATCATAAATCCCCACCAGGTGTTCGATGAATTGCCAACACCAACTGACACTAAAATTATCAATTACTCGATTCAGGATACTAAGGAAGATGAATTTCAGAATGATGCAGCAACGATGGAGGGTAAGTTTATTGAATTGTCATTGGACGATAGCGTTGAGGAAAAGGATACGACTAAGCTTGAGGAAGCATCCGGTAACGAAATCTTGGTCCAAAAGTAACAAGAGTTAGAGGGATTTGAAATGGTGTTGGGAAATGCGTGAATGATTACTTTGGGAACATTCACTGTGGAGTTTGTCAAATCTGTGTTTGGGTTCAAATTGGATGGGGTTAAACATCAATGGCAAGGGGAGATTGACTCAAGTTCTCCAATGGTTCAATACCATCTTTGGTTAAGTGATAAGACGAGTGGAGAAGACGTAATTCCAGATGTTGAGTTGCAAGGTCTTTTGGATCACTTCAAAGAGATGTTTACCAAGTCAAAAAGTTTTTTGTTTGTGCAAGAGACTAACTATAGTTTTCTTTTTGATCCGGGAGGAAAAATCATAAACACGGTTGCAAAACTTCAAGCTCAATTCAAAGTGAACTCATCAGCAACAACCATCAATTTCTTTAAAAAGCTATGTTCAACATTGTCGAACAAACCAGTTTTTGAGCTTGTGATAGCGGGTTTCTTTGAGCATCACACGGTTTCGTTTGAACATTATAGACAAGGAAGTGCAAGTACAAAAATTGCATGGGAGCTAACTATCATGTGGATGATTGCTCTTTTCCTTCAAAAAGTCATTAAGGGACCGATTAGTGAGTTCTTTATTCCCAAAGGTGAACATCCAAAGTTTGAGCAATATCAATTTCCCTGGCTATATACAAATGGCTTTCTGACAATCATTTTCTCAAAGCCTACTGCGTATAATTATGATATCCTTGTGTTGGGAACTACAAGCTTTATTTGTGGGTTGCTTGGTCTCTCTTATTTAAATGAAGTCCTTCTACAATCTTCTATGTACACTAAGAGCCTTGCATTACTCAAGAGGCAGAGGATAAGAAAAAAAAAATATTGAAAAGTGCCCAGGATAACATGTTTCAACAAGTAAGCAAATCAGAAATTTATAAAAGGATACAAACAGTGTTTTAAGCGTGGATGTATCTCCTACTTCATCTTTTGTGGTTAAAGAGTTTAAGGGCTTGAAAGATACCTTACTGAAAACGGTATCTACCTCGGTACTATGGGATACTTCGCTCATATAGCTGCGAACAGCCTTCTAAAGAACCAATTCTGGGAACAAACATTTCTGCTCTTCATCACTCCTAGTCGGCATTACAAAGTATTTGAAGCCATGCATGCATTAATTGTGGAATATTTGTATTTCAAGGCCATTTTGATGTCTACACTCTTTTCATTTGTACATCTTCAAATATGTTTTGGAGTGACATGAATAGAAATCTTGTCTTCATTATCAGTCTTCCTCCTCAACAGAATCAGGCATCACATCCTTAATGAAGCTTTTCCTTCTCAAACATCTTCAAAAACTCAATGCTGCCGGGTATGAAGAAATTATGGGTACAGCACAAAATCTACATTTTCACATTTTAGCTCCACGAAAGAACATGGTTGATGGCAAACTGGCTTCAAAAACGTTTGTTCAAAGGGAAGAGTTGGGTAAGAAAGTAGCTACTTGGATACCTATGGAGGAGCTTCGAAGAGAAATTACTACCTCAAACCTTGAGGACAAGGTTCTTTTCTTAGGAGATGGTATTGTTATGAATGTGGGACCAAGGGAGCAACCGTATAAGTGGCCAAGTCAGCAACGTCAGGTCCAATCAGCTTCGAGGCACAATCAACAACAGAATTCAGCAGAGATTCCGGGAGGGACGCATGAAATGAGAGAGCTAACAACCTTACGTGGCTTATTTCGTTTTCTTTAATGTAATCGATAGGTTATATAAGAGAAGAATGGTGTTGTACAGGGCATACCAATTATTATAAACAAACATCTTTTCCTTCCTATCTTCTTCTCTTAAATTTTTTCTTCTCGCTTTATTCTTATTTCTACAGATTGATTGAGAACCGATTGCAGGCTTGTTCCTGATAGATTTTCGGGTTGAGGTGAAAGTTGGCGTGTGTAATAATTTACATTGGCAGGTAAAACCCTTGGATAGTAGAAAATACATATAAAAATGAAAAATAGTTAATTGTTGGTAAATTAGAGTAATTTAATAATAAACAAAAAAAAAGAAAACTTATAGGAATTAATTTCCTTTAGAAGTTTTCATTTTCCCTCCAATTTTAAAAATTAAGTTAATTAATTTGGTTCTTAAAATATAAAAATAATATATATACATATATTTAGAAAAATGTAATGGGTTAATTAAAAAGAAATAGGATAAGGAAGTGTAAACATTTGTGACAACTTTGGATTCTTGCTGTTTTCTTCATTGGGCTGAAATTTGAAGACCCAAAAGATTCATTTTAACAGCCCAAGATCCCACATTCATCCCTCATCCTCAACACTTGTACTTCAAGTATCGAAGCAAAACAGGATCATAGTGCTTTCTTTTTCCTTTGACATGGGATTCTGGGGTTGCTTTCATCTCTCAACCAGTGATGTTTCTGTCTTTATTTTTTTGTTGAATATTCCTTTGAGATGGGTTTCTGTTCTTTATCCCACACATTACTCGAACACAAATTACTTAAGAATAACGTTATCTTTTATTATTGAGACTACTCAATAATTTTTTTGTCTTTCATCTATTTCTATAGCTATTCTTCATTTTCCCTGTACTTTTTGTATTCAAAATCCATGTCATATAAATTATATATATATATATTACAAATATTATTTTATTGTATCTTGTCATCATTGTTAATGCCACTTTAAATTTGCGTTGACACACTGTATCATATCTATATTTTATATAAATTTCATTAACACCGTTATCGATTTTACCAACTTGTGTATTTCCTTGTCACAACTTTTATTTCATTCGTATTTTAAAAGTATGTGACCAAAATGCATTTGGTGCTATCGAGAGGAAGCATGAAGCTATGAAATGGTTATCAACTTCTCATCCCGTAACCATGGGCAGAGCCACTATGGTATAAGAGACGTCACATGATATCTAAAAATTTTGGAGATTTTTTTTTATAAATTTAGTATAAAATTATGTTAAAAATAAAATTAATACAATTTTAAATGAATATTAACACCCCTTAAAAAATTGACACCCCTTAAAAATAGTACTCATTATTTGTGTCATGTATTTGAAAAAATATTCTTTTACAAAAATTTTAAATTAAATTTTCTGGCTTCGCCTTTTAAGTAGTGATGGAGATATGATCAATGGAATAGTGACAGTCCTTCAAACACAAGTATTCAAGTTATCAGGAAGAGGCCCAAGCTTGAAGCCCGTCATGCAGAGACAGATGCTTCCCAGGTGCAAAGCAATGATTCAGATCAAACAATGGCTATTGAAGTTGACTCTGATTTTTTTTAGTAACCTAGATGCTGTGGATGTCAATCTGCCAACTCCAGAACTTCGTAAAAAGGAAGATGAGAGAGAGGAAACCACACCAATGGACACATCAAACAATTCGACTGACAGATGGGATAATATTGTTGTTGATTTCCTCTGCTGTCCCCGTAAGCTCGGTGTAATCACTCATTTTCACTTGTAAATATATTAATATTGCATGTATATTTATTATATGAATGTTACTAATATAATGTGGTGTGTGCATATATAAGATATGTATACGTATTAGGGGTGTATGTATGTCGCGTATGTATCTAGAGTATGAGCGTATTTGATTAATATATAGATGTTATGTTAATTATATGTATGATTATACGTACGTATACTAGAATATTATATTAATTAATGATTGTATAATATAAGTATACATTTTCGTATGTATATGTATTGCTGTTATAATTATATTATTATTATTATTGAGCTGACAAAATGAAAAGAATTAAATATATTAAACCCAAATAAAAATGAATTCCAAGTCCAATTACAAATTCAATTACAAGGCCCGGTTGGCCCAAATCTGAATCTTATCTAATTACAATGTGCAGGTAACTGTGGGCCGTTGGATCAAGATCTGATCCAACGGCCACGTTGCAACCAGGAAGTTAAAAATATCTGCCAGGCGCGTGTTCCACACGTATGGACCGTTCGAGTGCCACGCGCGGACGCTTTAATATCCCACGCGCGCGTAAGATCCACGCTTTCTGACTCCTCGACTGTGGAGCTCCACGTGGCGAAATCTGAAGCCGTCTCATCAAATCGAAGCTTCATCCAGGCCGATCGTTCTTCAAGCCATCTCGACCGTTAGATCAGATCTGATCTAACGGCCGAGAACACGTCTGGCCGCTGGCAGAATATCCATACCGCCACCGCGCCGATATTCAGTCCCTGTGTTCAGAATATGCCTAAGACAACAAGCAAAAGTGTCAGTTCAGATCTGAAAAAGAAGATGCAACTTGCAACAAACAGAGACAATAATATATATGAAACGGGGCTTTTGTAACAAAAAAAGAGGAGGAGGGGAACAAGAACGAGAGTAGTAACAAAAAAAAGAGAGAACAGAGATCTTGTAGAAACAAAAAATTGTAACCAGTCAAGTGATAATCAAAATACAGTCTAGTGGTAAATATTTGTCTCTTTTTCTTACTTGTTTTCTTTACATGCATATACGAAAGAAAAAACAGAAACAAAAAAAGGAGTGTAGTCTTACCGGCGTCGTTTGTGGGTCTTCCCTTCCTCAGTGATAAGCCTTTCGGCTTCTACAAGCCAGATCTGGTGAACTAAAGGGAGGAGAAGACCCTTTGTAGTTTTGTTTTGGTCTAAAAAATATTTTTTTTGGTTCGTATTTCCTAGATCTAAGGCGAATAGAGGTATATCCTCTGAATCCAACCTAGGATTCGTATTGAGGATGAGGAGGGGGTTGTTTTGGTGTGTTTTGGAGTCACGCCGGCGCCGGTTAGCGGCGGCTGGCGGCGGAGAACACGCCGAATTCTGGGTTTCAGAAGAACAGTTGAGAGAAAAACGAAGAACATGGTTCTTGTAAAAACCAGAAAATGAAGCAAATGGCTAAAATTTTGATTTCGGCCTTAAAGGGGGGCTTTTATAGTTATTATTATTTTGCTAAATGGGTAAATTACACACTCAACCATCCCGCGTTTTCAATATTTTCGTTTTTGTCTCGCCGCATGGTAAAATTACAGATTCATCCCCGATATTTCAAAGTTTACAATCTAGTCCCTAAATTACACCGGATCAGTTTCTGAATGGTAAAATTACGCCCTTAACCATCCCGCGTTTTTGAATTTTTCATTTTGGGTCTGCCCCTTGGTCTAATTACAATTCTGGTCCTTTTAGGTTTTGTTTGTTTCGCAATTTCATCCCTAAATTACATATTATTGTTCTTTAATTTACGCCACTTTGAATTTTATTTTTTCTTTCATTTCAGTCTGTACTCTTTGTAAATATTCATGTTCGTATTATAATCGTATATGTTAATATTCTATTATTTTATTCTATGTCCCTCGTATATGACTCGTATTTTATGTTTATATGTATATATGTGTTAAGTATGATAGTCATGTTTTTTATCCTAGTTACTCGTATTAAAGCATGCTATGTTCTATCCGACTAAATAAAATAGCATGTTCTTGTATTTTTGTACACATTGTATGTTTCCTTGGCTTTTAGGTTACGTGTTAGTATGTCTTCTTTATTGTATAATATATTGTTCATATATGTTGAAATATGTTTTATTAATAGCATGTATGTCTTTTTAAATATTTGATCGTCTACATATAACGTAATTATTCTGCATTGTTGTTCTAACTTGTTAAAGTTGTTTTTATTTATCATTTAGAATAATATGTATGTATGCATGTTTTAATCTAGTGTATCATTTATTAGATTAGTATCTTATTATGTGAATATCTTGTCTTTTTAAATTATCTCATCATGTTTTATATTTTTGCCACTAAGATTGCATATGATTTATAACTCGTTAATCGCGAGTCCTTTTATCCGAGCGTAAACGGGGCGATATCAAAAGCGTAGTGATAGTGGTTGGGCGTTTATTCTCGGATAACGGGACCCTTAAAATATATTCGCAATTATGACCGAATTTTAAAATAATCGTCACTCTAATCCGGAAAATCCAATATTAATAAAGCGGTAATTATTAAAGTACCAATTTTGGGGCGGTGTGGGGTGCTAATCCTTCCCCATCCGTAATCGACTCCCGAACCTGTCTTTTTGAATCTCTGGTTTTATGGTGTCCGGCCTACCTAAGTGGCCGGTGGCGACTCCATTTTTTTAAAATGCGGTTTTTTAAAAACCTCACGGAATAAATATTTTATATCCAAAAAAAAATCACAAACACCCTTTCAAACACCTTCGAAAAACCACGCTTTTTAGCGATAAAAAGAAAAAGACATCGCTACAGATGGCGACTCATTGGGGACAATTTTTGTTTTTTAAAAAAAAAAAAAAATGATGAGAGTCAAGCTTTTAAAATAATTACCGCTTTATTAATATTGGAAGTTCCGGATTAAAGTGACTATTAAATTAACATTCGGTCATAATTGCGCGTTTATTTTAACGCATTTAAAATATGGCATATAAACCCGTCTTTTTTTTAAGGGGAAAACGCTAATGCTTTCGTGGAGATATCGTTCTCCCGTATGGGCCTAGCAAGTACCTTGGGGCTCGAGTACCTTATGCTTTAAATAAGGATATCGTTCCTTAAATGCGGGCATAAGCGAATGGGTCCCCCTAAATTGAACCCGGTTGAAAGGAGCCTATAATGAGTGATGATCGGGGGCCTTGCTACTCTTAGTAGAGGACAACAAGGACAATTCGGGTACCTCTTAGAACCAAGACTGCATGTAGAGAATACATAGAAACCTACCCATTTAGAGCCATGCGGATAACCTTAGGTTTTAGACGGGATAAATAGGGTTGTTTTGTGTGTTTATTACATTTAATTTTGTCATTTTATTTATATATTTATCAATTTTATCTGGTACTGACTTGTTTTCTTTTCGCTTTTTGTTCTTTTCTCATACATCATTGCATTTGCATCGCATAAAGGTCTTGGATCAAGTGGTTTGCCTGATCGAAAAGTCTTTCACCATGGAAAAAGGTGTCTTAGGAAAGAAGAGCTTAATTTATCGATCGGACATTGGTCAAGTCAATCGAAAAAATCCAAGGGGACAGTTTGCGAACGAACGCATAATAGCGAGGATACAATTATGTGAGTCTCCAACAAAACGACTTATGGGATCTTCAAAACATTTGGGAAAGATGGGACCGAAGACTACAAGACACTGTTCGCAATAGTTATGGCGACATCGCACACCGTTATATGTTCGGATTAACCAGCCCCTACTCCGAGCTATAATCGATTACGGAATCCACTTTTTTGTCGCTTCACTTTCAATGGGCGGGACATGATGCCTACGGTAGAAGAATACACTTTGCTTTACTTAACCAGAAAAATATTCGGGAAGATTGGATCTACGCGAAGCCTCCGAGGAATCAAATTACACTGCGAAACTCAAAACCTTTGCGGGAATGAGTGACGATTGGGTTAGTGGCCTCCTTCAAATCCGAGGAGATAATACGATCTTTGCATGGGAGAGTATTCGGGACATCATATTAACACATCCAGACGAGGCAAAGAAAATGGACCTATTCGCTTTAGGAATATATGGCTTGGTGATCTTTCCCAGAGTACTCAGGAACATTGACATAGCCATTCTGGATTTGTTTGAGCGGGTGAAACGGAAAGCAAACCCAGTACCAACAATCTTGGTCGAGACTTTCATTTCCTTAAACGCTAGCCGGAAACATAAAAAGGACGTTTTGAGGCTGCGCATGCAGCTATTACAAGTATGGATTCAGTCATATGTGGAAGACGCCGACAAGAGTCTGCCGGGATATCTTTCCAAGGTTTTTCGCCTTTACGAGAATACTTAGCAAAGGAATGGCGAGAGGATTTGAAAACAAAAATGTAGACCGTTTCTTGAGAACATTCAAGATGAAGACATAGCATGGAGGGTCTCATGGCTCGGTAAAGTTAATTATTTTCTATCTGATTGTGGTGACTTCAACCGGGCGATGATGTTGGGATTGCATGGAGGATCGCTTGTGCTACGCTTTTAGTGTCTCGGCAGATTCGGATCACGACAGTTCATTCCCAATACCGTCGGATTAAGCCAAACTGAATTTCTTTTCAAAGGGGAGTTCAAAGGAAAAATTCAGACCATCATGAGGGCTGGGATCATTGTTACGGATCGGGGTGGAAGGAGATACGAGCACATGACTACCCCAGTTACAACCTTTGGAGACGTTTGAGGTTAATAATGTGATTCTGAATCGATCAAGGACCAGTAGTGTCACTCGAAGAGCTTACAAGGGTGGTACCGTCCGGCCGACATCTTAAGGAGTGAACTCGAAGAAGTTAAAAGGAAAATGGACATTCAACGGACCCAACATGCGGCGAACTCTATAAAGCAAGCTTAGAAGTTGACGAGCGGGACGGGATCATTAGGCAATTGAAGAAATTGAATGCAGATTTAAGCGACAAAAATACTCTTTATCAAAAAGATGCCCTCCTATTACAAGCAAAAATACAAAAGGCCAGCCGGAGTCAGTTCGTAGCTGTGGAAAGAGAAAGAATGAACGGCATCCGTTTGATGGAAGAAGAACGAGAAATTAACAAAAGAGCGATCGAGAAAGAGATTGAAAGCTGCCGTTTGGCTATGGAGGAAGAAAAACGGTCCGCCAAGAAGGCCATTGATCAAGAGAAAGAAAGATTCAGACAAGAAATCAGCAAGGGAAAACAAGCTGTCCATCATGAGAGAGAAAGTGTCGCCATATGGAAAAGAAAATTCATGAGTAGTCGAAATAGACTGTTAGAAATGCAGAAACTGTACGATGACACTATTCAAAGGTTGGAGCAAAGCCAAAGTCAAAATGATGAATTAAAAGGAAAGGTGGCAGAAGTCGAACACTCACTTCGAATGTATTGCCATGAGAATAACTTCACGAGCCGGCAGGAAGAGAACGAGAGGTGGGTGTGTTACAAGCACGAATTGGGTCCCTCGAAGCAATTGTGGAGGATTACAAGGAAATAATTAATGTGTTCCAGGAAGCTGCAGCCGGAGGGGACACCTATTGGCAGAAGAGATTATGCGACGCTGCTCGAATGGTACAGGACAGAGACCAGTACTACGCAAACCTAATGGTGGACATACAACGAGTCGCCAGACATGTAAATGATTTAGCTGTCGAGGCTGAGACACTCCGACCTTTTATAGCCCCGGAAATGGAAGAAGCTCCTAGGTTCCTCAAGCTGCTCAGGGCAATTGGAAAATTAGGAGATAGAGCTAGAGTCTATCTATAGGACTCTGTGTTGTAATTAGATCTTTTGTACTAGGGATCTTTACTTTGTAACACGAACTTTGTTGTAATCAAGACCCTTTAATTCCCGTGGAAGTAGTTCAAAAGGGTGATTACCAGTGAATCGATACCTTATCTCGCACACATTCTTGCATTTGCATCATAACATTCGCATCATTGTACATGCATTTATTTTTTGCAACCATATTAACAATATGAATATTGTTGCGTTGTGTGTAGTTAACCCGCAATCATTCATCACCTATATTTTACCCGGCTACAAAGAAAGCTCATGGAAGAAAGGATAATTAGTCTAGAAAGAGGGCAAAGAGAGCTCGAGACAAGGCTAGAAGAGGCCCGCAGAAGCCTTAGTGATCAGATTACAGCGATCACAAACATCTATAGTATCGACATAAGCTGCATTCTTGGCAAAAAGTCTTGGAAAACGAGTAGAAGGAGAAAATGTTCCAGAACTGTAAGGTACCCGGCTCACTACAAGGTTCAACCAACTGCACCAAACCAGGCTAGGAAGGTGTATATTGACCTCGCAGGAATGTCTTCCACTTTCAAATAGGGCACCGAGACTCAACCCCTCGAATCAAGCACTTTATGAAGAAGAAGTACGGACTGAACATGGTCGAAAGGATCGAGAATGAGGTAGAAAAAAGTGGGAAGAAAGATTTACGCCTCATGGAGGAAAAATTTAAAGCGTTACAATCAAATGAAGAATCGAAATGACGCTAGCGACCTAAGTCCAGTGTCCGATCTTGTCCTGCCGCCAAAATTCAAAACGCCGAGTTCGATAAATATGATGGAACCACATGTCCTTCTCGCACACATAACGATGTATTGTAGAAAAATGGCGGCTTACCATAAAGATGAAAAGCTACTTGATCCATTGTTTCGGGATAGTCTAACGGAGCGGCGTTACGTTGGTATACTCGGATAAGCAAAGCGAATGTTAAAACATAGAAAGATCTGTCTAAAGCATTTCTTGAACAATACAAACATGTAATGTACATGATCCCTAGCAGAATTATGTTAGAA
Source organism: Hibiscus mutabilis (assembly GCA_019671005.1). Lineage (NCBI taxonomy): Eukaryota > Viridiplantae > Streptophyta > Magnoliopsida > Malvales > Malvaceae > Hibiscus > Hibiscus mutabilis. The sequence goes on along the minus strand of CM033731.1, from coordinate 7,099,391 downwards.
AATATGGGGCGAAGTCCAATGAAAGCTGCGACAATATGCCCAAAGGTGGAGAGAAGTGGCCGCCCAAATCCAGCCACCTATCCGGAGCATGAAATCACGCCATTATTTGTCAATACTCAAAAGGGCACTCTTTGATCGCCTCATTAATAACACAACACAAGTGTTTTGCCGACTTGATCGGGGACTGGAGTCTCTCGAACTCGCAATTAAGAGCGGCGGAATTGATGGTGGGCAAGGGTCTCGAAAGTACAACAAGAGAGATGAAGTAAACACCACCAGCACCTATACACCCGAAGAACTTCACGGTCTCACAGCCACAAGCACTGTGGGAAAAACACAAAATTCGAATCAAAGAGATGAGAGAGTCACGAGAAAAGAGAAAGAGAGAGAACTTTCACTCCCTACCTGTTTCGTACTTTCGAACTTTATTCCCAGTTATATGAAGCAGACCTGGTCCGGCCATACATCGTTACTCCTGTCAATCCACCCTTCCCGCCTTGGTATAATCCAAGCGCACATTGCGACTATCACGGCGGTACCCCTGGACATCCCACTGAGAACTATCTTGCCTTCAAAAAGCTTGTACAGAACTTAATCGATTCTGGGATATTGAAGTTTGAAGAGCCGAGTGTAGCCAACAACCCGCTACCTAATCATGGGAGCAGATGGGTAAATGTCATAGAAGAATGTTTTACCAGGATTATAAAGGATGACGTGTCAGAAATCAAGTCTCCTTTACGGTGGGTATTTCAACAGTTGTGCATGGCTCGTGTGATCAACAAAGGCATGATAATAAGGCAGAAGGAATGTGGAAAGTATTGCGAATTCCATCAGACTGAAGGGCATGATATCCAAAAATGTGGCGAGTTCAAGAAATTGGTGCAGAAATTGATGAATGAAAAACAAATTGAATTCTTTGAGGAGCCCATGGGAAAGAAGGGATCAGACGTACACATGACAGATAGCCCCAAAACTAGATACGGGAATGATAGACCTTTTATCATCTCTCCCAGGACAGGGAATGCAGGTGTCTCCCAAGGAGAAACCAGCAAAATAAGTCCCAAGATCATCATTTCAGCACCATCTCCATTCCCTTTCAAAGATATGCGACAAATTCCCTGGGGTTATGCTGTAAATGTGACCACGCCCGAAAAACCAGAACATGATCAGGTGAAAGAGCCTACATTGAAAGACTAACAAAGCCTGGACGATGTGAACGTTGGTGAGGCAGGCCATTTCACAAGAAGCGGCCGATGTTATTCCTCCGAGGCTTTGAAAGCGGCTGAAAAAGATAGGGGAAAGAGTACAGCAGTTAGCCCCTACGCAGATATTTGGAGAAGAACCTCCCAAAAGATAAATGAACCGTGGCGAGGCCCGGGCCAAAGAATTTTTAAAGTTCTTGAGACATAGCGAGTGCAAACAGTAGTGGAACAACTACGAAAGCAACCGGCCAGGATCACCGTCTTTGGAATTACTCTTGAGTTCGAGAGAAGCATCGGGAGACGCTATTAAAAGTCTTTGAATCAAACTTTTGTGCCCCAAGACATTTCAGTATCAAACTGGACATGATAGTGGGGCATATTATCGCTATAATCATATCACGTTCAGTGATGATGAGATCCCGGAGGGAGGAATGGGGTCTACCAAAGCCCTTAACATCACTACCCACTGCAAAGGGTATGTATTACCAGGCGTATTGATCGACAACGGGTCAGCATTGAATGTCTTGCCTATGGTAACCCTGCAAAAATTACCAATAGATGGTTCGCACCTAAAGCCCCCGCCACAACTCGGTAAGAGCCTTTGATGGTACGCAAAAAGGAACAATGGGGAAAATTGAGGTGCCCCTATTGATCGGACCAACTGAATATGTGATCGATTTTGTGGTGATGGACATAAAGCCATCTTACAGCTGCTTGTTGGGAAGACCGTGGATCCACTCCGCAGGAGTTGTCCCCTCATCATTGCATCAAAAATTAAAATTTGTAGTTGAAGGCAAATTGGTCACGATGAGAGGCGAGCATGAATTTGTTGCTTCCGTGACATCAGACACCCCCTACATTCAAAATGACGAAGATGCTGCGGAATGCTCGTTCCGAGCATTGGAACTAGTAAATGCTACATTCGTTTTAGAAGGAAGTCAGATCCCTTACCCCAGGTTATCTAATTGTACTAAGATGACCGTCGCAGAAACTCTGGGCCGAGGAGCCAAAATAGGAAAAGGGCTGGGGAAGAAATTACAAGGAAACCTGAGACCCAAGAATATGATAACCAAGAAGGATCGTTTGGGGCTGGGTTACCAACCAAGCGTCCAAATGAAGAAAGAGGAATATAAGAGGAAGGAGGAGCAAAGAAAAGCGGATCTAAAGGAGAAGACATTCCGTGGAGGTCGATGTCCTTTCCTAGTTTGAAAGCCATTTTCGTCTCCGAGGGTTCTACCACCCAGTCAAGATATTGGAGGGCAATAAAGAAAAATGATGAACTTAACCAGAGAAAAATACTCAATTAAATCATTTGAGGGGATGTACATCAACATGATAGCTGAAAAGGACCGAGGCAGCAAAATGTTGACAAACATCCGCCCTTGCCATCCCGGAAACACTCGATAACTCTACCTGTAGTTTTTAGGAATAGATCGAGTAATGCTCGAATCAACCTTTTGTTTTTGCCCATAGATAATGGGGATCTCTTGTATGGGGCACCTATGTTAACTTTTTTGATTGAAATGAAAATATCCTCACTTTCTTAAAAATGACCAAAGTCTCATTTATTCCATTCATGCATTCTTCATATTCATTCCCTTCATGTAAAGCCGTCTCTTTCCCAATACAATTCATTCTCATTTAATGCAGTCGCTCATGATTGACGATATGAATGATACCGGATCAATCACGAGTAAATTTGAATGCCCCGAGGTCTCGGAGAAAATTGAGGAAGGATATGATGAAATAGAAATGAGGTCCCGGAAGAGTTAAAGAGAATGGTGGACGACGAAGAAAGGCGATTATGCCCCACCAAGAAGAAACAAATTGTCAACGTGGGGACTGAAGAAGAGAAAAAGAAATAAAAATAGGAACGACTATTTCCTCAAAAACCAAGCATGAACTGATAGCCCTACTTGAGAATTCAAGGATGTCTTCGCCTGGACCTATCAAGATATGCCCGGGGTTGAATACCGACATATAGTGGTGCACAAATTGCCGACAAAATCGGAGTGCAAACCAAGACAAAAAAAACTTCGAGAATGAGACCAGATATGTTGTTAAAGATCCGAGAAGAAGTGAAAAAGCAATTTGATCTTTGGATTCTTGGAGGTAGCCAAATACCCCGAATGGGTTGCAAACATTGTACCAGTACCAAAGAAAGACGTGAAAGTTCGTATGTGTGTAGATTATAGGGATCTGAATCGAGCTAGCCCTAAAGACAACTTCCCTTTGCCACATATTGACACGCTGGTTGACAACACCGCAGGACATTCATGGTTTTCCTTCATGGACGGCTTCTCAGGGTACAACCAGATAAAGATGGATCCTAACGACATGGAGAATACCACATTCATAACCATGTGGGGTACTTTTTGTTATCAAGTGATGCCGTTTGGACTAAAGAACGCAGAGGAAACATACCAAAGAGCAATGGTGACTCTTTTCCATGACATGATGCACAAAGAAATAGAAGTATACGTGGACGATATGATCGCCAAGTCTCGGACAGAGGAAGATCACCTACAAAACTTGAGAAAACTATTCCAAAGATTACGAAAGTACCAACTGAGGCTCAATCCTGCCAAGTGTACCTTCGCCGTTACTTCTGGAAAACTCTTAGGGTTCGTAGTAAGCAAAAGAGGGATTGAGATTGATCCGGATAAAGTGAAAGCCATCCAGGACCTTTCACCACCCCGCACGCAGAAGGAAGTCCGCGGTTTCCTGGGGAGGCTAAATTATATCTCTCGTTTCATTTCCCAATTAACCAACCAATGCGACCCGGTCTTCAGACTTCTTAGAAAAAATAATCCTGGCGTGTGGGATGAAGAATGTCAAAAAGCCCTAGAAAAGATCAAAAGTACACGACAAATGCTCAATTTTTAGTCGATGCACAGTCGACCACTAATTCTCTACTTAACAGTCTCTTGAATTCAATGGGATGCGTCTTTGGGCAACACGATGAGTCAAGAAAAAAATGAGCAAGCCATCTATTACCTAAGCAGAAATTCAATGATTGCGAAACACGGTACCCGCCAAAGGCGAAGGCTGTGTTGTGCTCTAGTTTGGGCAACCAAGCGGCTTAGACGAAGACATGTTGTACCATACTACCTGTTGATATCCAAGCTAGACCCACTGAAGTTCTTAATGGAAGCGCCAAAGACTAACGGGAAGGATGGCTCGATGGCGGATGCTTTTATCCGAATTCGACATCGTATATGTTAATCGAGAAGTCAGAAAGGAGTGCCGTAGCAGATTTCCTGCTAGCTAATCGTGCTTCGGATGACTATGAGACATTGAACTTTAGTTTCGGATGAAGACTTGATGTGCATTACAACCGAAGAAGAGATTTGGATGATAAGTCATGAAAACTTTACTTGATGGAGCCTCCAACGCCCTCGGACATGGGATAGGGCGTGCTAATTTCACCCGAGGGCGTCTATTATCCTTTCACCAAAGAGATTGGAATTCTTCTGCACAAACAATATAGCTGAATACGAAGCTTGCATCATGGGACTGAACTCAGCCATTGAGAGAAAGGTTAAGGAACTTCGAGTGTTCGGAGATTCGTCCTTAGTCATTTACCAATTGCGCGGGGAGTGGGAAACCAGAGACCCGAAGTTGGTCAAATATCACGAATTAATCCAAGAACTCGTCAAAGAGTTCGAAAAGGTCACTTCAATTACACACTGCGAAAAAAAATCGGATGGCGGGATGCATTGGCAACCTTGGCATCCATGTTTAAAACAAACACCGGGGCAGAAGTGAAGCCCATTGAGATGCAGACGTTTGAAAAGCCTGCTCATTGTTGTAATATACAGGAAGAGATTGACGTAAATCCATGGTACTATGACATCCTGCAATATGTCAAGCTTCGAAAGTATCGATCGAAGGGCAAATGACAATGACAAAAAAAACGCTCGAAAAAATGGCAACAAAATATGTCCTAGATGGGAAATCCTATATAGGAGAAGTCATGATCAAAAATTACTGAGATGTGTGGATGCCCGGGAGGCGAAGGAAATCTTAGCTGAAGTACATGACGGGATCTGTGGAACGCACGCCAACGGGCTGTCTATAGCCCGGAAAATTATGAGATACGGTTATTTTTGGTTGACCATGGAGGGAGATTGCATCGATTACGCTAGGAAATGCCACAAATGCCAAATTTACGCTGACAAGATTCATGCACCCCCATCGCCTTTACACACCATGAATTCTCCGTGGCCTTTCGCAACATGGGGCATGGGCGTCATCGGCGAGATCCATCCGAAAGCCTCCAATGGGCACCATTTCATTTTGGTCGCCATAGACTACTTCACTAAATGGGTAGAGGCAGCGTCTTACGCCAATATCACCAGGACTACAGTTTGTAAGTTCTTAAAGAAGGAAATTATTTGGCGGATTGCTAGAGAGGATCATCACCGACAACGCTTCCAATCTGAACAACAAAATGATGAAGGACGTGTGCACTCAATTCAAGATAACACACCACAATTCCACAGTCTATCGTCCTAAAATGAATGGAGCGTGGAAAGAAGCGAAACAAGAAGAATATAAAGAAGATCGTAGCGAAGACTACGGATACCTACAAGGATTGGCATGAGAAGTTGCCTTTTGCCATTTTCACCTATAGGACGTCCATTCGCACATCAACAGGGGCAACACCCTACTCCTTGGTGTATGGTACCGAAGCAGTACTCCCAATTGAGGTAGAAATTTCGTCCCTCCGAGTCTTAAACGAAGTAAAACTGGAAGAAGCTGAATGGGTGCAGGCCAAACTCGACCAGCTAAATCTCATTGAAGAAAAAAGACTAAAGGCCATTTGTCATGGTCAGATGTACCAAAAGCGGATGGTGCAGGCTTACAACAAAAAATTGCGCCCAAGAGAATTCAAAGAAGGGGATCTGGTACTCAAGAGAATCCTCCCTATCCAGAAAGATTCTCGAGGAAAATAGATGCCCAACTGGGAAGGATCGTGACGTAAAAAAAAGGCCTTCTCAGGAGGAGCCCTGATCCTAACAGAAATGGACGGGGACGAGCTAAAAAATCCCGTAAATTCGATGCCGTCAAAGAAATACTATCCCTAAAAAAAATGGAGAGCTCAGGACGAAAACCCGAAACCGGGTATCTTGAAGCAAAGGAAGGACTCGAGTTGAAAACCCGCAAAGGGCGGCTCGGGTAAGTTGAAAAGTTGAATATCCGAAGAGAATGGTATCTTCATGAACATTATGAAGAGAAGGCTTGTGCAAAAAAATTCTACACCGGTTGACAGGGTCATGTATCATTCATATCGAAGATAATGAGGGATCTTGTAATTTCATACTTAACTCATATGTGTCATACCTTTCTTTTTAAGATATCTCGAAGCCCTTAATCGTAATAAAACTGTGTTTTTGAGCATCCATTCCCCGCCTTCTTGTCAATTTCAAATCAAATAAGATAACATAGGCTTATAATGAAACAAGAGATTTCGAGACATTACTATGATTTAACCTTGAAAATGCAGGTGATCAAAGAAAACGATGTTAACTCCATCCTCCAGTTCCCTACATAATGGCTAGGGAATGTGAGAAACTTTAAACAACTAGGTAGGATGACCAATGGCACATGTCCTATCTATTCAAGGAAGGCACACGAGATAACAAAAGAGATCTCTTGGGTGAAAACCGAAGGGCACCCCCAAAAAAACTCTTTAAAGTGAAAACCCGAAAAAAGCACTTTAAAAATTCCAAATCATAATTGGAGAAAAAGAAAGGTTGAGATGGTTGAACCCGGCGGTGAAGCGGGTATCGATGCCCGTAAAGAAAGGAGAAAGCGAACATCAAGATCAAATCAGGATCAAAACAAGCCCACCAAGATATTGACACTCATGCATCATGAATAGTCGACATCACTAGGATTAGGAGCATGTCAATTCATTCATTTGTCATAGCATTTTGTTTTCATCTCAAATGTGTATTTGCAGATCCAAAGAAACATCGAGGGCCATCACGGTGTGAATCCCAAATGGGAAGACAATGTTTTTACATACAAA